>OY757272.1:11566750-12174406 GCA_963584085.1 Pyrausta aurata | reverse complement strand
TTTTGAACAAAAATAGGGTTCCGTAAGATATTAGGGTTTTTCGGACACAAGGTGTAAAAAATCAACCAAAACAGTTACTTATTTTGCGTACCCTGCCTAAACTATTAAAGATAGAATAGAACCATAAAATGTTCTAAGTAATTGTAGATCTTATAAATATCTACAAAAAAGTCCGCGACATACTTACCTATCTATGTCGGGTGAGGCACAATAACCATTTTTTTTATTGAAAAATCTTGATTATTTTTTGGACTACATTTAAACGCGTTTATTTTACTCATGCTATTAATCCTTATCAAAATAAATTATTTCATCACTAAGTACAGTTAATGTAAATAATATTTGGTCTTTAACACGTTCCGGGACAGTGCCCGCCTACAGGCGTGAAAACAATAAAACATCTATTGTGTCTGCAGTGTCCCGGAACGTGTTAAATGATTAAAATTGGACGTTTGGTTCTGAAGTTATAGCGAAATTAAAATACATATTACGATTTCTGCTGCACGGCCGGCCCGTTGCGAAGTAGGCTTTACCAAGGCCCGGTGAGCGTGTGGGAGGGGGAGTTTAGATCTATGAGTAAGGTACCCGCGCGGCGCGATTTTCAGTAAAAATTTCTTTCGCACTCACGATAAACAAATCCCTGGGCCAAACATTCAAATTAGTAGGAATTGATTTACGAAAAGAATGTTTTACGCATGGGGTCGGGGCTCCCGAGCATCAGTATATTTTGTTACCAGAAAATAATGTAACGTCAAATGTTGTGTATAGAGAAGCTCTACAATAATAGCTTAAGTTTTCTATCCTAAAACAACGGGTTGCACTCCGGGACTTAACAACTAACACCCACAGAAAGAAAATCTGTTCAGCCTGCGGATAGTGACTGCTTCGTCGAAATTAGTGTCGGTGTCTGTGAATTGACCTGGGAATCATTTGTTTGCTGACCGTGTCTTTCCTGGGTAGGCTTTTTGCAGCGGTAACCGACATCCACGCGGGCGGAGCCGCGGGCGACCGCTAGTAAATAATAAATAAGAATCGGCAACAAGGTTGGTACGCGGTCCCTACGCTACGTAATCTTACGGTTTTCACGCCGCTGCGCTCCATCGGCGCGATATTTGATACTGACACGATACTTTAATTAATGCTCGTATCCGCGACACCTCAAACTTCCGTACTATACCTTCCACAAAAACTTCACTAAATAAAATAGACAAGCACTTTTGATAATTCAGTTAAATTCCATTTTATAAATAATTTTGTTTTTGCCACACAATTTGGTGATGTAAGCGCGATTAACAGAGCGTATTACGCTTCACACACTAACCGCCTATTGTCAAACGACTTCCGGTATCCATCTCAATGTTAACATTCAATGAAAAACATTGTGGGTTAGATTCGATTTAAAAGGATTTGGGTATCCTAAATGAAATGTGTACCTTTACATTGTAGAGGTCCAATCGTGGTATGTTATTTGCTAACGACTTATTGGAGAGTGTTGAAAACTGTAAATACTTAAAGCTTGATCATCATAGAGCATTGTTTTATATTTCATTCAAAGCCATTTTCAGCATGACTAATTTATACTGGAATGCAATACCGATCTAAATCTGGTTATCATTTCAAAGTTCGCACATGGACTTTATTCTTACATGTGTATGGGGAATGTATTTCTTCAAATCAAATCTGATGTAATCGATACTCTCGCGTTGGGCGTAATGCCTCAAAGTACCGGGTCGCGTGCGCCGGGCTTGCGTTGAAAGGATTCCGCTGCCGTGATTTGATTACCGCTCAGCCACGATGCGGTGGATATGGCAATTTAGCAATATTCATTTGGGTATTCCCAATAATTATCGGTGCAAAGTATGATGACTATTAGTTAAAATCGCTTGCAGTTTACTCGTCTTTTATTTAAGCGCTTCGTTGTAATGTTAGCTCAAAAGTAATTTCCGTGATTTGTATCAATCGAACCATGAATTTCTTTATTTAACAATGGTATGTTTAGTCACCTTGTAGGACCATGTGTTTTGCAATATTTACCTGAAGAAACATGGCAGTTGCACTTTGTACGTTTTTTATTCTACGTAAAGACTACACGCACATCATGACTATCTGATTGTTGTGGAAAGTAAAAAAATAAACAAGTAGGCGGCTTTATAACAACAATTGAATTTTCATACTATTAAGCCGGTGATCTTCCACTATGATTTTCTAACAGCATCGTACTGCAGTTTCATTAATTTTGATAATTTGAACCAGATTCGTGTTGTTAGCCAAATAATGGAAGTTTGTTATTACCGACACTAAACCAATCGGTTTCATACTAGAATCATAGAAATCTTTATAATTTGAAAATCCTTATGTGAACATGATTGTTGTAAAGCCCTAGCCCCAGACTTATTTCTCAAGAATATCATCTATTTCTGATATTTTACTGCTACTTTAATCATGCGTAATAGCTAGCTAGTATGTGGAGTGTCGGCTTTACGAGTGCGACGAGCGGTCTGCGTGTGTCAGTGTTCACAGTTCCGGCCGTCTGTATCGCGCTCTTCACCCGGAGCTCCACTTGACACACGGATTTGTTAGATATAAACATTTTAGTTTCCTATCCGTGTCCGTTTTACTCTCCGATAGCGCGAGATACAAGTGTAGTGTGATTTGTTGAAAAATAAGGTCGTATGCTGTCGCCAAGTCCTGATATGAGCTGGGATTCTGTTTACATACTGTTGGTGTTCGCTATGGCTCTTTATAAGTGGCTCGTAAGTGTCAAAGTGTAGATACGAGTATATATGTTTTCAAGAGTTGTTATGTATGTATATTGTAACTAATAATAATGCGGCCGTTTCGATGGGCCGTTTGTTACATCGTCAGTTTTTGATGGCTGCGATAATACAATCAGGTCAACATGTTTTTGAACAGAATCTAACACATTTTTGGTGTTTCCAGAAATTCTACCGGACTCTGAGCGAGATAAAGTCTGAAGTGGAGTCGATCATTAAGAGCGGACGGCGCTGCGTGGAGGCGGGCGGCGTGGCCTCGCCGGCCGAGTTCTCGCGACGCATCGACCAACTTAAAGAACTCTACAACCGTCTTGGGGCACAGGTAACACGGTTATTTATTTATTTAATCACATGCTGCAGCAGGCCCCCGAGGTACGCTTAAAATCGAGTGGAATACTGCAATTGACCATCACAGCGGTGATGCATCAGAAAATTGCAGTGTTGTTGTCATGTATTTTCTTGAATTACAATAGAATTGCTGAATTATTAACTTATGACAACTGGTTCAGATCTGTGGAGCTACGCACAGGAGCTACAATGCATAGCTTCTATTGAGTCTGCGCAAATTAATAAGCTACTAATATCGTCCTCAGGTGACAGACGCGAAAGGCAAGCTCGAAGGCGCGCTCCTGGCCGCTCGAGAGCTCCACGCGGACTTGGGCGAGTTAGCCCCTCGCCTTGAAGCGCTCGCAGCGCACCCGCCCGGCGCGGCGGCCGCGAGACAAGCGCTCGAGCTCGAGCTGTCGAGGCTGGAAGCGGCTCGAGACCGCCTCAACGCGAACTACAAGCTGTTCGAGGACCTCTGCGACGCGCAGCATCTGACTGAATTGAAGGAACAGGTGGATGCCGTCAACGCTCGATGGGAGGAAGTCAGACGACGAGCTGGATCGTGTCGAACCGGAGTCCATACGCAAATTCATCTCTGATGTCGACACGGAACTCTCGAAACCTACCTTGCCGTCATCATCTAGACTGACCCAGCTAGAAAAAGAACTGAAAGCGAAAGAAAAAGAAATGCGTGCTTTAGATGACGCGGCGCTGGCGGCGAAGTACGACCAACTCCTGAATAAGATAACGGTGAGTGACGTTTTGTTTCGCTTGCAAACGGCTCGACATTGATGGGCACGTTCACTCGCTTTTCATGCTTTTTTTTACTATAGTTTGAGCACAGAGTATTGTCTTAAAAGTTAAGTCATTTTGTCTGAAATGTCATTACATTGAAATAAGTTTAAAGACTTTGCAAAATAACATCATTAAATCATAAATGGATTAATCATGGGGAGAAATTATTTTGCATTGTATGTATTATTGGATAGAATTTTATTCATCGGTAATCATCTATGTCGACCCGTGCTTACGCACATTACTATTCCATTTACGAGTTTATAAATTAAAAGAGCACATGTTTTATCAAGACATTCTTTCATAATAATTTCTCGGTATTCAGAATAAAACTCGAATGTTATAGTGATGGCTCGAAACACCTTGGTTTTTGTTCATTGTCTCCATTATCATCGTTTTCGGTCGCAGTCTCACAATCAAGTAGCGTGCGAGCGAGAACGACGCTTCTTCGTTTGGTTCCGTCACTGTTTATATTATCCGTGCACGTAGTATAGTCGCTTCGACGAGTTACTTGTCGAATTAGCCGAGTGATTTATAACATGTGTGTCGGCGTGACCTGATCCTAACCGAGAGTGATCTCCCGACGTACTGGAGCCGGCATGCTGACATCCACCGAACATTCGCGACGTGTACTCGCTGTAAATATCATCATCGAATGTAAATAAACTGACGTGGTGTTGGTGTGTACTGTGTGGTGTGTCGACGCTTACTCACGGCATCTCATTCATGAACCGGCTTTCACGGACTCACGCTGGGCTCACGCTTCATCACCCATCGCGCGGCGGACGGACTAACACTGTAAATAACCGGCCTAACAACCGATCTAACAATCAAGTGACCGGTCTGTCGTTTGCAGGCCGCCGCGCGCTCAAACAAAGAGGACGTAGAATACGAGAAAGTGACGGACACGATCAAACGCCGGCTCGAGAGTCCGGTCGACATGCCGGAGACGGAGAAACCGGAACTGAAAAAGTCGAAAATACCTTTAGCTTTGAACAGCCCCGTGCCGATCCGGCGCGAGGTTAAGGAGGGAGGATGCCGGAGCCGCGGCTCCTCACTCGAGAGGGCCAAGACTAAAGCGAACAGCCCTTGCGCCGACAGCGTCAGTGGCATGTCCTTCGATTCCATCGAGCCACCTCCTTCCCTCCCCTCCACGCCTGGGACGCCCAAAAAAGACAGCAGCACTTTCAATCTCCTCAAAGACAGCGATCTATTCACGCAGATATCGAAGAATAAGATCGAGCCTACGGAACCCAGAATAGTTCTAAACGACAAACCGAACACTTCCCCTTGTCATGTAGTCGCAATAAAAGAGCACGAGATCGTAAAAGCGACCGTAAGTTCGCCCGAGCCAGCTAACAACATTGAGACTGCTATGGAGTTCGTGCCGCAAACAGTTCAGACTGTGGAAATAGTCGATGATACGGAGGGTGATTCGGGTGCCTCGTCCGGCGCAGAGGAGAGACCTGAAGGGAGACGACCCTCAGTTGACTTTGGCTCAGAGCCAAAGACGTTTGTCGTGGAGGTTCGCCAACTCGAGCAGCGAATGCGGCCAACGCTCGGCATCATCAAGCGCAAGAGTACGGAAGAAGCTGCGAATGTTCCCGATTTGATTCCCGCTGCTGAGAAGCGGAATGAATGCGACTTCTCTACTCAGACTCCGCCTCCGACTCCTATGGAGGAGGGAGACATGTCTCCACTCGACGACCCGGCTCTGAAACATAACATTCAGCATGTAAAAGAGGATGAGGCCAATAAATACCTAATCTTAGAAGACGCCGTCCGTCCGACTCTTGCTACTGAACAGGTTAGAAGGCCCAAAGAGGAAGAGGAGGAGAAAGCTGAGGTCCCAGAATACACATATCCGTCGGATTCTAGCGCCAAGTCCGCCGAGAACGACCAGCCGCAAGAAGAGGTGATTTATTCCGAAGTTGAAGAAACTCCCCAGGTAATGTGGCGTAAGCTAGTTAATTAATAAAAAGACATACACGTCTCTATTCAGCATCGAAATATCAATCAGATGTCTGAAATTAAAGGGGAAGCAATCGCATTTAATTTAATCGCAATTCGAAAACGTCGACGTTTAGGGCTATTCCTAGAAAAGCTTTTACTTGTTTCTTTGCCGATAATTCTGCGTGTAAAGACTCGAATAAAATTTTGAATTAATGTGTGAAAAATTTGCGGGATTGTCGGGTGTGTGGAAACTATTTCCACTCCCGGTCGCCATAACTTTTGCTTGGTTGCAGACGGCGCTGTCGCCGGGCCCGCCGCTCGGCACCTCGACGCCGGTGCGAGGCGCTCAAGTGGTGGGGGTCTCGCACAAGAGGGTAACTCCTCCTGCCTCTCCCTCTCCCACTGTCGCCTCTGCTATCAGCCCCGTCAGCGAGAAGTACCAGAAGACTGGCGACTTTGATGACGTAAGTGATAGTGTCATGTTGATTAATTTGTTCTTCAACTCTTGCTTATTCATCATCATCATCATTATCAGCCTAGGGACGTCCACTGCTGAACATAAGATTCCCCCAAGGTATTCCACAGCAACCGGCGGTTTGCATCCAGTGTGATTCTGCGATCTTCACAAGGTCGTCTATGCATGTAGTCGGTTGACGCCCTACGCTGCGCTTTTGTTCAAAGGGCCAATGTTAGGTTGGCCCTAACATTGGCCCAAGGTGGCCCAAGTTGGTAACATTGGTGGCCCAAGGTTCACCAATTTAAAACCTTTCTGCCCCATTCCTGCTAAATAGGTTTTGCCAAAAAAATTAAGCAACGGTCTAAAAATAAAGCCATATTCTCTGTTCTAGCTAATCACCATGATTTGAATATGAAGACCATCAACGTGATCATACATTGCATATTTCAACACATTTATTTATCAACTTACAGAAGGCATCCGAGACGACAGAAGCGTCGGACTTCCGCGACACGAGCGAGTCGGAAGCGGCATCTCTTCGTGCCCGCTTCGGTCCCGGCGCGGACGCCGCGGCCGCCACGTGGGCCGCGCGCGCCGCTGCCATGTGCAGGCGCATGGACGTCATGCTGCTGACGCTAGCCGCGGCTAATGCTGAGAGGGACCCTGGCAAGAGACTAGAGGTAGGACTGGTTACTTAGTTACTATACGATACGAGCGAGTCTCAATTTTTATCTTGTCAGCCGATAAAAATCAATCACGTTAGTACGAACATTGCAGGTTGAAATTTGGATCTTTGTTACTACACACCGTTCTAAAATATTCTTAGGTTTGCGTTATAAAAATACGTTGGCATGTAGCCTGTATAAACATGAATACAATACCTATAATCAAAGTGTCAATCGTTCGTCTACTAAATTGGTATAATTTTACAGATCTTGAAGAACCAACTAGGCGCCATTGCTCCGGACGCGGCCGAGTTGATCTCTCGCGGCGACTCGCTGGTCTACGACAAACACAAGGACGACCCGCTACTCGCAGACTACATACAGACGCACTATCAGGTAATATCACGTCCTAGTTACGAGCGATTACTTTTGTTTACACGCGACAAAATTATTTTAGTTATTGCAACGAATGAGCAGCACCATGATTAAAAGTACTCAACTCGTTCTCGTCAGTTGGTCAAAACGTCCGTGAGTATTAATAAAGGCGTGAAAGTAATCGAGAGGTTCCTAATTCATAAAAGATGTTGATTAAAACGCAATGTTTGATCGTGAAACTTTCAATTTTTTTAGGACAAACTCCGCAACAAATGGTCCGTTGTGATGTCCGAGATCGAAACGAAGCGCAATCTCGCCATGAAGGCAGAAGACGACATCAAAGAACTGTCTCGCCTCGTCGAAGAGATCAAAAAGTCTTGCGTGGACACGTCTGCCTTATCAGACGAGAACAAACGCGCTCAATTAGATTCATCGGCTGATAAGGCGCAGGCGGTAGCAAGGGATTTAAGGGCACAGAAAGTGGCATTCGACGAGAGAGCACTGGGCGAAGCGTTGGCTGCGTGGAACAGAGTCACGGAGACGCTGGCCAGAGAGAACAATCAGAAACCGGTAAGTTATACTTGGTTTCCTGGCATTTCTGATAAGCATAGTTTTTAGTACTGTTTAGCGCTCTATGGTGTGCTTTAAAGCAATGAGAATTTCTATTCTCTAATATCACAAATAGATCCTTCTAATATCAAAGTTCTCTTACATAAAAGTCTCTTCAGCTTTAGCGTTATAAAGCTATATTTTGAAAATGTTTGTATTTTTAATTTTCAAAGTTTTACGTTATTAGTTTTTGCATGTACCTTTACCTTTAACATTTTTAATGCCAATTAAGTAGACTATAACCAGCCATTAAAAAACGAGATATTTAATCTATTCAGTAGCAATAAGAACCTTTTTTTTTTTTTTCATTCTTTTGAGGTTAAAGTAGCTGTAAATAAAGATGCATCGAATTGTTTGTTTAAAAGGGCAAATAACTTCTATAATTTATTTTTTCATAGTTACTATTTCTATCTTTGAACATCAAAATCTGAACTTTAGCTAAAGTAAACAGGTTAACTAAAATATAACCTTTTCAGGACGGCGTGGAAATCCGAGCGGCTGAGGTAGTGACGCGCGCAAATCGCGTGCGCGAATGTGTGGCGAGCGCGCGCGCACTGCTCCGCGCGGCCCCGCTCGGCGCTCGCGACTTCGACGACTTCCCGCTGCAGGAGGACGCGCTGGCGGTACGCAGCTTTGTTATAACGCCTTTAGCATGCGGCAGTGAATGCGAAGCGAAAGCGTATAGGTCGATTTACATTATAGCAGCGAATGTTCATTTTATTCTTCTCTTTATTCAATTATTTAAAAGAACGTCATTTTGTATAAAGTCTTGGACCAGATTGCTAACCAGAACTAATTAGGCACTAACTAAGAATGTAGTTCTTATTAACATAAACAATTTGGAGAGAATGGTCTTGCACTAGCTCTAGCTCTAGGTTTAAATTGGCCGTAACGAAACTGAACACCGGCGATACGCTCGCGTCCTGTGTTTGGTCTACTGGTCATACCGACCATCACCCGACCGCAACTTCCTAATCTTCTTTTCTTCTTCTAGCGTGTCAAGGCCGCTTTAGCCGAAGCCACCTCCAGCTGTGAAGAATGTGAGAAGGAGTTCCTCTGGGTCTCGCGTCGTGCGCGACCTGAAACCAAAGCCCGGGCCGCCAGGCTGAGAGACAAGATGCTCGATGAGCTGCAGCAGTTAGCGAAAGCCTACGAGGAGCGGCGGGAGAAGTAACAAATATTTTATTTTGCTGCTACAAGAGATGTAGAATTGCGAAAATCCTTTATAGTTCTAAACCATATTGAAGGGTGTCGTAGCCAAGCAAGAAATAGGACTCTATGTTCTTTATAAAAAAAATATTCATCGTTGAGATCTTCAATGATCAGCTTCGCCTCAGTATTGTTTGGTTTACATTAACTATACAAACCAGTGAGCAAATTAAAAACATGTCGCTGACGTTTTTCTCTGTCAATGTGTTAATTTTTAAAGCTGCTCTCTGTTAGTATGATTTTGGTCTATTACTCAAATCACGATTCTTATCTCACCTTTTACCGTTATTTTACATTTCAATACCTTCATTTAGAAAAAAAATACATTCTTACCGATCTCTTTAATGGTGGCCTTGAGATCTTAATAGTGATCAGCTAAGCAAACATGGCATATCATGGTGAACTTTGTTATCAGTCATGTAGAGATAGAAAAAGATGAGGCCCACGACTAGTGGCTGAGCGAATTATGTCTGATATGACATGTCTACTTTCACAGGTGGACGAAATGCCAAACCGTGTGGGCGGGTCTGTACGCAGCACTTGAAGAGTGCGGCGAGTGGCTAGACGGCTGCGAACGCGCGCTGTCGCAAGCGAACGACCCCGCGATACCTTTTAAGGATTTAAAGCAGAAGGTGCGGGATTTGGACCAACAGGTATGCATAGCTTATTCACGAACTAAGTTCGGTCCATGATAGATAGCGCAGTCTGTGTTCGTCAACGTTTGCGTCCGATCCTACATTGGGTCTACATCGGGCGATCGAGCTAGGATCGCTGATAAATAACAGCAAAGGTCTAATCGCTAGCCACGTAAATAAACAATTCGAATTTCATCTGTCTATAGTTGGTGTCGCAGGCGAATTAGAGAACTTAAATAAATTCTGTCTTTTCAACGATTACTTGCAATGCGAAGCTTGTTTTGTTGTAAATTTGTAATCTTTTTACTCTGTTCATCAGATGTCATCGCGCCAGCAGCAGGTGAGCGAGGCGCGCGCGGCGGGACGCGCCGTGGTGTGCGCGTGCGGCGTGCCCCTCGCGCGCGACGTGCAGGACCAGCTCGACGCGCTCAACGAGCGCTGGCACAACGCGCACGCCGCCCTGCATCTGCTCAAGAACAGGTATAGACTATATTCTTCTCCTACCGCTACCGATTTTGGTGATAGCGACCAATCTCAACGTATCGGTCGAGATCCAAGGAGGATGTTCCAAGCGTATGCGAAATTAACTAGACACTCTCTGTTCTTTCGTTCTTTGTTCGGTGAGATTGCAGTCGATGCTTCATGGGTCCAGAGTTACAAAAACGATTGACAACGTTTTATGGATGCATACAATTGATACCGAGATTTGAGAAACATTAACCACCAACGAAGCCATTTTGTGTTGTTACAAAGGTTGTCTATAAATCTGAGTAATGTCAATCGCTCACTCTGTGCTCTCCCCCAGGATCAGCACGCAAGAAGCGACGGCGGTGATGCGCGAGGGCGGCGCCACGTGGGCGGGCGGAGCGCGCGCGCAGCTGCAGCACGTGCGCGACCTGCTGCTGCACACCAGCCCCAACCCCTCCGACCACACCAGCCTGCACATCCGCCTCAGCCTCGTCAAGGTCAGGGATACCCTCGCACATGCGGCTGCAGCACGTGCGCGACCTGCTGCTGCACACCAGCCCCAACCCCTCCGACCACACCAGCCTGCACATCCGCCTCAGCCTCGTCAAGGTCAGGGATACCCTCGCACATGCGGCTGCAGCACGTGCGCGACCTGCTGCTGCACACCAGCCCCAACCCCTCCGACCACACCAGCCTGCACATCCGCCTCAGCCTCGTCAAGGTCAGGGATACCCTCGCACATGCGGCTGCAGCACGTGCGCGACCTGCTGCTGCACACCAGCCCCAACCCCTCCGACCACACCAGCCTGCACATCCGCCTCAGCCTCGTCAAGGTCAGGGATACCCTCGCACATGCGGCTGCAGCACGTGCGCGACCTGCTGCTGCACACCAGCCCCAACCCCTCCGACCACACCAGCCTGCACATCCGCCTCAGCCTCGTCAAGGTCAGGGATACCCTCGCACATGCGGCTGCAGCACGTGCGCGACCTGCTGCTGCACACCAGCCCCAACCCCTCCGACCACACCAGCCTGCACATCCGCCTCAGCCTCGTCAAGGTCAGGGATACCCTCGCACATGCGGCTGCAGCACGTGCGCGACCTGCTGCTGCACACCAGCCCCAACCCCTCCGACCACACCAGCCTGCACATCCGCCTCAGCCTCGTCAAGGTCAGGGATACCCTCGCACATGCGGCTGCAGCACGTGCGCGACCTGCTGCTGCACACCAGCCCCAACCCCTCCGACCACACCAGCCTGCACATCCGCCTCAGCCTCGTCAAGGTCAGGGATACCCTCGCACATGCGGCTGCAGCACGTGCGCGACCTGCTGCTGCACACCAGCCCCAACCCCTCCGACCACACCAGCCTGCACATCCGCCTCAGCCTCGTCAAGGTCAGGGATACCCTCGCACATGCGGCTGCAGCACGTGCGCGACCTGCTGCTGCACACCAGCCCCAACCCCTCCGACCACACCAGCCTGCACATCCGCCTCAGCCTCGTCAAGGTCAGGGATACCCTCGCACATGCGGCTGCAGCACGTGCGCGACCTGCTGCTGCACACCAGCCCCAACCCCTCCGACCACACCAGCCTGCACATCCGCCTCAGCCTCGTCAAGGTCAGGGATACCCTCGCACATGCGGCTGCAGCACGTGCGCGACCTGCTGCTGCACACCAGCCCCAACCCCTCCGACCACACCAGCCTGCACATCCGCCTCAGCCTCGTCAAGGTCAGGGATACCCTCGCACATGCGGCTGCAGCACGTGCGCGACCTGCTGCTGCACACCAGCCCCAACCCCTCCGACCACACCAGCCTGCACATCCGCCTCAGCCTCGTCAAGGTCAGGGATACCCTCGCACATGCGGCTGCAGCACGTGCGCGACCTGCTGCTGCACACCAGCCCCAACCCCTCCGACCACACCAGCCTGCACATCCGCCTCAGTCTCGTCAAGGTCAGGGATACCCTCTTACATCGGATGAAGTTGGTTTTCTGCCATTCAAATCTCACATAAACAGCGTTCTCTTGTTTTCGTGATCATATGTTTCCTGAACAGTATTTTCTGATGGAGAAAGTTTTATCATCTTCATAATCATAAAAAATGTAAATCTCACATTACCAACTTTATCACCCCAAATCGAAGGAAATGTACCTATCCGCTAAAACACCAAAAAAAAAGTCTGAATACCCGTTTTGGAAGAATTTAATTTCGTTAAAAAGGCACGCGGAGATATGCCGCGGAAAAAGGACTGCCGGGCGTAATAGAAAACAAAACAGCGCGGTGTCAGTGCGCGCCGGTTGGCATCGGGCCAGCATCAAGCTTCATCCGATTTAAAATCCTATCTCTTCAAATGTACAGTCGAATACAGACTGCATTGTCTCGATCGGCCGTTGCAGCTATCCGCATAAACCGCGTGGATTCGGTCCAAATTGCGGATCAGAAATCAGTCTTCCGCTGCGAGGATTAAGGTGGATATTTTGTCTGCGTTTGTGCAGGTTGACTCGTAATTGCAGTTCCCCGGTTGACGGAGGCCGCTTGGCGACGCGTTTCATTTGCCTGACCAGGGCGAGTCGTTGACTAAACATTTAGCCTTAAATTTTGTCGTGTTTTAATTTTTTTCGAAAGAAACAGGACAAAAAAATACGACTCTCTTCAATGATAGGTTTTGTTTTATTTTCACAAAGCAACAGAATTTTTACGGTACAATCGAGGTCTCTAGCCCCTAACCAGTGGTTAACACAATTTGTAAAATCATACAAATCTCTTGGAATATATCTTCCTTACCTTTTAGTAATTTCGTAACGTTTAACATTTGCCAAACCTTAAATTAATTATATTGGGCCCCCGCCCTGTTAGTGTTTTCTAAAGTAAATTCCAGTTTTCAACTTCTTAGTTGATGAATGTAAAACCCGTAGAGTTGTTCGTGTTTAGATTAAATGAAAAGCGCGGCTTATCCGCGCCGCTTAGCATAAACACGAAGAACCGGGTCCGGCTGCAAAAAAAAATGCTTTTAGACGGACAAGCTTACAAAAAACAAGAGTAATAAAAAACTGTTTTTTTTTGGACAATGCGTAGTTTATTTTTAACGAATAAAGAGCGGTGTGTTATAAGTTTAACGTGTCGGTTTGTGTATTTTTGTATTTGTCTGTGGTATCGTAGCGCTAAACGGATGGATCTATTTTCGTGTAATTTAGGTTTTTTTGTTTCATTGATAATTTTATCCCGAGTTTTCTTAGCCATGCATGAAAATCTGAAATCTCTCATTTATAAATTGGTGAGGGGATCTGACTTCCATATTTCCTATCGATTCGAAAATAATCCTAGCACTTGAATGATATTTAAATAATATGATAAGGAAACTATCACTTTAAATATGACATATCGGGGGAATTAATTTTATTATTTTGGATTATTATTAGTATATCAAATTGAAATACGTAGCACGTATTAGAGTTCGCAACTTATGAAATAATAAAAATAGATTGCAAATTGCTTCTAGGCAAAATATTTTATCTCGGTAATTTGTTATGTGTATCAATAAATAAATGAAATGAAATGAAAAATAGAGAAGCAACAAGAAGCAAACCACAAAAGCAAAGTTGTATATATTTTTTTACTTCAAAAGGTATTCCATTCGAAAACTACTTTGATACTCGATTCATATTGTTTATGTCATGCTCTTACTGTAACCTGTAGGCAAAGTATGTTTGTGTTTACCGTACGATTTGCCGCTGCGCTGTCGTTTGCTCGCTGTGATCAACATAATCGGGGATTTGTGCTACCGATGCACACCGCCAGGGGAGATAGGACTAATTAACAACAAATACTAGATAAACAAATATGAAATATTTCTTGATTTTTTCAAGGAAAAAGTCTCTCTTTTCTAATGATGTATGTTAAATAAATATAAAATCCTTCTCAGCACAACCTTGTTCTGGCGAAGCATGCTATTGTGAATGCAAAGCTTGGACCGCGATTCGGGCGGACGGCGAGGGCGGGAAATTGCCCTGCTTCCGATGTAGCTGCCCAGCGTTTTGATGTCATTTGATGGCAGGCAATTACACTACCTAGCTAAGCTACGTCTGTTATTCTCGTGGAGTGTGTTTTGTAGAAGGCGACAAACGCCAAAGTAGTCAATCGAAAAGAAATGCAATGAAGATAGAATCAAGAAATTAAATAAAATGCTATTGATTGATTGATTGACAAAAAAAAATGCTTTTAAAAATACATTCGCTGCGTTGAGGGTGTACTCTGTAAGTGTTTTTTTATTCCGTCGTACGTTCCGTCGCATCTGCACACTGCGTGATATACATCAAGGGTCTGTCGTCATTTGTAATGCATTTTCAAACACATTAACACTATAAAAAAACGTTTTTTGCCCAATCTTCCTCTGAAACTTACTTGTTGTTCCTTTCGCCCTTATTTGTCATACTTTTTGTTGAAGATCATAAAAAGCAGACATTCAATGATATAACGAAACTGCTCTGTAATCTTTAAAATTCTGTTCCGAATAACATCCGTGTACATGTTATAAATCCTCTAAAGAGAAAAACCTGTTCTTCCCTAGAACATAATCAGATGGAAACCCTATCCTGGAATTAATCTGCTCCCCACACATCTGCATGCAGATTTGTCGGCGATGACAGTATTTAACAATCACCACACCCGGCCCGGGGCCATCGGTTATGTGCTTAGCGCACACGCACCCAGCGCTCGCGGCAAATACGCAATAATCGCCGAACGTGCATACGCTTAATCGATGTACGCTATTAGCCGGATTCAATCGCTTGTAGAGATGATTTGGGGCTGCTTAATAAACTTGAATTTAGACATTGATTGCGTATAGATAGATTGTTGAGCATTAAAGTCGCAGTAAACCATTTTTATATTGAGTGGATGACAATTCATAAACCTTAGTATGTTAAATTACTTAAACTTGGTCACAGGAATGAAATGTAGCATGCATGTGCTAAAAACGTAATTGATATCTTGACGGAAGTGAGTCAATATAACCTATCTTAATAAAATATGGCCGGAGCTACATATCCCTCGCGATTTGGCAGACACAACATTATACGGTTGATGTATGACTCAATTCGCACTTTTGAATCCTCTGAGACTCTGCTAAGGATGCCGCACAAGCTCACAGCCTTCGGCCATTGATCATGGCGTAATTCACGTTCAAAGTATCTGTATATCCTGACGAGTATTGTGTCCCAAATGAAGATGACTGATGATAGGCCAGTCTCTTGCGGGTCGAAAACACAATCTTGTTGATGTTGATCACTCAATTCTAGTCTTGCACCTCTTGGGAGTATGCTACTAACAATGTCGACCGTGTTTTCATTGCTGTTTTGTTTGATAATTGTCATTTTAAATAACGTGTTTCTTTTGAAAGTGCCATCAATCATACAATCGTTTTAACTGTCTTCAACTGATCTTAAAGGTGATAAAATGACTAACACTTTTATTCAAATAGTTAAATGTCATGAAGCAATATTTCTTTCTACTAGCGTTTTTATTCTAAAAGCCTCCTTCCATAATACGCCAATCGCAACCAAATGTTAGGTACTCCCGTACATAATGCGAGTAGAATGCGGCATCTAAAATATTTAGGACGGAATTTGGGCGTCTTCCCCGCGCGCCGCGTATGAATAACTGATGTGTTTGTGACGTCATGCGACTTGTGACATGACGTGATTGTCCGAGGCCGTCCCGCGGGATAAGTGATGAACGTCCCTACAAAGGATACTTGTAGGGGACACGTGGCGGTGACGTGTGCCTTTGTAAATAAAGATTCTACTTGCATTGCCCTGTTTTGTTGGGTCTCGGGAAGCGCAACATCAATATGAATGCCCAATGTCGGACTTGTTTCCATTCTTGCACGGTTATGCACACATCTATAAAACTTAACAACAACTCAAATAACCATAAAGCATTGAAGATGCCACATCTTTGGTCACTGTTTTGACATGACAGTTAAAAATACTAAATGTTTTGCTTATTTATTTGTGCGGCTTGGCTTTTCAAAATGAGATGTAAACAGTTAAAAGCTTAACTTTGACTTGTGTCTCACTGTACCAAAGTTTATAAATAAGCGTTCTTATTTGGGAGTCTCAATTAAGCGCGGCGCGGTGCGTGCGAACGAGTGTATTTCAGCGTCAGGAAGTCTCGAATGAGTAGTCGATAATTGCAGCTGTCATCAGTAAAGCGAGCGGCCGGCAGCGCAGGACTTGACTTGCGTTAATTGGCCTATCATAAATCTTATACAGATTTTTACACAAAGCAGTGAAAAATATTGCTTAATTTTGTTTTCATTAGAACTTAGGTATCGCAACATATTAGATTTTTTGTATGTGCTTGATTACATGTAAGTAACACGGGGTATACCTATCGATGTTTCGGTTACCACTCCCTTGTGATGCCGTAGTAATTACACGGATAGGCTTGTCCGTTATGCCAAAAACACATTTGTATCAACGCACGAGGGTTTAAATTCCCTTGTGCCCATGCGTCTTAGAATCACTATTTAGGATAGTTGCAAACTATAAACAGCTGAATAATTAATTTCTGCAGATAGTAATAAATTGCTAAGCACGCTGCTTGTGAGCAGACGCTAAGGCAAGTTCCCTAATTTATGTATTCAATTATACTTGCTCAACTTGCGAATACCTTTAAAACACTTGACTTGCACTAATTTTATCATCAATTTTTCATTTTGTGTAGCGGCCCTTAAATATTTTTGAGAACGCTTTGAAAGCTTTCAGATAACAAGGTTTGGGCCCACCTTTTGTCCGTTGATTAAATCATTTGGTATAAAGTGGATTTTTTAAACTTTTGACGGCCTTATTTACATCATAGATAATGTGATACGTCGCATTATAAGCAACATTAGCTGAAAATTTTAAAAGCAAGTTAAGCTAGCTCGAAAATGGTTTTGCCAAGAATTCGGAAGCGTTCTCGAGTGCCGTATAAGGCTGAGGAATGTTCACCGATGGGCGCTGTCTATGCGGGCGGGCAATAGACGCGCGTCTATTTCTGAATCTTATGAAAATACTCGTGTCCCATCATTTGTTTGCACGCGACGCGCAAAGAAGCGCACACGCCGATCTAGCCCCAATTAAATTTCAATCCTAATTTTAAGGTTATAGGGTTGGATTTTGGTTGTTTAGTTTCTTGTCCTTCCCAGCTTATAGAGCAGGAATGAAATAGTACTTTCGTGAATGTAGTGCGTTAGTTTCCCTGCCGGCATTTCCGTGAGTGTTTGTTGCTCCAACCGCGAGAGTCGTCTTCGATCCGCGCGCGCAATCCGAACAGAATAAACTTTATTTATAGTGTTTACATCCGAGTTAATATTATTTCGACGCTTTTCGAGGTGGGATTCGGTTTTGTGATAAATTATAGCTCTGCTTTGAAGTGTTGTTAGCTCGTGTTGTTCGTGAATTTCGTATAGAAAAGTCATCAATCGAGGGAACACGAAAATCGCTTATAAATGTTTATCAATACTGTCGAAAAGACTTCGGTAGCTTTTGTTATATGTACTTGTAACACGTTTTATCTTAAGTATATCTACTTTCTGTTTTGTCCTCCTGGAAACATCTAAAAGTTTATCTTTTGTTCTAATAATCATCTCTTTGCTTTGTCGCTACCAACTCTACCTCAACACTTAAATTATCCAACGTGCGCCATTAACTTTTATGTACAAGTGCCACACGACTGGTATGTACAAATGCATACTCGGTATGTGTCAAAAATACTCGTTTGTATAACTTAGGTAACGTTATTTAACTTGCGTAAAGTGTGAAGAGCTTGAAATGTAATGTAATGCAGGCTGGATACAAATGAAGTGGATTTTTGACCTGTTCTTTAAATTTTATAAACATCAAATAAACAATTGTATTTGTATTTGTAAACCGTAGTCACGCAGGTGTATGTTATACTTGCAGGTAAAGTAGGGGTCGCGCTTGTGCAGCTGTGCATCGACGTGGATTTATAACGTCTGCGGCCGCCGCGATTGCGACGCGACGCGGTGCGACGGCTTGCGATGACGCGCGTGAATTACCTGCGCGTTGGTTCATTGACAAATTACGTGCTCTGTCTTCATTGCATGACGGAATTGATTTCTTAACTATCCGACTGTGGAGGGTTATATTTTTGTTGTAATTTGTCGCCGATTCAATATATCTGGCAGTGTATTGCACCAAGCACAAGTCCTTTAAGTGTATAGTAGCGACGTAAAATTGGATAACTTGGAAGTTTATTACCTGCTAAGCTTTGACTCTAATAGATACTATCACTAATGTGTTCCATTTTACACTTCGTTGTTATTTACAGTCGGATAAACGGAGCTGCGCTAAAGACGTGCTGTGAATTAACTTTACGTAGACTGCAAAATAATGCGTTGCGGTGCGGCGCAAGGCGGAGCGGTGCGGCGTCGCGCTTCGGGCGATTTACGACCTCATAAACTCTATTTAGCTTAGCTTCGGCTCCCGCCGATCCATCTTCCGATACGGCTGTTATAGGACAAACAATACTCATTGCGGAGTACTTAAGAGCACTATTAACTGGATATTAGCGAGGTCACATCCCGGATACTCAGTCAATATCGTCTTAACTTGGTGTTTTCATACTGGTTGTTATATGCTCAGGCGTTGATGTATTATAGCATTGTCGGTGCACTCCTTTACAATGAAAAAGCTACAGGTTTACAGAGGAACAGGTGAAATCAGGACGCAGGATGAGCTGGAGACAGCGAGCATTCATTCCATTCATACATTGCATTGCTTCTTCATTCTATGTTGGGGTAGCTCCAGCAGCGCACAGCGTAAATATGACAGTCGTGACGGTTCGATTTACGACCGACACATAAACCGAACGTTAGTCCACGAATATGACTCTGCGTCAAGACGAAATTAAACTTCCCGCGTCTCGAAGATCTACAGCAATATCAAATCGTAAATGTCATCTTTTTATTGAACCAGTAAATCTTGTCTTTGAAGTCCGATTCAGAATTATTCAGCAAATACTGCTTTGATATTCACTGTCAAACTAACGGGTAAATACTGCAGTATTTGAATATTAATCATTGCAAAATGATTTTTAATTATGGTGCACTAATTGTAACAGGGTCGTATCGTTTAACATTTCAGGCTCTCTTACGGTAATCCTAATATAACAGTAAATATCGTTGTGTGCCTTTATTTGAGGACAGGTAGAAAATAAAAAATATTTGAGGCAATATCACACTTGAAAGTGCCCATTAAACGTAACGCAGGCCAGTAACCAGATTTATTCACTGCTGTCGTGGCGCGTCACGCCGCGCATCTCACGCATCGCCGAGTGCTTGACGCAATAATAGTGACGTCATAGTGTTGTGATTCGTCATGTTATCAGAAGATTTCATAGTGATTTCATTGATTCAACGTTCTGCATTCCCAAGTGGTTAACTGGTAGAGGATACTATAAGACATTAAGTCCGCCAATTGTACAACTCACAGTGCAATAAAGTTTAAATAAAAAATGTTACGTTCATAGAGCAATTTATCACTACGGCATTCACACTTTCAAACTGATCAAAGTATTCGTTTGTTTGCTTTCATCCCGGTGTAGCTATACCGGCATCTTTTTTATTGGATGAGGTCAATATTTAATACTGTCATAGCCTATTTATGATAGCATAAGTAATGGACGCATGTTGGATCGCTTTATCACTGTTCGAGCAAAAGTGATTGTCCGCCGAGGAGTGACGGCCCTCGTGTTCCGAATCCAATCAACTAAGTGTAATGGACGCCGTCCACAGTTCTATTACTAAACTCATATGCTTTTGTGTAGGTATAGCAATTGTTAAGGACGTCTTTTGATCTCTGAATTAAGCACTTCTAGTTGGCAAAGCTGACAAATTATCTGCTCGAAGACTGCACGGCTTTTCTTTGGTTTCATTCTGCCTGTGAATGTTTAAAGCACTTGCACCGACCATACTTGACAAGAATTGCAATCGCACCGATATTTCTATTGTAATTTTAATCAAATTGCAAAATCTATTGCATCGTGGCCTCTTTCTAGTTTGGTAATACCCCATTCAAACTCGTGTGGTACAGTCACAGTCGACCGAAGCTACGTCACGTCGCGCGCGATCGCGTCGCGAGTGACGCGCTGTCACTCGTAAAGTGACGTCACTGTAGCGTACCAGTTGTTTCTGAATTGATTGAATTTCGTTTGCAAGTCCTGTTTTTGGCGTGCTACTCTAATATCTGAATGTTTAATTAGAAAAATTTTGGGAAATATTTTCCTCTTTTTGGGTCCGTTCTTGAACAGAGTACCATAAAGCGTGTTACTTACATTAAAGTCTGAATATAACCCTTAATACATTCCTTTGGATTGTGATTCCTCGATACATGTTTATGATTCCATAATGTATGTGTACTAATAATATTCCTTTTGTTTCGCAGGCCCGCGACGAGGAAGTGTCCAACCGTCTCCGCGACATGGAGGTCCTGCGCGGATCGAAGCACCCGCCCTCTGGCGAGCACTTCACGCAGCTGCACCAGCAGCTTGAGAAGGTAACATTCACCTCTCGATTCCTTAGTTTATTGAGTTTAATTGCTACCGATCGTTACTACGCTACAATATCGTTATTTGTGCTCGTAGTAAATACAAATTCGGAAAATCCATTACAATATTCAACTGCATAAAATAACTTTTCATTAATTAATTAAAAAAAAGTTTAGTTTAGCCTGTAAGCATCCCACTGCTGGGCAAAGGCCTTACCTCAAATGTGAGGTAGTATGAGCCATAATCCACCATGCGGGCTCAGTGTGGATTGGCGGAGGAGTGTTTGCAAGGCAAGCGACCAACCTTGTTGTAAGATTTTATCAAGCCGCCTATAGGGCCTCTGAGTAGGCTTAACGACTAATACCAATCGATATTAGGCGGGACCAACGGCTTAACGTGCCTTCCGAAGCACGGAGATGCTCGTGATATACGTCACTTATATGGTCGGAATGGTCACCCATCCAAACACCGACCGCGCCGTAAGTTGCTTAACTTCGGTATCTACTACCAAAGCGCTGCCACCACTGCGCTACGAGCACCTCATTAATTAATTAAAAACAAAAAAACAAACTATTTACTTTTCGTTGCTATCTATACTAAGAGAAGCCCCACGGATAACCGAAACAATATACGCCAACTTTTTGCGTTTCCGTATCTCATGACAATGCTTCTTGGATTTCTGCGGGTTTCCCATTCTGGTGAGCCAAAGGCCCTACTATGTGAACATCCCTATTTCTCTACTCATCGCACTTACTCACTCTGCTATGCTTGTAAGGACAGAGATGGCTGAAATGGAATAAACGAGGGTATTTTTGAGAGTAGGGTATTTATCCGGAATCTGTGGTCTGAAAATAACGGCGTCGGAGCACCTTGCATGCAGATTTTACGGATCCGCGAAAAATAGCGCACATTCGCATCCACAGTGCGCTAACAAACGGGTTTTACGAGCCAAGTATGTTAGTGTATACTTATTCCGTGCTTTGCGACGAGACGCTAGAAGACGATCATGTTTATGCTCCAAGTTTATATCCAACATAAGAAGATAAACAAAAGTAAGCATTCATGAGTTTATGTTAATATCAAAACACACAAAAACTTCTCATAGGAATGCAAAATACTACAAAGAAATAATGAGAAACAGACTAATACTAAAGTTAACTATTACAGAAATGAAGCCCAATACTAGTTCAAAACCTGTTGATGGATCCATTCTGTCCAACATAAAAATCGAATGTGCAGTTCTAACGTAACTTCTGAGCTTTTCCGACATAAAACCACTTTTCAGTTAGTAGAATTAGTTTCAGACAATGCTTAGTCGCGCTGAACAGGAATTTGGGCCGTTGCTAATAGTTGCGAGTCACATGAAATACGCATCATAATTATCTTATTTATTCTATGTTAATTTATGTATTCACGTGAGGGCAATTTATTATTTAACCAGCTGTAATTAGGCCTTATATATTTATTGCAAAACCAAAATGTGTACAGAAGGTTGACTTAACGACATATGGCATTCTCTACCAGCCATACCTTTAAGCAACTGTAAGTTTGAATTTACCCATGTTTAAACATAAAAAAATGTGTTAGACATGGTTAAGGTTTGACTGTTTGGAAACTTTACTGCAACTACTTTTCAGCAAAGGTATGTACTCGTATGTTGTGTGCTTACGCTCAGAACAAGCTGCAGGCCGTCTGAAAAGTTAACACAATGGGCACTCCGCCGCGTCGAGTGGTCAAGTTTATTTGTCTCGTCTCGCAGGGAAATGTGAAACTACCCACTACGATGTGAATCGATACAGCTCGAATCTACGTCTCAATGGTTATTGCGTTTCAATAACGTTGAGTGTGCATCCTATTGCAATTCAATTTACATATACTGATACAAATGTAAAGCCAGCTTTATTGAAACGAAGTGTTACTTAACTTTCTTATTCTTTAAAATACAGGTTTAGAAAAGAATTCTGGTCTAAATTTAAAAAAAATATAATGTAATAACCGACAAGTATCTGGCCCTCCTCTAAAAACATCCTTCAAACTTTATTAACTCCAGACTACTAAACAGAAAATGGTTCACAGAAACAACCAATCTTTTATTTTACAACAACAGTAGAAATACGGGCCTAAAGTGAGTGGCGAGCGTAATTAAGATCACCTGACCGCATTCGTCGGTGGACTGCGAAGTTCGCGCGCCGCGGTTGCGGCTGCGACCGGAACGGTTGTTATGCCGTATCCGGCTCGAAGGACCAAACGGTAACGAGGTCCGGACTTATTACTGTGATCTAGATTGGGGTTTGTGTTGTGATGTGATGTTTTGCTAAGAAAAGAGCGTAGAATAACAAACAATGAGCTACAAGCGTTAAGCATTCATTATCGGTGACAGTAGTAAGACCTTAATAGATTTTAAGGGCACATCCTGATAACATGTCCTGTCTAGAAAGACACTGCGAAGACTGGCAAGTCTTAACAGTAAGCTGTTCGAAGTGTCCATGAACTTGTAATAGTTGTATTGAGACCTTTGCTCTGCAATGGAGCAGCAAAGGTTAGAAATAAAAAAAAACATTGAATGAATCCTTATGAATGTTCTTGCGGTAAATCTAGCTTTGCAGAAGAAACTGACTGTTCTTATTTTTTGTTCTAGGCTCGCGATGAGTTGTCAGCGCACGCGGCGCTCGTAGGCGGTAAGCTGAGCGCGCTCGCGAAATACACAAAGCGGCTGAACGAAGCCGCTGCGTGGGCGCAGGACGCGCACGCGCGGCTGCAACGAGCGCAGGCTGCTAACAATCAAGAGGCGATCGCTAAGATCACTGTAAGTTGTCACTCGTTTATAGTTTTACTTTGCTTTCCATTTATTATTCATTTGTTGTAATATTGCTAGCTAGAAACATTGTAATGACATATCCATTTAGCAATTTTTATGTCCATTTACAATTTTTACTTTTTTGCCATTCATTGCCATGTTCATTGCCTTTCTCATGCCTGTTTCCATATCAATATATACGGCTATTGTCAGGCAGAGGAAAAAATAAGTTTAAATCTTTCACCCCCTTATCTTCTGAATTTCATACTCGTTTCTTGATATACATTTTCGGATTAACGGATCATAATGATATGGTTTCACCAGGCGGAGGTCCGCTCCCGCGAGTCGGAAGTCCGCGAGGTGATCGAGAACTACAACAACATGGAGCGCGAGTGCTCCGCGGCCAAGCAGACGGTGGCGGGCGAGCTGAGGGACGCGCTGCAGGCGCTCACGCAGCACTGGGCGCCGCTGCAGCAGCCCGCAGCCGTGGCGCCGCCAGGTCAGTACCGCCCAAGCTGCTTATGCATACAGGGCAACGTCTAGGTCAGCTCTTCGTAGGTCCAGGTAACCAGGGACCTGACAACCCGGATTATCTGAAAACCCGGTTTACAATACCTACAGCGAGGTTATGTCAAAATCAAGGTCAAGGTCAGATCTCCATAGGTTTCAGTTGTGACCTCATTTCCCAATAAGAAAGTAAGCAGCGCATCTGGTATCCTTCTAATGTCCCGATTTGGTGACCAAGTTTTACTCAACCTACGGCAAGGTAAGTACACACTGAAGCTATGAAGATTGCAGCTGTACAATGGCATCTATTTGTAATAGTCCAATCAACGAAGCTTTTGTGACCCGAATAATTCTCCCGTCGTTGAAACTTGGCACATAGTGAAAATAAGTAATACAGATTATAGATATACAATAATCCAATGATTTTTTTTACGAGAAGTTAGGTATTTATACCTAAACATGGAAATCGTTTATAACTCTCTGTGAAAAAATTCTCAGTCTGAAATTGTTCGTGTATACGTATGTATGTTTTTGTTAGAATAGGTAAGAATAAGAATCCAATATTTTTTCGATTTCCGAGGTACTCAAAATTAAACATTTTGCATTTTGCTCTATAACTTCTACCGAAAAAATTCTCTGCTCATTTTTGTTTTTCAATATGATTTTATTTACGTATATAAGTAGCTTTAATAAGTTATCCAAAACATTTTTCGTTTCAATACTACAATTCTTATTATTACTTAATTATGGCTCGTGAATAATTGCTCAGGCAAATTAAATGCGTTTCTTAGTTAGGGGTCGCTCTATCTCAGTAGATTTTTCAATAATCCAATTAAAATTCCACTAAATACCAAGTTTTTAAAATATCAATAACGGGAAATAGTGAATATTACCGCCACTTAGAACCGACCGGGCGCGCGGCAGAGCAGTGGTGCGTGTGCTCATATCTAAAACGTACTGCAGTCAGTCTATCTGTATAAAAAAACTAGCTTTTGCCCGCGACTTCGTTCGCGTGGACTTCAGGTTCGTCCCGTCTAGTAGCGCAAAAAATGTGTTTTTTTACGACCTCACATTAGAAACCTCAAAAATTGTAGCCTATATGTTATTCTGATGTATAAGCTATATTGTGGTAAAGTTTCATTCAAATCCATTCAGTAGTTTTTACGTGAAAGAGTAACAAACATCCATACATCCATACAAACTTTCGCCTTTATAATAGTAGTAGGATGATGCAAGTGTTTGTAGGTAATGGCTGTCACCCGCGATAGCCCAGCAGCTAACTTAGGTGGTCTTGGAACTTGGGCACACGGGTTCTAATCCCAGTGCATCACATCGTATGTTATTTATTTGTATGTATGTTCTTATGAGTTCTATTTACTTTTTTTTAAACAAAATATTGTGTTTTTGCAGTGATTATTTGCCAGTCGAATTCCGTCCTTATGTGTTAGGACGTAAGGCTTATTTTGGCGGACGACTGACAGCGGAGTCTGGAACGCGGCGTGTGTTTATTGTGATTTCTGTTGGGCGAAAGTAGTTCTTATTTTCATAAGCGGAAGGCTTGTAGTCGGCTGTGATGGATGATTGAGGATTCTAGAATGCCGTCTATTGTATTTCGGCGCCCGCGCACTCCATAGCTATCGTATAACTATAGTATACTATTATTAAATTATTGTGACGGTATTTAGCGCGCGGTCCTTAAAATTCATTCTGTACAAAGAAAGACATTTCAGTTTTCGTTCATCTCAGTTACCTACTTGACCAATCAGAGGACAACGACTCAACGCAATATAATAATTACGTAAAGAGTTTAACGAGAAATGAAATGAAAAGATGGACCAAGAAATAAGTAAACGACTATGGAAAAATAAAAGGCTTAAGCGACACTATGACAGATATTGGTCTTAACTGAGTTGTAATCAGCAAAATTTTCTGCGTTGTTTGAGCTGGGTTTGGTGTAAATCAGGATTGTTGTAAAATATGTTCATAGGAATATCAATTAAAAATGACATTTGATAAAATTAAATTAAAAGTACGGTTTTTCTTCTATTAAAATCTAGGTAGAACGTACATTAACGATCTGATTAATGAAAAATATGACTGCCCCATTACCTATAGATTCAATGGAAATCAAAATACTGTTGGTTCCTCCGCCGCAATCTGCATAAGCAAGAAGCCTTTGTACTTTAGGCACAGCCCGGACACTCAGAAGAAACTTTTCATTTTGGCCATACATTGACAGATGGCGTGTTGCACAGACGCTGCGTTTGTGTGCGTGCTATAAGGGTTGACAAAGTCCGTTACACCGCACCGGTCATAGCGACTTTCACATAACAATTTAATATAAACAGATACATAAACAACGTAAATAATTTACTTTAATTTAGTAAACAACGTAACGAGTACTAATTTAATTTTCGTAATGTCATATTCACGTGGTATCGTGGAGAAATAAAAAGATAGAATCTACCTTAGCAACACCTGATTTCACCGATCACATAAATGATACAATTATAATTTCCTAACTACACATAATTCTATAGAATGTTACCTTTACCTAACGTTTTTAAAGTTGTTCACTGTAACTGAATAGTTAGAATAAGTTATATGTAGTTGCATATTTTGCATGAAGATACTTTCCACCTCCCATCTTTTGGGAAACGAAAAAAGCTCCTATCGGAGTCATTTCTCGAGAAAGAAAGACACCCGTACACTGCACAGTACTTTGTACGGTTTGTTCGTAAACTTTGTACTTCCGCTAACGTCGCAAACATGCGCGTGCCCGTTAGGCGGTCCCCTAATGAGAACCCTAATTTCGGCGCGATAGTGAGGTAAGTCAGACTAGGCAGGGGAGGTGAGTGTCCGTTCTGTATGTAGTACTATTATATATTCTGTGCTTTAGGCGTTGCAGAAACAGCATTCTAAGGGCTTTATTAACTGTCACTTTTAGCGCCTTTTGCGTATAGCTGACCCAAAGGGAGCCCGAGTAGAGCAACTGGCAGTGTTTGAGGTTAAGACCTCCGTATGTGTTTTTGACATTTAGAATAGATTTGAAATTCTTTTAAAGAAGAAGAAATGACAGAAAAACATACATAGTCAGATTGATTCCCGATTTCCGATTAGTTATCTGTTTACATTGTTTCTTAATAAAGTGAATATTTAATCAGTACCTACCTATTTTTAATACAAAATTATTTAATCTGCAAGTAAGAACAGGCAGTATGCTTTAAGGAGAGTTAACTTAACTTCATTACTACATCGAGCAAACCTCCGGGCCAGCATATAACTCCGGAATACCAAGGCGTATTTAAAAAAAATAGAATAAGCGACACTAAAAGTCTACTAATTAATAATAAATATTGTTGGTTTTCTAATTTTCTTGCTGTATTTATAATTAAATTTATTTTATATTTGGTTCAAGTGATTAAACTAGACTGGTTGCACCCGCGATAATTTCTTATAACCCGAAACCGCACCGAATTATTGGTTTATTTCAATAAGTTGTAGTGTTGGGAAATAAGTATAAGTTATCGAAATAATATTTTTAGTGTAATTTATTTAAAAAACAGAGATAAGTTTTTTAATAAAATCATACAACGCAGTAATTTAAATTTGTTACATAATAATAATAGTCCCCCTAGCCGATTTCGACTACGGTGGCCAGTCACAACGACTAACCGACTGCGCGGGACATATTAGAGTGCACAAGTGTGTGCGCAAACACAGGTGCACTCTCTATTCCTTTCATTCTCATAGCCCGATGGGCCAGCAATCTGACACAACCGGATAGAGATCAGGCGCAGGACCAACGGCTCTACGTGCTTTCCAAGGCACGGGGGTGAAACACCGCCAACTTCCAAACTCCGGGCTTCCCTGAGATTTTCTGAACTGAAAAACCCAGGTACATATTTTTGGCCCGACCTGGGAATCGAACTCGGGACCTCTGGCGCAGCCGTCGCTTAAAAATGCGACCCTCTTACTGCTGCGCCACCGAGGCAGTTCTTACATACTACACAGAAAAAAAGATTTTTAAAATATTTTACACAAACACCTTTCTCCACTTTGATTTGTCTGTATCAGAACATTCACTTTTAACATATTTCTACATCATACATCTTGGCCGAGAAATATTAAACAATCAGACTTCGACAAAACCATGTAAAAACGTAAACAAACACCCGAATAATGCATTATCGTATTTACGTCCGTTCCCGCTATAATAAAATTGAGTAAACAATTCAATTACCTATAACAGTGCGGGAAGGGATGAAATGACCTTGTATTCTATGACGGGCGTTTCGGCCCGTTACCCGCAAGGAATTGAGAAAAAAATCATTTAGTGCGGTATCAGGCCAAAAGGCCTTAGCACCATTTTCTTGCTTTTTTGAGTAGCTCTTAAGATAGTAAACTCAAACCTATACTTGTCTCTTTTAATCATACAGAAATGCTCCTTACACAGCCGCCGCACCAGGGGAAGTTTACTGTTTCTTGCTTCCGCACAGAGTGGGAGTACATGCATCGGGTTTTTAAGCCTTATATTGCAGCGAACGTGCTAAACGTAACACAATTTTTGTCTATAATCGGGCAAAGGTTCGGTCATATTTGTTGCACCCGCGATAGCAATTTGAATTTTATTTTCCTCTTGGCAATTGAAATTATATTTTAAATTTCTTGTTAACTAATATATAGAGAACATATAAAATGAAGTCTTTCATAGACTAATTTCATTGAATAAGTTTTTTATTTCACTACACGAAATTATAACATTCCTCTAAATGGTGCACCCGCGAAAATGGAATCACCCTGAGCTGAAAAATAAATAGACTATTCAGATATCGATATCCCATAAAATTTTACAAATGGAACTTTTGATTCAGACTTTGCGTTATGGTAATTTTTAGCGGTGAATAAAGCTAAAAAACTTATTTAATGAAATAAATCTATGACAGACTACATTTTACATGTTTTCTATATATTATTAGTTAACAAGGATTTTAAAACATAATTTCAATAGCCAAGAGGAAAATTCAAACTGCTGTCGTGGGTGCAACAAATATGCCCCACCCAACCTTTGCCAGATTATAGACAAAAAACGCAAAAATCAGTTCATTGTGTTACGTTTAATTTGTTTACTTCAATATTTTGTAAGTTGTTTAAGTAACAAAGTAAATAATATATGAGAAATGTAAACTAAACAAACATTTAACAATGATTTATTTGTTTTTAATTGATTGCGGGTGCAACCAGTCTAGTTTAATCACTTCAACCAGTTAAAAAATAAATTTAATTATAAATACAACAAGAAAATTAGAAAACCAACAATATTTATTATTAATTAGTAGACTTTTAGTGTCGCTTATTCTATTTTTTTTTAAATACGCCTTGGTATTCCGGAGTTATATGCTGGCCCGGAGGTTTGCTCGATGTAGTAATGAAGTTAAGTTAACTCTCCTTAAAGCATACTGCCTGTTCTTACTTGCAGATTAAATAATTTTGTATTAAAAATAGGTAGGTACTGATTAAATATTCACTTTATTAAGAAACAATGTAAACAGATAACTAATCGGGAATCAATCCGACTATGTATGTTTTTCTGTCATTTCTTCTTCTCTAAAAGAATTTCAAATCTATTCTAAATGTCAAAAACACATACGGAGGTCTTAACCTCAAACACTGCCAGTTGCTCTACTCGGGCTCCCTTTGGGTCAGCTATACGCAAAAGGCGCTAAAAGTGACATTCAATAAAGCCCTTAGAATGCTGTTTCTGCAACGCCTAAAGTACAAAGGCTTCTTGCTGATGCAGATTGCGGCGGAGGAACCAACAGTATTTTGATTTCCATTGAATCTATAGGTAATGGGGCAGTCATATTTTTCATTAATCAGATTGTTAATGTACGTTCTACCAAGATTTTAATAGAAGAAAAATCGTGCTTTTAATTTAATTTTATCAAATGTAATTTTTAATTGATATTCATTATTTGTAATTTTAATTGTTTACTTATTATTATGAATGCCATTGTACGATATAAAGAAAGTCATTCATTCATTCTTGCTTGTGCTCGTTATTGCTTCCCTGTTCCCCGACGTTCACATATAACTCCGTTCTTAAACCGCAATTATTTAACATGTCAGCTAGATACACCCTACACTTTGCGACGCTGCTTTTTGGAATCATAAAAAACAAGAAACCCGCCTACCTTTACGAAAAATTAGAATTTTCTAGACTACCACAAGAATTGCATCCCGATTAATGTGCCCACAACACAAAACGGCTGCTTTTCGTGGCAGTTTTCGTTATGCTGCCACGAAATGCTGGAACAACTTGTCACCACCGATTAGAAATTCAAATTCTTTAGTTTCCTTTAAACACCGTCTCAGAGTTTTTCTAATCGAGAGCCAAAAGGTCAAGCCAGCTCAAACGACGCAGAAAATCTTGCTGAATACAACTAATGTTGTCGTTATGGGCGGGTAGTTATTTTATTATGGCCCATTATAAAATAACTACCCGCATTAAAATTTAATTTTTTTTGACACAAGTATAGGCATAACATTCAGTCACAAAACACTCTTTACAGAATTGTAATCGGTTGTCCTTCCAAGAAGTTACGTGTGTTTACGTAAGTGTAATCCGACACTGCGCGTGCGTGTGATGTTACGTGACGTTTGACGTTACGCACATATGATCAATAGCTTATTTTTTTACCGAGTGTTGACCATTTAAGACCAATATCTGTCAAAGTGTCGCTTAAACCTTTTGCTTTTCCATAGTCGTTTACTTATTTCTTGGTCCATCTTTTCATTTCATTTCTCGTTAAACTCTTTACGTAATTATTATATTGCGTTGAGTCGTTGTCCTCTGATTGGTCAAGTAGGTAACTGAGATGAACGAACACTGAAATGTCTTTCTTTGTACAGAATGACTTTTAAGGACCGCGCGCTAAATACCGTCACAATAATTTAATAATAGTATACTATAGTTATACGATAGCTATGGAGTGCGCGGGCGCCGAAATACAATAGACGGCATTCTAGAATCCTCAATCATCCATCACAGCCGACTACAAGCCTTCCGCTTATGAAAATAAGAACTACTTTCGCCCAACAGAAATCACAATAAACACACGCCGCGTTCCAGACTCCGCTGTCAGTCGTCCGCCAAAATAAGCCTTACGTCCTAACACATAAGGACGGAATTCGACTGGCAAATAATCACTGCAAAAACACAATATTTTGTTTAAAAAAAAGTAAATAGAACTCATAAGAACATACATACAAATAAATAACATACGATGTGATGCACTGGGATTAGAACCCGTGTGCCCAAGTTCCAAGACCACCTAAGTTAGCTGCTGGGCTATCGCGGGTGACAGCCATTACCTACAAACACTTGCATCATTTTTTTATACAGATAGACTGACTGCAGTACGTTTTAGATATGAGCACACGCACCACTGCTCTGCCGCGCGCCCGGTCGGTTCTAAGTGGCGGTAATATTCACTATTTCCCGTTATTGATATTTTAAAAACTTGGTATTTAGTGGAATTTTAATTGGATTATTGAAAAATCTACTGAGATAGAGCGACCCCTAACTAAGAAACGCATTTAATTTGCCTGAGCAATTATTCACGAGCCATAATTAAGTAATAATAAGAATTGTAGTATTGAAACGAAAAATGTTTTGGATAACTTATTAAAGCTACTTATATACGTAAATAAAACCATATTAAAAAACAAAAATGAGCAGAGAATTTTTTCGGTAGAAGTTATAGAGCAAAATGCAAAAAGTTTAATTTTGAGTACCTCGGAAATCGAAAAAATATTGGATTCTTATTCTTACCTATTCTAACAAAAACATACATACGTATACACGATCAATTTCAGACTGAGAATTTTTTCACAGAGAGTTATAAACGATTTCTATGTTTAGGTATAAATACCTAACTTCTCGTAAAAAAAATCATTGGATTATTGTATATCTATAATCTGTATTACTTATTTTCACTATGTGCCAAGTTTCAACGACGGGAGAATTATTCGGATGTCTCCATACAACGAATCTCCTCGTTGATTGGACTATAAGGTGAGTGGCGTTGTCTTCGGGCTATGAACTAATCATGTCTACACTTAACTAATGTTAACCGATTATTACTACTATTGCTCGGATACACAGAGTACTTTGCTTTATTAATCGCAAATCTAGGTTGATTAATTAACATTTTGATGTTGCAACGGATGCAAATGCTTTGTGTAGCCATGTCATAGTGGCTTTTGAGTGGTGATTGATTTATCATGTAATTGTCACTGAACGGAACGAACGAATGACAGAATAACATATGGATATGGTTTCAAGATGATTAGAGAACGTCTTTTTCTATCTAAACAAAGTTCCCTACCGACCAGCTATCGATGTCAATCTGCATGTATCGTGATGATCTCACACAAAGGTCGCTCGGGTGTGACGTCAAACGGGGCTATCCATAACCCACTTATAGCGGCAAACTATGCGTTGACCTACACTACCAACCTAACAAGGTTACCCTTTCGATCCGAAACTGATATTGGCCTTTGAATCTTTTTTTAACATTGTTACAGGCTAGCTTTTAGTGAGCGAACTTTGAGATAAGACATTTAATTTTACAAAACGAGTGCTTCAATCTCTTATATAGTTAATTCGCGCTTCATAAACTGTTGTTGTCGTTAATAATTTGACATTCATATTCATAACTTCGTTTATTATTCGTTCTTTCAGTTCATTCATTTGCCTTGTATATTAGTTTAGCACTGGTGATGGATAATTGTGATGTTTTTACGGGATACTAATCATGTATTTGGCTTATAACTGGTTCATTCCATGTCTGATAATACATTGTGATGATTTTAATTAAAAAAAATAACCAATCATTTGAGGTTTACAATTACGCCCGCCGTTATGTTGAAAGAAATGTATAAAATTTTAACTTAGATTGTTATTTCTTAAACTGTGATATACATTCTAGTTTTTGTTATTATTAAGTATGCTTAAGCAAGTACAAGACGTAATTTTAAACTTCAAAAATAATAAGCACTGGTGTGTGATGTATTGTAGATTAGAGCTAATAAATCAAGTTGATTGTTTAATCATTAATCAATAACTAACATTGGGTCTGATGATTTTGTAGATAGAACTAACCAATGCACTTGTAACTGTATGAATAAGTAGATAACCATTTGTACATAGTCCTAAGTAAATGTAATAAATGTGTGGGTTGTGGTATCACGCGGTGTTCTTATTTGTGCTCATAACCCTCTCTTCTCCCGACGCAGCTACAGACCAGAACCGAGTTTAAAACGTTGGGTAAGTAAAATTAAGTATCTAATAAAAGTGGTGGCTCAATTCGTTAAGCTTATGTACTAAAATATCCTTAAAGTTAATTAAAAGTCGGGGGCTATCCCAAAGCCTACGAAATGTCTATTTAAGCGGTACAAAATAGCTGAATAACGGTATTAAATTGGAAAGTCCGAGAGAACGTTTATTCTCCGTGTTTGCTAGGGCCTGAAGTGGGGGAGTGGGGTTAAGTTGGTCCTAATCGCAGCAAATTAACGGAACTCGCGCCGCGTGACAAGTTTTTTCATTAGCATGCTTCCCTGGCTCCTTTTGGAAGTTTTTCCGAATATTAATTACGTGTGTCCCTTCGCTCCCTTTCAAACGTACGTAGAATATAGTAGATTGAAACCTTTGAAGCTGTACGCTAGAAGCATTGATAAAATGTGCCTGCTTTTAATGAAGGATTTTAGAAGGATTTATTCGACTACATTGTATAAGAATAGGATCTTTATGCTGACCTAGGATATTTTTTTTATTAAGTCCTCAGCATTCGCAATATACGGTCTTGCAGTTGATAAACTTCGCGAATAAATCGTGAAACGAAGCTGCTCAATGTTTTACATCCTACATACGTGTTTGTGTGTTTCAATTGCATCAGCACAGAGACAAAGCCGGACCGACCACAAATCAGTCGCCGCCGCTTTTATTTTAATGCGCATCTGCAATGCGCTGGACACAGCTTTGCTATCGCTATGTACAAAAAACACTAGGGTTTGATGCACAAAAGATATCTGGGACAGTTTCTTAAAGCAGGCCTGCTTTTACGCTGCTCTGATTATTGCGTCGTTTTATTCAGCATTCCTTGTTTTGTTTGTTAGTAAGTAGGTATATTTGAGTCAAATCTGAACTTTAACTACCCATTTATTCTGACTCAGCACAGATCATTCCGATAAACACAATCCTCGGTGACGATTGTTTGAGTTTGACACTATTATACATGGTATTTCATAAAATCATATGCGAATACAATCAGTGTATAAACTAATATAATAAGTGCTAATGAATATTGATACAATGGTTGCCATCAAAAGCTGTTCCAGACATCCTATTTGTCAACGACAAACACACGACACAATCTTTTATAACGTGTTTTCGAGAGAAAATGCAAGGTTTCACAAATGTGAATAACTTTTCCCCAATCTTGAAAGTTCCGAGGTGTGCATCAAATATCACCCTCACGAAAACTACGAACGCGTCACGCACATTCCACCCTTATTCATCACACTTTCATTCTATATTCGACCTTGTTGCTTCGATATAAGATCTTTGGAAATACATGGTGAATGTTGTCACAATCCACTACGCGAGATTCATTCGCACTAGCGCCAGATTGCGTGTCGCGAGATGTATGGAAGTTGTCATATTACGCCACACATAGCGTTCTCCCCACACATTTTGCATTCTTTTGCCAAGTTATGATAGGTGTTTTCTTCATAACAATGAAAACTTCCGACCTGGAAAAGATTTCTTACCTTATTATTTCTTCAATAGCATTATTGGCGTATTGCTTTTTTAATATTTCCTAAACAATAAAGACGCGATTATTGTGTTTTGTGTTTTTTGGTGACACGTTATTATTGTTTCATTATTATCCTGCATAGTTCTAGTTTATCCTTGTTTTCCTTCATTATCACCCTTATTAGCACGAGTATTAGAGTAGTAATTTGTGCAAAAATGATTGCAGTGATAATTCTGTAGTAACATGGTACTCAGCAATAAACAATGTTGGAGATCTAAATATTTCATTGAGGAAAAGCTAAAAGTTAAAATAGTTGTAGAACCAATTTGTGAAGTAAGTACCACAAGAAATATCAGAAACAGATCATGTAGGCACGTAGCAGATTAGCTACGTGCTACGTACCTCGTAGCTCGTAGCACGGCCGTAGCAGGCAGACGTGAGTGAAGTCGTAGTCTCGTAGCTCCGTAGTCGAGCTACGAATAACAAAATACACTCTTGCATATTAAAAGAAATAAATACTTTTCAGTACTATGTAACCATCACGTTGCTATTGAATGACTGAACTTTAAAGTTTCTCATTTGTGTGTATCAGAGCAACTGCAACTTCAGACGTAAAATACGATGAAATCGTTCTACCAATCTTTATACCAACAGAATATTAATGATATAACAAAATAATGTGCTTTATTAATACACGTATACCTAACAAATGGATTTGATGGTTTAGGAAAGAGGTCTAGACTTGCTAGTTGATGCATTGCATTTTAATTTTGTTTCCATTATTACCGTTCGTCCCAAAACTGACGTGAAATCTTACCATACCTTCTAAACTAATAGGGGCTACCCACTCACATAACCGTTGAGTAACCGATTAATGAGCGTAGTGAGCACAGTTCTAAATTTAGAACGAGCATAAAACGTTATGCGTTATGCTTCAGAATAGATGCGTGTAAACTACGTGATTGCTTTAACGGCTCACGTGGCTTACTACGTGACTAGCTCGTAAGTAGAAGTGTGCAGTTTAATCACCATTATTCTCGACTCACTCTTGGTCCGTGGCTGAGCTTCTGTAGTTTTGTAGCTTTGACATGACAAAGATTGATGCTGAATGAGAAATTATTTAAAAAAGCTGTACTGAGTCTGTGCTATTTTCTGTGGCACTATTTCATCCACAATGGTCTATAGTCGTGTTTAAGCGCTGACTTAATCGTTGCTAATATAGTTCGTGGTATGAACACAGCCTCAGGTAAATAGCATGAATAATGCTAATTGCTAAAATATTTGATCCAATTTGCATAACATAGAAACAGAAAACATCTTGAAAGTTACAAATTCCTGCCCACGCCCAAACAATTTGAATTTGAGCCTCCTACTGGGCAGAAGTTGCCAAGACGCACAAAGTTATCAAAATGAATTTTCATTTATTTCGTTTGCACCGAAGCCTGAACTTTTCCATTTGTGAAGGACCTCCAAGGTGCCGGCTCCCGCGACCGAATTCCACCTTTTATTAAAAACTTTTGTACGCGTTCCAAGTTTCGTGTATATACAAATCTTTCCGAATGTAGTTCTCATTCATCGCGGAGAAGCCTGAAAGAGACACGACCTACTTATCAGGAGGCTGGAGGCGAAAAAATTGGCAAGCGCGAGTTGGAAAAGTTATCCGTGACCTTCTAGTGAAGATTCACAAAACTTTATTTCTCTCTCCGTCTGAATAAATCCTTTCAAAATATTTTTAATGTAGAATCTTACGAGTGATCCCGAAAGTTTGTCTTATGGGCTTAGGTAGGAATAATATACTTAAACTAGAAAAAATATAAGACTAAATATGACTTGACTTTTTAATGTTGTTAAAACTTACTTACTGTCAGAGCAACTATCCTAGCATTCGTCAAGTTCCTGTTTTTTATCTAAATATTGCGGAACCCTATAAAAGTGGAATAACAAACAATAGCGCTCCGTCGCATTGTGGCGCGTTACAATCCGACGTCAAAGTGTAGTATCTGGAGCGCGCTGGGCGGGCGGCCTCGCGCAAGGGCGGCCTCGCTCCAGGCGCGGTAGTCTGGACCAGTTTCAATAACCAAACACCAGATAGAACTCGGTAAACTCTGAAAAAAAAAATAGCATTTTTCATATTTTTATAAAAAAAGATTTTTTATAATTGATATTTTAATTTGAAGTTGATTGTTTTATATCTTAAAAATTGAATTGTTATAACTTTAAGCCTGGAATTTCTCAGTCAATACTCAATTTGTCTCAGTGTTTTTCGAGCGCCTTCTGGTGTTTGACAGGTATGGTCGAGACTGCCACGCCTGGGCGGCCTCGCCTAATGAGTCGGCCTGTTGCAGCCGCCTTAATGATGGAAAATATACTCCCTTTGAGCTGCATTGTGGTAGGACGGCTGTCTTGAAGCTAGCCACGACTTATATAGTGGACCTCAATTCAAGGATAAACAGAAATAACTAGGTCCTTGAATTGTGATACCGAAACGTGCCTGTGACTTCTATCTTAAAGCGCATCAACAAAGTGCTGCAGTTTCATTAGTCAAAAAAAAGTACTCCTACTCATGATCAACAATTTAAAAAATGCTGAATAAAACATCATGTTGAAATAGTAGGTAAGCAGTGAAAATAAAGTGCCTGATGTATTAAAAAGTTTACTCGGAAATAAGCAGTGAATTTATAGTCCCTAATGTATTAAGAAGTTTACAACTTGCAATGTTCGTACGAGCAAAGGTAATGTAACTTTGCACAAAACAAACTGAAAACTCCATTTCGAGATCAGAAAGCTCTTAGCATACGTCAGTCCGTTCCACAGCAAAAAATAATATTTTAGTACGTACTCCGTCCAGAGAATGGTGGTAGTTGTAAAATTATATAGCGTCGAGTGCGGGGTCAATCCCGCAAATTGCAGCGGCTCGCGTCAGCTTAAAAATGTATTTAACACTATGGGTTGCTCGTTGCTTTGCTTGCCTGAGGGTCTATGTTGGGACGTGTATGAGTGCCCCCAGTGGGTCTATATGCAAAAATAAATGACTTTTATGACTTTTTATGACTTTTATGGCACTTATATATAAATGATTTTTAAGCATTTAAGGTATCTACGAATATTTGTTTTTGTCGCCTCAGCACTAGCCCATAGGTGTCCCGAAGCAGTAGTAGGATCTCTGTTGGGCAAAAATAAAAATAAATGTTATGAGTTGTGACTTTGTAATCCTGGTGCTTCTATCTTATCATATCCAATAGGACTTTGCCACAAATATGTACTTTTCCTCTTTCGATACTAGACTGAATTTTTCATTTAATGCGCGCATGAGCTGCATTTTATGCTTATGAAAAATAAGATACGCCCGCAATCCGCATCCGTCGGCTCGGTTAGGTGTGTCACCTATAATGTTATTATAGGATCTGGTATTCGTGCAGTATCTGCCCCATGTCCCAGGCCTCGTCACGTCTGGTCCGAATGGAAACAAAGGGTGCGCCTGACCCGTGCCTCGCGAGCGCGTGTTGAATTTAGATCGAGTTTTTGCTAAAGCGATTCTTTCGTTGCACAGGACATAAACCAGTCGCAAACAGTCACTGAGCGTGTACATTTGCCGACTCAAGTTTTGTTATTGTAAAGAAGTTTTATTAGTTACTTTTACTTTTTTTGTCTTAGTTTTTTTCAAATCTCTTGTTGTATTGGTTGGGCTATATTTTGTCGGTCTGTTTCACATTGGTAATTCGTTTAGGTATTTAACTGTATTATTCTCATAGATTCTTATAGAACAAAATAAAACAACTTCCAAAAATATCTGAAACACTAAGTTGCTTCCCGGATAAACTGAAATAACAATAAAAAAATTGTATGAGAAAAAATCCATTTGCGTGGTTTCTACTTACGCCTCCATGAAAGATACTTTTGGTGGTACTTAAGTATTTAGCACTAAGCCGCTTGTGTACGCTGTCACTGGCAGGCGTGGCCAAAGTCAAGAACAAATTACCTGAATAACAGTAGGCACAGTTTCTTAAAACCTGAAATACAATCTGTACTTCGTCGCGTGTAAGCTGTCTTTAGGATATCGATAAATTAAATGGTGTACGTAGTACCTTTGAAAATTAATCCACGTATGCAAATAGTCTCCAGTTCAGTATCGCCTAAGCAAAAAAATGAATTTTCAGTTGCAATTACTAAAAGTGGTAAAAAAGAATGTTGATCAGGCCTACTGTATTGATCTATTTCACATGAAAGGTACATTCGACTGTAGAATGTACAGACCATAACACTTCAGGCAATACGTATTTTGAATGTAAAAGGGTTTTGATAAACGACTTACACAAATATTTGTCGATTCATTTCGACGCCAATGTTAATGTAGCCAAGTAAAAGTAAGTAAGTATTTACTTTTGCCACGATGATCAATCATGCCTCGAAAATTAGTTTTTTTTTGCAATTTTGAGTGAACGAACATATTCGAGTAAAATTGCGTCTAGTTTCAACAAAACCTTATTCTCAGAGGGTGTCTGGATTTCGGTCTTCATACATCACAATGAAATATGGAGTTAGCTCATAATAACGTGGAAATATGTATCAGCACACGATCGCGTCGTACGGCGTTTGTCGCGACGTATTTCAAACAATTTATCTGGTTCATTCAGATGCAATGGATTTGCGATTGTATGCACTTGTGTTTAAGGTGTGATTTTGTGTGTTGAGTTGGTAGTGCAGGTCGTTTGTCCGATGCGCCGGGAATGTGGTGCAGCGGCGTTGTGTTGAGTTTGGAATGTGAGGGCCAATTCTAATGAATAGTCCAAATTTTTGGTCATAATTGCTACGGATACTTAGTCTGATCAGTTATATAATTCGTAGACATTTTAGAAGTTATACCAATTGAAACTATCAACCCTAAGCACGCTCAAAAAAGGATATCACATAGCTTTAGTTTTATATGTATCTCTCAGTATCAAAGGGAGGGAAAGAGACACGTTAACTGGGATTCAATTACGAAAGTTGCTGATAGAATTCACAAGTTTATTTTTGTTTTTATAGTGTTTTGTCACCATACAAACTTAATAATATAAATTGCACTTGTAAAAAGCAACTGTGAACCTGTGACAGACGAGGAATTGAACCCCGTGTCTTACGCTATCCGGACGTATGCCTATACCACTCGGCCACCGTCACATTAACAAGCCTGTTGAATTTTGCAAGCGCTTCTTAACGCGTAGGCTGCGTGACATCATCAATGTTGTGAGATTGCTCTTACAATATCCGAAGTAAATATTTTTACAAATATTTTAACAATCAGTTAAGATGATGAAAGCCAATTTATAGCCAATTATTTATAGGATAGAGTAAGACACGGGGTTCAATTCCTCGTCTGTCACAGGTTCACAGTTGCTTTTTACAAGTGCAATTTATAGAATTCAGAAGCATGGTATTTTAGAGTAAGACCCCTGTTGGCGCTGGCTCGCAAAGCACTGCGATTGAGGAGACTAACTCGTGTTTGCTGATCTTTCAAGTGACGCCCTGAACGTTTATGATAAATTGCGAAATCGTGCTCCCGTTCCCAGTTAAAATGTTTCCTTTGTTACTGTTAAATAAAAAAAATTGTTATCAGGAATGATAGCAGTGAATGTTCTGAAAAAAAACTAGGTGCTTACTAACGAAAAATCTGACATTGATTATATGAGTGGATTTCTACTAAATTAGTTTAGTATAGCCATATGTAGCGTTACAGTTATGTACCTTAAAACTATACCTAATACTCGTATGGACAAATACATACATTGAAGTTACGGCCACGTATTGTGTTTAATATTCAAGATATTAATCTGAAACTTAACCAATTAATAGGTATCTAACTTGGAACAATATATAATCCGTGAATATCTGCAAAGTAATAACAATAACGTACTATCTACAATATTAACTTTTACGATTTAGACAGACTACAACCTAGGCACAACAATCAATTAATTAATAATAACTACTAGGATTTTAGGATTATTTTATTCTTGTCTGATAATTACCTAAATTAATATTCTTGTGCACTTTGTCTTTTCGTGATTTGATCTCAATCCTGTTGTTCTTTGCTTGTTGATTTTTATAACTCTTAAAATACTGTCAGTAAAATAATATAATTAACTTTTCGATTTAAAAAGATGTCATCGTTCAACTATGTATTACCTATGAAGGTTTAGAGTTTATTTTATTTTATATTTAATTAATTCGTTAAAAAGGAACGTTTGGATTGGTTACAATATTAGCCAAGCAACAAAAAACAGTCCTTACTGTCTTGTGACGGTAATGTAAGATTCTCGTGTGGAGATTCTGCTGAACTTTTTCTTATTTGTTGTACAACAAATTAAGTTACTCATCTACGGATGTCGTAGCTCGTAGTCGGCGACTTGTAGTCGTAGCCTCGTAGTACGCTAAGCCATGAGCACTAGTTGAACTTACTTGGAGTTTATTTTTATTGTGCACTGTGTATAGTTCAGCTTTCATAGTAGTCGTTTCATTATTAACTCGTCAAGTATGTGTAAACGAGACACAATAAAAATTCCATTGTTATGCGACTCTCGGCATTCGTTTGATAGCTGACTGATTAACAGTGCATTATTATAGACCGATTTAGATGAAAGGCATAGAGATTGATTGAGTTCCAAGAAAGGGCATAGGTACGTTAAGACCAACATAGGGACGTGCCTATGTAAAAGCTAGTGTAAAAACAAAAAAAATATTTGTTGGAACTTTACGTCGTTCATTTTGTACTATCCATAAAACTTTGATATCAAAATATCTATTTAAGGTTCCTTAATTAGCTCATAATCGTCAATCTTCTGCCGTGTTCCCAGTTTTCCTAACTTCTAACTTTTAACACTAAAAGTTGTAAGAATCATGGAACTTTTAGACGAGCTCAAGTTGTCATTATTCGACTGAAGCCTCACGCAGAGTAAGTGACGTTTGAGTGACGGACGGGAGGCTGTAGCCGTGACGTCAGCGCCTAATGACGCCATTACCTCAGAATTTAGGCCTTCTTTTTCTTATAATACTGTACTTATTGTACTTATGTATATTCAGCTTTCCCAAGGAAAGCTGTATTTGTTTAGTTTGCTTTACTTTAGCTTATGTGACACGAAGTAAAAGGTTAGTGTCAATGACACCGAATGTTATTAAATTGTATCCTTTGATGTCTATTTATGACTCTTATTTCCTCGTTATTACATAAACCTCTTGGACATGAAACTAATATGCTGAAATAATTTAAAACAATATGATGGGGATATACTTGTAGATATAGCTTTTTGATTTCCGATTCTTGCGAACTGCCCAAACTTAGATTTCGTTGGAGATACAAAAGTAATATTCTGAAAACTGGCAGACCGGAGTAAACAATCCATTACATTTGTACACACCAGACCCTGTACCAGGGACTAGATGGTGCAAGTCTCCCCTCTTTTCCCCCCCCATTTAATCGGTGATAGGCTTCGAATATTTGTTTATTCGGCAAGTCCATTAACCTGATTCTAGGCGACGGAGCCTCCGTTTAATGCTTTTAGTGAGTCGTCACTCGTTAATCTAATGGCGTTTACAAATGAAGTTATTAAGAATTGTTGGAAAACATTCATTAAGTTGGAAAGAAACTGATAAAGGAATTACTGATAAGGAAGTGATGATCGATTATAAAGCTAGAGGCATACGCAACAACCATTAATTAGTCATCGAGAGTAAATCTATTATAATAGTAAAAACTTTATGTAAAACTTTATATGTGAGGACCTGTAAGAGGTTTACGAGTTAACTATACTATCTCATATTGTCTGTTTAAAAACCCTGGTTTTCCTGTAATAATAAAAATAAAATAAAATAAATAAAATAACTTTGAAATGGTTTGTTTATTGACAAACGATGGAATGAAACGTTTCGCATGAACCCATTTGATTTTCTCATGAATTGTTTTTTAATACGCTATGTAGGTAGTATTTCGATTTGACCATAATTATAGTCCAGATAGGTTTTAATTTAAGTAATACTAAGGAGGCATAAATATACATATTTCCTAGAGACATTTGCCTTTATATGTAAGTATCTTGCGATAGATAGGTATACAAATGCTGAGAGTTGTGAAAAAAAAATATTTTAGAAATTCATTAACAATGCTGTACAGTACATATTTTCAATTGAAAATGTGTGGGAACTTACAGCCAGGAAGAGAAAATAAATGAATGCAAGTAGTGGACAATATTTAAATCAGTTGCCTGTGTTATGATTGTGATGACATAACAAATGCTGTAGTTGATGTGTGATGCCGACTACGGCGGTCGTTGCATTTAAACGAACGAATTAAATCATCGCACCGGCCGATACTATGCGACTCTTGGCTGCTAATCGGCTGCACTGGTTGTAATGCTAATTCACTAATTGGGTATGTACTGGCTTTGGAATATGCATGCTTTGCTTGGTATTGATATATTCCCCCATCGTTTCGTTTTGTTATGTAAAGTAGTTGTTTAGTTTATTTTGCGTGAGTGTAGTAGGTAGACGTAAGTTATAGTAAGTGAGTGTAGTAGGTAGACGTAAGTTATAGTTAGTTAGTAGTGGTCTAGTTTATTATGAGTGTAGCTATTATTGTGAGGTCTTTTATAAAATCTAGCTGCTGAAACTTTTTATTTAAATACAACATGCATTATTCACAATTTCACTTTCTTTTTTTTGGGAATTTAAACCACATATGTTTTCCTTTCAAATTGTAAGGTTTTTATTTTTGTTCTCCATCTTTTGAATCACTTCTGTAGATTTATATGATATTTTTTTCTGTATGTTAACGTATATTTTTTCCCTTACAGGTAAGTCTTCAATTTCATCAACATCACCAACATCGTAAGGTAAGATGCGGCTACCATTTCGTCAGTTCGTGAAGCGTCGTGTTTTCGGCGAGCGCTTTTCCGCTCGCTCGCTCGGTCCACAAACATTTGCGCTCGAATCGGCAAATACCATTAAACGCGGAGTTTTCTGTCAGTGAACCATTAAAATATGGAAGCACTTCTTGACCATTAGGAATCCAGTAATAAATCCAACACTATTACTAACCTTGCGTCATATGACGTGGCCGATTTGACCTCAATTGATACGAGTTTTTGCCTTGGTGAGTAACGGCTAATAAGTTCCTCAGTAGACTTTTAAAGCCTCGGTATTATTTGGATATAATGAATGCATCCATAACATTATTGTTCACTGCGTTCTCCGCAATCCGGGACCACGGACAACTCTAATAGTTCGCCCGCAAACAAATTCTGTTTTTTTTTATTATACTTACGGCTGATTTGTTTATTCATATTACGCTTTTGTATTCCTAAGGTTGAGGTTTTCAATTTCAGACGTTTGCTCCTGTGAAATTAAGTATAAATATTTTCAATAATGTGATTATAGTAGACAGTTCGTTGTATAATTTTTATTTGTCAGTGACTACCATTATTTTGCTACTTTCTACATGTTATTTTGCGAGAATACACATTGCTATAATCGTATCATGAAAAAAGTTTAACATTAACATTTTGTAATATAGATAGATAACTCTTTATTGCACACAACATCATTTCTGCTTAGCCCAAAGGTATAACTGGTAGAGAATGCCACATGGCGTTAAGTCGACATTTTCTACAAATTGTGGTTGTGCAATAAAGTGTAAATAAATAAATATTATAAAACATTTAGTGAATTTACAAATTTGTTAAAATAAGATCTTTCTTCTGAAAAATTCAAGCTGTTTTTATATCTGAATACTTCGTAAGAATGCCCCGGGTGCTACTTTTTTGTTTCAAACACTGGGAATACACCTCGCTTATGTTTTCATTCTTTGCATAATAAATATTTTTTCAGCTTTGCCCTTAACACGAATTCCAACTCTTGTTTTCGAAGTTTTCCTTGACATTATTTGATTCTTATAAGACTTTAACCTTAACTTCAAATTATTATTATTTTCCTAGCCTCTACTGTCCCACTGGGCATAGGCTTCCCCCAAACTACTCCACGTGTCCCTGTCGCTAAGGGTTTGCCAGTCTTCGCGGTATTGGTCTAACTAAATCATCTCGCCATTGCTTTCGGGGTCTACCTCTCGGACGACGTGCTTCTGTAGGCAGTGGGTATCTTAGGACACATTCTGAGAACATGCCCCCGTGCCACTTCAGTTTCGCGGCCTTTTTTCCAACGTCCACTATGTCTTAAATTAGCTATTTGTCTTCGTATATTTATTACCAGAGTCATTAACTAAAGACTCGAGTTACCAATAACAAAGCAATAACATCTGAAATATTCATGTTTGCTTAAAAAATGTGCGCACTGATTACGCGAGGGTGAACCGTCAGTCCGCGAGCGATTACCGGCTATCTGTCCGGACTGTCACGTCGATGAACAGCCAGCCCACTGCCACGAAACATAATAATAACTAGCGGTCCCAGCGAACTTCGTTCAGCCCCCGGCCCCGTCCCGCTTCGGTTCTGTTTTATGGTTATATCCTATTCCGGGCCATGACAAATGTAACAAAGTTTATTTATATTTGTTTAAGTGGTGTAACTAACACTATTTTTGTTTTATATACATATAGATAATTATTTTATGTATGTAGGTACGGTCGAGTACATCATTTGCTTGAAGTGACGTACACGTCTTACGTTGCCGTACTTGGCTTTCGTTAGATTTGATTTCATTAGGCACTTGCACTAAAGTTATCCATCTAAATCAATGCTTCCAATGAAAATCAGCCCACAAATAAAGTTTTATTATTATTATTATTTGCTGACGAAGGCACCTTACTTCACGTACTGTTACCACGTTGAGACCTCCACTCGCTGAGCCGCATTACACATGCGACTCGGTTTATGCAATTGCTAGTGCCCAACGTGCAAAACACCTCGACGCGTTTCACCACTACACGTTGCATCCTCAGGAGATATTGTCGGAGCACGGATAAATCACAAATCACTTGCATTAATGTGACTTTAGTTAACTGTTTTCTTTTAGCTACAACAAAACAAACAATCAACACAGCCATCGCACATTATACCTTATTCCATTATGCTAAGGTCTGCTATGTACAATATCTACTGCTGGCTTTATACCTGCGTGATCCATTGTAGGCTTTTATTCTTATCCTTCGTTTATTTAACCTAAAAGGTAATCTTGTTGCTTCTATACTGAACAAATACGGCTTTATTTTGAAAAACATCCTACTACTATTATAAAGGCGAAAGTTTGTATGGATGTATGGATGTTTGTTACTCTTTCACGTAAAAACTACTGAATAGATTTGAATGAAACTTTACCACAATATAGCTTATACATCAGAATAACATATAGGCTACAATTTAGGGCTCTGCAGTGCTTAGTTACCGTATTTCTTACTTATTACTAGACTAGACGGGACGAACCTAAAGTCCACGCGAACGAAGTCGCGGGCAAAAGCTAGTTTTAAATAACACTGTAATGGAAGCTAAGATGTCCTTTTTACTTATTACATGAAAGCTTACGAATATATATTGTTTATTTTCTTTTTTGAGTAATTTGTATGCTGTCTGTTGTTAAAATTTACCCTTAAATGCATTTTAGAAGTATGAGTTGTGTGCATCTAGGACGCGACAAGTTTTTCGCAACGTTTAATTACCATCGTAGAATTAGGTCGTTGGTATTAATTTGCACACTTCATACGTAGCTAGCTCCACATGAGCCTTTCTCTATCACAGAAACTTTGGCACACACGATTCTACTTACCAAAACTTCCTCGAATATCTTCTACGTGCCATCACGACGCATTTCCAGAGTATTCCACTTCAATTAGCGGTTTCATGTTACCGCAAATGATTGAAGTTGTTCAGTTGTACCCTAAAGTTCTTAGCCAGGACAATTTATGGTCTCAGGTTGTCCGTACTGCAAAGGCCTTGTTCGTCTTGTGTCGCCTCGAAGTTGCTAGTTTAGTCACCGAAATTGCCCTAAGCCCTAAAGAGTTGACAGACTACTCTGTAAGGTCGCATACTTGCATAAAACTTAGTCACGAGCACTAACAAGCAAATGCTAGAGGAAAAAGACTACTTTAAAAAAAAAAGTTGTTTGAGTTGTTTTGTGTACTGAGATAATTTAAGCTTAATTCTCTACAAAATTAGACGTAGTTATGTTCACTACAAAATAAAACGCATCTGTCGGCGACGTTAAGAGCTTATCGTAGCTTCTTCGTACTAGCAGCCCCGAAATAAGCGCTCTTAAACTGATTGTTTATGTTTTTGTCTCGCTTACTTGCGGCATCATGTTTGCATGTATGACAGAGACGTCTAGAGTCAAAATTACAAATATCTTCTAAGAAGAGTAGGGAGTAGGGTATTATTGGTCCCCAATTTGCGAGTAGTAGTAGATTATGAGTTAGTGGTCTGAGGGATATGATACACTGTATTACATGAAAACTTTGAAATCGTACGCTGCGCTAAATAGACGACTAAACTTGGAAGTATTGAGCCTTGTTTCAGATTTTAACAACCATAACAATATCTAATCCTATCCTATCTCTATCCTAACCAAACCTTACTTTCTTATCTTCGTCTATGAAAAATTGATTTAAAAATCTTTTAAATATTGAAAACAGAAAAAATATTGTGGCACTAAAAAAGGAAGTGACGCTGGCCCTTGGTTACAAGAGATGTAAAATAGTTAAAATTGGTGCTTGGCACAATACAAATCTTTATGTTCTGATACTCGTAAATTCGCAATAAAATGCGGTAGCGTCTTGTATGCTCATTGTGCGTTGCACCCAATCTATCTTAACCTCACCGGTGGCGCAGGCTACAGAAGTGACGCGGGCCCCGGTGCCCCTGCGTATTATAAATCTTGGGGCTCAACGGGGCCCTTTTACGGCCGGCTCCGTCCAGGGTCGGATTAGCGGCTCAGATCTAATACAGATATCCATTCGGGATTCGATTCCGATCGTAAATAATTTTCTTTGTTTTAATGTTTATGAGTAAGCTACTTATCAGATAAGTAAGTAAGTACTTAATAATAATAATCAAATAATGCCGAAGAAAGAAATGTATTCGTTATTAATTCGTTAGAAATTCTTCGTTCTGGAAAGGTAAATGTTTTAGTAAAAAATATTTTAATTTTCACAGCTATTAATTAGATAGAAAAGTTGATGTCAAAATTTTGTTGCTACTGTTGTTGTTGTTAATAACTTAAAAAGATACAATAGAAACTTTTATGAATGTATTTTGCACTTTTTATATGTCAATTAATTTTACATCTTACCTTTATCAAGACCTTCATCGCAAGGGAAGAAGCACAAATTCAAATAGTTTCTGGAAAAATGCGACACGTAATTTTATTACTCAGTCTTGTAGTTCTTACTCATGTGCTATCATTAGTTCAAGAAGACAAAACAGATTGCGCTGAGCTCATTTCCACGGTCCTCAGTTCCTCTGGTTATTTGCATAATCCTCTTGTCTGTAGCCCACACCCGCCGTGCAGAGAACACAAATTTGCGGCGTTTAATTAAAGGGAATTAGGCAAGCGAAGCCGCGGGGCAAAACTTACCTGCATGTGGAAGGAGTGCCCGTGGTGCTTTGGAAGATGTATTAGTGTTGATGGCGTTTGAAATTAAATAATCAAGCTACCTGCTGCAGCACTAAAACTTTTAGTCTTATTGTATGGAGGTCGCATTCAAGTTCTTATGGCGATCGATTTATAAATTTTGCTTAAAATATTGAAGATAATATAGTCGTAACAGATTTTTGCCTAATAAGTTGTCTAGTTTGCCGCCAAACCCAAAAACGTTGCAAAATTAGAAAATGCTAGATTCATTCGGCTAGTCATAAAACTAGTCTTTAAACTTTTTTGAGGTGGTAATCCTTCCTTACTGCGTAAATTGCAAGTTCTTCTTTTCTACTCACAACTCCCTACATTTGATTACCGTACCTACGTGCTTATGAATGTCCACCCGGTCATAGTGAAATCAAACGACGTGAGTGATTGCCTCGCTGACTCGGCAGAACGTGTCGTGTCGTTAACCCTCGATGCTTTGTAGTTCTGATTGGCTTACGTTCCGTGGTCAGACGTTTACCTTGTCAATCTTTTCAGATCCACGCTTTGATCGGGGCTAACAATTTTGAACGGGAATAAGTGGATCTGAAGCCCGGTTAATGAATATCAGAGCTTATTAAAATTTTCCTTTAGAAGGATCATAGTTTATGCGAACGCGACTTAGAAAATGAGAGCTGCTGTATACTCATTGATATACTACATAAAAAGTTGCTGCATGAATTGCTTCCAGGTTTGCTGTCTTTGTACTCGACCGTTTTGTCATGAACATGTTCCTTCTTCATATTGTGTAACTATATATATCTTATCCGCATCCAAAATCTGTTAAACTTACTACACTACAAATTCCATTTCTTACCTTTAGCTTTTGAAGCTAAGATGCCAACAGAGGCTATTGTTTTACCGACAGTTGGGGACCAGGCAGTCTTTAACGCAATGAAGATGAGTTTATGTATGACCAAGATGAAGTACATAAACTAGTTAAAAAAGGGAAACTATAAAGACATTATTGCTTCGATTACAAATCTTGTACAAAACATGACTGCCACGTCGCAGTAGGCGCGTAGCATAAACGCATGTGTAGACGCAAGGGTCCTCCGCCGCCCTCGACGCTGAGGGCGCGTGACGCTTTGTCGTCATCACTACTTTTCACCTCGGTTATTATGCTAAACTCTTGTTTGAGTTTAAGAATTTGCATATTTACATGCGTATAGTTTATCGCCGTGGCATGAAGCGAACTCGTCAACGTTATCATTCAATGTATGTTTTCTTTTTGGTTTCTATCATACGTTCAAAACTGACTTAGAGTCAACGTTTAGTGACTGAACGGAAAAATCTGTATTCATCTTCAGGTACACAATCAACATTTTAAGCTCATATATGGATGCATTGATTAAAACTTTGGTGTGAAGTTTGAGTGCATAAAGAGAAATAGTGATTCCGATTGTTGAAGCACATCGATTGAGCTTTGAGACCATATCTTATAATACCTGCTAAAACATCGTTTACTAAGTTACAATACGAAACCTACTTAAGCTAAATAAAACTGTAGGTTAGATATCTAAAGATTGCCTAGTTGCTGTATATTTATGCCAAACTTCCCAAAGGCAACCTTTAAATATATCAGCAATCAGGAAGCGGTATCATGCGTCAGTTCCAGGGGCGTGCCTCGAAGGAGCGGCAGGTGGGCCGATAAGGACGCCGAATTATCGGCTTTGGGGATGAATCGCGGCCATACGTCAGGCCGATAATGTGGCCTGGACATGCGGGTCGGATTGGCTGGGGTCATTAGGGCCAGCGTCGCAATCATTGCGAACAGGGGAGCTGGAATCAATGCTGGAATTTGAACAATGACAATGCATATTATGTAGGCATCATGAAGTAATGAATCAATGAATTTGAAGAAAACTATTTACTTTTATGAAAGTGCATAGCCATTGCTATGTAGTTACAATTCCGTCCAAACACCCCGAAATAAAACAAGCAATTAACGCAGTACGAGACGTAACCACCGGGCATAACCTTCACTCTTTCCTCATTCCTGTGCCTGTGTAAGTACGTTTTCCCGTTTGCTTTTAGGAAAACTCATTAACGATATAACACTTTTGCTAAATTCTTTTTGGTATGTGATGCTTTTGGAAATTGTGTAAGAAAACAATAAATATGTGGTTGATGTATGTTGCGGACGTCACAAAAACTAAGCTACTTTTAATTTTGGGCCACTGTTTAAGTTAAAATGAGAAGGAGTGTTATACCAACTCATCAACGCAGTAAATGTAACTGTCGTTATCTTTTTGTCAAATTCGCGCTAAGAAAATTAAGAATATTGTCATAAAAAATGATGTTGTTCTCTCAAATAGGTGTTCCTCCTTTTCCTATACGTCATCATACGTATCCATAGTAAACCATAAGACGTAATACAGATATTTTCTTCTGCGATCCCTTATAATATTCCCCATCGTTTTTTCGGGTCACCCAAACCACGGCTTGATGCTCATATACATACAAATTGTCGTCGTGTCGCGTGCGTGATTTGCGACACTAAGCGTACTATGTATGTGTATGTTTGTATGTTCGGCATGCTCTTTAATGTATGCAGAGGTGATGTGTAGTTAGAGCTGTAATAGTTAGGAGTGAGGATACTATTATATTCATGTTTACTTTTAGGTATTGTATAGCGACGTTACCTCAATTACATAAATAACTGACCATTTGCTTACTTTTTTATCTCTTATGTACTTCTAGTACGTCTTTCCCTTTTTATAAATGGTTTATTGTTCATAACGGAATAATTTGTCCTCCGAGTGCCTAGGTACTGTGATATACTTCTGAAGCAAAGATATGATTATTCGATTAACATTCGTACCTCATATTCTTACTATTTTTTCGTAAATGGGTATATCACCTTTCAAAACTTTTCATATTCGTTTAAATTTCCCATTATTCTTACGCCAAGCGCATCCCTCAACGAGTAAGATTCCGGTTGCAGCGAAAAAACATCCGTTCAGCCGCGCTATTAGCGAGGCGTCAATGACACGGCGGGACATTGAAAACTGTTGGGAAAAGTCGGTTTGAGAGGCTAATATAGTAACCCACTAGTGGGAAAGAGACAGGGGAGCAGGGGATGATTTCGTTTTCGTTTGGGCGGGCGGCAGTGCCGGTCGGGCGCCGAGCGAGGGCGGCGCGTCGCGAGTGCTGTGCAGTGAATGGTTTCGTGAGTGTTGTGGATGTAAGCCTTAAGTTTTGGTTGCAACTGGAGTTACTCTTTTAAAAGGTTAGACGTGTTTTTGTTATTTAAGTATCGGTCTTGACATCAATCATATGGCTTGGGTAGAAATTTTGTGTTTATTTGCTAGGACTTCCTATTTCGTCTGTAGAAAATAACATGTAATTTATAACTTAGTTTGATATATCCCTAAGATATAATGCAGTAATAAAATCCAGACAAAATGCTCAGGCTCAGGTTTATTATATACAGACCGACGTATAAAAGAAAAAGGTGGCAACTAAAACTATGAAAACAAAGCGTGTGTCGTCCCCAGATAGTGGCAAAGTGAAAGTTTTAATCCGCGAAGTTGGCTCGTAATTCAGCGACGAGTCGGATCTAAACAACTGCCGGCGACACGTGGCCGCTGCAAACATAACCCAACTTGTGCAGATAACTTTACATTTCCCAGACATTTTCAATGTTATTGTAAGCTTGTTGAAGGTTGTGAGTCCGCATGATATCGTTCTTTGTTTGTAAACTTAAGAGTGTAGCTGAATAAATTGTCGATTAACTAGTTAGGTAACTTATTTAGCTGATCAGAAATGGTCAGAGTTTTTTAAACATGTAGACGTGTCCTCAGTTTATAATTTAGCTAATTAACTAATTACCTACTAGTCTACTTAAAAAAAGCTCTCTATACTTATGATGGCTGTAACATCGTGATTTCATCACTAGAAATGACTTGGGAGCATATTTTTGTGAAAGCGATATTAAAAAATACATAGTCGGTCTAAGCTTCATCATCTTTCACCATTAGTTAAGCTTGAAATAAATACATCTGAAATAGTGGCCTTACGTTAGATCAACAGTTCTTATTTACTTTCTTACGAAGTGACTTTCCCTGCTACATAGTCCAAATACTAAATCAGCCTCCTCTAATAGGGTACCGAGAACTCTTCATACATCGTAGCTAAGGGTTGGTACCAAAGAGTTATCAGCCATACTCGTGGCTTCAACTGGCAACCCTCGCTATGTTAGCCGTCTGGTCGGAGACATATTAGGGTAGGGGAAAGTTCATAAGCACCTGATATTGACAATTTTCTGCCTCGCACGGTAATATGGAGATCGTCGAGGTTTCAATATTACTTTCGCTATGTATACTTAGTTTTGTGGAAAGAGTCATTTGGTGCTACTTAGGCGTCTGGCGATTTCATACCAACTGAAAGAACAAACTAATCTGCTTTTATTATTAAGCTGCTGCTTGATCTTAGTCGATTTTAATGAACTATTTTTGCAATTCTTCCGATTATATTTGTACAGTTGTATTAGAAGAAGTAGAGGTAATAATGTACTAAGTTATTCCATCTGAACTTATAACTTCGTTGCAATAGGTAAGTAATGGTCTATTAGTTTTCTATTTACTAGAAGTAAATATTTTTTAACATATTACAACTGGGGTATGTTATATCCCAAGGTGAAATAGTTAATTAACTTAATTCGAATGCGAACAAGAAACGTGCAACCGCCATTAACCACACCATAGAGGTATAAGACGATTCGTATGCATGAGTTTACAAACGTTTGCTCAAGACAAAGCGAACAGAAGTTAAATTAGCAATTAACAAATAGATAAAAGATAACAATATTAAGAGCCCTACTCTGTAAGTAGTCAAAGAAAATAAGAGATAAATAGGGAAATCGCTTGAAACACAAATTTAGATTTCGTAACTTTGTTTGGAATAGTTAGGAGGTTTACATATCAAAAGTCCCAGCCCATAGTTCTCGAGTTGTGCGTTTTTTTCAAAAATTGTTTTGTCATTGCTTGCATTGGAAGGAAGACGATAAAAAGCTTTCGAAATCATCCTTCATTATTTCTGATTAGTTTTGTTGTGGATTCCTAGTCAATAAATATCTTTCTTCTGTAACTGCTTTGCCGTCTCTGGCGTTTATAACAACACGGCCAAGCTGTGCAGCTTTGCTTAACATGAGTTGCAGTAGTGGACTTCTTCTACTATTTCATTTCCAATTGCTCAAATCATATACTCAGGGACAAATTATGTTGAATGTATCGTTCTTTATAGTAGGACCCATAACAAGCAGTACGAAAGGGAATTCCGTGCAATCGCTAATGTTTTGAGTTTTACTCTTTTACTGCCTTAATTGTTGCCCAGTTTGAGTTTATTTTCTGTTATTATACAATACAACCGTATCACGGGGTTATGCATCATTTTAATGGCAAATGCGTTTTAGTGTGAATGTTGGGTTTTATGTTTGTGAAACTTTAGTGAGTATAAGCGCTGTTCCGCATACAATATATTTGAATTGTATCAGTATTTGCTTGCACTAATTTGGCTAACCGAAATAATTGTATGTTTTTGGCATCTAAAGTAGATTCGAATTCAATTCACGAAATCAAGATATTTTTTACTTAGTGCCGGAAAATATATGATCAAAATATTTTGACGCAGTTTAATTTAATTATTAAATTGTTCTTTGTGTATTGCCACGTCGCCGCGGTGATTGATCACTGCAACCAAAGAGAATAAACTTGTATAACAGTGAAATAGTTGAGTAACATCTGGGTGCTTAGCGGCCGAATTGCCTCCGGCTACAAAAAAGGGTTCGGATATAACGCCGTTATCTGCAGGACTGTTCAGTTAATTTGGCGTCCAGTACAAGCGATTCAGGCGCTACAAAACGGCACTTGAAGACTTAATCTTGCTTGGGACAGTGAAGGAAGTACTTAAAAAGCGGCGTAAATTAATTCAGTTACTACCTATCCAATAAAGTAGGTTTAATCCAATAAGTCTTATCAAAATTGGTCCAGTAGCTTTTGATATGTGACAATAAATTGTGAAATAAATAAAAAAAACTTATTCGCCTTGAAAAATCTGCTTATTTGTATTTTGTATTGGTACACATACGTTGCCTACTACTAATACTTTTATTTAAAAACAACCTACTATAGTTTATCTGATAATCACTTAGACGCAATTTTAATTTATGCTGAATCTTCGTTAATCCTAAGCTTATGCAATATTGCCAAATCTACTAGTTATTTAATTGAAACTTCACAGGACTGACAAAATAGGAATTGTACAATAAGATACGCAATGAATGATATTTTAATTGATCAACCATCGACACGCTAAGAAGAAGAAGAAGAATGATATTTTCAAAATATCTACTCATCTCAGCTTCTCTTGTTGTGGTCGCGGAGCCTTCGCTCGCCTTGGCCTTAAGCAGGGGTCGTTATTATCTTATTATTTATCGCCCTCCTTTAAACTTCCGAATATAGACTTATTGGGTTTGTCGCCGCGGCCCGAGCCGTTATGCCTTAGATCCTGGATATATTGCCCTGTTACGAATAATAGAGCCGCGCGAGTGTGTCTTACGATCAGTGGTTTTGTTACTATTACAATGTTACTGGAGTCTTAAATCATCATCATTATTACAAGAAGTTATAGTGAAATAATCAAAATACCATTTTTTATAGCCACACATAACAAGTCTATAATTACCATAAAATTAATCTTCTATCCAAAAGGGATAATAATTTTATGATAAATACCTACTACGGTTATTTTATACGTTATGAAAAAAAACCTAGTATTTTTATATGGTTCCTTTTTTTAATTTACTGCTTTTTTACTGATACATATAGGATATAGACGTGGAATGGAATAAAGAGAACGTTTAAATTAAAATTACGAATGCAAAAGTTGACTTTATGACTATCATGTGAGGAGTGTCTGAAGATGGATGCAAGACTGTGAAGATAAGTTTATTTTTATGAAGACGTTAAGTAAACTGAAGCAAGTATTTATGAGACATTAAGTAAATTTATCTAACAAAAATCCTAAGATAACAACTTGCCAAACCCCGAGTCCCACATAGGTACATATTATTTGTGCTTTAAATAAAGTTGTAAAGTACATATATTTATGTTTTATCTTTCTCCACCGCCAAAATTATCATCCATTCCATTTCATCACCATTTCATCATCATCACCACTATCAGTCTTTGTTAGAAGGTCCCTATGTCATTTAATTATCGTTCAACAATATTGACATTATGTAAAACATGCAAAAAATATCACCAAGGGTAGACGAGAGCTGTTTTAGTGTAAAAGTAAAAGACATTTCCTAAAAAGATCGGATCAAGTTACGGGAAGAGCTTTTACGCAATCAAAACATCATTTTGAAGACGTTTAATCACGCTGCCTTCAGAAAAGACGCATATTAATAGATTACTTAGGTATTATCGGTTATATGTTCAGTTCACACATAATCAGGTAAATTGGGGTACTTGAATTCTAAAACAATACCAAAATCTTTCAGCCTACTCAGCAAGTCTCAGACAATCTCTTACCTAAGAAAATACCTTTTATTGCGAGCGATAAATCAGACCATTCATTGAACGATTGACCGAATGGAACGTTTTTGCGTCTGGAGCAAGACGAATGGCTGCAGATGTGTGACGGGCATCTTAATTGTAGGATATGGGTAGATTACGTGGTGTTTGGATTGACGTGAGAGTATTCATATGTTGAAGTGTCAAAAATTTACTTTGATTAGAAGTATAGAGTCTGCGGAGATTTATAAAATATACAAATATTTTTTAAGTACAAGTTCTTTTCCTAATTGCAGTTATCGAAAATGCAAATCTGCAAATGAATGATTAAGATCTGTGTTCGTTATTTAGGTGAAACACACCCAACGACTTTAGTGGATCGCTTTTAGTTAGCTATTCGTCACTCTAACTAATTGTTACACGCTAACGGTCAACTGATCTTGTAAATCTTATATCATTATTTAATTTGTTGCGTATACTTAGATCGATTCAGTCCCCCATCAACCTCAGCATATTGGTGCAGCTCCGTCCTCTATTGATAACGCTTTGGCGTTTAATAATACCTCATAGTCGCTTATTGTGTCCTGTGTCCTGCTCACAGGGATGGGCTCGAGTAGATGATGCGACTTATCAGAATTATAAAAACCATGCCCAAGTTTTTTGCCGTCACAAGGGTAATTTACTAAAAAAGTAAGTTTCAAAAAGTTTCAAAAAGTAAAGTTGTCGAACAACACTTTAGTTCATTTTTGTCAGCCCATAGCTACGGTGTCCCCCAGGGAAGTGTACTTGGGCCTACACTTTTCATTATTTATATTAACGACCTGACCAACCTACAACTGAGACAGGGTCGCGTTTTTTCTTATGCAGATGACACCGCCCTTCTTTTTCACGGCAAGGACTGGCAAGAGGTATTCACAAATGCTGACCTTGGATTACAAAATGTCGTCAAGTGGTTAAAACTTAACTCTCTCACCTTAAATACCAAAAAAACTAATTACATTACTTTTAGCATATACAACTCCACTCAACCGGACCATAATTTCACTTTGACTCCGCATACGTGTAAAATCGATAATATAGCAACTTGTAACTGTCCATTAATAGAAAGAGTCAAATCTACAAAATATTTGGGAATTGTAATCGATCAAAATTTAAATTGGTACTCACAACTTGAAGCGGTGTCATCTCGTTCTAGGAAACTCATTTAGTTATTCAGATATCTAAGAAATATTTCAGATTTACAACTTCTAACATATATTTATAAAACTTTAGTCCAGTCTGTTTTATTATACTGCATTACAATATGGGGAGGTACCTTTAAAACTAAATTTACTAGTATTGAAAGAGCTCAGAGGTCTATTTTAAAAGTGATTTTAAAAAAGGGACGACTATACAGAACGAACTTATTATATAATGACTCCGAGGTTTTAACAGTTCGACAACTTTACATATTGCAATGTATTTTAAACATCCACAAACACACCCCAGTAGACCCTAATGTTCGCAAAAAACGAAAACGTTTCACTGTTATACCACTAAAAAAAGTAAGAACAGCTTTTGCTCGTAAACAATATTCCGCGCAGTCAGTAAAGCTATATAATAGAATAAATAAAAATTTAAACATCTCTAACATGACCTATCATGAATGCAAAAAAGTTGTTACAAAATGGTTATTATCACTCTCATATGATGAAACGGAAGAAGTTTTATTGTTTGATAGAAAATAGTTATACTCCACGACTTGGCACACATAGATGACACACCCAAACTCTTGCACACGCACGCACACACGTACACTCAGACACACACAAACACACACAAACACACACAAACACACACAAACACACACAAACACACACAAACACACACACACACACACACACACACACACACACACACACACACACACACACACAAACAACTGTTTTTCAATATGTTATTAAAACTAATTAGTTATTAAGTCTTGGACTGTGAAAGAGCGGGATCCTCTAACACAAGCGCTTAGCTTAAAAGGGGTTCCTATAACCTTGTAATGTTGATGCTGTGAGTACTAATAAAGAATTTTGAATTTGAATTCGAATTTACTTTGAAAAATTTTGTTCTATATAAACAATCGGTTTCATCAATTATTTGATTTGATTGATCGATTCGTTGATGGAGTAGAGTTTGAAGTTGAACGAAGTTTCTATCGCTTTCGGACACGCGTCATCTATGTATTAAGATATTTGTATATCTGGCGTTTCCGATTGTGTTCGTCACGCTTGAGCGAAATTAATAGTCGGCAGCGATTGTCCCGCGATCGAGGCGTGACGTCAGAGTGACCAACGCGTCAGGGAAACCGATTAGTGCTTATGTCGCTGACTTTACAAATTCTAATTGCTTAGGTTTATCGGTCAATAATACATTATATTGCATGAGTATGTAATCAAACACCGTATATGGCGTAGCTTCCAGGGAGCTCAACGTTATAAACTTGTAGGATAGAGTCTTCTATTCCATACATAGCGTTGTGTGACGTAAAGACAAGACAGTATTATTTTCTTGTTGAGATACATCTTTTATTTACTATTTATTTATACAAATATCTTTATTATCCGATTGCAGCTAAATTTAAGAAAAGTAATTTAATAAAAAAAAAAACCACCTTCAAAAAACGAACTAAAAAGCTTTAAATAACGCATCCAAAAGAATTTGTTTCTCTTAAATAGAAGACGAATGCGTTTTTTAAAGCTTTTTAGTTAGTTTTTTGAAAGCGGTTTAGTTATTTACTCATATCTCAAAAACTACTGGACTGATTTTGATGAATCTTACACTGTACCGTAAGTTGAACTATACCTCATTACACTAAAAATTATTTATCGTTTTCGAAAAATCCTGAGACATACACTTACGAAAATTTTGCACACGTGTTTTTAGGAGCCTTTATAGATCAAGATACTCAAATTTTATCCAATTCTAACGATATCATATACATACAGGTCGAATTGATAACCTAAATTTTTTTGAAGTCAGTAAAAGTAGGTTATTGCTAATCTGCTGTAAACACTTGAATATGTATCGTCTAGAACCAACAAAATAAACGTTTAATTAATGAGTAGTTTCAACTGGCCCTACATCTGTCCAATATCCACTTAGTTCTTGACGAATGTCCCCCGAACGAGTAAGTATCACGTACTAACTACACATTCTCCGAGCTTAATTACTTTGGAGCCGGGAACTTCTTCGCATCTATACAGGATGCGCAGCTCATGAATTTTTCAAGTAGTTACCCGATTTTTTGGAGCTATTTTTAACCGATTTCAAATAGGAGGAGGTTATCCTTTAGAAGGATCATTCTTGTAAAGGCTCATCAGTTATTACATTGGCTTAGTTTATAATTGTTATTACACTCACAACAATTCTTTCTTCGTTTTTAATCACATCGTATAACTCTGAACTTGGGCTCCGGGCGTGAGCTTTTTGCATAATATGACAATAACACAGATATTCTGGCTTTCATCAACAATCACTTTTGCGGTTCTGGGCTGAACTTTGTCTCGCTTTTTTCATTTACAATTTTTATGCAGCGTTTTAAAACTAAATAAGTTGTAAACATATACCTCAAACATCCTGTATTCTCAAACGTCTCCCCCATTGGCTCAGAGTCAAGGTCACCCCCCTCCCCGCTCGCGCGCTCTCACGTCGCCTCCGACTCTAATTACACGTAAACGCGAATTGTTTTGTGAAATTACCCTCTTTGTTTTCATGACAGGTGGGTAAGGGAACACCGGAAACGATTATGAAGTATTCTAATTGTGTGACGTTTACGAGTTTCGTGTAATTATTATGTTAACCTTTTGTTTTATTATATTTTTCATTCTTTATCTAACCCTTGGAGTTTTCTATTAAAATTAGTTTATGTAACAATATTATAAATAGTATAGGAATTTAACAGAATAAAAGTGTATTTTAACAAATATATTTGCCCAGCAGTGGGACGTTATAGGCTATTTTTTCCAACGGCAATCCGGTATTTAATTTAACTACCGTTAGTGACTGCGCAAGTTTAAAACAATATACTTACTTTCTTCATTTTTACTTACATTATCAAGGGAATACTACCAGTAATTATTCACACCGTACCATTGCTGCATTGCTTTCAGCAAAACACAATTTTATTTGCAAAAATAATAAGTGCTCCAATTGACTACATTTTCGTGTCGTCGCGCTTAGTCAAAGGCTTTATCTTCCGCCAAGTAAATGTCATTGCCAAGTTGGTCGGTAAGGGCAAGAGAGAGTTGCCAAGTTTAGCTAAGATAAAAATCCGTCTCTTTGTGGTGACTTGGCACAACTTGGCTTGACTTGGCGATTGCATGACAAATAGCCTGGTTTAAGTAACTCAACAAGACGTTTGAAGGAAAATAATGTTTACTTGAATTCGTTTCAGTTTTGTATTGAATAGAAAATAGTGAAAATAAATAGACGCTGGCTTTTTAGACACATTTAAAGGTTTACCGATCTAACTTTGTACGGATAACTTAGTAGGAGTATATTTATGTCCTGTTAAAACAGAAGGTAGAAACAATGACATACATAATACAATGCAACTATGTCATAGATATTATGTTCATATTCAAGTGCCAACCAAGTACATAAATGTATGTACTAACAACCCATGACTGTGCTACTGCAGTCACTGTGATTGGTTCGTTCTAGTTAAACGTTCAACAAGTTCTCCATTTTAATTCTCAGCGTGTATTTGCTTCTGTGGGTACTTCTAAACATTTAACTTGGTAGATATCTTACGAGTATTAAATGCCAGTCAGACCCAGGAGCCCTTTCTAAATGCAACATCGCAGTGGCCATCAAATATTTCTCCTCCTATTCGGGGCAGGTAGGAATGGATAGAAAAAGTACGGGCTGTTAGCATGCCAAATGAGGTGCCCTTTCGTGGGCCCGAGGTTAAAGAAAGTATTACCCATGTAACAGAAAGACGAGTTCTTTTTTATTATTAAATAAGCTAAACTACAGAAAATGTTATTGTGTTTCAAGATTGTATCTCATGCACGAGGCAAACAAATAATCAATAAAAGGTGTAATAAAATAAATATCTAGTGTTAAGCCCAATGCACAAATAAACTCACAAAGTCACATATAAAGAATATATTTCTTGATATTTCACAATAAACTAACGAACACTGTTGAACTCTAATGAAGACTGACGGACACTAATGAACACTCTTGAAGACTGATGGTCACTGAACTATTTCTAGCTTGCATGCGCTTTTATACTAAGAAACAAAGTATTACAGATGGCGCTGCTAAGCGGATATCCCTTCATATTAGAATATTTCCTAGTACTTTAACAAATACAATTTATAGGTGGCGCTGGTAGCCGGAAATCCGTATTAAATAATTAACAAATTAAATAAAGATGGCGCTGCATGACAGACATCCGTTGGAATTATTATTTTACAGTAAACTCTTATAGGTGGCGCTGTTAAGAGGATATCCGGTTAGATTTATTTAATAATATAAAGGGAAAGAATAGATGGCGCTACTGTCCACCGGATATCCTATTAAAGCTAATAATAAATAACATTAGAGGTTGAAGTGTTACAATATATCATATAAATATTTTACATCCTATCACTCGGCCTTTCCTGACAACTATTTACGCCCTCGTAAAGTGGTTATATTAATTACAATTAAAATACTATCAACTTTTAGAGGATATAAAATACAGTTTTTTTATTTTACTTAGGGCACTCATCCATAGGTTTCTGGGAACACACCCGTTCTTACATAGGGAACACACCCATATTTTCTATCATAAGGAACACACCCATATTTGTTATTATAGGAAACACACCCATAGTTACCATTATAGGGAACAAACCCATTTTAACTATCCTAGGAAACATACCCAGTTTTGCTATCCTAGGGAACACACCCATTTTTTCTATCCTAGGGAACACACCCATATTTTCATTTACTAACATTTACACAGATCATTATTTGATAAAACTAGATGTATTGTGATATAATATTTTTATCGTATCATTACAAAACATTTAGAACTAATAAATTAAAATGAATTGTAAAATTTATTTTAAACACTTTTCTATTTCTCTTTCTTCAAACTCTTATTTAGCAAAAGTATTATATTATCGTTAACATAATGCCTTTAACACTTTGCAAGGTCTAGCATATTGATCATCAAGCAAAATAATTGCAGAATCTATTATTTGAATTTATTTCTTTGAACTCTTGTCTAGCAAAAAATCCTTTATGTTTAACAATATGCTTTTAACAATAATATTTAACCAATTTGTCTATAAGCTACTATTAAAAGTAAAAGTCCCTACTGGTGGAATCATTTTGTTTAAATTACCATATCTTATAACAAATGTTCAGTACCTTTCATCTATTTGCTTGGAGGTTGTCACGAAGTTATGAAGCTTGTACTCTTCCTGATGTTGAAGTCTTATTGGTCTCCAAACTACAGAAGCGCGTTCCAGGCTGACGGTGATGTAGTCGGACAGCATCATCCTTTTCAAACCGAAATTGCTGCAGAGACTCCAGCCGATGTAACCATGTGTGAACAGAAATAGTATTAGAATTTTTATCACATAAAAGCTTAAAAAGTTTTGCGTGTTTTGTTTAGAAAAGGTAAAGATTTTCTTGTTATTTGAGTTTGTGTTAAATTGATTTGTGATATTAATTATCTTTGCTTAGATTTAATAAACAGTTGAATTGCAAAAATAGTTTTTAAGTTCTATCAACATTGTTTAAAATAAAATTACATGCACTGCTCCTGACTAGCTACTTCAAGCAATGGAATAATTATATGAATAAAGAAATTATTTGTGCTACTGTGTTTTAATTTGGAGTTGTAAAACATAAGTAATCAATTCAATATTGATTTGCCTGACATCTACAAAAAGGTTTTAAGAATAATGTTACACCATGTTTAAAGCAAGTAAATGTTTCTGATTCTGAGAATAATATGTCTTCGTACCTTATATATCCTTGTGAAGATTGCTTTGGGTCCATGGCCCTGCCAAAGCCATGCCATGGCCCATGGGTTTTGCTTGTTGTTTAACCATCTTTTCTTGCTGCGGTGTTTCAACCCTCTGCTTGATCAGCTCCTCCAGCACATTTTCTCGTATTTTGATACAGTGTCTTCTTCTGCCGATGAAAAAGCCGTACAAGTCCTCGGCTCATGGTGGACGTTGGTAATTTTCAAAGAGCATTTACACATGCTCTTCTATCCCACGCACTGACTTGTTAAGCCCAATGCACAAATAAACTCACAAAGTCACATATAAAGAATATATTTCTTGATATTTCACAATAAACTAACGAACACTGTTGAACTCTAATGAAGACTGACGGACACTAATGAACACTCTTGAAGACTGATGGTCACTGAACTATTTCTAGCTTGCATGCGCTTTTATACTAAGAAACAAAGTATTACAGATGGCGCTGCTAAGCGGATATCCCTTCATATTAGAATATTTCCTAGTACTTTAACAAATACAATTTATAGGTGGCGCTGGTAGCCGGAAATCCGTATTAAATAATTAACAAATTAAATAAAGATGGCGCTGCATGACAGACATCCGTTGGAATTATTATTTTACAGTAAACTCTTATAGGTGGCGCTGTTAAGAGGATATCCGGTTAGATTTATTTAATAATATAAAGGGAAAGAATAGATGGCGCTACTGTCCACCGGATATCCTATTAAAGCTAATAATAAATAACATTAGAGGTTGAAGTGTTACAATATATCATATAAATATTTTACATCCTATCACTAGTCTTCATTAAAACTTTAACTTGTAAAGACTCTATAACTTAACTAAATTTAACTTCTCAAAAACGTCTGATCTTGGGAAAAATTAACCACTCATGTATCAAGGGCAGAGCCAGACTCCTCTCCACGTTACGGCTCTTAACCTCTCTTCTGTCTCACAATGGCCTGACAGACTCCATTGCGTCGCTTTGTGTTGCGCCCGGTAAAGTCCGGGGTAACATTGGGCTGCTATTACGGGTAGGGGTAGTAGTAGGGGGTGCTTTTGTATATACCTCTGAGAAACAAAATCTCATCATTTTCTTGAAAGTTTTCAATCCATGATGTTTCAAACACTTCAGCAACTACGAAAGTTGCAGGAAGCTAACCGTCTACCTTCCTTTCCTATTTCCTCCCATTTGAAATAGTAAACATTCATTGGGGTACAACACAGCAAGGAAGACTGCCTTAGATTACCTAACTAAAACAATCATTCAAAACTCCCAATATCAGTATAATTGTCTATTTACCGCGACAACTGTCTTTGTACACCCTAGGGCCACAGACATTGTCCAGCACTACACAGATAGCTGTGGTAATTAAATCGCGACACGCCGCAATTACGTTTTGTTTGACACCGACGCCGGACGCTGGACGGGGCAAACGGGAAACGTAAATGGAGTGGGGGGGGGGGGGGGGAATGGAAAACCAAATTAATTAAAAACGTGGTAACGAATTGCGCTAAAGGGTTTTGGTGATTACCGACGTGATATGGTTGTGATAATGGAAAATCATTTGTGATATTTACCGTCTTAATAATTGGAATGAGGCTTAAAAAATTATATACATCCAACAAGTTTTTAACGGCCAGTCCCTTAATAGTGTTAGAATAATCTTGGCTTCTTTAATTAACGTGATCATTTCAGTTTCCATTTTAATTCACAGCGTGTCATAGGTTAATGATGTAATTTAGTAGTGATAATTGTGGTGATTGGATTTGAGTATAATAGGCGTATGTGCGCATTTGTAGTAATAACACGGAATTAATTAAATTTTCAACGTTTAATGCGCTGCAACGCACAGTATATTAAGTCTTGTTAATCGCCATTACAGGCATTTTGATGGCATCAAACAATCAAATAGAAAGTATAACGTTCATAATATACAAATCTACAATTTTATAAATTTATATTTTCTTTGCTTGTTCATGAAATGCGAATCCTATTAAGTATTTATCTCCACATTTATGAGAATCCCAAACGATCCTAACATTGAGTTAGTACCGTAATCTCTTTAAAGCAATCCGTAAAGGAGTATAATTAACAAAAGTGGCCATTCCTTCACGTATCATAAAACTTTTATTGCGATTGTCATAAAGTCCAAAATGGAACGTCACTTTTTACGTTTCGTCCCGTGGGAGAGCTGTCAGTTTCTTGTTCAAATATGACCTTATCTGTACAAGTTAATAGAGTTTATATTTCCATGAGTCGAAGTAAAGGAGTATGTGGCAGTCCTGTGGGAATTTTATGAATTATTAATCGAGGAGGCGCTCTGTCCGAATGTTCTCGTAATTGAATTAGACGGGACAATCGATGGGTTCGTTAGAAGCGGGTAATTAAGCGGCCGTCTCCTGAGGTGTCGGGTCGGTTTTTGGGTAAAAATCTGTGACCCTGAACAACGGGACGAGTGGGGTAATTAAAGGTGTCCCGTTTGAGTGGGGTAAAGACGGAGGGTTATGAATTGTTCTTAAATGATGGGGTTTTTAAACCTATTGGGAGGTGCGAATCCATGAATAATTTTGTGGGGGTCTTCTGACACCACTTGGGGTTGGTAAGTATACTTATAAAATGTATTCTTCCACCAGTATGACTCATCATTCGCTTGCCCTGTTCCTAGTTTATCTGGGGTCGGCGCAGTATGTTTTTATCTTCCACACTACTAGTGGATGATTCAGTAACAATTGATAGACTCGTTACTGAATCATCCACTCCTTTTACACTCATATATTTTTTTACACAGTTCATCCATCTCTTTTTCGGTCGGCCTCATCCCTTCCATTCATTTACAATTATACTCATCACTCTTTTTGTTACATGACTTTCTTCCCTCCTAATTACATGACCGCACTAAGACAGACGATGTCCCACCATCTTCTCAGTTATAACTAAAAACATAATAATACAAAAACTGGTCTTTTAACTGCAGTGTGCTAAAATGTTCATAAAAGCGCGCAAAGTTGAAAAGCCAAAGCTATTAGCCGTTTGAATGCCAACCATTTTTCATATTTTATCTGAACTGTCTGCTTACACGGAAGCGTTTAAGTTCGGATGCTACAAAATATTCCTATTTGCCCCCGACTGTGTGGTGCGATAAAGGTGTTAACTTGGGACTGAGATGTGGGGTGTTAGAGATGCAAATTTGATTGAGGGTGACGTCTTGGTACGGGGGCAAGAGAAACGACGTAATTTGGAAAAATGATTTCATGAAATTGCCTCTTGTTCTTTTTTTGGAGCCGTATTAGGGGAACATCAATTTTAACGTGTGAAATATACTGCACAGGAAATTCAACCATTAGGTTGCGAATTTTGAGTTTACAAATTCAAACTTGATCTGATTTAGGTATCGCTGGATCAATGCGTTACTGTCAGAACCGATCTGGACAGATGTTTAATAAAAAATCCTAACATCTTCTAAATAAAAAAAGAAAGCACTTGCAAATTCAACAGGAAATATTTCGGTGGCCGAGTGGTATAGGCATGCGCCTGAACAGCGTAAGACACAGGGTTCGATTTCTTGTCTGACACAGTTGTTTTTTGCTAGAGAAATTCAAAACATTACGGTTTATATAGTGTCAAAACACTATACAAAAACACTGTACTGTCAATTTAATTTACTGTACTTAACAATTCTACGAGTCTAAGTAAATAATAATTGCCGAAGAATTTATTTATAGGGTTCTAATTATTTTCTTCTGAGTTATGTACCAATTGCTGTTCATACTTGGGTGCTTATTCTCAGTTTCTAAGATGCTTTAAGGTTTGTAGGTGACTTAAAAAATATTCCGGTTATTTTTAGTCCTAGCTATCTATTCAAAATACTACCATTCTTAAATGAGTAAGAGGGATAGTCTTAGAGAGGGGAATGCTTACAAATCCATTCAAAGAACAGCCCCTGTCTCGTTCTCGCGAGGCGCTCTGTTTGCGAATCAAATTGATTCGGATTGCGCATCCTGTAAATTGCTGTTTTTGACAAACAGTAAGAAGTTGTTACAATTTATCGCTTTTTCTTCGTTCATAGCGATCTGGAGCCCTATTTTTGAATCACTAAGCTTGAAGATGGCGAGTGATTTTCTTTCGTAAACGAGTTATTTTCGTTCAAAAACGAGTTATTTTCGTTGACTTTTAATTCATCTTCGAACGAAAATCACTCGCCATCTTGAAGCGATTCAAAAATAGAGCTCCAGATCGGTGTTTGGTTTTGTTCATAAAGTAATTCGGATCCTGTGAAACTTTGTTTTAAATAGATTGATTGAAAATTTTCAGTAAGATTTATTAGGTAGTAAGTGATTAATAAAGTGATTTCATCTAGGAAGTACGAGTATTTCATACTTGTCAGCCAAATCCGGCTGCGATGTTAAATTGATGGTTGGTAATTGATTGAACGTGAAGGATGAAAAAGAAAAGGGCCTATTTACACGACAGACATTTATTCAAATAACTTAAGTCTGAATTCTTAGCACCTCTCTTTAAAATATTTATACATTCGCTAGCCTTTTCCTGTTTCCTCCTTTCAAAAAATGTGCAATCCAAAATTACGCTCCCATCTTCGTAAATAGGAAGTAATAAAATATTTAACTGTATCTCATATTCAGCCATGCACAAGCTTTAAAGTGGACCTCATCGTTCTGTAAAAGTTCAACGTACACTGGTAATACTAAAGACTCCGGTAGTACTATTATATCTTTGGGTCTCCGGTAGCGTGTTGCAAGTTGAATATTACTTACAGATTGTCTTCCCGGCATGATATCCGAATAACAAACAAACGTCCCCACACAAGGGGACTTTGTTGGGGTCTTGTACACTGTAGCATGGTTGCCACGTGTTGATTTTAATTAGCTAGATTTTCTTTTTTTGTTTGAAAGTCATATTTTTACAGTCTTACATTGTTCTACGTTCTTTAAAACCTTAGTTATGGTTTTGTTATTTACAAATTTGATTGTAATATAGTCTTTATCGTTGTGGTCTTTGTGTGTATTGAATAAATTGATGTTCTTTTTATGTTCATCACTATATTATACAACATATTGTTTTACACTATTATGCGAAATAATTTTACCATTGGTATCAACCCTTCGCACTCAGATACACTCTGTCATTAAACCAGTCGTAATTCAATATCGTGAATGTGCGTTCGCATTCGACTTCCTGTCGTCTCCAATCCTTTGGCGCATCGATTGTTTGCGATCCGTAATGTATTGTTTAGGCTGCAGTCTTGCTTTAAAAAAAATCCGGACTGATGAGGGGTTAACTCGTGACCTTACCTTAAACGTGCTTGCACACTTAACTAAGCAAAGTATTAAAACTACGATATTACAAATAAGCAAAGTCTACGTAATATAAACTATCAAGTATATATGAGTAGTACTCACCGTCGACATACTTAGTTCAAATATAAAACGTGTACTTACGGTTTGTAAAAATGCGTGTTAATTGTTTTTATGAGCTAAAATCAAAAGAATTTGAAAGTCGCCGCATCTTTTGTTATTGCTTACATACTTTTTAATCAGTTTGAAAAACTTAGATATTCATGCAGATCCGGGCCTTATTTAGTCCATAAGAGCTTGTAAAACCTTAATTGAATGAATAAATTTCGGATCTTCCGCGGGACAGGGGGAGGGAGGGGGGATAGCTCATAAAGTGAACGAGGTCGGATATTGAACCCAGTTAGTGCCCGTTCAAGCTGTATTCATAAACGAATCTTCCGTTTCAAAGACACGTCAAATATAAGGCAAAGTATTTTTGCGTCGGATATTTTTAGCGTCTTATTTTGAAGGCAATGAAAATTTTTTTTTTCGTAACATTAAAGTTGCTTTTTCAAAGGAGATCATTCAACAATTCTAATACCTTTTTACATTATCCTACTACTATTATAAAGGCGAAAGTTTGTAAGTATGGATGTATGGATGTATGGATGTTTGTTACTCTTTCACGTAAAAACTACTGAATGGATTTGAATGAAACTTTACCAGAATATAGCTTATACATCAGAATAACATATAGGCTACAATTTTTGAGGTTTCTAATGTGAGGTCGTAAAAAAACACATTTTTTGCGCTACTAGACGGGACGAACCTGAAGTCCACGCGAACGAAGTCGCGGGCAAAAGCTAGTACTAGAATACATATATTAGAATGACCACACGACCAATGACCAATGACGCACATTTATTTTAATTTTTATATTTGACGTTCATAAGTGTCATTTCATGACCTAAATTGAAATAAAGATTTTGAATATTTTTTTTTGACCAAAATAACACCTTCTATAATTAATTGTTTTACAATTTTTGTGTACATATATGATATGATAATCTATGATTCGTCAGTTAGACGTCCAGTTTCCAAAGTGACGTTATAAATTCTTCTCGACTTTTAAGCTAAAGAGTTGGTACATCGTATCAGTTTGTTTGATTGAACGCGCTAATCTCAGAAACTACTGGTTCGATTTAAAATATATGTTTGTGTTAATTAGTTAATTTATCGTTGAGGCTATAGGCTATTTATCATAATGATTTGACTAACAGGACCAGAGCAGCAATGAAATATTGCGTAAACGGGAATTATATTACTTTTGAGAGCATTCGTTGCGTGCACCAAACTCATGTAAGGCGAGATTGTTCCACTATTTTCAAAGGTGTTTTAATGCACTCATCATCACGAGTATGTAGTCTTGAACAAAGTTGCCCTTTACCTCATTTGATTTTAAGAAACATCTCAGAAAATATAACATTTTATAAAATCCACAAGACAAATAATGCTCACAGCAGCGCAAGTACGACGCGCGCATGCGCTATACGCTATAGTTGCTTTGTTGGCCTCTGCGAGATATTTAACTTGAAAATAAGTCTTTAGCATTGATACTGTTTACGGGAAATCCGTAATTATCGCGGGCGACGACGCCGCGGGGGACCACTAGTGTACAATACACAGAGCTCTGTAATTACTCACTCAGTTCCAAATTAAATATAAACCGCACGGTCGCACCTGCGCCCTGAACTTAATATGATAAATGTTGTACAACTTAATTGTTAAATGGCTTATTACTATATACAGCTGTTCAGAGCTTAATGGTTTCAGAGACGCTAAGGTTTCTTGGTGAATCAAATGGTGGTTGTGGGTTTCATGAAATAGAAAATATTAAACTAGTCTTTTGCGGCTTTGAATTTGATTTTAGACGGAACTGCTGACCCCATTTTACTACATATTGTATTGTAAAGGTTAGCTATTGAAACTCGCATAAGGTTAAGTTACGGACAAAAGTTGTCCAGCAAGAAATATTAACCAATTTCTGCTGCAATGTCAGAACTTTTATTGCAGACGTTCCCAGGGGTTGAGTTTATAATGGAACTTTAGGTGAACTAGCCTGCACGTGTGCACATTATAGATCTACACACGGACGGCAGTTTGTCGACGACATAAATAAAGGCAGCCGCTGACATTCCGTCGACGTACCGCTACAACCGTCGTCAAGTGCCGCTTGTATGTAAAATTGTAAGGTTGGCCTTCTACCAGAGAGGTGTATAGCGATAGATAGGTGTTTCATCTAACAACAAAAAACTTTAAGGAAGCCGCTTGCAACCATTCAGCGGATAATAATGATGATTATGTAATCAGTCAGGTATCAAACGAATGCCGAGAGTCGCATAACAATGGAATTTTTATTGTGTCTCGTTTACACATACTTGACGAGTTAAGGCGTGATGCGAAATGATGCCTCTTAAAGCAGCTTAAACAGCATTTCTATTATTACTCGTTACTTATATGCTAAAGTTTATTTATTCGATATGGAATCTTGTATTTTGATTAAGCTAGGCAGAGCGTCCATATTGCTGCTCGCACCTGCCTCAATATTTGATTAATTTAACAGTACCTAACCTTAATGCGGCGCAGTCGATCGTATCATTTTAATAAAATATTGCAAAATTTACTCGTTACGATATGACATTCATTATTTTCGTTTGGCAATCGATTCAAATTAGGAGTATTTTGATATAAATCTTTATTTCAAAAATGCTTACACAAAGCATTATCTACGAATTTGAAGAAACTTTAAGCAAGGCTTAGAATATACAAAAACAAAGAGTTGTTTTAAAATCTATTCAGCTATGTTTGAAATATAATCTCATTTTGACAAAGTTAAAAGCGTGCAAATCCGCGAATATCCGTTTGCGGAGGCGTAGTGGAGGCTTGCGGAGATTTGCGGAGAAAGGCGAACAATCCGCACGGATTACCGCCTAATACTTCGCAAACTCAAGGTCACGAGCGAATGAACCAGCCAGACCATTTCAGCTTAATTATGCTAGGTATAAGAAAAAGTTAGGTGTTTAGCATGGCGTTTGCAACCGTGTCTCTATAAAGTTTCCTACTATAGAAATACATTAAGATGTAGACAGCTTGTTATCGGTCGCTGTGGAAAGTCGCGGGATGTTAATAAAATCACTGCCATTGCAATCGAAACCATTTCGAATAATAATGTATTTCTTAATTAAATGTATATTAATAAACAATCATATTATAAAGTGTCGTTTCTCCCTTCGCTGCGGTCAAGGTCGTGTTGTGTTTCTTGTCGCGACTTATGTCGAATGATTTATAGACGGAGCCTTAGCGAGAGTAAATCTCACTGTGTATTTTTTACTTGGGGATTAGTTACTTTGCGTAGACGGATGGGAAAAACAACCTTAGAACTTGTGGAACAAAAAAGGTTAATATTTATGGATAAATAAATATTTAAATAATAAAGTAATGTAGGCAATACAAAAGAGTCTATTTTGTTCTCAATTTTACCTCTGTGATATCTATAGTATGGAGTAACATAATTTTTCCACCTAGAATTTACAACATGGAGACTGACAATCATTTGCCGTAGTACGTAGTAATGTAAAGCCATATCAAATGATTTATATTTTCCTTAAATTATTTTCTGTACCAATGTTCCAGAGAATAATCCCTTGCTTATCTATTTACGGCTATTGTCATCCGAAACCTTGTTTCATATTATATTATCATAACACAGTGCTGCCTATAGCGGAAGTAATGCGGCAAACGCATAACTCCTAATTGCGCGGTCGGTTAATCCGCATATAATCAGATTACACTAGTTCACTGATAAGGGTTTAGTATCATGAGAACGCATCGAGAATATTAACTTCACAACTTGACAAATTACTTATATTGTGTTAATCTAATTGGTTTACTGATGTTAACCTATAATTGGGTATCCTGGAAGAAAAATCAAGTTCTCATTAAAAACTACTTGACTTTCTACACCTGCTGACAAACATAAACTAATAAATAATATTACTATAAAAACTGAACATCAACTCTATAACAACACAAATAATAAACAATATAAAAAAGTTTGGTACAGCCATTGGTGTCTATCATTTACTATGAACACAAAGATCTGAAAAGTACCTATAATATGAAAATAATTTAAATTTTGTGTTCAAAATATTAAATTTACAGAGGTAAGTAACACATTTTCTCAACCTGAGTTGTCGTTTTATGTGTAAAGTGGAATAGTTCTTTGCGAGTCTGTTCATTCATCAGTAAAAAAAGATGACGTTGTTTGTGTGAGTTGAACTCGTAAAGTTTTCATAGATATTAAATAATTTAAAATACAGTTATTAGGCGTGGCCTTCAATATCTACCGGTTTACTATCGAATATTACTGGGGTGGTTAATCATCATGCTGCCAGTTAACTTCATAAACAAAACTTCGTCTTTTATACCGGTATTGCATGCTAAAGAAAGATAGGGTAACCTTTAATGCGAGCGCAGGTATCGCACAAAAGGCTTTGTGTATTGTCTTCCATTCAGCCTTAACGATTTTGACATTAACGTAAGCAGGGCGGAACTGGCAAAGAAAGTAACTTCGCTGCCTCAGCATGACTAATGTCATGCTGCGATATTAACGGACACTCAGCCGCAAAAAATGCAGAGATAATAAATAAAAGGTCCAAAACATCAATTTATTACTGATCTCTTGCATTTGTATTTGTCTCCCTCCCTATACTACATGCAATTTTTACTTTCTTTTGTCACTCAAGAGGTATTTTTTTAAATAAACCTTTACTTTATTTTTGTTAGGGTCACGTTCAGCTCTGGAACATATTTGACTAAATTAAACTAAATCATTTTCAGGGTAAGCCAAAACCCAAGTACCGATATGAAGACTACTAGTACAAGTTCCGAGTTAAATTGTGTGTCATCAGGGAAGTCAGCTGTTTATCAGTACGAAAATACGAAATCAAATAGGTTATTGAAAAATATACGATCGCTTATAGCGATAAGACCGCCTAAATTGTACATTTCCTTTAAACAAATTTGTAAATTTACTATTTTTGTGTGCAATAAAGAGTTATCTATCTATCTATCTATCTATACCTTACTATGTGAATATCCTGAAAAATGCTATGTTTGGAAACATTGATAGATCGAAAATAATGACTGACTCAAAATCGGGCACAATCCATCGCCAGTCGCATTTTCGCTAGTCGTTATGTGTGATTACGGCCCGATATCTGACTTTAAAAAAAAGCCGCTCCATTACATATCAACCTATAAATTCTCGTATTATGTTTTTGTATCCAAATGTACATTGCTAATGTCAGGCAGGTTGCGTCCCGCGGGAGCCATCGCGGTGTGACGTCACAAATGGGATTCCGCTGATTTGACACACTTTTTTTAATGGACTGTGTTGTGTGATAGAGCTGTGATTGTATAAGTAATTGTACTACTAAATAAGTATTGTCTACTTAAAGTTATGAAGTGATTGACAACTTTATCAGTCACTGAATGTAAGCATCCTCCCCTATCAATTTCTTAAGATACAGTTGGTTGTGCAGCCCATTCTTCACTGTAAATCCTTATAAGTAATTCTTATAGATATATCTATGTATTTAGTATAATATTTTGTGTAAGGTTTTTAATTAATAAAACCCATAAAAAAACCTATATCTATATCTTTCCGGGAACCCTAAAAACAAAATCGGAAATAAAAATGGCATGATACCCAAATTCATTTACGAAACAAATTTCACCGAAATCATCCCCATTCTTCGCACAATTACTCCGTAAAATTCCTGTAAGGGAATTATGGTTTGGCCACCTTTGATGGTTTTACTACTGTAGTCTTTATTTTGTTACTTTTAAAGAACAGAATCGTATGGTTTGAAATATTCCGGGAGTATTAGTGACGTCATCAAGATTTCCAAAATAGCGGGGTAGTTCTTAATGCATTTCAATAAAGAACATAATTGAGTTGAACTTTTAAAGTGAGCAGGTATTCACCTCAAATTAACTTATTACACACTCGTGACTACGAACGCTGTAAAGTGTTCGAAACATCGGGATGTATAATAATAAATCTAACTTTATATTTACTGACTTACAAAAAGGAGGTTATCAATCTGACCTGTATGTACTCCTATATGATATTGTTAGAATTGGATAATGTTTGAGTATGATGATCTATTCAGGCTTCTAAGCATGTGTGCACAAATGTACAGGTGTATGTTTGTTTGTCCGCGGATTTTTATCGTGTACTAAAGTAGATTTACAAGTACAAAAAAATATTTAAAAAAAGTTTATAGTTCAAAAGCAGCTCTGAAGTTGAAGAAAAAATAGTTCAACCTTGTCAAAAGCATACAAGCAGTAAATACTAGAACTCGTATGGTATGGTAGCAGTCTCTCTTCGGAACCGTTCACAACAAACTCAGTCTGTTTTTAAACACCTGCGACCGACTCTGACCAATTACTCAATATGACAACATGGTCGTTCCATCAGGAAAACTGATTGCAACTGGTTGCCTTTGAATTTATCTCATATTATTATGTCAAATAATTTATACAGAGGTTTTATAATAACTAGCCTTTTTTCATGAGCATAGAGCAACACGGTTATAGTAGGTAATTTCTAATAATTATTATGCGACCGAAGATCAAAGTACTTTTATTTTATTTTATTAGTCATGAAAATTACATTTTCTAAAAGTTGCTATAATTATTTCAGTAGTTTATTTATCACATAATTACGGTAATATTCATCAATAATTAGTAGACTGCATATTTCTCGAGTTGCATCTTACATTCCCTGTCACAGGGTGATATACAAGGAAAGGATACCGTGGTAAACATGTGCATTTTAATATTTAACCACTTACCTTAAGATATAACAGTTAGAGGGTCTGGCATTTAAAAGAAAAGTAACCGATTGGCTAATGTAACATTGTTTTTATAGTGGTAAAGAGTTCCTAGATTATAAGACCAATAAATAATTATTTGCTAATTATTTGTTAATATTTGCATGTCTGCTTGCAGGCTGAATACGTTTACTTTGTTTGCACTTTAAGATCCCATTTTATGTATGTATTCTCGCAAATAAACATTCTTATTCTGATTTCTTTTTAGAAATAATCTACATAGCAGCTGGCAACCTATAGCGGTTTCTAATACAGCCTTCACCCTTTGTTTTGCGCTAAATTCGCTTTGACTTTGAACTGAGCTGCTGACTCACAACTTTTGTTTTGGCGAGCGTCGACCGGTCTAGTTTTATTCGCGAGTTAGTTCGCGCGGAAAATAATTCGCTGACCGTTTTTGGCACGCGTTTTCGGCGTTTTAACAGCTGATTTTAGAAACCAATTGTGTAGAATAAGCAGAAATATTCCAATACTCCAATTTTTGATAACCAAAGCATTTATGAGAATTACATACCATTTTGCTATCAACTGTTTCTATGCTTGGCTTTGTGCCATGATTATTTTGATTTAAGTCTCTTTGTTAGGTTTGATTTTTTGTTTGTTAGGTTTAAATGATCAAAAGAAGCATACTTGTCCACTTGAATATGAAATATTGTGACTTCAATGCAGGTCTGACATAGTCGTTACTTACGACCAAGCATTCTATAACTAAGTGCGCACTTGCCTCCCTTCGCACCATACTTATTTTCATACCTCGTCAATTTCGAGGGTGCTGGAGTCACGTATGGTACTGATCAACATTTCCACATGAACTTCAATCCCCTGCCCTCCCTCCACCCCCTACTTTGTAGTATAACAATAGTTATCGCGACTATTACAGGGGTGCGTATAGCCCCCGCGCTTTGGCGAGCAGGTAGCTTGTGTCTAGAGATTTTTTAGTAAGGGTTCTGTACCTATACAATTTATTCATGTTTTTTTACGGTAGATTTTAAATCAAGATTAGTTTGAAACAAATGTGGTTTCGCTTAATTTAGACTTTGACTTTAGCTTGATAAAAACTTTATTACAATACCCAAAAAAGCAATGACACCATTGATAAATATATTTCTAAGTAACACTTAGAATATGTTACTTCATGAGCTCTTGCCATCTTCTTCAGCTTTGCGAACTTCTTTTCACTTATTTTAATTACTTGTTTCAATTACTTTAAGAACGTAATGAAAGTAAGTAGTAATTATGGACTGCTTGACTTTTAACTTCGCGATATACGGTCCTTTAATTGAGTATGTAGTCCAAACTATTTTACCATTGAACCCTAACAGTCTGACGTCAAGAGCGGCACTTATCACATGGGGAGATTTAATTGTCGGCTCCGGTCGCAACGACTCATTTGTTTGCGGATCATGATTATTTCACAGGAAGCTTTATTATGCCCGCTTACTTACCTCGAGAGGGATGATGTGTGCTTACACACATTATTGAGTTGTATGAGTGTTTGAGTTTGGTTCATTAGAATGACCTTGAGTGATGTTGTCAAGAGAGGATTCTCAAGTTTGCTAATGTAGACCTACAGGATTACCAAGAACGTTAGTTTCAAAAATCACGTAGAGCTTGACTTTGAATTTATACTCCATTTCATTACTATGCTTATCTGCTCAAAGTAAGTAGGAAAGAACAAGAACCCAGGTCTTTACATCTTTATGATGATACTTCTTTTAAAGAAAACTTCAAAAATGCCACGCAAAAATCATGCGTTCATATGTATATCCCTGTCATTGCTTTTGCAAATTCGAGTAGGTACTTCCATCCCCTGTCCCTATGCTTAGACGTTCCCCTTTAAAGAGGATACAGGCATCCTTAAATGTTTACGCCAACTTTAGCCCTAAAGTCAATGCGCTAGGATTTAAAATATAATTTTTATATATTCCACTTGTGATGACGACTGTACCTACGTGACTAGGGCCCAAAAATGCTGCTTCAAAGTTCTCCCCCTAGTTATTTGGGGGAGATAAATTACGACGAACAAAATAAGCACTTAAAAACAGATGAAACAGGCAAATTTTGTGCGGTTTGAATTTTAAATGCGATTTCAATTTCGATAAAATGTGATGATAAAGTTAGCCTCATGCTATTTTTACTTCTGCATGAGTAAAATTCTAGCAACAACATACGATACAAACACTTATGATGTAGTTACGTTATTTGATATAGTTGTATAAGAATTTCAGGATAGTAAAAGGTTACTGTAATAGGCGTAACGCCGCACCTAACGCACCTAAAATGGTTGCATTCAAACAGCATACCTAACTACCAGCATTCCTATCAACATTCTTTTGTTTACGCGACCGCCAGCGGCCTATCGATCTCTGACTCTCTGAGCGAATAATGCTGTTAAGTTTGAAAACAAAGAATGTCGCTTAGTCTACGATAATACAATAATAACTAGCAAAGCTGCGCGTTGAAAGCTAAACGATTGGTAATTCGCCTGATCGTCTAACTAACGGCGGATTCCGACAAAACCGGCGGTGGCTGCCCGCCGGTCGTCGCGATCATGCCGCGCCGGCTGATCGGTACTAAGGGTCAGCTTAGGGTAGAGGAATAGACGATATAAAATCTAAAATAAAGGCGACGAAAGACAATATGATATCTTCTAATTGTGCAAGAAAAGAGACATAGCAGTAAGTCTAAATACTACAATATGTCTTGTTTTGTTTTTACCCAAAAACTTACCTAGGTACTTACCTAGAAAAGGCCTTCATGTAGGTAGTAGATGGTCATTAAATTACTATGCTAGAATAAGAAATTGATCTAGGCATGGCGTGAAACTACGAGTATATTTTAATTTGAAGAGTTACAGGTAAAAATCTCTGTACACCAGAAAAATAAAATTGATGCCGAACCTGCAAACCGGCATTTAGGGATCTTTTCCGACCTATAACCGCCATGATTCACTAAATAAATAAAAGTCCTTTAAACTGTAAACAAAATTATACTTTGTTCGCTCTCGCCAACTCTCTGCCCGAGGCCAAACTCCAAGCCAGCATAATAGCCAGCATAATAGCCAGCAGTAATTTAACTGGCCATCTATCTTATTCTATTGAGCAGAAACTGATTGCGATGTGCATTGCTCGAGCGCAACTCAAATTGACTTCCGACTCGATTAGCCGCCATTTTGGATATTAGTTTTTAGCGTGCTGTTGATGGTAGTTTGTTATTCCTGATTATAAAATTTACCGTTTCTCTAATTATCTGTATAATTAATAAGTTAGTATTTTTTATTTGGTCTCAGATTGAGATTCTCTTTTCACAGTCACTTCTTATGTTATGTATGTACGCTACCATATCTATAGTAGATGTCTATGTTTATACGTTCTTTATTTGTAAACCTTAAGGGAACTTTAGTGTTTATAAATAAATTCGCTCTTGTAAACACTCAAAGCCCGGGAAAGTCAAGTTTCGATATCGATTTCGCCATTCCAAGGACAAGTTAAATTGGGCGTCAATAAAGCCCATACCCACTTTTGTTCCCATTATTCCCGTTCGTGCCCGTCTCCTCAAATAGCTGATAAAAATTAACCCTTTACTGGTTCCGTAAAAAATCCTCCAAAATCTTATTGAGGGTACATAAAGGCCAAAGGGCACAGTCCGCTTCACCAATTTATCGGCACCCTAAGCCGATCTATTGGTCGTATCGTAGAAACCCTCCCTCCTCCTTCTTCTCTCGGATTCTATTTATATCCATGTTTAGGAAATATTCATGTTTCAAATTTGAGTTGGATTCCAAAATACATTGGCGAAGTTTTGAGGAGTCGCTCTCAGTGAGTAATCAATAATACGAATTCAATCATGGTTGGATGCGTGGTGATCAAGTTTAATATAAAATAATTATACACTCTCTAATAAGTACTTATCCGTCGTAAGACTACGAAAAATATCTTAAACACCAAACTATTTTACCCTTTGGTCAACACACTGTGAATCTTAAGAGGAATATAAAATTTTACAGTGCCCGAAATAGTGAATCTCATACAAGTACACAACCCTAAAACGGTCGTATAGTGTCCATAAAGCCCGTAGACCCGCCTGCGTTCACTGATATCGGGTATGTTGATCCGTTAAAGAGTTTTTCCAATACGCGTTCCAGCCTTAACAGCCGATTAAAATTCCTTGCGATCACGACATTATGAAATTGACGAGATTTAATGTTCCGAACGGCACATGATTCAATAACGTAAGCCAATATCTCGGAAATACTGTAAATATAACATGTTTTTGATGAGAAATTACCAAGATATTCTAGTGGATAAACGTGCTACATTTTTCTGGTGGATCAATAGGTAGGCTGGGTAGATGGTGGTAATGTTCAATGAATATGTGACATAATTCAACTACACAGATTCATGAAAAAGTTCTTTGTTTTAAGTATACCTTTCGTGTTTTGTCTATTGGTTTTGCGCAATTCCTGGTGTCCTCAAATATTTTTTCGCTTTCCTACTGTCTTAGAATCAATATTTATTATATCACACTTTACCGGAAAGTACAATTTTATCTTCTGTGTATAAGACTCGACCGTAATAATTGCATTTACTTATTACAGAAAACTAAAGTATTATTTTTAAGTTGCATAAAGCTCAACTTTGAAACACATGTTTATAAAACCCGCTATCAAAAATAACGTTCTGAAAATTTTAATTCTCTGTTAACTGGCTGTGAGATTCATAAAGCTCATAAACTGAAAGACAGGTGTACATCGAAGGGCGGCTACGGCTACCTTTCAGGTACAGAACCATTCAAAATGGTTCACAAAAATCGAAATGATCTCTAAGTATCTTATATGTATCTTATACGTATATTTCTATGCCATGGATCCCTGCTCATATCGGGCTAGAGGGCAACGAAAAAGTGGATACTTGTGCTAAAGAAGCAAGCGTGTGCGGCATTGAAATTACCCAGAAACTCTGTTTGACAGATATACTGTGCGAAGCCAGACATACAGTTCGACAGATGTGGAAGCAATACTTCGATGAAAGATCGCTGGTGAAAGAAATCTGGTACAAAACCATCCAATCCTCTTTACATAGACGTCCCTGGTTTGATGGAGCCGATACGAGCAGACTGGATATTATAACAAGCTTTAGACTCCGTTCAGGGCACATTCCACTAAATAGCTTTGCCTCATTAATGGGGAAAACAGCTTCCCCAAACTGCACAGAATGTGACGTGGTCGAAGATGTGTACCACATATTGGTGGAATGTGCTCGGAACGAGGCTGAAAGAATAGATTTTTGTAACCGCTTTAACATCAATTTAAAAGAACCTGGAAAATGTAATGAAATTTTTGCCGGTCCTTTGTCAAAGGCCGCAAAAAGTTTATATAGGTTAGTGGAAGTAGGTTTTAAGCGCAGATTATAGTTAATCTTCTATTGTAATGGGATCCTATGAGGGTGACATATTCGCTAAGCGAATAAACCCTCTTCAATAAATAAAGATTAAAAAAAAACTTACTGCCAAAGCACTGTTGGCTGGAAGTTGGCTTCATTCCATACTGAAACTCAGTGAACATTTCGCCGATAAACTTTAGCCTCCTTCAGGAAATAGAGAAAAAGCAAACCAACTCCCGGCTCTTGACCGATTTCATTAATTTTCAAATCCACTTAACAAATTCGAATTATTACAATTTCCAGTTAGTAACTTTATTACCTGGTTCCTGGGCTCCTACTGCAGAAGATGTAGTTCGTATTTTAGGCTCTAGCAGTCTCGCTCACTCACGTTATCTTACTGGCATGAGTGACAAGGATATGCCTCGAACCAAAGCTACGGATTTTAATTAGTACAGTAAGGACCCCGTTCGCAACTTTTCGATACGGCTCTGTTCCCGTCAAAGGGTTGGTTTCAGTTGCTACTAATGTGCTACGGTTTCGGAATTTGAAATTAATGCCTGCTACACATTTGAATGCCTGGAGCGCCAGTTGAATAACTTCAGAAGAAGAAAGTTATGAGCTACGTAGGCTCGTTAATATCGGAAATTAAAAGCCAATCAATGTAGGTGGTATATGAACTATAGACACAAAAAGTATGATAAAATAGTTATTTATTTAGGTAATGACACAAATTTTTTTGTTCAATTGACCTTCAATGTAATATTTGATGACATTGGTACTTAGCAGCGGTTTCGTTTAAATCCATCAAATGTTGTCGACAAAACAAGTTGTTCTTTGTCAACATCACCGTACAATTATGCCAAACCTGCCTTGGTCCGGTCCGGAATCATGTTGACTATCATTGTAACCGGACCTGAATTCCTACTATCAAATTCTTTCCGTATTTCCGCTCCAGTGAGTCTTGCCACTCCTTTAAGATAATAATGTGAGTGATGAAAACCTTTTTTGTTGGTTAAAAACTATATGGCTAGAGTCACTGATTCAGATAATATTATAGAGCCTACCTAACTCCACTTATTAAATTTTAGCTGTTGTATTTTATTTATTAGTCAGCTCGTTATCAATGAAGTTTTGAGGCCCTAATTTTAAAAAGAGATAGTAATGTACAGCGCAGTGCTTTATCAGTAAGTGCAAGCGAGATAGACATGACACTGACAGGACTCAGTTGACTTTACGCCGACTATTGTAAAAAAATACTTACCCAATAAAACAATCCTTCTTTCAGTGCGGAGTATGGCCTAAAATCAAGTTATGCCCTAGCGGTCCAATTAGCCCGTGGTCGGCGGTCATGTGGTCCGATGATCAGCGTGCGTTTGAGAGTAACTTGTTTACTGTCACTAGACCATGAATTACACTTTGGTAACTCAATGTAACTAGCCTAGCCAGCCTAACTAGCTCAAACTGAGTAACTAGCCTAGCCAGTAACTATCGGCGGTATACTGTATCGGTATCAAAATGTGTAATATATACACTGTATACACTACGATCAGGTTGAGGGAAGAGTGTCAGCTTAGCCAATAATTTTAATTCTCAACCTAACTGGCTTCATAAGCCTAGCAGTTTTTCGATAATATACCTTTACTAAAAAGAAGAACTACTACTTATTACTAATTGCAGTTATTGATAGATTCTGTACCTATGATATGACTTGTTTCTGAACAAACCTTGTTTTTTCGATTTCTGTACCTATTATCTTTATTGGCAATAAAACAAGTTGAAAGCTCTTATTTTATAGCGTAATATTTTGTATCGTTGCTTCCCTTTTTGTTTTGATATTTATAACTTATCACATTTTACTGACTGATGTTTTTTAATTAATGTATGTTTTGTGTTCTCATAAATTACTCTTAAATTGTGTATTTTATTTGCACCGACATTAAGTTCGCAATTTGTTTCTTTCATTCGCCGTAAATCATCAAATAAACTCCGCGGGGAGCTCGGTTTAATCGCGTTTTGGACCACATTATTGTAATTTACACTTTACTTCCAAAGTTTTAAGGTTCGGTATGGCTTTTAATGTGTGTGCTAAGATTTTGATGAAAATGTGCTTTATGATCTTATTATCTCCTCAAATATTTGAGTTGTCTAGCCAATTGAGCTTTGTTGCATTTGATAACTGCGTTATCAGTTGAAAAAACTTGACTTTGCATACATAATTTCTCGTGATCGGTTTCAAGAATCAAACATTTGAAAATGCGTTCAACCTATTAAAAGTGTTGTCATTGTGTAGGTTGTGTTTATTTACAATACATTTTGTCCTTTGCTTGACTTTGTTCTATTTCTACCTAGGTATACTATGTCTGGCTGTCGGCAGTCGGCTAGTGGTTTTGGTCCAAAAAGGTAATATTATTTCCTTTTTAGGCTTAATTTATAGTTTTTGATAGCTAACATAAGCAGTTATGGCAGTAATTCATCGTCAAGCCAAGGCTGTAGTTTTGTGGTAATAAAATCATAAATTTTATTTACGCCTGCGTTCTCATAAACCAATAAAAATGCAAAAATGATTACAGTGTTCAGCGTGCATAAATCTCTACCTTTCTAACTGTACATTCAGGACCAAAAACATATAGTTAAAAAAAATGAAACTTACCTATCAAGATAACAAATCTAGTTTTATACGAAAGGCGAACACATTTTTATGGCCAACTGTACAAAAGGCTACGTTAATACGAAATGACACGCGAGTGCTTGCGGCTGCGTGAGCGGCCAGATAAGAATGAGCTGAAATAACTCACGGCTCCATTAGTTAAAGGGAAAATGTTTACGCTGCCATAATCGCTTTAGATAATAATTATAAGATTAAATTTTAAAATAAACAAATCCTCGTTGCTGAAAAACTCATATTCTTACAAATATTGTAATAAATGTTCGAGACGGCTGCTTTAATTTCCACCGTACATAGCTAAGAACCACCAGAATCAGCTTTCCGGCGGTGCCACAGACAGACACAGGAAACAGACTCATACTCATAGCGGTCAAACTTATGACACCCCTTTTTTACGTGGGAAATTAAACAAAACAAAATAGGTTATGGTTTTAATTAGTATCTCTGTCTGTCCGAGTCATCAAGTGAAGTCGCAAGTCTATTGTTGCAATTTATTTCTGTTTTATAATTTGTGATTTTTTATTTTTGCTGTTTTTTCATTAATTGTTTGCAGGCTACCGTGGGCATGAGTCAATAATGTAAAGTCAAGCCAATGAAATTGAATCACCAAAAAATATTTAAAAGAGACTGTTTAAGCTATTAGATGCCATCATATTTACGTAATACGTGAACCCGAAATAGGGTAAATACCTTGGCCCCGGAACAGGCCCTCATATTCGCGAGACGCACCGGCCGATAAGTAACGCTTGTACCTTGTGAGTAGAGCTTTATTTTCGAATTGTATGAAAATTATGAAGATTTATAGTGGAGATAACCTTACCTCCTTAGCTCTAATATCCTTTGATTGAAAGGTTCTCTTGTAGTACTTAGTTAGGAAGGAGCACATCAAAATCCACATGATAACTTATTTCAAAATTTTACCTGGAATCAGTAGGTTCGGGGTACATCATGCGGGGTCGGGAATCCGTCTATCGGACTATTGTTCCCGGATCCCGCGGCCTTAGCGCGATCCCGGGTACGCCCGGAGCTCCCGGTTACAGCACTTATTCAGCACCCTTTACATTTAATTGCATATTTAGCCTTTGTTGTCTCATAGCTAAAAGGTTTCAGCCAGGTTAGAGTAACTTCATTAGTTTTACTCGATATAAATCTTATTTAACATCGATTACCTACATTTTTATTTCAACTTAATTGCGTTGTGTTGGTTTGGTTTGTTGCAGTTTTGGCGATCTTATTACTTGCGGTCTTCACTACCAGTGAACCCCTTAATCTACTCGGACTGTTTGTTCTAGTTACGCTGCCACGGTTTGGAAGCAAAATGAGATTAAGCTGCGCGTTAAGCCTAACACAGCCGTGATCGCTTGCTATTATGAACATTTTTGCTTAAATAGTATTTCTTAAAGTTAGCTCTAATAACATGGCAATTAACATGTGAAAAACTAACAAACAGGTTTCAGAATGGCCTTACTTAATTCAACCAATTCTTAATATCCAATATTTCTTAATTTATTTGTACCAATACATATAGTGCCTACATATATAGTGCCATTTTTTTGTATTCCCGACTGTATGTACAGTACGTAAGTTAGTAACAAATTATTAGTACCAATGCGTAACGTAAATAAGTCCCAGGTTCAATGCTCGTGTCGCGCCTAAATGGATTATGTCATTACGCTGAAACTGTCCGACCGACTGTCTGCACTTTATAGTACTTATACCGTAACGTTCATTCATGCCCTATCTACTCTGGATCGGAGTCATACTATTTATTGGCAATGTAAGCAACTTGGACCACTCTAAACTTTCTTGCATTGTAAACACTGAATTAAAAAAAAAACTTCCTTGCAAATCCTTAGCTGAAAAATATTTGTCTTGCTACATTGTGTGCAAGGCGAGTGACATAGGTAAACAGAATGAAATTCCCGTCCACCAATCCGCACCGAGCCCGCGTGGCGGAATATGGCTCAAACTACCTCACAGTTAAGGAAAGGCCTTTGCCCAGCAATGCTACGTTACAGGCTAACTTATTTACATAAGGATCACAGGGTTTGTAAAATTATTTTGCTGTATTTTACATCCACTTTGTTTTTCTACAGTCTCTAGTCTGTAGCCTTATTTATGAATCTTCTTTTTACAAATAAATCTCATCGCTACACGTGTCACGTATGCCATCACATCAAACGTGACGTGTCTTTTTATCGTTTCGCCACGCTAAGAACAAGGAAGACCTAGGTAAAGCTATTCCGACGCGTCAAAGTAACCTAGAAGAGTCGTCAACATCAACAAGGCGAGCTGAAACATTCCCGCCAACAACTCCTATCACATGTCAACTCGATTTAAACTCCTTTGATCCGGCTGAACTTTACGATATGACTGTAGGGTTGCCACATGAAATAAAAGTAAACAGTTTTTTTTCAATAATTATCAATTTCTGAAACTTTTAAATAAAGCACCCGTTTAAGCAAGCCTAGCTAGAAAACTAAGACGAGATGTAAATAATCGAATATATTTTTTAGAACTTTTATCGTCTCTACTTACTTTAAATCCACACGACTCTTCCGCTCATCAAATGGAGCCTGTTTCAAGCCATTCCAAAAGCTCCAGATTCATAGTTTGACAGGTCTTCAACAATTGAGTTGTATCGTCAGTTTTCACAGGAAGTTTTACTGGCAATTTTTTTCCAAGTGCTCACTAATAGTTCACTCTGTTGTTGACTCTATCTGTGCCACGCTTGCGCGTCTAGCAAGCAAGAGAAAAGAGCAAAACCCATGCGCAATACAAAAAAGGTTTCTTGATACGTCTCTAATAGAACGGACAACCCATGATCGACTGTCTTGGTGCCTTAAAACGAGTGGTGCCGACCCGAAATTAAAAGTGAGAAGGCAAAGCAGAAGAGAATATGATACTCTTATAATTCATAATTTTTGTAACACCAGGTTGGCAGCCCTGTACTCGTCAAAGGTTGACATAAAAACTTTGCCAATATCGCTCGGCGTTGAAGTTATAAAAACAGCAGGCAATTTCATGGGTTGATCACTTTTCTTATGCGTTTGTTTAGAAGCCCGAGTTAATTACTTCTCCGCTTAATTTACTTGAAGAACTTCACTAATAAACTGTGGGTACATTGTGGTACGAAGACAAGACTTTTTAATAATTTAACCCTGCTGCTTTTGTTTTTTATATCTATACATATAATAAAATTGTAGAGGTCGAATTTCTGTACAATAAAAGAAAATGCTTAAAACCGAGTCAGGGGGATGTAAGAAGTGCAATAGGACTAATCTAGATTTTTTTCGAATTTCTTATTTCTCTGTTTGTCTGTTTGTCTGTTTGTCTGTCTGTTTGCTCGGGATAAACTCCGAAGCGACTGAACCAATTCAAATGAAATTTTAAACAGTGGTAGCTTAAGCCATCGGGCAACATTTAGGATACTTACAATACCTGTAAATAAAATAGTTTCCGTGCGATAGTAAAAAAATCAAACTATAGGTAAAATAAAAAACTTCAGTAGAACAAAACGCACCAAGCGTCACTTCATCTACCATAGGGTGCGTTCCACTTGATAACCGCGACAGCTGCCCGACGAGCGCCCCTTTACCTATTCCACTGGGTCCGGGAACTGCGTGTACGTTGTGGTCTTCATGTCAAGTGGAACAGCCTTGTGAGCATTTGGGAGCGTTCATTTTCGTTCTACTATTCTGGGGAGTTATTTAAAGGTGGTAAAGCTACAGAAATTAATAAAACAATAAATTTAAAAAGCGCGCATCACGACCCACCTATTGACATGGGTCGCCATCGGACCATTGCGAAACAGATTACAGATTATATGAATAAAAAGTATGTCTAAAAGTCATTGTCAAATGTCAAGTCAATATATAAACAAAACAAAGCATTAAATTATTGAAATTGAAAGCATGGAAGATTGCCTGGGTGGGTGAATAATATTTTAGAGGAGGAGCAAGAACGCCACATGTGAAGGATTAAGCCACAAGTGATATTAGACACTGATGTGTCGCAATGGCCTCTCCAGTATCACCTGTTGTTGCTGATAGGGCCCTAGGCCCTGAGTCCATCACCTGTATAGTGTAACACCAAAGTTTTATAAACGGTATGTACCTAGATGTCACTTTTACAATTTTACCTACCAGTATGTTACCTACTGCTTTTCCTAATCATCTAAACTCTATTCATCCAAAAATTCAACTGGTAGGATTGCAGAGTAATTAATGAGAAGTGAAGCTCTTCTTCCAGAGAAAGAATTGAAGAGTTTCTTTCAGTTGAATTTGGAAAATCTACTCTCATACAGTTCATAATCAGAGAATTCAGAATTTTTTTCTTATCCAGATCATAACCTTAGCCTCACAGTCATTAGAAATGCCACCAATACATACCTATCACGACCAAAACTTTGTTCCAGAGAGCAAGGGGCATCAATGATAACCGAAACCTGGCTGCATGTAAGGAAGGTTGTTGCATACCCCGTGCCAAACCCGCTACAATTGAACAAGAAGATTAACCAATTTTTACCACCTTTCAAGTGTCACATCACATACCTCTCCAAGATGTAGGAGAGTACAGACAGGAATGTGAGTGTGGCATCTCCTACATCGCTGAATCAACAATTAGTATAGGCATGCAGATTAAAGAATTTATATAGCTGATTTATTGATGTTTATTTATGTAACAAAGAACCACTTCATATGTTTAGACAAACCTAAGCAACATCTCCTTCTGCAAGATCTCAAGACACAATAAGCTTTTTCTGGGTAGTTAGGAACGTCAATAAATATTAATGAGCGATGGTAGTTTCTTGGTCTGCCTGAGACCACGGATGCTGATAATAAATTAGAAAGGTGAGGACCTTTATTTCATTTTAAATAAATGTGTGGGAAATGAATCTGTAAAGTGTTTTAATTCTATGTGTAGTGTTTTCTTCATATTGGTTTGCATAAATTAAATGAAATTTTGGTACTTTACTTTATGGTACTTGCCAAAATATATCAAAACAGTGCCATGAAAAAATATATATTTAGATCAATTTTTTTCCACACAACAAAGTAATATGTTAGTAAAGTATGTAGTAGTTTTTTTTGTGGCAAAGTAGTAGTTAAAAAGTAAAGTAACCATATAATCCTCTCAAACAAAGGAACTCCTAATCGAAATACAAATTATGAACGTCCAAAAAATCGGTATGGTCATAATAATTGATCACCTTTGATGTACTACTTGCTTCTTTTTGTTGTAATAATAAAAATACTGATTTTGTTTCAAAATAAGTTTAATAAAGCTTACTAAGCATTCTATATCGCCCTTTAGTTTTAGTTAAGTATTACAGGGTGACTTGAAGATGGGTGCAAAGCTTGGAGGCGGAAGTAGTATAGTTGAGCCACGGTTGTCTTACGAAGTTTCACTATTTTTCTTAAATACTTATTATGTTTTTTTTATATAAAACCTAAACTTTTCAATTAATTGCTAATAATGGCCAATTTTCATGATAAGTGAGTACTAAAATGTACTTTAATAAACTTATATAAATACTTTATATCTTGCGTACTTATAAGTACTTATACTTAAGTATCTTATTTGTAAAATCATAAGCCAAAATAATTAAAAATTCTACCCAAAGTCACTATTCCACGCGGACGAAGTCGCGGGCACAGCTAGTAAGGAATATATTCGTTTTTCAAGTATGAAAAGAACATTTTTAGAAACAAAGTTAACTTAAGCTCCAGTAAACATATTAACTTTGTCCGCAACCAAAAATAATGCCTTATTTTTGGTTGCGGACATAGTTAACAAAGCTTATAATATTTTTTGTCAGTTGGTTATATTCTATAGTAAAATTAACTTCGTGCAACAAAAGCATTTGTACAGAGTGTTTGGTTATTTTTTACTTGAAAGTTTCTGCTTAAATCTCACCTTAGAATAGTTTGATACGGGATTGCTACCATGTACCTTATTATTTATGAGCTTCCGATATTTCGGCACCGTTGCAAGTAACATGATCAAGGAGTAACTAAAGAAAACTTGCCGATGGGTTGTTATTGACAGATCGGTCTACCCTTATCCAACTACTAGCTTTTGCCCGCGACTTCGTCCGCGTGGAATAGTGACTTCTTTCTCCCGTTTTTTACACATTTACCACTATATCTTTGCTCCTATTGGTCGTAGCGTGATGTTATATAGCCTATAGCCTTCCTCGATAACTGGACTATCCAACACAAAAAGAATTATTCAATTCGAACCAGTATAGTTTCGGAGATTAGCGCGTTCAAACAAACAAACAAACAAACAAACAAACAAACTCTTCAGCTTTATAATATTATAGTATAGATAAAAAAAAAAAAAAAAAAAAAAAGTGACAACCATGCTCAGCTCACTGAAAATATAAATAATAATTATTTTTAAGCCCGTTTAATTTTCTGGCGGCTCAGTTCTGAATATAAACATTCTTCAAGATATTTTTCATATGTGCGCATGGGGGTTTTGTTGTTGTTTCCACCAAAGTGCCTAAAATCTTCTAATTCGCGTGTGATCATTTCAAGAGATTTCAAGACGCGGTTGCTAAGGCCGCCATCGGTTGTCCTAGCAACGAAATACGTTGCTAGGTCTCTTTTACTGCAGCACAGCTTCAGCGTCCAATTGCAAGTCGTTCCTGTGACGCATCTTCGTAACGACGCAAGCGTCTTGTTACAATAAAAGATCAGTGGTTACCACAACAAGCAGCCTTCATATTTTGACTTTGACTTTCTAATGTTTTCAGTGTATTTTTTAGTTAATGTTTGTGTTTTTCAATTTGTTTTAATTTATTTTTTATTGTGAACGTATTTATCTGTTGTGAATGCAGTCCGTGACCCAATCTTGTGATGGCACGTCGTCCACGACCCATACATGTACACAGTGCAACAAATCTTTTAAATCTTTGAAAGGCCTCAACATTCACACTACAAAATTACACAGGAAATGTATTAGCCAAAATTGTTCTCCTTTAGACATCCATCCCATTATACCGAGTGCGCCTACTTATGCAGCCAACGATCCAACAACTCCTTTTCATACATATTTAAGCCATTTGAAAAATAGTACTCCTTTAGTGAAAAGAATCCCTCGAGGAGCTCGAATAACCGTTGCCACACATTTATCACAATTAATCCAAAAATGTTACCTAAGCAATAGTAAACAAGACTGGCAGAACCTTTTTTTATTTTCATACAGCACACTACATATATTAAAAACTGATGAACCGAATTTATCTTTGACTCAAAAGATTAAAAATAACTGTGCTGTAAGCTCCTCGCCTACTCCTGCACCTCTAATCAAACATGATGGCCCTCTTAATCGCAACAAGCTCATCGAGAATAAAATCTGTGACGGAGATCTTAAAGGTGCCGCTCGCCTTTTGTTCTCGAACGACGTGCTATCACCAGATACCCCTGACACCCTTCAGGCCTTACGGACAAAACATCCTCCAGCTCCAGTGAACCCATATTTTCTCGACCCACCAACAGCAGGGCAGGCATGCCTTCAAATTCAAATCAAAGATGTAATGGATGCCATTTTATCTTTTAAACCAGGTTCGGCTGCAGGTTTGGATGGAATCTCACCCCAACATTTGAAAGATTTAACAGCGCATTCTGTGGGTGATGCAGGCGAGAAACTTATAAATTCGATCACAAAATTAATCAACTTTATGTATTCCGGTAATGTTAATCCAGAAATTGTTCCCATTCTTTTCGGCGCGAACCTCATTGCCCTAACCAAAAAGGACGGTGGGGTGAGACCAATTGCTGTTGGTTCAACACTGCGACGTCTGGCATCCAAAATTGCTGTTCGACATATTTTACCAAAATTAAATTCGGAATTTGAACCCGTACAGTTAGGCTTCGGTGTAAAAGGAGGGTGTGAGGCAGCCGTCCATGCCCTACGCTCTTTCTTAACTTATGGACAGCCTGACGTTTTGCTCAAAATTGATGTTAAAAATGCTTTCAATTCGGTAAATAGGGATACCCTGCTGACGGAAATAAAACAACATGTACCAGAAATATACAATTATCTTCTTCTCAGCTATGCTGACCCAACAAAATTATTATATCGTTCTAACGAACTGTCATCGGAAGTAGGTTGTCAACAGGGTGATCCCCTTGGGCCTGCAATTTTCAGTTTGGCTATAAATCCGATAATTAAAAATTTAAATTCTAAATTCAACGTTTGGTATTTGGACGATGGAACCCTAGGAGGTGATGTAGATACTGTGTTTTCGGATCTTTTTTTAATTAAAAATAAATTTGAAGCCATTGGCTTGGAGCTTAATTTTAGCAAGTGCGAACTTTTCATCAATAACTGCGCCTTAAATTTAAATGACGTTAAACAAAAATTTAATATTTTAGCTCCAAATATTAAAATAGTTAATAGTAATTCCCTTTACCTTTTAGGTTCTCCAATTTTTTATGAATCTTTTTCTGAATTTATTAACAATTCAATTTCTAAATTTGAAAATGTTGCTGATCGTCTCCTTGCTATTAGTCCACATTATGCACTTTGCATCTTAAAATTCTGTCTTTTCGTCCCAAAATTTACGTATGTGCTCCGTTGCTGCTCCTTTTGGAATCGTCCAGATCTTTTGACACCTGTAGACGACTTAATCAAAAAAAGCTTAGAATCGATTTTGAATATGCAGCTGAACGAACAATCTTGGACTCAAGCATCCCTACCCATCCGTTTTGGTGGTTTAGGGATTCGCAAAATTTCCAGTATCGCTTTACCAGCCTTTCTATCTTCTGTCCATAGTTCAGCAAATCTCATAAGTAAAATTTTAAGGGCATTCCCTTCAAACTTTGAGATTGCTGGCTTGGATGAAGCTAGAAACGCTTTCCTAATTGCATGCCCAGGTCAAAATTTACCAGTTTCGACAAATTCACAAAGGAGTTGGGACGACATTAGCTGCAAATTCACATTTAATAATCTTTTAAAATGTAGTATAGGTTCGGCGCGTGCCAGGCTTTTAGCCGTGGGGGCGCATGAGGCCGGCTACTGGCTTCACGCTTACCCTTCGACCAATACTGGAACATTTCTTGAGCCCGACACGCTCCGAATCGCAACCTGTCTTCGGCTTGGTGTTCCGGTCTGCGTTCCTCATAAATGTCCCTGTGGCTGTGATGTCGACAAGCTAGGACACCACGGACTGTCATGCCAAAAAAGTGCAGGCCGCTTCTCGAGACACGCCGCACTTAACGATATCATACGCCGGTCTCTTGCCACCGTCAACGTGCCTTGTCTACTTGAGCCGACTGGTGTTGCAAGAGACGATGGCAAGAGACCGGATGGTATGAGTTTGATTCCATGGAAGATGGGTCGGGTGCTGGTATGGGATGCAACCTGTTCAGACACGCTTGCCCCTTCCCATCTACATGGAACCAACAACAGAGCTGGTGCGGCATGTGAAGCGGCTGAAAAAGCTAAGGCTTATAAATACAGAGGTCTTGGCTCCGAATATGATTTTGTCCCATTCGGTGTCGAGACCCTTGGTCCGTGGGGTCCTAGCGCTATTAGGCTTTTTAAAGAAATTGCAAAAAGGTTAGTTGACATCACAGGAGACCGAAGAGCTGGCAGCTACCTCGGACAAAGAATAAGTCTGGCCATTCAAAGGGGAAACGCTGCCAGTATCTTCGGTACTTTACCTATAGGGACTTCTTTTAATAATATATTTTAGTTTTTAGGTTATTTTTTTTTCTGTTAATATGTTGCATGTCATTGTTTTAATTTCAAATAAAAATTACAATTATACAACGATGTCTATTATATAATTTTTGCTATAAATGTTGACGACCCCTGGCTTAGCATTAAAACGCACTTTATCATTGTTTGTATATAAATGAGATCAAATTGTAATCTATGATAGTTAATGTCGTACTTACGTTCATATTAAACGCCGATAATATTAGTATAGATTCTAACCGTGTCTTATTATTATTCTAATGTAAGTGACCGTGAAAGTTTAAAACGATATAAATCTCTCTGTACACAAACTATCCACATTACCTCAAAAAGTGCCTTTCCAAAATGCTACTTTTTTGTGTAGACTTATCCATTTTCATGACATGTTTAAACAGCACCTAAAGTACTATCATCGCGACGTCGGATATGACGGGGCGTCGATGTCGCAGGGAAATTGCCTCATCGCGACTTTTCCACGCCTAGCTCTGATGAATTTCAGGGGCCCATTGCGTAGGCTTTGAAATTTTTGTACCTTGTGCACCTCTCAATAATAAAAGTTATAATCGTATGGTAGGGTTTCGTTGCTTGCTATGACTGTTTATTGTATCAACATTATATTTACGTGAATACGCCGATGGCTAGTCTCAATTTATATTATTTAATTATGGGAAGCAGCATGAAATAGAAAACTTAAGTCATTGTCCATTTTACTAACTCACTCACTCTTCACTTTGACATACTGCGATCAAAGTTGCGCCTCAAGATTAAAAATGAAAATGAGTTTATTTTCCAAAGTAGAAAAACAATTATAAATGACAAATATACAAGATGGGAAAGCCGACCCCGTGTAACGGGAACTGGCGAGGACAAAGAAGAATAACACTTTGACATCCTGCGCTTTTACTGATTATGAATGCAGAATGTTAACATTTACTATTTTTTAAAACATTATTTTGTTTAATAAAATTTACCAAATCGTTTATTCACATCTGTTTTCCTGTGCCCCTTTTTCGTTTTTTGTAAAGTGGGCCCTGTCCGTTACGCGCACGGCTGGCTTACTTTTTGCTGTCGTTTTTGAATTTGGAACGTTCGATCGCCGGTTCGTTTCCGGTCGCCGGCGGCGCCTCTGCACCGGCGAAGCATCTACCGACATCGTTGGTTGTGCACCTATTGACACCCTGTATGTTTTCTGTTGTTGGAAAAGTTGATAAGTTATGTAACCGAGTAACAATGTTGTGACGCTTTTCCAACCATCAAGTATCTTATAAATAAATAAGCCATTGTTTTATTGCTTTTCTCTACAATGTTTTGGTAAGCGCCCAGGTTTAAAATGCATTAATTAGCGTGGGCAAAACAAACGTATCGCCTTAGAATAAATCTATGATCGTTAGATAAGTTTCTTATCATATTCAGTCCATTGGTCAATAATAGCCGCGCCCAAAGCCCGCTTGTTTGGGTTAAGTGTGGTCTAGAGCTAATTAGATACTGTTTAGAAAAATGAATGATCTTGATGATACTACATGTATATTAAATGGTTATTTGATTGTTACAGATTGGAACAGCCGCGGGTCGTCGCGGCGGCGCTCGTCGCAGCAGTCGTCGGCCTCGCTGTTGGCCAACTTCGACACTGCGGCCCAACAGGTGAGCTTTTATCCTAATTCATTCACTCACTCGCCCGAACACCATTCATTCACTCACTCACATACTCGCGCGGCGCTCGTCGCAGCAGTCGTCGGTCTCGCTGCTAGCCAACTTCGACACTACGGCCCAATAGGTGATTTTTTATCGTAATTTACACACTCACCCTAAAATCATTCATTCACTCACTCACTCACGCGGCGCTTGTTGCAGCAACTGTCGACCTCGCTGCTGCCCAACTTTGACATTGTGGCCCAACGGGTGAGGTTTAATCCTCACTGTACAACCATAAGCGGTCACCCATCTAACTACTTACTCACTTATATCTACTGACTCGCTCATTCAAACTCACTCATACACTCACTCACACACTTACTCATCCACTCATCCAACCACTCACTCAGACACTCAAATTTTGTATTAAGACTTGTTTTTATTATATTGTATCGGTATTCATAATATGTGTTCATAAGTCTCAAACTGAAAGTCCATTATAGTGAAATTTTTTTCTATCCTCGAAATTGAGTTAAGTACAAGTCTTTTATAGTATGTTTCATTCGTAGTTTGATATTATTATAGTGAAGTTGAGAAGTGTTCGCAGCTTGATAAGTTTCCTTCACTCCACATCGCGTCATTTCTCTGGGGACGGGAATACACTTTTGTTGTTACTTTCTATCTACACTGACACTTCTTTCAGTGTGATAAGAAACATAGTAAAAATTGAAAAAAAAAACAATCCTACTACTATTATAAAGGCGAAAGTTTGTAAGTATGGATGTATGGATGTATGGATGTATGGATGTATGGATGTTTGTTACTCTTTCACGTAAAAACTACTGAATGGATTTGAATGAAACTTTACCACAATATAGCTTATACATCAGAATAACATATAGGCTACAATTTTTGAGGTTTCTAATGTGAGGTCGTAAAAAAACACATTTTTTGCGCTACTAGACGGGACGAACCTGAAGTCCACGCGAACGAAGTCGCGGGCAAAAGCTAGTTTAAAAATAAATAAGTGTTTAAAGAATTAACGCCCTTTCATTAAGTTTGTAAATTATAGACTTTTTTAAATGTATTTATTTTCAATTATCGTCTTCACACTTGCGTGAACAGTATTATGATTTGTAGACAAATTGGCTATAATATTAGTTAATAAAAATTGGTTATCTTACAATGTTATCTATACTAATATTATAAAGCTGAAGAGTTTGTTTGTTTGAACGCGCTTATCTCCGAAACTACTGGTTCGAATTGAATAATTCTTTTTGTGTTGGATAGTCCAGTTATCGAGGAAGGCTATAGGCTATATAACATCACGCTACGACCAATAGGAGCAAAGATATAGTGGTAAATGTGTAAAAAACGGGAGAAATTATTTCATCTTTGAAGCCTTCCGTTGCGTGCGCCGTGAAAACAGTTCAAGATACACAAAAAATATGTATTAAAGAATAATAGCTCTTTTAATGGTCTAAAAAATCCTATTCCACGCGGACGAAGTCGCGGGCAAAAGCTAGTGTTAATACTATAATGCTTGAATAATTTATATTATCTAAAAAAAAATATCCATATCCATAATGTCATACCCTTCTGCTATGATAAAACATTTGTGTCAAAACAAACCCTAAAGCATTCCCTTCGTCGCGGGTTCAAGTCCCGTTTATCTCTTCCGGCCGACTGGCGCATTCTTCCGGGAACATTAAATTTCAGACTACCCACCTAATGCCGCTCAAACAAAAATTACATTTCGCGAATAGTTCTTGCTCTGCCCTTGGAATGTAAGGGCTGTTTAGGGTTGGCTGCTGAAAAATTATGTTTCTTGATAATGGGTGCAACTTAAGTCTTCACCGCTAATATTCCATTTTTGGCGGGCGACCATTTTAAACTATCCTGTTCTCAGAATCTATTATTCTTGCAATATGTCGGTTAAATAGTCTGCTGTATTTCAAAGTGGCATGGCCCAGTCAAATGTTTGTTAGTCAAATTAAACCACGTAGGTGCACAGTTAATAAATCGTAAATTCAAAACGTACAAAGGATTAAATTTTCTTTTCGTTGTGTGCATAATGTTTATGTTCATGAAAAAAGCTCTCCGTCTCTGAGTCGTCGAAAAATTGAAAGAAAGCTCATTTTTGCTTCGTGACAACCCTGTTAGGTATACATCCCAAAAAAATTATTTAAATACGAAAATTCTTAAACAGCCCTAAGTCCAAAGAGCTAAGAAACACAAGTGAAGAAATTCGAAACTCTACTTACGGCAAATCCGGCTTTGTGTTCAGCCTTGAACACTGCTATAGCTTAAGTTCTGTTGCTTTTATTCATAAAATGATGCAACAGTAAGTCAGCGCTTCGATTAAGACGTAGGGTTTTTTTTAATGCTTGAAAGCAAGAGCATCCTTACAACCATTTAACATTTGAACTTTTGGCTAACTTTTCGGTCCACTATTTTAATTTTGTTTGAAAGTAGCGGCCATTAATAAGACCTTAAAATCGATTCCTTGCATAATAAAACTAATTAAATATTATTTGATAAGATCTCCTAAACCATTACGTTAAGCCATGAACAGTCTTTTTTAGGGTTCCGTAGCCGAATGGCAAAAAACGGAACCCTTATAGTTTTGTCAAGTCTGTCTGTCTGTCTGTCTGTCTGTCTGTCTGTCTGTCTGTCTGTATGTCTGTCTGTCTGTCCGTCCGTATGTCACAGCCACTTTATTCTGAAACTATAAGCATCACATAGCTGAAACTTGGTAGGTAGGTGTATTTTGTTCACCGCTTTCCGATTCAGATACAAAAAGTAAGAAAAAATAATATTTAAGGGGGGGGCTCCCATACATGAAACTAAAACCTAAAATTTTTTTTTTACTCAAACCTATGCGTGTAGGGTGTCTATGGATAGGTCTTTTAAAATGATGTTGAGGTTTCTAAAACCATTTTTTCTTAAAGTGTAAGGTTTGAGATATAGACGCTTCCAAAGTGGTAAAATGGGCGTCCCCCCCCTCTAACTTTTGAACTAAGAAAGTGAAAATTTTGAAAAAAATATATGATGTAGATCTTAACAAAAACTTGCAACGAAAATTGGTTTGAAGGAGATCGAACCAGTAGTTTTTGAGATATTGCACATTTTTATCAACCGCAAATATAACTTTGTCTTTCATACAAACACTATGAAAAACAAAGTTATTTTTGCCGTCGCAATATATTGTGATGTTTTCGTTAAGTGAAAGTAAGTGGACCCTGAATTTAGTTAAGGGTGGCACGGAACCCTCAGTGCGCGGGTCCGACACGCACTTAACCGGTTTTTTTACAGAAACCCGACGTCATAAAAATTATACGTAAGCCTTTTTTTATAAAAAAAAAGCTATGGTCCTTTATACCCGTGCAGTTCAGTACAGAACATAAAATACGTTTATGGCAAGATAAAAGCACGTATTTCCATACAATTTTATTTTAAAAACAAAAATATACCGGCATTTATTTTGTATTTAAAAAATAAGCATGAAGCAGACCAAGTAAAAATTAACAATCAAAATTTATAAGTAATAGCTTTTGCCCGCGACTTCGTTCGCGTGGACTTCAGGTTCGTCCCGTCTAGTAGCGCAAAAAATGTGTTTTTTTTACGACCTCACATTAGAAACCTCAAAAATTGTAGCCTATATGTTATTCTGATGTATAAGCTATATTGTGGTAAAGTTTCATTCAAATCCATTCAGTAGTTTTTACGTGAAAGAGTAACAAACATCCATACATCCATACATCCATACATCCATACATCCATACTTACAAACTTTCGCCTTTATAATAGTAGTAGGATAATGCAAAAAATTAAACGGTCTTGGAATGAGATGTCTGAACATATCAATCGTCACATAATATAACATAATGATACGTACTTTATTCGATCATTTACCTAAAGATTTATTTAATTTTCAACACCTATGGGTTGGCTAATGAGATATCTTTTAGGGATACGCTCACCTTTGTTCACATTGTGACTTAATGAATTTTATGTATCACATGTATGTGAAATAAATATTTCGGTGCACTTGGCCACGCATGCTTTGTTACAGCTAAATCTTTTTAGCTTCTTGACAGACTACACACATGCTTAGGACTTTTTTTAATAGTTTCAGTCAGTATTTAAAAACAAAATTTTACACCAGCAAACTGTTTCCTATCTCGCGATATCTGAAGCACTGTAAGCGAGGCATGCCCCATTGAGTCGTGAGGGCTATTTTGATAAAATGCCTCTTGAAGCCCTCCAACTGAATCAGTATGCGGGAGTGATCGTTCGCCCATTGAAAAACGCTGGACGTGCCTTTAAGGATGCCTTCGTGGTAGGTCTGCTAGGAAATATTTAATTAAATCGTTTAATACCCATTAAACGATATACCCATACGAGTATGTGTTTTTGTGACCGAGGAATGTTCTTTTATTAAAATCCTATCAAAAATATATATTTGTGACTGTCTCGCGGGTGAATTGGTTATTTCGATGGCCTCTTCTAATTCAATCAAGAAATCCGCATTCCAACGAAATGAACTTGAAATCGGTTTCATAAAAATATCAAATGTATGTTGCGCGGTAAATATCCATATAAAATTAGATACAATAAGTTTCTACAAATACTTAATGAAACGTGTCTATTTCTAACCCATAACAACTGAAATTGACTGACAACAGTTATACCCGACACAAACGTTCTTCTCAGCCCACACGAAAAATAATAAATACGAATAAAGTAAAACAAACGTCTACGTTTTACCTTCAAACAACCTTTAGGAGTGCTTACCTATTTTATGATATGTTTTGAATTTCCCGCCCTGGCAACAAAGGTCAGGAGTATAGGCGATATTTTTTTACTAGCAACCCTGAGTAGGGCATATCGCGTGGACCTCGAATAAAATTTTTGTTGGTATCGGAAACCGATACAATAAAATGATTTTTGCAGAGGTCGGCCTTTCTGCTCCTGACGGAAGAGATAGAATTAAAATAAACCCTCATTTGTTCTGCTTTGCGCAGATTACGGGGAATTCTTTTTGTAAATGATTCGAATCTGTACGAGAAGACGAAAAAAGTGATTGGTCCAAGCAAGGCAGGTAAAACTTTATTTAAATAAACGACTAGGTTTTATTTCAATAAACAATTCAATTTTATATGATTGCATAACATAACACTGCTTTGCCTGGCAAGTTTATTAGTGATTTGAATTTTATACGGATTCCAATTCAACCACATACTTGTACCTTGTTAATAGATCAATGATATATTCGGTTATATAAGTATCAAAAGAAATCAGGAAAATAGTACACGAACCAGAAAAACTAATCCCATACTTAAGTAAAAAGACAACTTTTAAATAAACGTTTTTTTCGCATTTAGCGTTAGCCTAGATTCAAATACAGCCTTCGTACGCAATCTAGCCGCTAGTCGTTTCTCGCACGCGGTCTGATAGTATTTTGATGACGTAAAGTTATAATCGTAACGTTATAAAAGCAACGTTACGTGAGCTAAGCGGTATGCGAACTACTTTTGTTATGTTTGTACTATTTTTTGCGCAAATTCTATGCGGCTTTTCCAGTTTGTAACGGAAACGTCCAAAGAGATAAAAAAAAGCTTTGGGTAGTTCTAACTAGCAAAATCTTTTGAAAGCATACAGTAGACTGAGTTTGGTATATTTTTTAAACTTTTCAATATTTGCATAGATCGTGATATTTAGTTTTTCCTGTAATGTTTATGGTTTCATTCCACTGTGACTTAGTTGATTTTGGTGAAGATTTTTGAGTTTTTGATGAGAACATTAACTATTTATCAAATTTTACTACGTGAACATATCAGCTTAGTAAGCACCCTGTATAAGTTTTTTTGTTCATCCTGTATGGCTTAGTCCAGTGAATGAGTTAGCCAAGTCAACGGAAAGTTCTTTGCACAGCTGTGTTCGACACGGTCCGTCCAGACCTCATTGCCAAACTTTGTTGCGCTTAATTAAGGGTATACACGTTTCAGGAACAGCTTTCGTGTAACACAAATAGCCAGCTGTTTTAACTATTAGTAATTTTTTTATCAACACAAAGTGCGTAAGGTAGTATGATTGATTAGGGTTTCAGGATGTTTCAAAATTTACAGCGGCTATAGGTACATAACATGTAGTTGGTTGTTGGGCACAACCTCTTTAACCACATAGCTCAGTATTTTTCTCATGCTACAAAACACAGAAATCGGTTTTAGTTGTAATATCTTTCTTGATTCCTCTCTCTTTATTTCTCCCTCTCTAGATTTAAATTAGTGGTGATACGATTTCTTATACTGATCACGAATCTAGAAAAAAAATCTCTCGGATTGAAATCTACACTTTGTGGAGGAGAATCTTCGTGGGCGATGAAAATAAACTCGGATGGACAGATAATTAATTTTACTCCAACAACGGTAATGTACAAATTGGACAGTGTAGTAATGTAAGTTGGTGCGCGAGCGTCTCTGACGACGGTAATGAGCAGATTGGCGCGTTGAAACCGATGATCTCCGATGATACCCGAAGGTCTCGCCACTCGTGCGCTAACAGGCTCCCCCGTTTGGAACTCCAGGTTCCAAAGAATCTTCAGTAGGTAGAAGGCAAAGTCTATTGTAGGCTCGTCGCAGAACTCCCGATGCTGTAGCGATGTCGGCGACGCGAGCGACGCCGTCGCTCCCCCGGTGCAGCTGGGCGACACGTCCCAGCAGCCAGCGGTTGGGTGGCAAACGATCGTCTTTGACCACCACCATTGAACCGACGCGTAGCTGGCCTCCGACGTTGCGTTGCCACTTCATGCGTTTTTGCAAATCTGAAATGTATTCTAAGTGGTAACGATTCCAGAAGTGCTTAGTCAGGATTTGTGCTCTTTGAAATCGTGGCAGTGTGCAAATCCGGGCTGTCTCTTCTGCGGTTATCTGTGAAGTAGGCAACATTGTGAGCGTTCGTCCGATAAGAAAATGAGAAGGCGTTAAGGGGACAAAATCGTTTGGATCGGAAGAGAGGGGGGTCAGTGGACGAGAATTAAGAATTCCTTCTATGTTTATGAGTACGGTGTTCATTTCCTCATACGTCAAGTTTGCTAAGGACAGAACCCTTCTTAAATGATGTTTGACTGATTTAACAGAACCTTCTGCAAGGCCGTTGAAGTGAGGGCTGTATGCAGGCGAGAACCTAAACGTGATAGATTGCTCCGCCGTTTTCGAACTAATATCATTGCACCTTGTTTTTAAAAATTTAGAAAGCTCGTTTGCAGCTCCCACAAAATTGGTACCATTATCGGAATACATAAAAGCAGGCTTACCTCTGCGTGCCACAAATCTATTTAACGCAGCCAGGAACGTTTCAGTACTTAGGTCGGTTACCAACTCGAGGTGTACTGCTCTTACAGCTAAGCAAACAAAGACACAAATATATGCTTTTATTAATTTACATCCTCTACCTTTTTTGTCTGCTAATGAGATTGGACCGGCATAATCTACTGCTGTGTTAAAGAAAGGAAATTGGCTGTGAAGTCGTTCCTTTGGCAGACTGGCCATGATTGGCTGTATGGACTTGCCTGAATATTTGCAACATGTGACACAATCATGAGTAATTTTTCGAGCTAAATTGCGGCCTCCTATTATCCAAAATCTGTTTCTTATAGTGGACAACATGAGCTGCGGACCTGCGTGCATAAGTACCTTATGATATTGCCTGAACAACAATTTTGTGACATGATGTTGTGCATGAAGTACGATTGGGTGCTTCGTATCGTAGTCGTAATTTGAATTTGATAGTCGGCCACCCACCCGAATTAAATTTTCATCAGATAGAAATGGATTTAAATTTAATAATTTTGATTTATTATGTATAGGTTTATTTTTAAGTAAACAATTATATTCAGTCTCAAATGATTCTACTTGTACAATTTTACAAATGGCATATGTAGCAGCATTTAACTCTTGAATTTTTTAATAATCTCTTTGTTTGTTATTGGGTTTCCTGCAATTATGGATAAAGCGTAACACATACGCAGTTACCCTTTGCAATTTACCGAAATTTGAGAAACGATGAACATGACTATCAGTGTTGCCAGTGCCCTGTCCTAAAAAGTAACCCAAGAGCGTTCAAAAAGTAACGTTTTGACCTAAAAAGTAACGCTTTATAAAAAAAAAAAAAAAACGGCCAAGCGTGAGTCGGACCCGTGCACTGAGGGTTCCGTACCATCCTTAAACTAAATACGGTGTAGTGTCGCCAACGCCCATCACTGCAACGGTGTCCACTTACTTCCTCCTTAGCGAAAATATTACTTTTGACTGCAAAAATAACCTTGTTTTTCATAATGTTTGTATGAAAGACAAAGTAATATATTTTAACTTCCTTTAGTCAAAAGTTAGATGGGGGAGGGGGACGCCCATTTTACCGCAGTTCCGTTTTTGCCATTCGGCTACGGAACCCTTAAAAGTGTTTTTTTTTTAATGTAGAGATAGCGACACTGTTTATTGTACACCAGAAAATAATACATTTTAGGCTATCTTATCGTATCGTTTTTTCGTTAAGCGATCTCTTCCAGACAAGCATTAGCTAGAGGACTAATATCAAGAATATGGACGACGACAGCGATGACATATAAAACAGCAAATTATTGGTGGTTGGTATGACTTTTTGAATGTAATTTTTATAGTGTTAAGGAATTGACTAAATAATATGACTTTAACAATGAAATTGAAAATAATATAATAATAATCTATGAAATAATATTAATAATAATGTTCTCTATCTACTTCTAAATTTTACATGCCATACAATGGCGAGACATATCGATTATTTATTCTCATCCTAATGTATCCATCTTATGTACCGTGTCTCAAAGTAAATAAATTTGATTTGATTTGGTCTCGTCGTCGGTTGGTACTCACTCACTCCGTACAACTTGCTCTTTCTATTTCCTTATTGAAGCTATAAGTGCGATAGAGACGATCATATTATTTTAGATTCAATCCATACACACACACAAAGCTACACACAAGCACAGAATATATAAAAGTACATCACAAGCGTTGAGTATGCGGTTGTTTTACCGTACATTTTCTATTAAACTTAAGAAAATTAAGGTTCTAATGGTCCATCCCAAATGCAACGCAAAAGTAACGTTTTGTGACTTGTAACGTAAATGTAACGTCAAGGGGTCAAAAAGTAACGTAAAACGTTACAAAAGTAACGTTCTGGCAACGCTGATGACTATCTGTCTTTTCAGTAACAAAATTACACACGACTTTGGTCTCTGGTAAATTGATAGGTAAGTTTGGCTGCACAGGCCATTGACCTTCGCATTCTAACAAAAATGGAGGGCCAGAGAACCATAAAGTGGAACTTTGCAACTGCTGTGCATTACATCCCCTAGAACCTATGTCGGCTGGGTTTAAATCTGTAGGTATATACCTCCAAGCCTCAGGGTCGCTATTTTCTGTTATTTCGTTGATTCTGTGAAGAACAAATGGTTTTAATGTTGATTTAGGGGTCCGTATCCATCCTAAAACCACAGTAGCATCACACCAATAAGTGCAACTATCTATCTTCAGTCGTAACGCTGTTTTAACCTTCTCAGCTAACCTAACTGCAAGTGTAGCACCGCAGAGCTCTAGTCGCGGTACAGTCATGCCCTTCAAGGGAGCTACCTTACTCTTAGCCATAATTAAATGAACAGTGACACTGCTATCAGCTGATATCGACCGCAGATAAATGCAAGCGCTGTAGGCATGTAAGGATGCGTCGCTGAAAGCGTGAATCTGAATAAAAATAGGCGCGTTACATACCACACGCCGAGGAATCTCAATTTGATCTAACTGTGGGAGAGATTTTAAGAACAACATCCATTGAGCTTCTATCTCATGAGGCAAGCGGTCATCCCATGAAACCTTGGATGCCCAGAGTTTTTGTAAAATTATTTTTCCCTGTAATATACATGGATTAATCAATCCTAACGGGTCGAATACTTGTCCTATCGTAGATAAAATTGACCGTTTGCTAAGTTGATCTTGTGTTGTGGTGTTAGGGTTGACAGAAAAATGCAAAGTATCTTTATTACAAGACCATCTTAACCCTAAAGTTTTTTCATCATCATTATTTACTAATTTTAACAAAGAATCATTGTTATCATCTCGGGGAATATTATCAAGAATGTCAGGGCAATTCGATCGCCATTTACGCAGGTGAAATTGGGCTTGTTCGAGCTGATTAATGACACCCTGAATTATGTGGATAAGGGTTGACTTGGACTCGTGCCCGGTTATGTAATCGTCAACATAAAAATCATGAAGTATAGTCTCGCGTACTAAAGGATCACTGCATTCATTACCTAACTGCACCAGACAGCGAGTAGCTAAGTACGGCGCCGAAGCCGTGCCGTATGTGACTGTATTGAGCTTATACTTTTTCAACTCGTGGCTAGGGTCGAAACGCCAGAGTATTTGTTGCAGACCTCTTTGATGTTCCGCGACAAGTACACACCTATACATCTTTTCGCAATCGGAAGTGACTACATACATGTGTTGTCGAAATCGTATTAAAATGCTAATTAGGTCGTCCTGTACAGTCGGGCCAATTTGTTGAATGTTGTTAAAAGATAAACCTGAAGTAGTTTTGGCCGACGCATCAAATACTACCCTTAATTTCGTTGTAAGCTTCGATTCTTTGAGAATACCGTGATGAGGCAGTATGTACGTATGTTTATCGTTATTATCTTCGTCAAGTGACATGTGACCCAAGTCAATGTATTCTTGCATGAAGTCACAATATTTTTCCTTTAATGATGGAAATCGCGCAAGTCTACGCTCTAAAGATAGGAATCTATTAAAGGCTTGTTCGTAGGAATCACCTAAAGCTTCTGGTGATTTATTTAATGGAATTTCTACAATGAAACGACCGTCATGATGTCGTGTCGTTGTTGACTGAAAATGAAGTTCACATTCGTTTTCTTGTTTTGTAGTAAGGCGCGGTAAAGACACTGATTCTAATTCAAAAAATCGATCTAGTTTCTGTTGAAGCTCAACATCATTTATAAAATGGCAATGGACTGTATTAATGCGCGTAGATTCATTGGTGTTAACCTTTTGTGTCTGTATTGAACCTGATACCAACCAGCCAAATTTAGTGTTGCTGAGAGTTGGTCTGTTTTTGCCTAATGAAATACGTTCTTGACCTACTACGTTCCAGAATATATCGGCACTCAACAACATGTCAATATCAGCAGGTGAGTTAAATGATGGATCAGCTAATGATATATTTTTAGGAATGTTTAATGATTCTATATTGAAATGTGTTGCTGGCAGCATTCGAGTTATTTGAGGAACAATGAAGCAGTTAACATTTAACGTGTAGGGCTCAGTTCGCGATGATATCGTAACTAAAGAACGCTTACTAATGCGAATGGACTCGCGACTTAACCCCTCGACTGCCGTCGTGGTTGGATATAAAGGTAAGTTTAATTTTTTACTTAATTTTTGAGTGATGAAATTGGATGTGCTACCATTGTCCAGTAAAGCACGAGCAGTGTGACGTGTGCCATCACTGGCAGTAACCTCAAGTAAAACTGTAGACAGGAGAACACAACTGTTATGAATAGATGATAAGACAATTTCGTTTTGATTCACCGTGTCGTCTATCACTGAATAATCCGTACTATCATCATCATCATGAGACTCTCTGTCTGAGGATGTTATCTCTTGTGTTGCCAGCATGACACACTTATTACCTGGTCTAGTGGAGCTGCTGGACTCCTTTGACTCGACATGAGTCGCCTGCTCATTATGTAATAACGTATTGTGCCACTTTGCACATATCCTACACGGACCGAACCTGCACTTGCTAACTTCATGTCCTTGACGCAAACAATTAAGACAAAGATTTAAAAGTTTGGCTTTATTAATTTTAGCATTTACTGATAAAGATTTAAATTTAGGACACTGATAGATAGGATGACTTTGCTTACATAGCGGACACGAGTAGGTAGGTTTTGAGGCAGACTCGTTAGAATTTACTACAAGTGTACGCGGTCGTAAAGAAACTGGTTCACTATGCCTACGCTTAACCTGTGTTAAGTTTATGGTCTCCAGTAACCCTGCGCGATCTTTAACGAATTTAGTAAACCGTTCCAAATTAGGTAACTTATCAAAACCATTTGAGTACTCCTTCCATTTCCTATTCGTAACGTTATCTAGTTTATTAGAAAACATGTGGATTAAAAGCGTATCCCAGTTATTAGTGTCAACGTTGAGACTTTGTAAAGCATTAATGTTTTTATTTAAGTTATCTATCAAGTTTCTTAATGCAACAGATGATTCCCTTGTAACCTGCTCCACGTCAAACAACGCCTGAATATGATTGTTTATAAGAACCTTATTGTTATGATACCGTTCACATAATAATTGCCAAGCAATATCATAGTTATTGGCCGAAAATTCTATTGTACTTATGACATTTAAAGCCTTGTCCTTTAATGAAGATTGTAAATAATGGAATTTATTTATTTTTGGTATGCTATCATTAGAATGTATCAACGAAACAAACAAATCATGAAATTTAAGCCAATCCTCAAAATTACCAGAGAAAGTAGGTAGGTTTATGGTAGGTAAATTTAAAGTCGGTGTTGCAGCTGTAAGCACAGTACCTGGCGTCGAGTAGGCAGACGCGGCATCGTCCCGGGCTGGCTGCGCAGAGGTGAACCTGCTTACCAGCTCACGCGCGGCGCCAACTGTCGCGAAGTACTCCACCTCGAACTGCTCGCGATAAAGAAACTCCTGCTCGCAGTCCTCCTCTGAAATTTCCATACAACTTTCTATTTCAATCTGCAAGGCATCAAATTCTCCATACCACTCTTCAATCTTTGATAATCTAAGATTAAGATCGCTAATCTGGACTGAGCTAGGCTTTTCGCAAGAAGAAAGAAGTGCTAAGTATGATTTGAAGTGTGTAAGCTTTGCTTTGTATGAGCTACGTTTTCTTTTTAAGTTAGCTAATTTTGACATATTTACCGATCGATAGTTACCACTGAAAAGTAAAGTTTATTATTTAAAGTCGCAAATAAACAAGGTGAAATGATAAAAGAACGAATACTTAAATAATGCGCAGCGAAGAAGCAACAATAGGCGAGCCGTTATCAGCCGTTACGCTCAAACGTAGGTACGACCCGCAAAGCGCGAAGTAAGCAGGTAGGTAGTTGGCGTGAACGGGTTGCAGCGACACTGGAATGCGATAAACAACTCCGTTATACGTATTGAAATTAATATAAAAGATAAGCTAGGGAATTGATGATTGGAAGATTAATGTTTAAGATTATATAATAATGGGAAGTAACGAAAGGGGCAATATAATGAATACAAGTAAAAATTGCGGAATGCAACGTAGATAATATGATGCGTGAAAAAACTAATGCGTAATGAAATAATGCGTGAAAGAAATAAAGAATGCAAATATCTACGTATGCAACTGCACTATGCAGTGACAAAGGGAGGTATTATGGAACGAACTCACAAATGTATGCCTTTCCAGAATGTATCCGCTATGATTCTAGACCGTCTTGGTGTATCTAGGTAACAGCCGTGTCGTTAGCACTTGATAGGTATGTAACGCTGCTTCTCTAAAGCTTGTGAGCAGGATACCAGGATGCCGACGCGAGCGGGAAACCAGGATGCCGACGTATTTCCCTTTTCTGCGTTGTGCCGCCAACAATTAATGCTTCGTGATGACACAGGTAATGATGACTTGTCCAATTTGTCTTCACGATGACCGTTGGAAATTCAAATTCTTCACCGAGCGTTCGCCGTTGAGCAACTTTCTCCAAAGTCCAAGGTCGCGCGTCGCTGAGAATCCAGTGAGAAGGTCCAAATTCTGGAGGAGAATCTTCGTGGGCGATGAAAATAAACTCGGATGGACAGATAATTAATTTTACTCCAACAACGGTAATGTACAAATTGGACAGTGTAGTAATGTAAGTTGGTGCGCGAGCGTCTCTGACGACGGTAATGAGCAGATTGGCGCGTTGAAACCGATGATCTCCGATGATACCCGAAGGTCTCGCCACTCGTGCGCTAACACTTTGTATGGACATTATTATTACTTTACGTCTATTATAGGACTTTAATGAGACGTAATTGAGTTCTTTTTTATCTTCAAAATTATAAAATACTACTTCTTTCTTTCTAAATAGGACTTATTTGTTAAGTTTAAACTGACCCAGTACAAAGATATCTAGCTTATTTTTTTAACACTTATACCTATAATTGTTGTAGATTCGCGACTGGGTGTCAGTGGAGGCGGACATGCTGCGCGCGCAGCCGGTCGCCGTGGGCGATGTCGACGACATCCTGCAGCAGCTCGACAAGCAGAAGGTGAGTGACCTCGACCCTGACCTTGACCTTGACAATTACCTTGACCTAGAAGTTCAAATGACTTTTGAGTATATAAAAAAGTAATTTAACTTACCAACCAAACTGTGTTCGCACATAATGCACTGACTCCAAAAGAATTTGTTTCTCCCAAACAGAAGACAAATGCGATATTTTAAGCTTTTTCGTCACACTTGCGCACGATGATTTAACCCAGGATTACGCTAACCCAGATTTAAATCAGGTATATCATTCTGTCTCTGTAAGTTTAAATGATGATTTAATCCTCGGATGATTTTCCATCGTGCGCAAGTCCCACTTAGTCAGTTTTTTTAAAGACGGTTAAATCTTTAAAATTACTTTTTATTTGATGATTTTAGTAAATATCCATATCTAAAAAACTACTGGACCGATTCACATTGTACTCTAAGTTGAAGTATACCTGATTGAACTAATAAATATTATCTCTCTACGACTTCTCGTTTTCGAGAATTCCATGGACAAACAGCTTACAAAAATTTTGAACATTTGTGTTTAGAGGCCTTACTAGATCATCATACTCAAATATTATAAAATTCTAACGATGTCACTTACATACACATTGAATTGATTACCTCCTTTTTTCTTGAAGTCGGTAAAAATCAAAATGTAAGAACTTGGTCTTAACATTAAAGGTTAAACACAACCCTTTGCTTCTACGATAAACATCTTTTTTTAATTTACAGTGCTATTTTTAATTTGCTGTTGCATTATATTATTGTTATATTTAGATAGCTCGTCTACCCTGCAATACGTTTCACATTTTATATCGCATTATTATTTCATAAACCAAACACCGTATGCGCGTTCACGTCGATGTTTAAACTAAACTACCAAACAATACAGTTACATTGATTAGCTGAGAATTTCGACAAAGGATCGGGTACCCTTTGAAACGCGCCCGTCGTCTAAAACTGGAGCTTATCTCTTAAGAGATTAAGTTAAATTTTCGTTGCAAGCAGCTAATCCATTTGTGCAAGGGATAGGAAACACGTTCGCTCCGTCAAGCGGAACTCACACGGGTCTATTTTTGCCACTAGATTAGGTTTTTCGATGTAAATCGTACCGTTTACGCAGTGGAGTGATTAAATTGACATTATTAATCTTAAGTAGATTTGAATTCATCATTGATGTGCACAGGGCCTTAGATCGTCAACTACATCTGTAATTGATGTAAATTAATTTGTACTAACTTTTTTTTAATTCTCGGCTAAGCTGATCAGCTTAGCAGGCAGGCTTAGCTATCAGGTGCGATCGAGGCTAGGTAGATGAGGTCTAGGGCGGTGTATGTCAGGTTAGTAGCAGCCTGTTCACTCTTGCCATATGAGGCTTAGGTCGTATTTCTTAGGTAACTTTCTCATTTGGACAATCTTGCACTATATTTAGGCTTAGAGATCTTTATTCTCATAAGAAAATGTTCAGTTCTCTCAAAATGAGCTAAGAAATACACAATTATTCTTCTACTTCGGCGCGTGCTGCGCGAGATGAAGCTGCAGTTTTTTCTTGTACGTGTTCATAACTTCTAGAAGAAGAAAAAATATTGCGCTGCACATTCAACTTACACATGGAAGTATAGTTTCCTAAATTAAATCCATGCAATATATTCATTTACCTTGTGACAATCTTTTAAAAATAATCAATAGTCAGAATCTCTGAACAAAAATATTTTAGTTAGCTGCAAGAAAAAAACCTTTACCTTGTATGTAAACACTTAAAATATTTATACTATGTCAACGATGCAAATCTGCGTGTAGTCTAGCCGCTAGATCGTAGTCGAGCCATGTGCGACCAAACAAAGATATTGAGTTAAGGGCCGGCGCAAACAAAGGCTCATAGTTAGAAGCCACACAATGCCTTAGATATGCCTTGATTTATACCTTAGTTCGGATTAGGTTAATGCGTTAGTATAATATTTACAATTGAATAAATACACATTTAGAATTTGTTACCATATTAGCCATAGGTGTTGGTTTGTAGTAAAAAGTAATTAAATGCAAATAAACGTAAAAATTGACTGCTTATTTTTGATTCGTGAAATTAAAAAAACCGGCCAAGTGCGAGTCGGACTCGCGCACTGAGGGTTCCGTGCCAACTTTAACTGAATTAGGGATTCTTACTTCCACTTAGCTTAAATACCACAATATTTTGTTCACAATGTTTTGTTTTGTTTCTATATCTCAAACGTTAGACTTTTAGAAAAAATGGTTTGAGGAAACTCAATGTTATTTTAAAAGACCTATCCATAGACACCCCACACGTATAGGTTTGAGTAAAAAATTTTTTTTTGGTTTTAGTTTCATGTATGGGAGCCACCCCTATAATATCATTTTTTCAAATTTTTTGTACCTGAATCGGAAAGCGCTATAGAGGATACACCTACCTACCAAGTTTCAGCGGTGTGATGCTAATAGTTTCAGAATAAAGTGGCTGTGACATACGGACGGACAGACAGACAGACAGACTTGACGAAACTATAAGGGTTCCGTTTTTTGCCATTTGGCTACGGAACCCTAAAAACATCTTTTCAAATTGTCTTATTCTTTATTAGTAAGATGAAATTATTGTGTTTGTTGTTGTTTTGAATTCCCAAAAATAGATTTTTATAAATTAAAATATGCGCAATATTTAATAAATAAAGAATAATAGTAAGCTATTTTTTATTCTCCGTCACTTTGTTTGAAAAAGAAAAAAAACAAGTAAAGCAACAAAAGAAAACAAGCCCTTATTCTTCTCGTTTCACTTAATAAACTCACAATATAATGTCTGTGCAAAAACAATTGTATTATGATTATGTTACAAAATATTGGACAATTCAATCGGATTTCGTTTCGGTGACTCTCCCCTCAATAAATATGTATGTTTTTATTGCGATCCCCACCTTCTATTGGTATTCTATGCATGTGGACACCTTGCGTAGGACAAAAGGAAAAGATAACTCATTTAGAGTGAATATAGACCTTTTGTTTGTTGTCCTGTGTGACAATAATTTGTTATGTTTTATACGCATAAACTTAATTATTGTTTACCTTTGCACGGTTTTTCTAAAAAACTAAGTGAATACAAAGTACTGGGGGCGTATTGCGATCGAACTTAATCCGTTCAATTCCGAGGCAGTTCAATTCCCACTCAGTGTAAACGAATATTATCAATATACAAATATTACCTCTATAATAATACTACAATGGTATGAATATTAATATTTATATTGTTATATTATAGTAATATTATCAATATAATGCGAAATTGCAATAAGAATTGCTAATTTGACAGTAAAGCAGACCGTTTTAACTATCAAAACTGCATCGCAATACGCACCCTGGGCTTATTTAACCGTTGATTTTAATTTATTTTCAAAACGTTTCAAAAATCCAAACTAGTCAAAACTATCACTATTTTGAAATACCTGAAAGTTCGCTGTTTAATCGTAATCTATTTCACCTTCAGTGGATTGATTCTGTTGGTTGATATTGTGATATGTCTGTTCTTTATCCGTAATACTTTCCAAAGCCAGTTCAATTAATAACGAAGGAACCCGGTATGTGCGGCAAGAATCGTGCAATCCTCCCGCGCTGGCCCTAGGACTACGCGGCGCGAATATCATTAATTTTGCACAGAAATTTAAAGGTATTATCCCGTTTTACGGAATTATCGCGCTTACAAAGGTGTATTTAATTTTTTATTTAGTAGGAATCACGGAATGAGCGAACATTTGTTTTAAATAAATGCCTGACGTTTCGAATGCTTTACAGCATCCGTGGTCACACCATACCTACATCATGCTCCGACTCCAAAAGAATTTGTTTATCTTGAATAGAATGCGTTATTTTAAGCTTTTTCAGTCAGTTTTTATGAGGGCAGTTTAATTTTCTAAATTATTTTTTATTTGTACATTTGGTTGTGAAATAGAAGTACCTATAAGTAAATGAAAAACATCCATTGATTGTTGAATGCACTTCTGATTTCATAAAGCATCTTCTATGCATAGAAAGTTTTAGTTCTAGACCAAAATAATACATATCTAACCAAAGTATTTTAAATATGTTCATAAAGACAACTGCTTCTGGCGGTGAAATGTAATTTGCATTAATGCATACAAGGGGCGGACTAAGTTATACGAAATACCGCGGCTCTGCTCGCCAACGGCAACCGAACGAAACTAAACGATGACTTTGCAAAGATAAGAACATGAAATGGTTTTAAGGTAGTAGTTGGGGAAAACTTTTCTGTTTGAAGTGGTGACTTGTATAGTTACACTAAGTTACATACTCGTACCACGCCTTTATTTATATCTGGATTTATCCCTCAATGCCATGGAAAGACATCCCTTTAAGTATACAAATATTCTGTATTTTTACATTTAGATTTTTTCACCCTCTTTTCCATACATTATTATGAATAATCCAAAAAATCGCCGTATAATGGTCTAGTGAAGTATTTCCAACATCTTTTGGAAATCACAGGTAGCCCTTGATAAGTTGAATCTTTAGTGTTCCAGTACAAAAGTTTCTATTGTGCTTCGGTATCGTCCCGCGCCATAAAATGTGATACCCCTCCAGCCTTCGAACCATTGAGCTTGTTCTAAAAATATCTCTTTGTTCTTACCCTGGACATAGCACTGAAATAGCAGACTCTTTTATAAAATAGTTGTAACATAGTAATTTGAATAGTTAGATACGGGATTGCTACCATGTAACTTATGAGCTTTCGATATTTTGGCACTGTTGCAAGCGCCATGATCACGAAGTAACTGAAGAGAACTTGCGGGAGGGTTTTAGGGAAGCTCATAAATAATAAGGTACATGGTAGCGATCCCGTATCAAACTATTCTAATGTAAGTGACCGTGAAAGTTTGAACCATAGTAATTATCATAATGTGATTAATAAACCATGCGTTACCATGCCTACAGCTTCCTTATAAATAGAGTTTTAAAATTACAATATTTTATATATTTTCATGTATTACTATACTAATAAGTGCCATCATTAGTCAAGTTCATGGAAGAAAGGTTTTCGGTCGGTTATAGTCGAAAATTTATAAGCATATTTTGAATTTTATTGTGTACTGTCTATTATGTGTTGTCTTTTGTCGTAGTAAATGGGACAAGCCTATGATTTGTTCGCATTGATGACCGCCGGCTAAGCGGGAACCCGGTTCACAATTAATATGTGGAAATGTTTTATTCCCTTTGTTTACAGCTTAATTTATTTAGTGCAGCAGTAAACTTGTATTTTTTAAACAATAATAAATAAGTATCCAACGAACAAATCTCTTTTATCTCTTCTAAAGGAAAGAAAAGATAATCCTGTTTTTCCTGCAACATGTGGTTTTCTCACGGATCTTTCGGGATGTTACAAAAACATCAAAGATTTCACTTTTAATCCCTTTTCACTGAGCATTAGTATTGTATTTTTTTTTTGGAATCGAGGATAGTTCTCTCAGCATATTATGTTAGTTTTGTTGTAAATCCTCTACCAAACAAAACTTTTCTTACAACGGCCCCTTGCGCCATCTATGTCATAAAGTATGCACTTGTTTCTAATATTTAGAAACTGTTTTTAAGCCCAAGTATTACAGTAGCATTATCAACCTTCTGCTGCATAATTTTACCAATACCTACATAACTTATTTCATATAGGTTTTGTATGATAAAATATGGTAAAAACCTGAAACCACGGTTTATACGTTCCCACTTTCCGCCATCTACTGTTGCGGTTCTGAACCTTTTCGCTACCGTTACTAAAAGTAGTCTTACCACCCATTACTAGATGTCGCTTCCTGCCCAAACTTAACATTTTAAAGTTTGACTAGGTATTAAATTCTGAATCAATTTAATTAGGTAAACATCTGAATGTTTTCGTTATATCAAAATATGTATAATTCTTCTTCCATAAACGTTGGCTTCGCGTATTAAAATATGCGAAGTTGTGAATTATCTAATATTAATTATGCACTTTTTTTCAAGCTTGACATCAAAGTTCATGAACTTTTGCAAGTTTTGATTACCAAAATAAAAAAGGCAGCTGACTCTTCTACATAATTAAATAAAAGTACCTTGTACCTATATATTCAGCTATAAAAGATAATCGCTTAAACAATCACTACAGACTTGTCAATGTATAATAGTATATCTGTTATCGAAATGACCTTCAATGGTGGCCTTTTATAATTTTTCATATTCTTTCGCATTCGGAAGTCATTCCAATATTCCTGAAGACTTAAAATCAAATGTCAGGATTGTCAGGTTAGGTAGTCTCAGCCTAGTTATAAATACAGCGAAAAGACTTCAACGCGCATGCGCAAAATGTAGTGACGTGCCTAGCTAGTCGATAAATAAACCATTCTTCGTTGGCTATTATTTCTGACTTGAACTGATTGAATGAGATGGTTATGATGCATGCAACAAGTGCATGAGATAGAAAAACACAACGCTTGACAACTCTGCAAAAACAAACAATTACATTATAATTCAACAAATACTAAACTAAAGGAATAATTGATTTTACTTTCAATTTCTGTTCGAAATGGAAGATATGTCATTAAACAAAGTGAAATTCAAAAGAAAAAGCACTTATTAATTTTGCAGTTTTTTAAATTAACAATGCTTCTAAAGAAAAAATAAAGGTATATTATCTTATTAAATAATATATTTTCCAACACAAATCTTAAGAAAAACGGTTTATTAAAAAAGCTGTTTATTCTTTCATATTATTTCGATTCAAAACTGCTCAATTACCCAGAAAAATAGGATTTTTACAAAATCCGCCATTCAGAAACTAGGCTTTGTTTACTGCTTCCTTTAACTTCCGTATGGAAGGATACCTATATTCTATCATAATTTCGTAACAATACAAATATGGAGAACCCTTGCTGGCAAACTGTAAATTAGAAATAGAAAGTTGTTTCAGAGATAGTTATAGTCAGTAGATAAATTATTTTCAAGAAAAAAATATATTCAATTTTAGCAGTTGCGTGTTGGGAGACTCAGTATAGCTGATATAACCGCAGCATCGATACAAAAACATATTGATATCGATGTCGATGCAAGTTAATCATTTCGAAATCCCCCCCAGCACTATACCCCCTCCTCCCCATCATCGTAGTAGAGTAGGGTGTTGAAGGCGGTTGCTAGGCAACGCGGGCCCAGCCGGCAAGCCACATGTGCTCAAATTGTCACAGCGGCCGTGACCGCGACGCTGTGCACACGTGCTGACAGAAATAACGAATAAACAATTCAAACTATCACATCTGTCGCCTAGCTAAGTTGCGAGCTTGTAATATCGTGACGATGACGACGTTAATAAATATTTATGTACCCAAGCTTATACACATAATGCCATTCACCTGCTATTTCATATTATAAAATAAATTTTAGTATATGGCATAGGCGAGATGATTATCTATCACAAATGTTAACATTGCAAGAGATGTCTAAACATATATGGTTCTGAAGTTTACGCGAATACTACTAATTAAAACGCACTTTACGGATTGATTTCGCGAACATTAATTTTTAATTAATGCCTTACGTTTCGAATTCTTTACAACATCCGTACAGTGTGTTTTAATGAGATGTCTAAACTCTGTAGTAAACATAAGTATGTAATCGCTTGTCAAACTAGACACTTTCATTTCTTAACATATATCTACATCAGACACTGCGTTTCGGGTAGAGACTGCTCGTTAAGGTAGCTTGACTCACCGATTTTTACCAATTATGTTCTTGTGTGCATTTATCCACAAATTGAAGTATTTTGTTCAGTTGATTAAAAGCCCTAGTATTTGTCATTAGTACTTTTCAATCCACACTTATCTGTGTAGTGTTTAACTGCAAGCGGGCACGTCTAATATTTAAATTTAAAAAGCACCATTCTCACTTGTTACCAAAGCCACATTACAAAAGTCAAACAAAACCAAAGATTCCTTCTATCCTATTTGCTTATTACACGTCATTTTCCTTTGAATTTCCTTAAAAGCTTAAAAATTCGCTTTATTACCGCTCCGAAGTAATCTCGTAAAAAGAAACAATAAATATTTGCCTCAAATTATAGAGACAAAATCGTTTCCCCGCCGTTGGTGCTATAAAAATTGCAAGAAAACCCACCTGCCGTGGAGTACAGCCCCACCAGATTGTCTTGACCTTGCGAGAGCTAAACACACTGCTCCCACGTCGTCTTGTAGAGTACTGATAGAGATAACCAGGGGAGGCCAATTTGTGTTGGTTGGTTGCTACGCGGGGGGTAGAAGGGAATCGATAAGGGTGGGAGTCGGTGGTGGGGGGCCCGGCGCCGGCCGGCAGTCGCGTGGCTGCTGTCATGGGAGGTAGTCGTCTTGATTGTATTTATGCTATAAGGATTGAATGCACGGAGATATACTAATAATAAGATAGTATTAAGAAAACCTTCTCATAGTAGTATATTATGCGTGACCGTAAAAATAAACTTTCTGCATGACCTAAGGTCTTAGGTATGACTGGGAGATAATGTTTTTAGCATAAGGTCCACCTTTTGTACACTGTTACTTGTGCAATAAAGTTCTTAAATAAATAAAAAATAAAGCTTATACAAGTTCCTTCAACTTTGGACAGAAATAATCTCTGTAAAGTTGAGGGTAGGCATTGGAAAAACTGAAATTGGCGCTCGACGTTGAAACTTATATCAATCCCGAAGACGTATTAGATGAATGCTTCTGAAATAACTTACAGATTTTCCGAAGTGCTCCTATCTAACTTTGTATCTAGAGTATTTCCTTTGCAAACTTTATTTTTCCTTAGTAATATACTTTTATCAGATTTGTTCTGAATTTTAAAGTTGTTCAATCTCTTCAGGTCGCTCGGGGTTCATGCTTTATAGTTTATTTTACAGTTTTCGTCTCTGGCTTATGTCATCCAAGTTTATTAATGAAAACAGTTCCATTTCACATATCGAAGTTTTTAACTGAATTATTTTTAATTTAGGGACTATTAATGCACCTTAGCAACTAATATACCGCCAGAAAAAATAGAAATACAGTGTATCATAATAAGGCGCTTTTAATAACATAATAAATCTTATTTAATTCTTGGAAGTACCTATGTACTGAAATCTAATATCAGGTGAAGACTCAGGCAGATAATAATTTTATTATAAAGAAAAACTACCTTTTTATGGTAGATAGGTAATAAAAATTCCTTGGTTACCATCTTAATATTATCAATGTGTCTAGTTTAAGCTTTAGCTAAGTTATTAAAGTAATTCCTAAACGGTTTTCATTTTATTAGTTAATAGTTAAAAAGTTAGAACAGCCTTACTAGTAATTATTATTCATAATTCAAAGTTTTAATTTTTTGTTAAGATTAGATAAGTTTTGGTGTTCTCATCCTAATAACTAAAATATAAAACTTTTCCCTATTTGTTACAAAACAGTTAATTACACCAATCCTTTCCTCACGTTTCATATTGTTTATACAGTACTTCTGCGAGTATATTTACAAAGAAACAGCGGCGGCGTAGTCACATTGTCTCTGAGGTCAACTGCCATATAATTTCATTGAGGGCCCTCGAGCCCTAATGAGGCCGCGCATTTGTGCCCTCTTTACTGGAGAGACGCCACTGGCAAGAGGTTCAGCTGTTTGAATATCGTGTTTCTTTCCTTTTTTTGGTTCTTGTTTTTTTGTTCCGAGATAAAAAGATGTGGGTAAATCGATTTTTGTAGCTTTTTCTTTTATGAAAATTGTGATTTTATGTTGTATTATGTTTCAATAAATTTATAATTTAAACATTCCTTTGACGACAGATTTTATTCCATTAATGATCACACTAATACTTCTGATGTTGTAAGTTGTAATAAAGTTTATTTTATATTTAATGTTTTTTTATAACGTATGCTTAAAATCTGTCCACTTGATATTGAATGGCTTTAGTACTGTACACTACTAGTGTATGTGATGCTAAAGCCAACTTTCTCACAAAATACAGTGTGTCGTCCAAACGAGGCTCGTCGAGATTAATCAACGGCTCGCAGATAAAGTCGCGTCGTTAAGCTAGCTAGCGATAGTTGACGCGAGGCGATACCAAGTAATAGATTAAGCTCCGCAATTTACTGTTTTAAATTAAGACCCGGCTAATGACTGGGGAAAAATGGAACAAGTTATCGGTGAAAAGTAAAAGAAAGTTGTCGGAGTGTGAAAGGGTTGAGTTGTTAAAATTCTTTGCAAATAAGTTTAGTCGGAGCTTGTAAAGGAAAACCTACAACTTTTTTTTTAACTACAGCAGGTATTGTGTATTATATTTTGTTAACAATAGCGTTCGCTTTAAAAACAAAGTTTTTTTACCGTAGTCCTCTAAATTATTTGGTAGGTAAGCACTGACCAAAAAAATAAACAAATCTGAGGGCCTACCACGAATAACGAAATCCATCAATGCGATCATCGTTTGCGGATCCGAAGCGTTTTGTAATCCTTACTACGAAATGCTTCGGATCCGCGACACGATAATCGTATTGACAGGTTTCAATTCTCGTAGTAGATTCCTTCTGCATCGGCTACTACACATATTACAGTTATATTTTTTTGAGTTTATGGTATAATGTCACGATCTCAGTTTTAAATGAAATCTTGCTTTAGTTTCTACTACTAAAACCGTTTCATTGTAAATTAGTCCCTTCCATAGTCTTAATAAAGTGAAAATCGCCGATTTTTCTGAACGTGAGTGGCCGCCTTACGTTCCTCGCGACTTGAATGGGAGGAATTTAATATCGCTTGCCTAAATCACCTCTTTGTTTTTATGCTCTCCTAGTAGGAGCTGGGAGCAAGTGGCTTGACTATTTTATACCCTTGCGTTATTATAACGGAAGAGTAATTTAATCATGTTACACAGTAAGATAATATTTTTCTAAGCGTTATACTAACGCTCTTAATATGGCGTTTTACAGAGGTGCTTGAGTGAAGTAATAATGAGATAATTATGAAAGAAAAGTGAAAGAGTTAAACATACATAATTTATGGGCTTAATTTTTAGAGATTTATTTTCCACTAGCTTTTGCCCGCGACTTCGTCCGCGTGGAATAGTGACTTCTTTCTCCCGTTTTTTATACATTTACCACTATATCTTTGCTCCTTTTGGTCGTAGCGTGATGTTATATAGCCTAAAACCTTCCTCGATAACTGGACTATCCAACACAAAAAGAATTATTCAATTCGAACCAGTAGTTTCGGAGACTAGCGCGTTCAAACAAACAAACAAACTCTTCAGCTTTATAATATTAGTATAGACTAGCTTTTGCTCGCGACTTCGTCCGCGTGGAATAGTGACTTCTTTCTCCCGTTTTTTACACATTTACCACTATATCTTTGCTCCTATTGGTCGTAGCGTGATGTTATATAGCCTATAGCCTTCCTCGATAACTGGACTATCCAACACAAAAAGAATTATTCAATTCGAACCAGTAGTTTTGGAGATTAGCGCGTTCAAACAAACAAACAAACAAACAAACAAACTCTTCAGCTTTATAATATTAAGTATAGATTGGAAATTACAAAAGAAGATCTATGAAGACAACTTTTTTTACCATCGGCTTATGATTTTAGCTTTGTTTCTTATGTGTACTAAATCATTCCTTTCTATAATTAACTGCACTATAACCGGATCTCAATTATGAGGGTAGTCGCGAGTCGCGTTCGGGGCTTCATTGTGACGCCATTACGTTGTGTACTGATTTAATCGCATGTTGTTATCAATTTTGCATGCCAGACACCCTGTATAAAATAACCATAATTTTGCTTCTATTGAGAACATGACAATATAGTTCAGTTTCATACTTATAACATTATTGAACCATAAATTATGGTGTACGGGTGGTAATAAAATTGATTGAGTTGATTACTCATGTCAGAATTAAGTATGTTTTATGTGGCATTGTGTTTTTTTGGGTTATGGGTAGGAAATGGTTACTTAACCATATTTTTTTAAGGATTTAGCCATTGTTATTTGATGTCAATCCCAAAAAGTTTTTTTGTGATTTCACTCCCACTAACGTTCCAAGTAATAATACTGTTTTATATTTGCTTCTTTTCCATTTGACTGGGTTTTTATTGTATACGTTATTCGGACACGGATTCTCAGTTTTATTAATACTTGGCATTCCGAGACGGTGGCTTGGGTCAAGCAATCACTACATTATGACGTGGGTCGACAAAATATTATATTGGCCCCTTTTACCTAATGTTTGTACTGGCATAACTAACCCTATGTCTTTGAAGTTAAAGCGCTAACTCCAGTGAAAAAGTTGTGAGGGGTCGAACTGTCTCATGTAGTAAATACCAGTGTTTGTAACGAATGTGTTTGCTTTAATTTGTTCTACTAGATAGAGAGGTTCGTTCGTTTGTTAAAGAGAAAATAGATAAGTTCATATTTATTGCTAAAACTAAACTACCACCATTCGATGTCTGGATTTCGTAACACTAGGAAGTAAATTCTTTATTTAAAAACCTCAAAAAATGTTGTTTTGTCCGATGTATATTTAATTGAGAAAATATAATTTATCATCCGTTGGTTTCCTACAGTTTCTTTTCAAATTCAAAATTTAAGTAATATTATTATTTATGTAGGACTTGCCTATAATTCAAATTAGCCAAAACAAGAAAATTGATAGATTTTCGTTTTTATAGTGTTTTGTCACTAAACAAATTTAATTATATAAATTGCTCTTGTATAAAGCAACACCTCGTCCTCTTCTGTCACAGTCGCTTTTTACAAGTGCAATTTATAAGAAAATTGTTTTGTAGAGTCATTTTCATTTTATCAACTCGATTGTATGTAAATAGTAAACTTAGTATTTCCAGCTCGCAGCGACGGCGTTAAATTACGACTTCAACCGCCCAAAAGCCACGGACCGAAAAAAGGCCTTTTAGACCAAGACTGTTGTTTCCCACTTCCTTTCAATTCATCACGTTTATTTTACGTTCTAGGGTTCAACATGAAAATGCGACTTCCATCTTTCTGGACTTAAAAGTATTAAGGGTACTTTGTTTTGGATTTGGCTTTTTGAAAATAATGTTTTCAACTTTTGATGGGAAATACGTAACTAGAAATAAATACGTACTAGTTAAAAACATTATAAGCAATGATCAGCTTTAGAAAAATCTTTATGCTTTCTATAAAAAAATGCTTCTCCTTTCATTGTGATTTCACCCATATAACATTATCCTAGAGCCGACTTCACCGAAATCAGTTGCACCTACTCCCATCGGGCGTCTTTGTGATATGTCGGTCTTTGTGTACTAACCATCTCAACAGTACATTATTAAAATCTTCAAACACATGATATTACCCGACAAGATAAAATGTAGTAACTACCACATTAATCCACAGAACCTCACCGCAGTTGGTATTCCTGTAGTTTTTATGTTATCCCGTTAGTAGCAAACTTCACAGGCTCTAAACAGACTTTTTATCTTCTTATTTACAGCCTGCGAAACTGGCTAGTGTGATCAGGGGCAACCACTACCCATAGGGTTGTTGATAACTTCTTCGCTGACGGAATACACATGTAATAAACGTTTTCGGCTTTTATCCCTACCGAGATCAACTGTTCGAGCGGAACATAATAACATTATAGTGTTCAAATGTGTGTCATTTTCATATTTTGGTGAGACATTTTCAAAATATCGTGTAGAGTTCGACCGTGGACCAGAAGTTTGACGTGCTTACCGAGGCACGAGGTATCGCACCCTTTAACAGTAAGTAAGATAGGAGACTAGAGCAGTTTCTGCGTAATTTCAAGACTAAAATCCAAAAAACTATTTCTTAACCTGGATTAGAACTTGAGACTTTTAAAGCGTACTGACTACTCATCAGAATAGGAAATCAGCTGCGCTTACTTCGGTCATACCACAAACACATGAATGACATACCAAGTTACGTAATAACCCATTGGTGTTTTATTAGCGAGTAAACTGGCTTTATGTTTTAAATAATCCGTCTTTATTCCAAAGCGATGGTGCACTGAGTGTTTGAGTTTATGCGCGCTCTTGAGATTTATATGTTTAGTGACGAGATTATTTTGTTTTATATCAGTTTTCTTTTCGAACTTGAATGCCTCGTAACTTTAGGATAAATAACTTCTTGTGAAAACTAAGAACCTACTATGCTTAATAGCTTTTCTTAAGAGTTTTTTTAAATCTTGTTAAGGATCTTGTTAAAGAACACCATGTTACAATGTGTTCTCGCATAGGACCAACAAAGAAAAAGATAGTAACTTCAAGTTTAGATTTATTCCGATTTAAAACTATTACAGAGATGTGCGTGCTTAAGGTTTTTAAAAAGATGGTATGCAAGAATAAATCGGCAGAAAAATGAGGTACGAAAGGCATGTGACATAAAAGAATATAAATAAATAAATATAAGAATAAATCGGCAGAAAAATTAGGTACGAAAGGCATGTGACATAAAAGAATATAAATAAATAAATATGCGCCAGACAACACACCAATTGTCTGGGAAGGCATTTTCTTCCTTGTGTAATATACAACATAGATAGGTACACTAACAGATTAAGCAACGAAAAAAAAACAGATTCAAAACAAAAAATAAGTCAAATTCATCTGAGTATGACTCCGAAATCATAAAGCGTTTGGCAAATTATGCGAGTTCTATCAAATACTTCAATTGTTCAATCATGACAAATAATTCCAGCGCCAACCCTACCTGTTTTGTAAGGAAAACGGAAAAGTAAACATTAGCGGGCCCGTATTGTCCCTTACAATAAACCTATAGAGCCTATCGAGGCTTCAGGCCCTATTCAATAGCCGGGTTTTTGGCGTTCCCGGTGACAAATCAAAGAAAGGTATTACGGAGGCAACAGGACTGGGTCGATAAGAAATGTTGTTTGTTTTACAAAATAACTAATAAAGCTAAGTCAGGGGCTGCTTCAGCCTTTATTGGAATTCCGATTAGTTATATTGATAAGTATAGTCTAAAAAGCAGAGTTTTTTTAAATTAAATTTGTAGACGAAAGAAATCAACATTAAATTCGTACAGCCTTAGGCTGGAATTATCGAGAAATGAAAAGCGCTCGACACTTCATTAATTACTTTAAAAAAATATATAGACCCAACCATTTTTTTTACGTTTTAAAATGAAACTGCACACGTATTTAGATGCCTAGCAACTTTCTCTTTCTAGCGTGTCGATGGAAACCCATATGGAGGAATTATAATGGAGAAATCTCAACTCTTATTAGTGTACTAAGAAAATAGAAACCTTTAGAGTAGAACGATCGAGTTAACTTAAAGATCACAGGATATCTAGCGCATTTTGTAATGTTATTTCATGCTAATCCGATTAAACATGTTGTCCCCAGGGTGTTTTGCGTGAATTGGAGCAGAAAAAGCCTCAGCTGGACGAGCTCCTGCACACCGCGGAAAGCCTCAAGGGCACCGAGAACAGACAGCAGCTACACGGCAAAGGTATGTTTTATTTTATAACTGTTATTTTACTGAGGTATTTTTTTTCAGGTGTAAATTACCCACTTATTCAATGAATAAAGGCCAAAACAGTTATTTGTGTTTTCCACACTTTAATTATGTAATGTGGACGCACACGTCCTGCACACTTCAATGTTTAAACAAAAGTGTCATAATTCGTTGCTTGTTGTCGTTTAGCAAAGCTCGGTTTGATGGGGGGGATGACTCAATTGTCTACTGCTGTTTTTCACCCGAATATTGAGGCTTAATATGAACGAAATACAATGGATTCCTACGAGTATGTATTCCACAGTTATTCTTTAAACGAAGCACTCTATCTTACATGTTTTAGTACTGGAATATCTCTCGCGCGCTATATTATTATCTGATGGATTCGCTACAAATAACTTGAGGTAAACATTGTTATTCTAACGAAATCAAATTGATTCAATGCCGTCTCGTAACTGCAGAACACAGTGCTTTTTTGTGATTGTTTATATTCTTTAGACGAATTACCTACGTGCATATCGTGCTTATTTTATATTAAAATTAATCATTACGTTAAAACGGAATGTCAAGATTGTTAACAATATTCGGCAAGCAAAAAACTGACTTAACAATAAGTTATAAGCATTTTAGTTACTCATTTACAACATTTTCTTAAAATTAAGCTAGCAATGAATTTAAAATGCACAGATAACGAAACCTCGATCGGAACAAGGCGATACAAACAGGGTGATTAATGCCTGCTTGTCGTGATTAACGATTCGTTGAGACAACGATAAACGCTTGTTCTTATACAGGGTGTTACTATGTACGATTGAACTCTAATTTATGGGTGTTGGAGGTCTGTTAGTTGATTGAAGTTCGATTTATTGGTGTATCATGAACGCGTAATCACGACACTGTGATTGATTGATGATGGATTTGTAGATGTTCGTTGCCATAACAATGGTTTAGAAAGTCCATAATAAAGTGGCAAAGAATTCTAAGACGTATCCGCGCGCTCTATATATTATTTTTTATTTTATTACTAGCAGTGCCAGCGAACTTCGTTTTGCCCCCGCTCCATCCCGCCCCGTCCCCGTTCGGGGTCTAGACAAACGTAACAAAATAAAAATAGTGTAACAAAGTAATAAGTGTGTAAATAACACGATTTTTTTATGATTTAAAAAAGTATTGTGTCTTTTACTAAAATACAAATGAGAGTTACATGATGTTGCAATAGTGAGTTACAATTTAATTACAAGCCTCATCTGTCAGCGGCTTTGCTTAATTGAAACTCACATAACTCATCTTTTTGCGGGTAGTGGGATAAAAAACTATGTAATTCATCTCGTTAGGGTCGGAGGGCCGTCTCCAGCACGCCTCCTGACTCCGCCACTCTGCCAGGACCCTTTATTCTGGGATAAGGGTGTAACCACACACATTAAAATTAAATTATACTCTAATAAAGACTTTGACACTCGGATCTTTCTGTACTTGAGGAGATCTAAACACATAAAAAGGTTTGTAGCATCAAAAATTATACTTCTTACAGTCAAATTTAGTCGCGTTTTAAGTCATTAGATCAATAATGTAACAAACTATTATAATTTTAATCAAGTGTTCCCGGTTAGTTCAAGATACAGTTTTATTTGTTAAATACTACTTGTAAACTATCGCAATTATCTTAATTTTAGATACAGTTGTAATTTTTGGGCACTAAAATGTACAAACTATATAATCCGATCATAAAAGTATTGCGACCCTCTTTTTTCCCAATCCCTTGCTATTTAATAACAATAATATAGTTTTAAACGTTTCACATCTTATAATACATCTTACAGTCATTAATAGTTTAGTAACAAACGTTCATTCGAAACGAAAACTTTTGGTTTTGATCACACTTTGAAGATGTAACTGATCCTTGGATCCTCTATCTATTATCGTTAGCAGTTGCGACTTTAGGCCCGAATGTCTTAAAAGACACACAGCGGGCCGCTTTATCAGTAAGTGCGAGCGAGATAGACATGCCACTGACAGGACTCATTTGAAAACACGCCGATTTAGTTATTAATGTGGTAGCACCTTAAACCGTATTCGTTTGCTGAAGTGTCCAAGGCGTCCTCTGATGCCTCTTATTAAGTTTTCAGCTGAGGGCTCTGAATACACATCGCCTCTCGAGCACAGCCTTTTGTGCGGATTTGGCAGCGGGGATTATTCAGTTACAGGTTGAAGGACGGCTGAAATCAGGGTAACAATAACTTTATAAACTTTTGAGCTAGTCGCATTGTTGTATTTTTTCAGCTGGTATTCGATATTAAACCACGTATTTACGAGTATAAACCAATGCTGTAACCTCTTCAAGTTTGGATTTATGTAACAGTTTTCGTTCAAATTCCGTTGTTACATTTTTTTCAACTTGTTTAGTTGATGGTGCTGAAATGCATCCAGTATAAATGTATAAATATACTGCACGCGTAAATAAAAGACGACAATACATACAGAACACTTGAGTGTGAAAAAGGAAACAAAGTTCCGTTTTGTATTTATGAACTTTTAATGATTTTAGAATAGAATAGAATCGTTTATTTGCGTAAAACATGGTTAAATTTTATGTGATTACAGAGTTTCATTTTGACCTCATGCTTTAGGAGTGCATGACATCATTATCAAATAATCTTCAGTTCAAGTTGTTTAACACACTATAAAATACCCACATTTCGTAGAGTGGTCCTCACCACCTTTGCGGTCGCGACCCTATCACCACAGATAGACAGATGCAGAGGGCTTGCTTCTATGTGTTATTCTTACGTTTTTTACTGAGTTATGTATGGTAACGAGTTATTAACCGTATAGATGATTGTATTCTTAATATAAATATATTATTCTAAATACAATTAAAGCTACTTAGACATAATGGTTACTACTATAAAAATACTTTGTAGAGCAAGATATTAAAAGGATTATTTAAATGTGTCATCATAAAGCGTATGTAAACAACGAAGCGTTGCGGATTGTAGGTAAGAAACGGGTCAAAAATAGGTCTACTAAGTAACTCTTAGTTATGTTTTAACCCCACGTGACTACCGCAACCGCGGGTTAACTCGCGGCCTAATGGAACTTTACGCTGTAAAGCGCGAATAAAGCGCTGTATAAAGGCGCTAAGCAAAAAAGGTGCTAAAGAATATGCACGGCGTACACAAAACGTTGTATTTGTTGGATGTTTCATAAAGTTTTCAGCCGCGTAGTTAGTTCGTAACTTTATTTTCCTTCTTATTTTATTTGGAAAATATTGTTTGCCAATGATGCTACAGAGCATTGATAGAAAATTATTTTCTCTCATTTTACAAGTATAAATAGGCTTACACTATTACGAGACCAACTATTTTAAGTTGACTTATTCATATTGGCAACCTGACCTATACCTGCAATGCAACAGTTTTCAAATAGGCAAACTTATTTTATCCTAGATTTCAACCTAAGACTGTATTCTTTCGGTAAAAAGAGTACAGTGTAAGAAGTCTCGATCTTGTTTTTTTGACAATATTGCCTTTACAACTTCATATTGAGGATATCCCTACTCCTTGAAGTAAATCAGCACCACCTTGCATCGTGGGAAGCCGCCAGCGCCATCGCCGCCTAACTAAAAACTATGAAGCCTCCAAAGGCTCTCCGGGATAAATTGATTCCCTCCCTGGGGCACCGGTCGACCGGTAAATTACTCACATTTAACTTATCCGCACGCAAAATCGCACCGTAACACAAGTGTGCAAAAGCTACTTCAATTTAACACCTCGTCGAAACAAAATTACCGGTTCGCATTGGAAAACCAACTCAAACATTACTGAAGCAAGGTGTGAATTCTATTATTACAATTACTGGAACGTGATTGTTAACTAACACTGGAATTTCAACTTTAGCATTAAGTAATAAGATGGATTTTGGTCTAGCATTGAAGGTGCATACGAAAACTTATTTTTAACAGTGTTCAGGAGTGTTCAAGTTGTGGATATGAAAGCAAGATATTCGCCAACTTCAAACTCAAGTTATTTACAGTGTTTTTCTTTACAAAATGAAATAGTGTTTTAAAAGTATCGCCATTTGCTTTGCTGATGCCGCTTGATAGGTAAATGGACTGAGTATTTTGATTTACCATTCGCTCTTTTTTACTATCACCAAGTTATATTTCGCGAATGCTTGTATTATTGATAGCAGATACATCAAAGATATTCATTGGGAAATTGTTACCTTGTTATTTGTCGCATCATTAAACACCGTTGCGTCTTGAAAGTCGATACATTTTATTAGTTTCGTAGATCAAATAACGATTAGAATGACAAAATACCTCCGTACAAAAATAAACAAGTGATTAGTTCACAGCGCGTCGCGAACGCACAGAGCCTCCCCTGGTAGCTCGTAGTCTCGTAGCAGGACGTACTACGAGCTACGCCGTAGCGTGGGGTCGGCCGTCTACGCGCTACGTCTTGTTAGTGATGCGCTGCTAGAATAATTTCCATCGATATTTTTTTTAATTTGATAATTTTTTGTGATCAGACATAGTAGTATCTAAATACATATAAATTATTCTGATATATCAAACAAGAAATTGACATCGTAACTTAGGGTTGAGAATCGTAACATACCTAATGATGGGCTCTCTTACATAACACATTTCTGTTACACTTCTCAAAGAGGCAGTTCAATTTTAAAAATCATGAACAAATAAATAAATAAATTCCGTAGTGCATTTTACAAAGCCCAATTGCCAATTAAATAAGTTAGTGTGCGAACAGCCAATCAATGCCACCATGAATAATAAATACGGGGTACGCACTCAAATATTTACGATTGAACTACCCACGTCAGTATTAACATATGAATTCAAATAACAATTTTCAATGGCAACTTTTAACAAACCAACTGTGATTATTTTTATTGTTAACGTTTGAGCCGAAATATGGGTTGAATCAGACTATTTGTCGATGGATTCATGTCAGGCTTTTGGCTTTCAACTAACACTAAAACATGCCAGTACACAGGGTGAAGTTATATAATCTATTTAGGTATGCTAGATACCCAATTTTTGACTTTTATTTTAAACTCACACTTTTCTTTGTTTTACTAAACTTTCACTGGCATACAAATGGCCTGCCACCAGATTGCTACTAAATGCACCTTCTCTACAATGTTGTGAACGAAGGAAAATTATGGTATTCTTAATCATTTTGTATAACTCACTTCAAAATTATCGATGATTCAATCTCATCCCTATAAGTCGACATGTAAATATTAACAGTGACCGCGACGCCACGGTCAAAACTGACATTCCTCTACTCGACGTCACTTTCTCATCTTGAACCTTGTACCTTCATCGTTAGGACTACAAAGTTTGTTTGAACGCCGGCGTCGTCGCAGCGTGTTTGTTTTGCTTGATGAAAGCGTAATAGTAAGTAGTTGTACACGATTGTATTTCTGGAGGGAAAACACTTCTCTACCGCTACGAACTACGTACAGATGTTTGTGGGGAAGAAAGAAACGTTTCACAAAGAACTGTGTTGTGTGCTGCTTGCTGCGTCTACGTATTCAGTCTGCGTGTTTTCATCTAGCGCTTGAGAAAGTACTAATTTTTTACTTTGGAACACGTTTGCCACAGTGATTTTGTCACAAGTCGATTAATTATTGCTTTTCTAAGACTAGACATAATCATAAATGGCACTTTCAAATAAAGTTTGATTAAGTATCTTCTCACCAGCTTTACCGATTGGATCTTTACTGACTCAGGTTCGTCCGAACTCTAGGTATACCTCGGAATTTACTTTACTACACGTCTTTTTTTGGCATTCTAAAAACATACTTTTATGTCACCAAATCAAATATTCACATCAGTTTTTTCGCTCGTAAATCAGCAACTATCAAACCGATTTGCATAAAACCTTTTGTGCCGAAGTTTTGGGTTCAAAAGGTGTATCCCACCTCCGGAGTCCCGGGTTCCAGGAACGTTTTTTATCCTGGTCAAAAGTTCCCTGGGGAATACCCAGGATTTTACTTACACCAGCTATGACCTCGAGAACACTCAAATATTGGTCAAAATGCTGCGCTTTACTTTAACGGTTATTTAACTATGACCTTATCGGCTGACTCGTTGAACCAAGAAAACAATGGTCATGTCTATTGTAGATATTTTGAATCAATATTAAAATGCAACAAAGCTTAAAATCACACATAGGATTTAAACTGCTCGGTTTTTTATTCTTTTCAAATTCTCTCATTTCTTTGCATTTTGTGATACAATCAAAACTATAATAAGTTTTGGGAGTGATTTTTGATGTTTATTCTGATTGAATTCGTTTGAATTAATTTTCATTTGATATAACAATTCTCTTCATCTGAAAACTTAGATCTCATAATTAACGACACACTAACAAATCAAACAAAACGTTGATTATTCTCAAAAAACTTGGCACAGCTCTCATTCAGTCATTCATTCACCAGATCAAAACAACCATACGTAACCTTCATCGTACTAAATCAGGGGCTGGTATCGCTCGCAAGGAAATGATCGTTAACCTATTTCGCCCTGGCTCGTCCGCCCGCCCTACGGCAGTCGCCGCCCGCCCTCGCGTAGCGCCGCCCGCGTTCGCCGGACCCGTCGCGACAGACTCGAGGCCTATAACTACATATCAACGCTTCTTTTTAGTGTTAAGGTGCTTATTTTATAAACTAGTGACCTGTGCGTGATGTGGTGATTGAAAAAAATGCAAATTTTTCGAGCGTTTTATCCATTTTGGATGGGAATAGTAAATCAATTGAATTCGCGATTGTAAACACAATTTTACCGGAACGTTTGTTTTTGTATTACAAATATAGTAACATGTATACAGAACATGTGATTTTATGTGTGTCAATAGATTCAAACATCCGGCATTACGCGTAAATCTGCGTTAGTAGGAATGGATGTCTTGAATGTGTCGACGCGCTTTCAAACAAATCGTTACTGTTTAACTAATGGTTTAAGAAACTGATGAAACTTGTTGCTTGTGTTGTTCCTTTGCTCAGATTTCCAAATATTTTCCTAACAAAAACTTCAACTAATGACAGATATATGAAGGCGTAATGACTCTGGTGTCATGACATCGCGACTCGATTTCGAAATCGGTCTATGATGAATCGTTGTGCTCCAACTGCAAGTGATTTACTGCATCTAATAATACGGCAAGGCGAGGTTTTTGGCGTCAAATCAACAGATTGCCGCCGCGCCAATGTTCGCTTCTGTAAACAAATAAAAATTTACGCGCTCATACAAGCAGTAAAGTCGCATGTTCGGGTGACGTACGACCGCTTTCATGACGGCTACGGTTGACATTGTTCAGTGTGCTGAGCTAAATGAATGGGCTCTAACTATTAGAGTTCTCGTAACCATAAATATAACTGAGTTCTGTTATGCCCGGCTTCTTAGGTACTTTATCGGCGGTTTATCCACACTTTCCTGAGCAACCGGCCATTACTGTACAGCTTATGACACTATCAACAAACAACATCACTATGATGAATCGAACTGCATGAAACCACAAGGAATCCTTAATTACGAGTAGAACCACATAATTGTATGTTCTATTAAGCACTGCCATTGTAGTGCAATTTACTTATACAGTCAAGTCTCAAACTTTTCTAGAGGTTTCAGGTTTCATAGTGCATATCTTGACCATTGTTTTTACATCATCGCTACTTTAGTACATAGAATAACAAATGATAATTATGCTTACTCATGATTGCATTAAACACACTTTTATATTCCATCGCCCTTTTAAAATACCACCTGCGGATGTCAGCTTTTCGGCCACAAAGCCTTTTCCACCCTTCTTCAAACGCACAACAATAAACGCACAAATCAACGCCCACACCTTACTCCTTCACTCGGCTGATGTAAATGAGCCTTAAATCAAAATATCGACCTGGTAGGGCAGCAGTTAGACCGATGGATAAGGTAGTAGAATTTATAAAAGTATTGACTAGAAAAAGGTATTTATTTGTATGAGCTTAGTGATAGGCGTCGCCAAATACTGGGCACAACAAATTTAAGGTTTACCATCGACACACTAAGAAGAAGACACTATCTGTGTGTGGATCAAAAGCTTTTCACATAAGAACCAGGCGCTGCAACCATCGTATTACTATTTAGTTAGGACATACTTCTTGAAAACTATTATTATCTCGGAGGCGTCTCCCATAAATACTTAACTACACATAACATCAATGACTTAGATACAAATGTTCGTGCTCATCACACAAACATTTGCGCCTTGCGGGATTCGAACCTGTGACTGCTGGTTTCGTAGTCAAGAGCGCTAACCACTACACCAGACATGTCGAAAAAATAATGCCCGGTTGATTCATGAGACGGGACTGCAAGATCTCTGCAGCCGGAATCTACAGCTAGACCATGAGAAAGCCATTCATTCTTAATGCTTTTAAAAAAAACACTTCGACTTTTTTTTAGTTTTAGCCAAACCTGTTTAGTAACAAAGGCTTAATCTTAATACCAGCGCAGTCGAACACCGGCCTAATCTCTTCTACACGTAACGCGATAGCATCAGAAAACAACGTTAACCCGATCCGATGCTCTCCGTTTGGACGTCGGAGGCCCATTATAAATACCTGAATTGATTTCAGTGGAAACGGGGCGCAACTATTTTCAACGCGAAACCTTAATTATTGATGCTCGGCAATTTGTTTCCCGGTTGGTGTCGGTTTTATAGTACCTGTTAGCTAGTGGTTGAACTGAAAGTTCTGTCTTTACGGGCATTGATACGTCTTTTGTGAAAGTTTTTGACTGTTGTTAATTTTTCATATATTTCTAAATATACAAAATTTTATTGGTATTCTTAACTTGAAGCCTAATTAAATCTGAGATATGTTTAGACAATTTCTTGGAGAAGTAACATATTGTTACAGCTGACAATTTTCATGTTTGTTGAAAGTATTTTGATCGAAAAATCTATTGCTATCTACTTATTTCGACGTTAAACATTTCATCGTTTTAACCTTATGAACTGTTGGTACAATACGCAATCTTTCAACAATTGGACACTTCATTTTAATTTGCTCGCATATTCTAAAACAGTAACACTCTCGGGTAGCTGTACATCTTCTTGAATTATGTTAATGAAATGCAGTCCCTCGTAAGGTGAACGTCCTGATTATACTGACCCGGGGGACTTTAGTTTCGAGAGGGAACCATCGACTAGATACAAGGGAGCTAACTCTTTGTGAAAATGACGTTGTTTTCGACTTTGACTGTGGCTATCCTTGTCACCCAGGGTGGGATGGATAGAGACAAAAATATGTTTAGTCTTAAAAAGTAAAGCCCCAGGTATTAATTTATCATTTAGAGATTTTATGAGTTATGTCCTACAAGCTACTATTTTGGGTGCCGTGTAGCCAAGTCGACTCAATATAACCCTCTAAATCGACTTATTATAACGTATTTTTTAAACAATGCTTACTTGTGATTGTCAACAAAGAAAAAAATCTTTGAAAGGCGACTAAAAGTCACAACAGGGTTAGCAAAGAGGGGAGATGTTTATCATATACTTAGATCAATATTTAAAAAGATGGCGCCATCACACCACAACTTACTAAAGCTTTCTTAGCTTAACTTTACGAATGTGTTTTTTCTGTAGCCCAAGTTTGTTGTTATTAACATGATGATCTAATCTTACATTTTTTGAGTCATATCTGTCGCGCTGACAGGACCCTACCAACCATTTTCTGTCCATGCCAGTATTAGACACACCGGATCTGACAATAACCCCTCATTTGCGACACCAAACGTCAAGCACAGCAATATCCGAACACTATCCCTTATAAAACATGACGTGTCCGATCCATACATATTTATTGGCTGGACCACCTCCAACTGAGACGGGGTTATGGCTGTGCTGTTATCGATAAGTTATATACGTGGTATATCGGCTTGACCTGGATCTTTACTTGATTGGAAGCCGGTGCTTAAAAGTTTTTCTACTTTTTGTTGATGTGATGAGCACGAATATTTGTACCGAAGTCATGGATGTTGAAATGTATTTATAGGATACGCCCCCGTCATATTCGTTGTCTGGTATTCGCAGCCCGAGGGAGAAAATTCCTTAGTTCGGAACCAAGACAATTAGTGTGTTGTCTGGCGCTTTTCTGTCTTCGGCTTTTTTCTCAACTTCGGTTTTCTATTGATTACAAGAGGCAGAAATGTTGTTAGTTGAATACCTCGAATAATAGTTATTGAAATGATGTGAGAATCAAAACATACTGCGCTAACCCCAGATAAACTGGGAACCGGGCAAGCGAATGATGAATGATGATGAAATGGTGTGAGAATGCCCCAAAAGGTAAGAACTTCGTACCACAGACATACGTTTTGAAAATTGTGTGTAATGAGAAGAGTACATAAAGTACTTTATCTGTACTCAGACGTATTTTATGAGTTTGTAACACATATTTCATCGATGTCGATATCATAGAATCTTAGGTTGGCATTAACTTCCGAAATAACGAAAGATCAACCCTGCCTCTCGGAATCTGTTCGTGACAAATATAATGTAATGTTGGCCATTTCAATTCAGTTATTATTTACTAGTGAGATATACTATTTATTTATTTACAGTAGTTACACGCATATTGCTGAAATGTTTACAGTAATATTGATACTCGGTTGTGAAACTAGCTGTCTGCTTTTAAACAAGTCATCTCCTGCCGTATTTGTTTCGGTACCGATGATACGTTATTAATTATTTTTGTCTGTTTATGTTCTCAAGTAAGTGACATTATGTTTTTATTGAGAAATAAAGAATCTTTCTCGGCTGGCAAATATCCAAAGTTGACATAAAATTTACTTAAGAATTCACAGTTAAATTCATTAACTTAAGGCTAGCCCCACAGGTCGCTAAAAGTTAATATGCCAGTCAAATTGATATAAATTTGCATCGTTGTGACTAGTTTGTGTGGACCCGCTGTCAGTCTCCAAAATAGGTCTCTCCTACCTTGAAAACAGATCTCGATTCCCCAGCCTTGTTTGAATCGGTTTGAAACCAATCTCGCCCGTCAAATATGAGTGGAGTTTAGATGCGTCGGTCACTCGGCCTCATCAGTACCGCCGCTTGACTAAAAGCGGAGATTGTGGACGTACTATAATAGAAACGGGCCGTGATCATGTAATTAGTAGAATAATTCTGGTATTGGTTGCAGAATAAAATAGTGGCATAAGCGGGAAATAGATAATAGAACCAAAATACAAGTTAATCAAAACATCATCACAACAACGAGTTTCTCGACATTTCAGATACTGAACGAATAAAAGCGGTTTATAGCACTAGTATTTGTTTAGGGTTGTAAGTAGCACTTGTACCGTCCACGTCATTTATTTCTTTCACCATCTTTCTATAACGAAGATATCTCTCGAGTATGCTAATCAAACATCCCGACTATGTCCTCAAGACATAACTATCGGCCCTGTTAAAAGAGTCGCTCATGTGATGAAAGCGTGTGCTCAATTGTCCGCGCTCGCGTTTAGATTACACGCTCAGCAAGATTATTATTACCTAACTCAATCGCTTTCATATTGCAATGTTTAATGTCATAATGCCAGTACGTATTTCAAAGCTCCGAAGTTTGCTCTTGCTACAATGTCTAACAATTAATTTGCTCGTACACACTTGAGGGCGCGTTCGCTATTTTACTTCCACGAATTTAATCCGAGGGTACCATACACGCAATGGCTTAGTAATTTTAAACAGGCTTTTGTGTTACGTAGCTAATACCCCTGTGGTTCTGCTCCATTGAGTCATTACTCATTGTTCTCGCTCAGCTCTTCCGCTCCGCTCACGAGCGAGCGCTCGCTTCGCTCATAACAATAGAGGCGGGTTAAGAAGACTCGTTTACCAAATTGAGCGTGTGAAGTGTATTTTGTTTGATAACGTCTGTTGCGAAATAACTGGCAGGTACTAAGGCGGTAGCTAAATTAACAGATTTACCTACTGTCAACCAATTTTCCAACGATACGGACTTTTCATCGACATTAACATAAATAAACAAATTGGATACTATCATGTTGTTGCCCTCATCTCAAAGTCAATAACTATTTGTTATTATATAATTTTTGTTATGGAAATCAAATACAACGAAAGTATCAGAACTCTTTTACCCGAGAAAAATATTGAAACCAAATTTAAAAATATAGAAAATCATTATTTCTTTTTTGGCCGACCAGGGATTGCACCCAAGATTCATTAGTGTACATCAAGATACATCAAATGTGGGATGAATTCTAATGATTCCACGAATCATGTACGTAGTAGGCGTAAACAAGTTTCTTCTAGCTTTTTATCTGACTTGAATAACGGGGATTATTTCTTCGCCATGCCACCATTATTTTTGTCTCTGCCACGGCTTCTGGAATCACTGTGTTCGTTTTAATTATGTCCGCTAATTCAGCATGACCATTTGTATGCATCCCGGGTGCCGTCGCCCGGGCCCTGGATTCCGTACATTTCGGCCAATGTGGATTTTCTTGGGTTGTCGACTTGATAATGGCTGGTTCAACGCGATTAGATTAAACTCTATTAATTTTAATGCTGTAATTGAATGAGTTCTCGGAAAAGTTTTGTTTAAATTGTTTTTTTACGAAGGAAGTCACGCAACTCGTGTGATTGAGATCAGTGTTTTTATCAACAAACAATTACCTAGCGCCAAACCTAGCTTTAGCTTATGCAATGGTAACTAGTAATTGTATATGTTACATTGGTTTACTCCTGAAGACCTCCGGTAGTGCAGTGGATAAACACCAGGTTTTAAGGCGTAGTCATCTCCTAGGTCCAGGTTCGATTAGTTACGTAAATAATGATTGGTGTAAAATATTGTTATTTTATTAAGTTGTGTGTCTGACCTTGCACATTTTCGGAATTCTTTGGAATATTGTGAAATTCCACCAAATTAAAAATGCTGTAACGATACCTGCCTGACCAATATTTTTACAGTAAAGCAAAACAGAGCGTGCAGATTGCTGCAATAGAAACCATATGTTGCAATGAAATGCGAGTATAGACTACAGACAGACAAGTTGAATTGAAACTATGTATACATTATATTATTAAAACAGTACCCGATTTTCCGAGTTTAATTTTCTTGCTTCAGAACTTGCATGGCAGCGATTCTTACGGCCAGTTTCACAATGTCTAAGTTACCATTGGCGTTATCTGTCAATTACTTCATACAAAATGACGTTCCATATTTGAATTGTTAGGTTAGCGCTTTATTGTCGATGGTGAAACATACCCTTAAGATAGTGTATTAGTTTTGTTATTGGGTCATCGGGTATAATCCAGCAGCAGATTACAAAAAAAACACTTACTATTGAAGCAAATAGCTTTACATTAGCTCATGGTATGGCTGTACAAAATCATACTGTACCGTTACCACGAGTTTACGACGGTTTTACTCGCTAGTGACTACGTAAAAAAGTCTATGGAAAATTGCATAGCGCCCCCAGCGGTCACTTGCAGAACTGAAATTTTCGATAAAAAAGTTACGTCGTCGCTAGCGAGTCAAACCGACGTAAACTCATGGTATCGGTACTGATCTCTGGAAGTCACGGAAAAGAGGATGCAATAATAGGTAGCCAGACTACCTAGCTAGACTATTGCAGTTTTAACCATCAGACGTTGGAAGCCAACGTGATACCAATACTGATGAGATTTAACATGGGACAGATACGAGTGAACGAATAAGTATTTGCTTTAAAATTACTTTCAATGTAAATTATTTTTCGCACTTTCTTAGAATTAATTATTGCATGTCAAAAATATATTATTCTATTCTTTAATATAACTAAACAACCCTGTTAATTTGTCATTGAAAATTGCCTATTAATTAAAAAATCATGATCATCTTATTACCTTCCTATATCTTTTTCCTTTTTGAATTTGTTTTCACATTTGTTAACCCTTAACTGCCGTAGTCCGCATCTGCGTACCTGTTCTCTTGGTAATGCATTTCTTACGACCTACGCGTTGAGCGCTTCCGCCGAAAGCTGTAAAACGAAAACGGCTGATACCCTCTTCAATGGCGAATGAAATACCTATATTTATTCTGTTGGAAGAGGTTTAAAAAAAGGTTTGGCTTGAGATTCTGCTTTTTTGTTAAACCTCTCCTAAAAAAAGCTAGAAAGTCTTTGTGTTGAACAAATAATATTTGGCATGAACCAAATTAGAAAAGCTTATGATAGTTCGTCTTCTATAGTAATATTTGAGTTACAAGTTTCTTGGTTGCAAGTGTTTTCCAATCATGTTTTAAGACTTTAGGTAACCTAATCCTAGATAATCAATTTCGAGTTATCACATCATCGAATCCCGCCCCTAAGCAGATGAATATAAGGTCTAAAATAGTCGTTATCTGTGCGATCGCGTTAAGTGTTCGGAGATTGCGTTTTTATCGCCCCCGAAGTGTTATTGTATTACCGGAGCCGATGACGCGATATTAGGCCTTTATGGACGTATGGAGAATAATAAATTAATGTTAGTACGATCTTTTGTAAGAACGGAATGGTTTTTTTTCTCGATTTTCTTTTCTGCGGTATTTTGATTGAAAGGGTTCACTCAAGCTGGCCTTTTGTTCCTTTTTACTTTCTGATAAATAAAAACATTGCGTTACCTATAGAGTTTTCTTCCGGGATACAGGGAAACCAAGGATTTCACTAGGTAAAGTTAGTCTCGTGTGAAAATATCCTGGCCATACAACAGGTTGTGAGGTATCGGAATGTGTAGTTCGGCAAAGATACCGACTCATATTTGTCATTTGAGTACAGAAATTCACAGCCGTATCATAAATACAATTTGAAAAATGACCGTTTTCTAAAAATATATGCATTCGTAAGCTCCAATTCGGTACTAAGTATTACATGCGATTTATTTCTGTCGCAAAGCATTTAACCGTACGTTCCCGTCATTGAACGACTACTTTGTGTGTTTCAAACGATGTATTTTATATGCGAATAAAACAATAATTATACCGAGCCGAAACTGAAGCTATAGTCACGTTCATTTTATAGTCGTTGTTCGACGGGTGAATCCGATATAGGACGAACTCAAAATGCGAGTTTATGCATCGCTTTTGATATTTTGCTACAAATGTATTTTGTTCGTTCATTGCTACTAGCATAAATAACGTATACTACTATTAAATTTACGTATATTTATCGAAGTATGTCGTGATTTGTGTGCAGGGCATTTTAAGTGCTCTTTAAACTTTGGTTTTTTTATTTATTTTATTTAATTATTACACTTCATGCACAAACAAAAGGTACATATGGCGGACTTATTGCTAAAAGCATTCTCTACCAGTCAACCATTGGTCTATACAGAGAAAATACAGGTAATATAGGTTTAGAATGTTTCTTAACACTCACGGTGTCATATTCGAATTCTTAAAGATGAAATAAGACACCAAAAATTGCACGGGCGGGACTCTAACCAGCATCTTTCTGGCTTACCAGGCCAACTGCTCTTCCAATTGAGCTACCGTGCTGTCGGTCCGACCGCGCAAAATTCTTGGTCTCTTAGAGATACGTCATTGCCTGACGTTAGCGCCATCTACCCGTCTGTTTATGCAACAGCGGGCCTTGTAGTTATTCTTTACAGAATAAATTCAACTTAGAAATGATAACGCTTCGCTATTTTATGGTTTAGAATGTTTCTTAACACTCACAATGTCATATTTGAATGCTTAAAGATGAAATAAGAAACAAAAATTGCGCATGGGCGGAACTCGAACCAGCATCTTTCTGGCTTACCGGGCCAACTGCTCTTCCAATTGAGCTACCGTGCTGTCGGTCCGACCGCGCAAAATTCTTGGTCTCTTAGAGATACGTCATTGCCTGACGTTAGCGCTATCTACCCGTCTGTTTATGCAACAGCGGGCCAAGTAGTTATTCTTTACAGAATAAATTCAACTTAGAAATGATAACGCTTCGCTATTTTATGGTTTAGAATGTTTCTTAACACTCACAATGTCATATTTGAATGCTTAAAGATGAAATAAGAAACAAAAATTGCGCATGGGCGGAACTCGAACCAGCATCTTTCTGGCTTACCGGGCCAACTGCTCTTCCAATTGAGCTACCGTGCTGTCGGTCCGACCGCGCAAAATTCTTGGTCTCTTAGAGATACGTCATTGCCTGACGTTAGCGCTATCTACCCGTCTGTTTATGCAACAGCGGGCCAAGTAGTTATTCTTTACAGAATAAATTCAACTTAGAAATGATAACGCTTCGCTATTTTATGGTTTAGAATGTTTCTTAACACTCACAATGTCATATTTGAATGCTTAAAGATGAAATAAGAAACAAAAATTGCGCATGGGCGGAACTCGAACCAGCATCTTTCTGGCTTACCGGGCCAACTGCTCTTCCAATTGAGCTACCGTGCTGTCGGTCCGACCGCGCGACTTACACTTAAAACTATGCAAAGATAAAAAAAAATGGACTAAGCAACGCCATTCCTACAGTGGTTAAAAGATGCCAGCTTCATAACTTTCTATATAATAATAAAATAATCCTCCCTCTCCCCCCGCTGTGGGATAAAACTGAAAACACTTATGAATCGAAAACGTTTTGTCAGTCCCATAAATAAAACCGCTATTCTTTCCATTTCAAGACTTCCAAACATTGTTCAAACTCAAAGCCGGGGTAGCCGCAAACCGCGTCAACCCACCTCAAGAACCCTTAGTCCGCCCCTGCCTGCGTATCGACGAATTACTTTGCGCATAAATCCGGCACTGGGCTTTCTTAACCCGACACTTGGTGATCGGTGTGTAAGCTAACAGTTTAAAAAAAACTTGTTGTATCGTAACGTAAATTCATGCTGAGGAGTCTGGAGAAGAACATGCTCTTTAAATGATCATTGAAAATAAAATAGGTATTGTACATATAGGCTTTTATTGGTCCAGTTTTTTTCAAATCACCTAGGGAAGATAGTGTGGTGGTTCCCCTCTTGACTTCCACTCTTCCTCACCACATATTAAGATCCGGGAGTTTCCCGTCTACTATACCCAGTCTTAAGTCTTTCCTAATCTATAATATAAAAATGAATCGCAAAATGTGTTGGCAAGCGCATAACTCCACAACGCCTGGACCGATTTGAACAATTTTTTTTTGTTGTGTTTTTTATTGTCAGGAGAAGGTTCTTATGAAAGAAATATTTATAAGAATACTTACTTTCTTGGCGGGGCCGGGGGCGAAACAAAGTTCGCTGGGTCCGCTAGTATACTATAACTTAAGCCTTCTGCCAGTACTGTTGTTGCTGCTACCCAGGGGAATGCTTATTTGGCGACGTATACCCATGCCATGTGTATGTAGGTACTTACTATATATTTTTCATCATAAATACGTCTTCACACTCATCCACAATAGTTTTACCATAGATGAAAAATTAAAACTAGAATTTTCAAGTATAAAACTCGAATCGAATGAGGATAGAAATTAGTCAGGTGTGAAAACACCCAGCCATTTTGGTTGGCCATTCCATATTAAAACGGATAGCTTTTTTAGGGTTGCAACCCTTCATTTAACAATCCTATTAGCATATTGTAATGTAAACCATTGCTTTGTCAAATATGAAATAATTGAACTTACTCAGGTATTTGACAAATACAATATAATTTACCTGATGTTATTGTTACTTCAAGAACTCACAAAATCACCAATATTAAGTATGAAAATATGACGATTGTAAAGATAAATTAAGCCCTGCAACTTATCTTTAGCTAATTAAAACTTGTGAAAATCCTTATTGAACCTGTAAAGTCCACTCTCAACAATGTTTACGGCACATAACATAATTACCCCTTAGAACTAGAAGCATCCATTTTACAAGCACTAAAGTCCGGCCGCTAACTTTCCCCGTAAATCTAACTCCACCTGAATTCCTTTTGTGGCTCCCTCTCGTTCTCTCGTAGGGAAAAGTTAATGGGTGTGAAGGAGAGGGTGGCGGGTTATCTGGCATTAATATCATCGAGGGTTATAGAGGCTGCGGTTACGAATGGTTTATGCAGCTATGCGCGATTTATAGATCCCATAGACTATGCATTGGAGGTTTGAAATTATTAGCAAGTCCAACGTGATGTTAAGAACAAATTGAGGAAAGGATTAATTGTGTAGTAGACAGTGGTTCAAGAAAAGAACAATTCAAAATTATTTTTTTTATCAATGATAAGTGTTATGATAATGTAAATGACTTAAAGAAAAATTGTAAGAAATTTTTTGACACCAATACAAGTATATGATTATGATCTATTAATATAAATTATACAGGGTGTTGTTTTGGTTAGCGACAAGCGACTCAAGGGTGGTTGTACAAACGATACCGATGCAATAAATACAAAAAAAAAAAATTAGTAGAAAATCTCCACAATAACAATTTTTCATTACGATATAGGGAGCGAGTTAAAACTATTAACACCAGGTCGCCTACTCGTAGCTTACTAGCTACGGCGTAGTATTTGGTAGATACGCGCGAGCTACGCGCAAGGGTGCGAGTTTCCCTATTAATTTGTACAAACGATACTGATGCATAAAATACAAAAAAAAAATAGAAAATCTCCACAATAACAATTTTTCATTACGATATAGGGAGAAAATTAAAACTATCAACCCCAGGTCGCCTACTCGTAGCTTACTAGCTACGGCGTAGTATTTGGTAGATACGCGTGAGCTACGCGCAAGTGTGTGAGTTTCCCCATTAATTTTGATTTTTTTAGAAAGTTATGAAGAGGTTTTCTCTTATAAAACTTGCATATGATTTACAAAATATATGTTTTTTTTAGAATAAGCATAACTTATTATCATCCCTGAGTCGCTCGTCGCTCACCAAAATAACATCATGTTTTTATATTATTTCTAAGTTATTTATGATTATTATTTGCTCAAATTATAGATTAAAATTTAATAATATACTTTACATGCCGAATTTCAGCAAGACGTGTTGATACCAATGCAATTTAAATAATAAAATTAACATCAACTGCTACTTTGTATACATGTTTTGGTACATAAATATATCTTATTTTGTTTAACTATTGAATTGCCTTTATCATATTCAGACAATTTATACAACGTGAATATGTGGTAACAGTACTTTAAACTTAGTTTTTTTTTCATTTCCTAGATCAAAACATTACGACACACTTTACCCGTTGAAGGGTTATCAGATTACTTATAGCGTTTACTTTTACAAATATATTCAGAATTTATGAGATTATTTTGAAAATTCCTCCACCTGACTAATGTAAGGATCGCGAGTCACTATTAATACCATTTGCAACCACCATATTTGCTGATCCAATCTCAACATTGTTTCCATATGAATATTACAATCGGGCTTTCCATAGTTCATTATTTCCTCACTCATTCATTACGATTTTGATACCTCTATTTTTTCGGTGGCCTATTATTTTATTTAAGCTGTTTTTTTGGTAGTTACTTAAATATCATGTAGCTCTAATGTTTGAGTAGTCTGAATGCTAACAAGCCTATACCCTACCAGATTCGCAGTCTATTATTGGGACCTTAATTAGTAACATTACCCTATGTCCACTGCTTGGGTGCGGTGCCTTAATGTATTGCCTTTTAACTAACGTGTTTTGACCAAGTTTGGGATCGCTTTTAGCTGTGGATGAAGTATCATTACATTAGTTCGGTTTTGGGAAACTAGCAAATTTAAAGAGTGAAAAACTGAGCTTAGTCGACAAAACCTAAAAAATTAAAGAACAGCTCATACCCCCAACATAACCGTTCAACATAATCCACGACTCAGATGAGCGAGAGCAAAAATCCAAGCAAGCGAAAATCTTTACTTTCTAATACCTTGCAATCTATAATGATATTTTGATAATTACAAAGTAAGTAATATGTTAAATGGTTTAGAATGTCTTTTTTTGAGTCCCCCCGCCCGTGCGCAATTTTTGGTTTCTTATTTCATCTTTTAAAAATACTAAGTTAAAGGACACGGTCGACCCGCCATACATTGCTTACCCCAAAAGTAAAAATCCATGCGTCACGACCAAAACTAATTTTATGGGTTCGTTTTCTCGCCTTTTAAAATAATATAAAGTAATATAAGCCGTAAATAGCGGGGTTTTCACATAAAACGAAAAAAAAATGTGTGTGGTCAATCTCTTGCACACTATTTCTAGATCATAGCGCCATCTGTGTCGAAAAACCAACATCTAGGCCACCAAAACTAAAACATAGAAAACTGCCCCGCTAGGGTGCGTAACGCGTGAAAATTACGATGCTTTCCAAGTTGAATTTATTCTGTAAAGAATAACTACTTGGCCCGCTGTTGCATAAACAGACGGGTAGATGGCGGTAACGTCACGCAATGACGTATCAATGAGACCAAGAATTTCGCGCGGTCGGACCGACGGCACGGTAACTCAATTGGAAGAGCAGTTGGCCCGGATAGCCAGAAAGATGCTGGTTCGAATCCCGCCCGTGCGCAATTTTTGGTTTCATATTTCATCTTTTAAGAATAAAATATGACACTGTGAGTGTTAAAAATATTGTAAAACCATTGAGTAGCGAAGCGTTATCATTTCCAAGTTGAATTTATTCTGTAAAGAATAACTACTTGGCCCGCTGTTGCATAAACAGACGGGTAGATGGCGGTAACGTCACGCAATGACGTATCAATGAGACCAAGAATTTCGCGCGGTCGGACCGACGGCACGGTAACTCAATTGGAAGAGCAGTTGGCCCGGATAGCCAGAAAGATGCTGGTTCGAATCCCGCCCGTGCGCAATTTTTGGTTTCATATTTCATCTTTTAATATGTTACTCTTAAAATATTAACAACAATACTCGTAGTTAGTCTGTAATAAATCAATAAATTTTGAATGTCACACCACGTGTGCCTATCAAAATTCATATCTCTTAATGAATTGCTAGTATTTCAAAGACAAGCTTTATTAATAACATTAGAATTGATGAAATGCTTACACGTGACAATTAGTCTTGCGACATCAAGCGTTGAACTTGAACAAGAGACATACACAAAGCTCTGAAGTAGTATCTCTATCAAGTGATACACAAGCAAATCGAATTACTCATCAGAGTATACTAACAAAATTGTGGGTTAGGGCAAATGTAATTTCACGACCTGTAATCGACCTTGAGACGTTTGTGTAAGGTCAAAATTAGATAGAAGGACATCAAAGACGGCTGGGTAACGGAGAGTGTAGGAAAGCATTCATGACAAGGAGACGTAATTTTGTAAGAGCTTTGAGTTATGAAGTTGGAATCTAGGAACTGAATTTCTAAGTTATGGTTAAGTGGATTTGTGCAAATTGGTAACTTTGTAAAGGTCCAATAAAATGACGAAGCCGTAAAATACAAGCAACAAGTTTAATGTTTTTATTTTTATTTATATATATTGCAACTTATCAAATCAATCACCACATAACGTTCTAGTTATTAGTATTAAATACATAAATCAGCGAAAACAGGAAAATAAACCAGTGTTATTATTTCCAGTCAGTGTATTCGGTTGTGATTATTTTTCCTATAAATATTGCACATCTTAACTGTTTATAAGCATATACCTAGCGTAGTAACACGTAGACTTTTGATATACGCACTATTTGTGTAGTCAATTTTGGAGATACGTATTATAATAGTGTTAAGTGTTTTGATGTCGTTTATACAAGACTGAAGGATGTCTCAAGCGCCGGCTCAAGGGTTTGTGCCTGAGAAGGTTCAGGAGTTTAACAGACGAGCGTCTCAAGACATGTCCGAAGCTCATATGAAGCAAAGATCTCAGGAGGCGACTCCTAAGAAAGAACCGAATCAGAACGGTACCGACAAGCCTGTTCCTGAGAAAGCTAAAGTCGAGGAAAGGGCTAAACCAGATACAAATTATAGTCCAGCCCGTCAGGCGAATCAAGAAAGCAAGAATCCGTTTTCTCCTCATTACTATCAGCAGCGAACCAGTCGCCAGCATGGCCACTTCGAGATGGGACCTCGTGGTCTGGACTATTCCCCTCATCGGATGAGCATGGAATACTCCAATCGAATGCGAGATTATCCGCAGCGCTCTACCTCCATCCATGGGCACGAATTGACTGATGGGCCTGTCAAACCGGAGTATCTAGGCCATCGTAGTCACTTTGGGAGTCAGATTGCCCCGGGTGGTATCACGGGGCACCCTGATGTGGTATTCAGACATGACTACTACGCTCAGATGGGGTTTTCACCGCCGCGCGCGTCGCGTTTCTCGTCGCAAGAGTATCTGAATGCGCCGGCGCAGTACGGGCGCTGGCCGGACTACCGGGCCGAGTATCGACAGAGGAGGCGGTCGCAGCAGGATCTACATTCGCTGGGGCAAAGCCCTGAATCAGGTAATTGTAAATTTAAATTTCATACTAGTAAAGCAGTACTTGTCGGTCATTAACATTCGCGACACACTTCTTATATCGTAAACCAGTGGTATTCAAATATCCTAAGGCGTATTACAACTCGTAGATGCTTAGTAATCGTGTGTAAAATCAAGTGGGTACGATTCGTCACGTTCAGGAGTGGTGGTTTAAACAATCTCGTAAATGCTAGTTTAATGTTTGGATGACTTTATATTTACAACAATCACGCACTGCAGTACATAAAATCGTTGACTTTCGCAAAAGTTTCTGTAGAAACTGTAATGAAATAAAACGAGTAAAAAATAAATACCATCCTCATTTCTGTCGCTGTATTATAGAATAACTAAGCTTAGTGCGGCGGTATAAGCTGGCGCCGAGGAAACACATAAACATCCATTAGAGATTATTAGTTTCTATTACTCCGTATCTTGGAGCTGCATCGTTATTAGAACAACTAACACAACTGCTAGGTACTCTATTGTTCTACTGAAAAAGGATGTTGAAAACAAAAATAAAAGCCGAACAAGAAATGACATGGCCTTTTTTTTTAGTTTTTGGACTATACTTTTGGGTCTTTTAGGGTTTCCTGGATCCTTTAAAACATGAAATTTTAATTAATGTTATTTAAGGTACTTATTTACTCCACTACTATAGCTACTTCACCCATTTAAACCTTATTTTTATGAAGCACTTCCGAGTTCTGACTACACTCCTTCCTTCCTTCCTACAACTTTTTGTTCATTTATAATCATTATTGACTCTTCTAACTACTGATGACTGATGACTAGTCGTATTTGTGATACTTTGTGTATGTTTCATGTTTATCATCACTGTTACCTTTTTGAACTTGTCTTTATTTAGATTGTTGCGTTAATAAACATTTCATTCTGCTAACTTTTTGAGCAAATAGAACTGAATATAACTTAATTTTCCGGAGAGACCGCTCTATTGTTTTGGTCCGGAATACTCGTACTTTAATTTAATCAAATATTGTTCAGTCTTGTTTATAAAAAAGCATACATTTTCGGCTTTTATTTTGCAACCAAATAAATGGAATTTCATTTTACTTTTCAGAGTTCCTTGGTATCGCAATGTTGACATGTGCATTTTGCAATCTTGCTTACTTTTATTGGCCCTAGGTATGCTTAAAACGTGAAACAACGCAAAATACTCGCGTTAAACTTCCTCAGGGATCACAACCAGTACCGGTACCATGAGTTTACGGCGGTTTACTCGCTAGCGACAGCGTAACTTTTTGTATGGAAAAATTTAGTTCTGCAAGTGACCACTAGGGGCGCTGTGTGCAATTTTCCATAGATTTTTTTTACGTAGTCGCTAGCGAGTGAAATCGTCGTAAACACATGGTAACGCTACAGAGGATCTAAATTCAGAGTAAACCGGCTTCTTCTAGACGAGCCTTCTCCTTCGTAGACTTGCTCGTTCATCGTCGTTTAAACCGATTTATAGGGGACATTTTCAAGATCTATTTATCTTTTCGTATCTCCTGATATTTTTCATTTAAGTACACCAACCTATACAATATATGAATGCCAGTTGAAAAATATGCATCCCTTCACCTGTTTGCATCACGCAAAAAGCATTCCGACAAAACTGCGGCTCGCGATGATATACGTCGGATTTGTTGCCGGTTCGCGTAAGCCATGTAAAGTGGCCCCTATGATTGATTGCTTCCTTTCCCTACCATCCCTAAAAATCCCTAAACTGCCTTTGACTCTACAACACAAACAAATTTCAACCGTATTTCAATGATTGAAAGAAGCTTGTTTTAATCGGGACGTTTGCCGCAACTATAGCTAATGTAGTAACGTTAAATATCATGTATATTTGTTGCGATAAACTAGTGTGTGAATTAAGGTAATAAGTCTTATGAAAACGGATTTATGTACACGAAAAGAGGCTTAGTTTGAGGATTACTACACGATTATTCCAAGTCGCAGTGTATTTTTGACAGGTAAGTATTTAATCCTGAAATATTTAGATATATTGTTCTAAAAATGAATTTCTTCACGAAATTATACGTTATTTTTGAAACTTATTTTCAGCATACTGCGCCATACTGTGATACAAGAAAAAATGTGGATTCTTTTCATCCACTTGACTTGATAAAAGAGAGTATTTATCAGACAAATAATAGCTGAAAATATTTTTAAATAATGTACTAAAACAGGTTCTTTTAAGATGACATGAGGATCCCAAGTTATTTGGCATCATATTTTCTTTTATTGAACATTTAGAAAGAAAACATTTCATCATTACAGATATAGTTGTCCAGAAATTATAACCACACAAAAGCAATCTTAAATCTTAAGATAAATTCTTCAAACAAATTAATTTCTGTTATCTCAATCTAGAATTTGATAGAGCTACTAAAATTAATCCATCTAATAAATCCAGGGCTCTTTAGTATTGAATTATGCAAATGAAAACATTATTCTTTGAAACTTTCCTTTGGTAAATTTTCGACGAAAATCATTTAAATAGCGTCCACGCTGCGCGTCTTTAAAATCTCTACAAATAGATCCATGAGGAATTAAAGTAGGTCCTTTTTATCAATATCAAGAAAAAAATATAGAATTATCATAATCGTTTTCCGGTATTCTGTGATTGTTTTTAAAGGCACAAGGCTCAATACTTGGGTTTGTGGTCTTTCTTCAAGGCTTTGGACTGTGGTTATTTGTAAATTAAATAAGTAGGACTGATCATAATAGAAATAAATACGGTTTATTAAGAGTTCGTCTCTCGATGAACTAATCTCAGACTTTAATCAAACATTTTCAGTAAGAAATATCGTCAGAATTCCTAGTGGTCCTCCTTCCGCTTCAGTGAACGTACACAAATTAGTTATTCAGTTGAATCTTGTATCTAGCTGTAACTCAACCCAACCAACCAAACTTGCATTCCTCATAACTAATTGAAATTATAGTGGGTTGCCCGGACTTAGAGATGTTACTAGCAAATTACTGGGTACTTAAATCGATGTTATCTGCAAAATATTTATAATGATTCAGTTAGAAAGAAGTATATTTTTAGATATCAGTTAGCTTTTTTGTTACTAATTAGTATTTTCACGACCTTAATTTATAAAAAGTTTCAGGTTTTCAGTCAAATAAATTTTATTGCTTTATTAGTTACGATAGAGTTTCTTTTTTCGTATCTTAAAATAAAAATAAAATGAAACAAGTATGTAGCTACTTTTCATCAAGTCTTTTATTCTCGAAATAGCCGATAGAACTATTTCATCGAACTTAAAGCACTGTCATTTAAGTTAAGAAAGTAACATCGCTAAACGACTTTAGTGCTTCGCTCTTATCGACATAGATACCAGTCACGTCTCTAATCAAAACATAATTCTGGCCACAATTTACGGCGGAGAGTGCCGCTTAGCCGTCGCTTCGCAAACATTGCGTTAGTGCAATCAGCACCATTGTCCAGTCTGCAGGGCTATTGCTTAGCTCGATCGCTATTGTATTGCAATCTTTAATGACGTCATAATGACAGTAGGACTGAAAAGTCGGAAGTAAGCTTTCTAGCTTTTGGCATAGCTGACGAAGGATATGTTTGTATTAGCTTACAGTGCATCCGGCATCTTACTTGCAAGTGGCTATAAAAGAAAAAGCTAACATTTAACATTACAGAAATAATTATTGGCTTAAAACTTAGGCAAGACAATAAAATATTTAATCGCTGTTGCAAAGCACAGACACATCAGTCTAAATTTGAATTGTCTTGATTATTGCTTCGGTAGAAGATGGCAAGGAAAAATAAGTTAGCACCTAAGACAAACGGTATTGTTATCAATTGCTAGTTTACGTTACTTTACGTAGGTAATAAAGCTGCGAGTTGCATTAGTGGTGCATTCCGATGCGATTTCCTGCCGGCTAATATTTATATTTAATCGCAAACACTCGATAATTTTGCGATTTCATTATTTGCTATATAAAATACTTCAGGATTGCTATTATTTTGAGACGTACAAGCGCAATGCTCAAATTTCTAAGAAATTCCAGGGTTGAAATTACTTTTGACGTGTCATATTACAGGTGTACATACTACAGAACTTAATGCCTCATTCATCATTGTAACATGATTTCCATTAAAAAAATGTAGTAGAGTTCTTACAAATGTTAACTTTTTCGGGAATTATTCAGGTTTTAAACCCAAGTCTTACATAAAGGGATACATTTCAAAATAAATATTTAGAATCTGCTTTTATAGTATTTCAATAGACGTTTTTCCACTTAGCCCGTGACATTACCATTTCTTACACAGCTTTCAGCGATTTTCTTGTTCTGAAACGTTTTCAGATTGAACTTTCATTCAATGAGATTTCCACTTTGCTAGCGTATTAATAAAAGTACTTGGAGTAAAAAGAAAGACTTAACATTGATGATACCTTTTATTTAAGTGATTATCACTTTATTGTCGGTAAGTTAATGTGGCGCTATTTAGCTATCGTGATGCTTGTGCGATGACGGAGATACTTACCTCTACATCAAAGTTCCTGAAACAAACATATTGGTTGACGCGTTTGGTGTAGTGGTTAGCGCCCCTGATGATTATGCCAGCAGTCCAATTTTTGAATCCCGCAAGAGGTAAATGTTTGTTTGATATGCCATTTGTACCTAAGCCATGAATGTTTAATAGTATATACGTATTTATGGGAGTCGCCCCCGTCATTATCGTTGTCTGGTACTTCATCACACACGGAAAAAACATTCTTACTTCGAAATCAAAACAATTAGTGTGTTGTCTGGCGCATATTTATATTTTTAGTCAGGCTTTAGGAGGCACCTTGAAAGACAATTGACTTTTAATCTTAAGACTCGTTAATATTTACAGACTTATATACAGATAGTGGTGCGTTACTTATACTAGTTTTCTCAAGGGCAACGAAATAACCATCCATTTTGGCCTGTCGTCAGAGTAAAATAAATATCTTCAGCGAACGTGTGAAAAACTCACGTAGCTGTAAGGAAACAATATTTCCGTTATATTTTCCATCATAACCCCGCTGGAGGCTGTCACGGGCGAGAAGCGAACATGGCGATATATTGAAGAAACATGTCTCCGAGAGCATTAGGCTGCGATCGAACATAAAACTTACGCTACTTGTTTAGACTAGTGTTGGGCACATATTTATCGATGGATGATAATAATAATTTTCCTACCGATTTTTGGCAAAGGCGGCCCGGCCCTTTCAACAGAGATAGGCAAGTTATACAGGAGATATTTTTGTGTCCAGGAGTGTGCGCAATGCACAAGTGCAATCTCTGTCCCTTCACTCTCATTAATTCGGTGAGACGGCAGTCCGACATGACTGATAAGAAATCAAGCGCAGAACCACAGTCTTAACCTGCTTTTCAAGTCACTTTCAGAGGTATTTTTATATTTAGGCTGGCCACACTCATGCAAAAAGCTTGATTACAAGCCCTTTTAAGTAGGTAGGTGCTAGCTAAATGAATATGACTTAGCTCCCTAGATATTAAAGCCCATATTTATGTATTTGGGCTGCTGGGATAAAATTAAGCTTCAGACATATGAAAATAGATATATTTTATTTGTTGGCTACGTTACGAGATTATGTTGAAACGTGTCGAAGATTTATTCGTTACAAGTCTTCTTATTAAATGCAACCTAAGCCAATGCTTTCGGTATTCTGACGATGCACATCACTATTTTGCTGAAGGCATAAGTAAGAGTATCGAAGAAAACTTGTGTCATTCAGTTGTCCTGCAGGAAGTTGACGCAAATCTTCCGCCTATTAGCCGAGTTGACTACTCGGCTCGTTTCGTTTGAAACTTTCGTGTTTGAGAAGTGATTTGAAAAGGATTAGGAAGTTATGAAGACTTGATGAAATATTGTGACGTCGCCAAAAGTAGAGTTTGTTCAACTTAGGTTATCAGGCTTCAGTCTAAAATGTCATATCATACTATAATTCCCAGGACCAAGTCTGTTATTAAAATCGTAATGATATTTCCCGTTTCCGACATTAGGCTTACACTAGAACAGTCAAAAGCTTGCTATTCAATTGTGATTTTGCTTCAATTTGGAAAATGAGACTAGTTTATCTGATATTTTGGCTAACTAAGTGTTAGTAATTGATTTTAAATCTTAGTTCTGTAACTTTATCCCAAAATCACTAATTCAATTCGTCACTCGTGAAACAGACGCAGAGAACACTCAATTGTGATTTAATTTCAAACGGCCGTAGAAAGGCTTTGGAAACTTTAGAAGTCGTTATAGAACTGTTTTAGCTCCAATTCGGGGACCAATCATTCCGAGATAGGAGTTTCCAAATTAAAACAATATAATTGAGTTGAGTTTCCTTCGCACTTGACAAATATTTGAGACGTAAAGCGGCATCCGACGACTGGTTCAGGAAATTTAATATTTAAGTAATCTTTTGTTAGACTATTTTTAAGATCGTAATTATTTGAAAAGTACTATTGATGACACAAAGTTTTATATTACCTTCATCATCATTATCATTGTTGTGATTTTTAGCCACAACATAGGCATCTTACATCTCTTTTAACCAACTTTGATCTATACATCTAGATATATTTTTCACGGAGTCATACAGAAAAAAATATAAAAACAAAATTACTACTTACGATAATATGTCTTGCATCCATGTTGAAACTAGTTATTTTACCCGCACTCACTCCAATAAATCACTTAAATAATACATATTAAGCACGCTCTCGAAATTTTTCTTTGTGGAAATTAATAAAATTTTCACAAAATACCAGTGTTAATTATAAAACGTTGTTATTTGAGGCAATAAGATTAGCATATCTGCCCGGTCCGTCTCGGGTCAGACACACAATAGAATTAGGTAGAGCCAGTAAGACCTATATTAGTTTGAAAATAACAAATTTTTCGGTATTTCTAATATTAAAAAATATTGATGTACAAATTCATCAGATTTTTTATTTCGATGTTGACTTTAACCACACTAATCATTATTTATTTATTTAAACTTTATTGCACAGTGAGTTGTACAATTAGCGGACATAATGCATTGGGGTATTCTCTACCACTCTACTTGGGAATGAACAATGTTGAATCAGTGGCTTAACAAAAGCTTTGAAAAAGTTCAAACAGGTTGCTGTTTAGTTAGTCTCATAAAATTAATATTCCTATCGGAAGAGAAGGACAAGCAAACGCTGTCAAACGAAACCGATTTTGAATGGCAGTAACTCACTTTAGTGAGTAAAAGAAGTAACTTAAAATGAGATTCCCTTTCGTCCAGATGATTAACACCTATCTTCCTAGGTTAAACATATTAGTTTACCGCATGAATAAACAGTCGACACAAAATATCGAACATGCAGCCCTAGTTAAAACGAAATATTATTTCTTTGCACAAAATATTCGTAAATATGCATTATGTGTTATTTTGTCTTTACTTTTTACGTAAATAAACTTTTAAAGAAAATAATTAGCTAACTGTTGTTAGGGTTATTTTGATGTAATTAACAATAATCAATCACCGATCAAGTCACGATGTTTCAGAAGCACAATTTCTCTAAAACATACACAATTTCATTTGAAATTATAAAAAATCACATTTAAGTAATTTTCAGCGAGCCTTCATGGGGCGCCGAACTGTTTGACAGCTGCCAAAAATGGTTCTGCTACATAGCATCTCGCATATCTTTTTATCGCACAGCTTTCTCCTACTGACATCTCGCTCTTGTCGTTCTATTCCAAAAGGGATAATAATTCTATGGTTAATCTACGTCAATATTTGGTTATTGTTTCATTAAAATATTTTGCAATTGACAAATTTGAAATGAGTCTACTGCTTGTTTTTATGTGTCCAGTTAACTGCAAGCTGAAGTAAGCCATTAAACAGCAACTCCGCAGCTTTAGTGCCGCCTGAATTAGAATGTGTGCTACATTTTGTAGTATTCACTCCTATAGCAGGTTAACTATATGTCGTTGGGTTTAATAAAAATAAACATTACATAAACGGGAACGCAATAGTCCACATTCGGTGAAACAGCCTTTGAAGCCTATGAAAATAAATAATAATACTTATGACGCCTTTCTACTCTGTAAACTGCTGGCTTTCGTTCAAATCATAAAAAAAGTAAAACGATAGAACGTTTAGGCAATATCATTATTTCAGTTAGTTTACCAGAAACATGTTGCATATTTACAATACACTCCATAAACCCTGCAATAGATACTAGTCTCCATGTCTTTATTTGAACATAATTGATAAACATGCAGCTCTACCGGAAACATTTATATAAATTCCGACAAGAGAAGTAGACGTATGTGTACATCGCTCGACGTTTCAGCTGGGTTGCACCTGTTGTGGTCACGAGCGAGTTATTTTATTTTACAACGTAACCTTTCTTAATTGGGTTTAAATAGTTTCTTAATCCATTCGATATGGAGATTAGTCTCCATGTTGCCATGAAACCTTCTCTGTCGCCTTCTAAACGCTATCACTTGCATGCGTGAATGGGATCGATAGTGGGCGGGTCGTCGACCCCACAGCTGAGCTGTTGCGACGAAGTCAGGGTCAGAACTAGACTAGCTACTCGTGGTTACGAGTACGTGGCATTTTAAAGGGTTCGGGTTATATTTGAATGAGCAGTTTTATTTATCTATGATGTTAGGTATATTTTTGTCACCCGTACTACCGTAAGCGAGCCTATTTTTTTTATTTCGATTAAAGACTTTCTAGCACAAATCATGGCGTATAAAGAAGGACTTAATGCTAAAAGCATTATATGCCAATCTAACTTTTAGGTCATTCAGAGAGATGGCAATGGGTGCAGCGAAAATATATTAACATAAAATAAATGTTAACGTTGGCGGAAAACAGGTTTTTATTCTCATTATATTCTGAAATGTAAAACGACAAGACCTTAAATAAAACTGCAAATTGCCATCACTGTGTAAAGCGTGTTAGAGCTATATTTGTGTAAGAAGGCTTTGAAGCAAAGCTTGTTCCCAGAGCTAATCTTAAAGCAACATCAGATTAACTTCTTATCTTTGTCTAAATGATTTCTATTGTGCACTATAAATTGTGTCGAATAACACAGAAATCTCGAGAAACAAATAAAACTAAAGTAATGACACAGATAAACGCAGTAACAACAAAATACGAAACTAGCGTTTTTTCCTAGAGTGCAACGAACACATTTCAAACACGACGCGAAGTCAAAGTTCGATGTCGCGATAGAAAAGCCTGGACTTCGGGATAGAAGTGAAACTGGTAGAGGCACTGGACGGTGGTACGGTGACTATAGGTTTGTAAATCATTGGACAATCCTTTATTGTATGTTTATTTTACTAAACACAAACGGTGATACCTCAATGACGTTAATTAAGTGTAAAAGCTAAGTTATATAGTTTCTGAGTCTAGAATAAAAGATTTGTTTTGTTTTTTTTTTTTCATAAAACAATCTCAAGTTCTTCATTTTAATTTACTTCATAAACACGAAAAAGAAACAAACTAAATGTGAAACTCCACTCAAAAAAACTTCATAATGTAATATGCTTAAATCTCAAGTACCTACCAAACAATTTTCATCTTGACCCCACTCATATGATTGCGTTTACTGAGCGACTATTTATGCATCACCATTCTTCTTTTCCTCTGGCAACATTAATCATGCCGCGAGATTAGGCCGTTCCGACTCAATGCGTTAGTGTGATTTATGGCGGCGACCACCTGGCATGCTCGTTATAGTTTCTGTTAACCGTAGTTATGGGGTAGTTTACTATTTGAAGTTCAAACATTTTCGATATTTTTACAGGATCGTCTGTATTTACTTTTTAATAAAAAATGTGATTGTTAAGTTTATCTATAGATGAATAATTATTTCACCTGTTGGGCATAGGCATCAGCGGCTCTTGATGTGTACATGTAAAGAAAATTTTATAAACCAAACTTTTGTCTCATTTTATGAACTAATTAAAAATTGATTACTTATGGTCCCCCCTTATCCTTCATACTACCATAACATTGTCACCCCACAAGAATATGCATCTCACAGCCGGCAACTGCACCCGATATCTTGCATTTCCGTTCGAGAACCGGTCTTACTGATGGAAGCCTTGAGCACAAGATTCTTCTCTGAGTTGAAAAGAGAGAAAATGATCAAATTGACGTTTTTGTATGGAAACTGTGTCAATATAAGATTGCTCTAATTTCATGTTTTTTTTAGATTTTGCCGCTTTGGCTCTCTATTCTAACTACCTGACTCTGAAACTACTACATTGAATTTGCACATTATTTCACTATATGTATAGTAGGAATATATTTTTTACATTAATTAATAACGAGTCAGTAATCGAATTTAACAATCTGTCATATCTCCGCCAGTGCGCCTACCGCTCCGCATCTCCGCAAGTGTCCGCCCCACATTTCAGGCATCAGAAAGCTTCGCTTGGCCATATTCATAATTTTCCGCTTCGTCGTCCGCACCCGCGCCGCTCTGCAGAAGTATTATGTACCTTAAAGCGATTGTGATACGCGAGGGTAATCGCTTAATAAAAATGGGCACCTTTAACGGTGTCGTAGCTGATTTTATGTCAATGCTCTTTATAATTTTGTACGCTATTAGAGATTTCTTCATAGCTTTAAGGGATCTGCAGAGAACATTTTAGAGCACTTTGACATTAAGGCGACTTTAGCAGCGGCGCGACTTACGCGCGACAGTCGCGCTGCCGATAATGTCATACTAATTACGGCAGCGCGACAACAGCGCCGAAGCGGCGCGTAAGTCCCACGCGGGTCTTGCAGTGCTAATACGGGAATAGTATTACCACTGCAATGGGTAATGGATATAGTGGGAACACCCAGTCGCGCTACAGACGCGCTGCTAATGTGAAGGCATCCGCTGCTGCCGCGCTGCTGTCGCTCTAATGTGAAGGCGCGCTTAAACATCAAGTCGGCCTTTTGTATTTTTTGTGCATTAAGGGTTTTAAATAAACAAAGCTCTCAATTGCTAGCGCGTTTCTTTTGGAGCTTCCAAAATACTGTCACACCGTCATTATTGATGGTAATGTGATAGCCACCAAGTTAGCTAGTACCCCGGCCGGTGCGCAAGGAATGCTCGGTAATGAATGCGCATAACATTATCGCTCACTATGTATAATTTAGCGAGTGTTTTGTTGCTGCAATCGCTTTTTGAATTGGTGCTTTAATTGATGGGAATCTCTTAAAACTGGTGGGGGACGAAAAAATAAGCTTTCAGTATTAAATACCTATTACATAAATTATTATACGTGTGAATGGTAAGACACAAGCTACATGTTTTTTCTAAGCTAAACATTTATCAAAATTTAACTTATCAACAAAGTTATTTTTATTTGATTTCTGTTGGCTTACGTTAATTGACATTGCATACCTTGAAAAGGTTAAAAGAAAATGTTTTAATGGTTTAGAATATTTTTTAACACTCACAGTGTCATATTTTATTCTTGAAATATGAAAATAAGAAACCAAAAATTGCGCACGGGCGGGACTCGAACCAGCATCTTTCTGGCTTACCGGCCCAACTGCTCTGCTCTCTCTCTAAATTTTTGGTTTTATTATTTTCATCTTTCAATAAAACGATTTATTTTTGTTTTAGCAAAATATTAGAGTACTGTCAATTTCAATTAAATATTGCAATTTCAATTATAAACCAATTGATGTGTTGTCTGGCGCATATTATTTTATTACTAGCTTTTGCCCGCGACTTCGTTCGCGTGGACTTCAGGTTCATCCCGTCTAGTAGCGCAAAAAATGTGTTTTTTTACGACCTCACATTAGAAACCTCAAAAATTGTAGCTTATATGTTATTCAGATGTATAAGCTATATTGTGGTAAAGTTTCATTCAAATCCATTCAGTAGTTTTTACGTGAAAGAGTAACAAACATCCATACATCCATACATCCATACATCCATACTTACAAACTTTCGCCTTTATAATAGTAGTAGGATTAATGCCAATAAATATAAACACTTCAGTAATAGGGTGTATTGGGGCAAATTGGAAGCCGTGTGTACGATGGTGTATGTACCATTTGAATTACACTTACAGTGCTTTAGTGTCTATCGTAGAGTTTCAAAATGCGGGGAGACCGCGCAGTAACGAATGCGCATGTCATTACACGTTGGACGTGTTAAGTGAGTTCGTGTGTACTCGCCACTAGCCGTTTCCCTACTGGTTTAAGTATTTTGTTGGTCTATAATTTGCTTTGTGGAATTTTTCGGTGGGATGTTTTACAGTCTGCCGCTGAACTGCAAAATATTTTGAAATAAGTTTTATTGATTTCTTTATTTATACTTTATTGCACTACCAAAAATTTTACTAAAATGGACTTTATGATATCTCTACCAGTCCTTTGGGCTAAGCAGAAATAATGGTAGGCGGTGCAGCAAAGAAAAAAAAATTAAGGTAAAATTTCTACTTTCAAAATACATAAACAATCTAAGCATTTAAAAAAATACAAAATAAATGCAATTTACTATGTTTGAAAAATGTGGTGTCCACACCAATCGTGTTAGTTATTTCTAGAAATTCGCAAGTAAGCCTTGGTTGTTGATTTGTTGTTATTAAAAAAAATACGACACTAACATATTCGGTAATTAAAACGTTTGATATTAATATATTCGTAACTTTTACAGATTTATTAATCCTCATAAACGCCGCGGGCCCAGTTTCACGTGTTTCACGCGCCCTAGGGGGCGCCTGAATATATTGACCATATAAATGTGTACAGGAGACGGGAATTTATTAGCAACCTATTTGTTTGCGGGGAGTGTGACAGAACAGGCCCAGGGAGAAATTAAGCCTTTATTTAACGACAAACAATTAGTACATTTAAACGTCATGTAATATAAGAAGAATTATAAACATTGTTGACGAAGTAAATATACCCGTGGGATATTAATATGGTAAATTCATCCAAAGCTTGAAGGTGTTTTAATTTAGTGGGCTTAGTCTGAATAAGCAATGTATGTAAAATAAATAAACAAAAACATTCTTCTGTGGAAAGTCGCAATCCAATCAACGCTGAACGAAACTGTTTTATCCAAGTAACTAGTTTCAAAACACAATGAATCAGAAGTTGTCCAACTTGTGATCGAAGTTTAATTGTGTCTGGCTGACTCCCGGCCATTCGAAAAGCTAAGACAACAAAAAATAGATTTTTCTAGTTTTTTTGCAAAAAAAGTATGACCAAATACATAATCTATCCTGGTCATCACTTATCGTCAGTGTGGCTTAATGCTAGACTTAATAAAAAAAGAATACACCGCAAACCAATTGCATTGACTTTTATTGGCATTTCGTAAGCAATAAAGCCTTAATAATTACTCTCAAAACTGAAAAATTGCACATTGTAGTATTGTCTCATCAGATTTTCAATCGCGTCCAATTGAAACCTTTAGCGTTATATCTCTTTCCTGAAAGAAGACATTAGCGCATAAAGCAACAACAACCAATAATTCATGCGCCGCTGACATCTCCGCCATTTTATTACATTTAAATAGCTTCGAAAACAGTTATAGCGGGAAAACGAGCCGACTTCGCGCGGGAACTTATCTTACATTTGAAAAATGGCCGCCGTAAAATTCTAATTTAAACGATCGGTGAAATTAATATCAGGGATTGTTTTGACTGTATTTGTCTTTGATTGCTGGTTCCAACCGGTTGCTGGGCGTATTCGTCATGTTTTAGGCTCATTTAAAGATTGCTTGACTCTGGTGTAAAAGACAAGAAGAGTTTTATTGCTTATTTAAGATCATTTTATTACCGATTGTTAATTTGCATCATACTCCTTTACAATTTGATGCTTTGATTGATCTTTACAGAGTTAGTCATACAAAAGAGTAGAGTTAAAGGTTTGACCATTTCGTTACGAGTGCCCCAAGTTTTATTTAGTTACTTTCCTAAATTATACTAAGAACATAAGCGAATGCAAATGCAACATTACCATTTTATCTGTTTAAGATACATAATCCGCGGTGAACCTGTTGTACAATAAACTTCTGCAGCTTGCGCTGTAAATTTTTATTCTTTTTGTTTAAGCGTTAGCTGCAAAAATGCAAATTCTGCTCGCCGCGTCTGTTAATGTTGTGATCCATTGTTGTTCCGCCTAATAGAGACCACTCTCGTCAACTAGCTGAATCGTTTTTATTGCATTTTTACTTTTACAACAACCGATTTAGATTTACGGGGCGTTATGATGGATTGAAATAGAATGCACAGTTGGTCGGCGTTTGGGAAGTTATGACGTTATGTAAACGTTTTGAGTTAGCTTTTGTCATGTTTTGAATATCGCTCGGAAATCACATTTTATACTTTAATCCTGATGTAAATATTTTCATAATAATTTCTTGTAATTAAGTGATCTGATAAGTAGGATCTTTTAGTTACGAAGCACAAAGAAAGAAAAAAAAACTCAAGCTATTCAAAATGACAAAATTTTATTCAAAAAGAAGCCAACAATTCTTTGTAATTCAATAACCCTTACTTTGCATTTGAAACACATCTGTAACGATGTCACAGTGATCTGCAAAAGTCCCAACTCAAAGAAATGTTAGGTGAAACCAAAAACAACAGTCAAAGAGAATGCCCCGTTAATCCTGTTCATATTTCACGGGGTACAGTCGCCGACATTCGTTATACGAGTTCTTCTATTCGTTTACGACTTTATTATTGTCCAACTGTTTTTCCACCTCCATGTCTGCGATATAAAATGTTTATGGGCTGGCTGAATCATAATAAAAGTAATATTACATTTAACGCTTATTATAATAATACATTTTACGTGTTATTGCTACTAAAAGATACTGAAGTAAGTTTATTATAGATTACCCTAATAATCCAGTGTTTTTGGTACCTATTAAACCTTCTGGCATCAAAAAAACACCCGTTTTAGATGCAGTGTATTTACTTTGTGTCTAATAATATTATAATTTTACATTTAATCATGATAGGTATTAAAATTTAGTTAAAAAAAACTGAATAACGTTTTTTATTTGCCTGTCCACAAAGTCAGGACGCAAAAACAGAATATTTCTACGAAGGAGCGGATTTGGTTCCGTAAATAATTAATAGACGGCGCGGCCCAAACAATTGTTAAACCCCTGGATTTGAGTGCTTCCGAGTCGCCCCGCTCTCCCCTCAACACACAACGGCGGGCGTATTCCGTAACTTAAAGCGACCAATATAAACCGTGTGCTTCTTTCTCTTAAAATCATTGAGAATGTTCGGTATAGGTCTTTGGCGCCTTTCAAATGAAAATCGCTTGCACGACACAAAAACATTGATGCAATCTTTAACTCTTAAGGTGGTAAGGTGGTAAGGCGGCAGTGACCGTAATAGTACGTTGGGATGCCGTAAACCGTATCAAATTCAAAACAATTCATTCATAGCGAACGGATGAATGCAATAGCGTCAATGCTTTTCGTCAGCACTTACTCTGAAGCTTTCAAAATAGTGTTAACAATTGCCTTACAAAGGCGATCGAGTTAGTCAATTGCCCTGCAGGTGGACGAATTTTACCTTATTTTGGAATAAAATATATATTAAGTAGCAGCTAAAAAAGCTTTTTTTAAGTAGCAACTACGAGTGTGTTAATGTGTTTTTAATGTTTCTCCTTTCCCTGATGATGGGTAATCTTGATTGTATGAATATTTTTTCCATGTAACAAGTGGCGATAGAACGCTGGGGGTGCGACTGAATCGATACTCAATGGGCCTGATTTATTAGTTCCGAGAAGGAATGATACCAGTTGTTTGAGTATACCTGAAGGTATACCTCGCTCATTCGCAAGAAGGATGTCACAATTAAAAATGAGCATATTTTGGGAAATTAGGTTTTAAAGTTTGTAAATTTAATAAAAAAGTAACTGCTCCATGTAAGACCATATAATTTTTTTTATTTTGTTCCCCATGAATTCAGCTTTTTAAAATAGTTTTGCTTGTAAATAGAAATGCAGACAGTTTTTTGCTATTCGTGTTTAAGTGTGAAAATGGTAAAGTTGTGTCGTTCTTGTAAAAAAATATATTTTAAAATTTGTGAATTATCTTTCTTGTGTCATTGTTTATAATAAATAGTTCGTATTTTTAGGATTTAAAATGAAATACTAATAGTACAGAAAAAAATATTTTCATGGTTATTGTTTTATTACAAACAAGTCCAAAGCAAATGACAGTCTAATAAATAATTAGACAAATAATCAACTTGATAAAATGAATATCAAATCTTTTATAATGTATAAAATGATAAAGAGTTATCAACTGGTCTCAACTGGTCTCGCTGAAGGGGTATCTCTCCTCACCTGTAACGGTCACATCGGGAGTTCCCCAAGGATCTCATCTGGGCCCCTTATTATTCGTAATATTTATCAACGACCTACCCAACAAGATATCTAGTAACTGCTTAATGTACGCTGACGATTTGAAACTGTTTCGCTCAATAGAGAGCACAGACGACTGCGAGGCAATCCAAAGAGATTTGGATGCCATAACACAATGGTGTAGTCAGAACAGAATGTTTCTAAACATAAAAAAGTGCTTTACTTTATCCTTCACCTTGAAGAAGGATAAAATTACCTTTAGTTACAGCATTCATGGTCACGAGCTGGATCGTCACTCGGTCGCTAGAGACCTTGGAGTTTTCTTTGATGAGAGCCTTTCTTTTCGGGTCCACTATGATCATATAACCAGGAAAGCTCTTCAACTGTTGGGCTTCATCACCAGAAATACAAAGGGTTTCAGGAGTCAACAAGCAATATTCTGCCTGTATTCTAGCTTGGTTAGAAGCACCCTTGAGTATGGGTCAGTAGTATGGTCACCATATTATAAGGTTCACTCTGCCTCAATTGAGCATGTGCAGGAAAGGCTTCTAAGAACCGTCTGTTACAGGGAGAGATTGGGCAGAACTTGCTCTTCATACAAAGATAGACTCCTCAAATTTGGACTCACTTCGCTGCAAACTCGTAGGAATGAGCAGGAACCAATTTATCTGCACAAATAACTCCACTCGCATATTTATTCCCCCAGCCTTCTAGGTGAACTTAACCTAAATATTAGGCAAAATGTACGCAGGCCTAAATCCTTTGACATTCCTCTAAAACGCAACAATATTTCGTTTCATCAGCCACTGCTAAGGATGTGTAGACTATAATAATACATGCACAAAAAGCAACCTCTGTCTGCTGGATATCTTCGAGCACAGGATACCACTGTTTCGAAAGCGTGTTAAATATATTCTTACAAAAGCTTTACTGGACTAAAATTACTTTATTATTATATCAAGTCACATTTAACTTAACATTTAATCTAAAAAACTTTAAAAAGCTGTCTTATACTTAAGGTGTAATTGCTACTTACATTTAATTACTAAAACTACAACTGCATGCAAATCATGTTGTGAAAACTATTTTAGGGTATCATTCTAGTTAGATTAGTTACTCGCTTTTTTTGTTATTGTTTTGAATGTTACCTGTATTGTTTTCCTAATAAAATAAAATAAAAATAATAATGAGTATAGAATGAACGCTGAACGCTATTATTAGAATTAGTTCTAGTAGTTCCAGTAGCTGTGGAAGAAGATGAGGAGTTGCTGCTCACGGTCAGAAAGGGCTCTAGTTCACGTTAATCATCTATATTCATGTTGGTCTCTGTTAAATTTATTTTGCAGTCTTCTTAATTTACTGATGGCAAAATTTTTCAATAGTCAGATAAGAAATTCGACGAACAAAATACAAATATAATTTGTCGAACGATACAAACATTATCGTAGATAATTCGTACATTTAATCGACTGAAAACAAAAAATAATTGTATAAAACGTAATATCAAAAAATGTTCAACCATTATACCATTATACCATGCGCGGCGTTTAGCAACAATAATAGCTTTTCAAACAATGTGTCGTTTAAAAACTTTAACTTTTTTTATTTATTATTATCAATAACGTAGTAAGTTAATTAATTCATACAAAGCGGATTATGTTTGATTATCAATAACGACATAAAGCTAAATAGGACTCATATTAGAGACGAAATTTTCAAGTTGAACAACGGCACAAAAGATGATGTGTCGTGTTTGCACTAAATTTTGAAATTTGCTCGGTTACTAACCTTTTCAAGAATAACGTCATAAAACGATTTGTGTCGCTATTAACAAGAACAAGAACGTGCAATCACTTCGACGACCTCGCGACAACTAAAATGAGTCGGTATCGAAAAAACGTACGCGTTCGAATGAGACAGACACATAGCGACACAACTTGTCTCGTTCGCTCATTTAACGGTTACGAGTTGTGTCGTTTTGTCAGAAAATAAAGTAAAATTTTCTCATTCTTTGTGTATATGTAACTAAAAATCACCGATTTTTTAGATGTGACGTCCTTCTTGCAAATGAGCGCTATCGAACTGCGCAAGCGATGTCGCGTGCAACAGCTACATTCACACTAACTCATGACTACATCTTAATCGTTATCAATTTGTGATACAGTTTCTGCAATAAAACAACAATTTTACGGATTGATTTCGCGAACGTTTATTTTTATTTTATGCCTGACGTTTCGAATGCTTTACAGCATCCGTGGTCACAGACAGACTGTCTGCCTGTGACCACGGATGCTGTAAAGCATTCGAAACGTCAGGCATAAAATAAAAATAAACGTTCGCGAAATCAATCCGTAAAATTGTTGTTTTATTGTAATGAGTATTCGCGTAAACTTCAGAACCAGTTTCTGCAATCTCTAACTTTGCTGCACCTTGATTACGAAGTGGTTCGAGTGTGGTTATTTCACCTAAACCCTCTAATGGAAACGCTAATATTAATGGGTTAAGTTTGTATTACGTGGGTTTTGATCAAATGTACGTTGTAGGCACCAAATTCTTGTTTGTACCTGCATAAGTATTTAGTTTTTTTATAGTTATTTTATATCAAGGGATAACTTAAACCTTACTTTAAAATAGCCTCATGTAGACCTAATGTTTATGTCTAAGATTAGGTTATGTTTTTTTGCATCAAAGCGTAATTAATAATTATAAGAAATATACATTTTTTTTTCGTAACACAGATATTTCACAGATTTTTTTAAATTGTGTGTTAAATGTGCTGCCACTTAAAAAGAAAACACGAAAACAAGCTGCTAAACAAATAATATGTGTGTTCGTATTCTATTCGGCATCTATGAATTGGTAGGTACATTTCTATATTAGTTTCTCATACGTTCGTTTGCTTTCTAAGCTTCCCATTTCACTGAGATACCCGAATAGTTAAAGTAAACATTCCCAAATGTTTGCACTAAGATAATTTTACATAACATCGTTTAGTTAGATATTTGCTTGTTTTATCGCCGAATCGATCGGTTAGTCACAACAGGGAAATGTTATCCCAATGTATCCTAAAACAACAAAGCTTGGAACCGCGGGGTTAATGTAAACAAAAATATTGTATGTTTGATTCATATTCCGTTCTCAGATTTAGCGTAATAGGAGGACTTATTTTGTTCAACCCGGCTATCGTAAAAATGAACCGGTTAAATGTGTCAAATTCTTCCCACTTCATCTACCCGCGTTCGTCCTTGTCATGTCGATACAGTTCATTTCTGCCTACTTTTCTCATCGCGCAGTGACAGTGACAGGTCCATGATTACGATAATCAGGTCATAAGTTGCACTACGCAAGTGATTTTCCTTGATTCAAGTCCATTTTAGAGATTATTTACCTTTTTTTCTTCGCACAGATTCCATTGATTTTATAAATTGATGTAATGTGAAAAGGGACTACCTAATAGTTTTTATGTAGTTACTTCTACATTTGAAATAATGGGAGGATGATTTTTCACAGGTAGACTCATAGTGTTTGATACACTTTCGTTCATGGTGAATTTCATAATACTAACTTTATCAGCTCAATTTTAGGTGTAACATTCTCTCAAAATAGAAATATGTTTCTCCAATTCTAAAAGTAATAATACAACCATCAAGGAAAAGGAAAAAAATATTATACTACTCCAAAGTAGGGATTTTCCTACAGCACCCACTAACTTAGAAAACTCGCCTCATATTTTTCGTACATTTATTAGGGACGTGCCGAATTTTGAGTACAAATACATCCATATCCGAATAACAATCATCTGTTTTTCATAAAAAGTTCGCTATAGTTACTACATTTCAGTCCAGGATATACATGTCTGTTAAATCAGAGGACATACAATTTTGTTGTGTTCTTGTATTTCACCTACTTACATAATATCAACAAGATCATATATTTAATAGAAGCCTCGCATTGATTCTTAGCCAGTAACCTTGTAGTCTCTTATTATTTTTATAACGTTTTGTGTGTTATTAATATGATTTTATTTTGTATCCGTATCCGAAACATCTCATCCCTACATCCTCTAGTATTTATTATATTTTGGCTTCTGTGGGAGGCGTGACGTCACTGGCGGATTTATGACCGAAAATATACGAAGAAGAACAGAATTTCTTATCAGATACCAGATAGCGAATATTTCTGGTAATAAATTGCTATTTTGAGTACTTATTTGTTGCTGGGATAGGATATTTACCTTCTTTTATATTTTGCTAATCTTTTTTAAATATTAGGCATTTTTCTTCGTACTTAAGAGCCATATGATAGTCTGGAGATTCTCAGATTTTACCGAATTTATCAATGTGTGTGTGCGATTTTATATGTCCGGGACACAAAAAAATGTTAACTGTAATTAAACAATTTTGATACTTTATCTCTAGGTAGTATGATGCTATGCGTATGATGAACACAGAAAATGATGGTCTTATAAAAGTCGATGTGATAAATTAATGTTATACCAGTTTTTTTGTATTTAAAATACCTATTACGAATACAGTGAATACAGTTCGGAATCAGGGCTCGCGTCAATTCCGTTCGCGAACATTTTCCTTTTGATAATTATATAACTAAATTCACAGATTTAAACACAAACGTACAGTTATAATAACGTAAAAAAACTTACAGCATAGAAAAAACGAAATGCATCCAAAGGGTGAAGACATATAGAGGCGGGTAACACGCACTGACCTGCAACGACTAACCAGTGTTGTGCCGTGTTGGCTATTTCATGGAATTGAAATGCTTTATAGAGACTTTTCCGACTATAGTCTTGATTTGAATCTTGTTTTAAAACAATTTTCTAGTGTCAGTCGGTCCTTATTTGGATTGTTGTAACGAATTTCTTAAATATTTCGAGATTAAAAATAGATGAATTGGCACATCACTAGTCAGTCGGTGCAGGTTGGTACCGGTTATCTGCCTCTTTATGTCTTCACCCAAATCGTGACTTCTCAGAGTAGGTATTTTTTTACGAATGTAAACTCCACGAGAAACGGGGACTAAGGGTTATTGGTGGATGATGCCATTGGTTCTGCGCTTGATCTACCACGTGTCATACCAGCTGGATGCTAAGAGGATTTATTTACACATAAATGCTTTTTAGTGTAACGCTGTTCTTTGATATAATTTGTACTTTGATTTAAGAAATATGTTACAAGTTATTAAAGCTGACATTCAGAAAATGTAGTTAAGAAAATTTCGATCAAGATTTCAAGTATTTCATGTATAACAGATGATAAACAAGATAATTTTTATTTCATTATTTGGTTTACTATATCATTTTGTCCAATAAATATTATATGAATATGGACTTGAATAGAACCATGGAACTTCATGGCATTTGCGTACAATTTGAATACAGGTTCATATTAACTACATACACATCACATGAAACGCTTCTATTTAAACAAGCGTTTTACTATACAAGTTTATAGTTAGGTTGTGGTTGTGGATTGTGGTAGAAAGAAAAGTAATGTTAAATAAGCAAAATATTGCCCTATTTATTTAGGTTTAAACCATTGAAACACTGTTACTAGCGTATGGAATTAATGCCATGAACAAGTCCCACACAGTATGAAATTGACGCCAATGGCCAATGGTATGTACGTACAAGTGCGTATCAAAGGTTGTGGAACTAAATAACGCCTATATAGGGTCTATATTAAGAAAAACTGACCTTTTACTTTTTGTCGTCCGTTTATTCTTATTCAAAATCCAAAGCACGAATGATGTAAGAAAATTTATAAACTTACTTGTTTACTACTCAAAGTCAAATACTTAAAACAAAAGCCCTTATTGGTCTTTAATTTTGTTGGGTTAATGGTCACTTCACCACCATACTATTTCAATAAAACCGACTTCAAAAACAAAACACATTAAAGAGTCTTAAATAAACTCTTGAAAGGACTCCATTTTAGGCATACCATTTCTTTTTGGAGTCGATGCCCAGATAGATGTCGCTTAAGATGGAACTTGAGAGAGCCCATGCGATGGCACTGACTTCAAAAAGAAATGGTTTGCCTAAATTGGAGTCCTTTGAAGAGTTTTAGACTTTTTAGTGAAAAAAAAAACTTCGACCACAGAAAACTTTACTTCATATCCAGCCTCGGCGCGTCCCAGCCCTGTTTTATAATAACTTAAGGGGTAAGAGGTAAATACCAATTCAACAAAGTAAATATCATGAAAATCGGTCTACCGTTGTTGAACTATAAAGTAGTGTTACTGATATTACTTTATTTTATATAAATAAATAATAATTATTATTTGCAACCCCATACATATGCAATAGAATTGGTACTATTGCCTATTCTTTGCCATATGAATTCAGTATTTGTCTAAAATTGACATTTAACTGTTTGGTGATAGAAACAGTTTGCTCATCATATACCACAATTTTATTTTGTAGATAATTTTTATTATTATTATTTTTGTCGATAATCTTGGTCCTAGTATCTGCACATTTTGTTTGATCAAGTTTCGAAAATACAAATTGTATATGATAAAAGATCTTCGTTATAACTCATGAACCTCTTGAAATAGTCGCCATACATATAAATCTTTCTTGTTTATAGTATTAATAAGGATTCCTTTCTATGCAAGTTTACATAACATTGATTAATCATTTAAATACAACTACTAATCGATACAAAAGAACGAATACTTTTTTGTTATAATTAGAGACCATCGACGATCCAAATGCACTATGGCTTTATGCCTGTTGCATAAAGCCTCAAAGCGAATTGGTCGACGTATAAAAATTGTGCAGAGCGTGATATTTTCAAATTTGGAATTAGTATCATACACGAAATAAAAGAGTAGCAGCGAAGACAACGAGCGACACACCCTTCCCCTCCGAGCGCTCGGCGCTGTCTGTCAAACTTCGATCGAAGATGATTGTTCGTGACAGCTCCAAATCTCAAATTTATAGGTTACTTTAGTAAGATATTTTGAATATATTGCACAAGATAAAATCAAGAATTTAGATGCTAAGTCAAAGATAGGAACCTCTATAACATTGTTTTATCAAATAACACAGAATAAGTGCAATGTATCTCAGAGATATTTGCCTGTCTTTAGGAGCGTATTTTATGAGATCACAGCTTATCGGGCTATTCATGTAATATTATTGGTTACCTTAAGAAAAAAAAAAAACATGACTAAACGTATGAAATTATTTCTTTTCAGGTAAGTCACATCCGTTTTTATGCTGGCAAAGTGTTATAAATTCAGAGGTAAGTTTAACACCATTTGATTTCAAAAATGTTTATCAAATATTAAGATACGACCATAGCACGTTTAGCTGAAGTAAAAGGTACCTGTATGTACCTAACTAATACTTATGTACCAAACTACCAAAATGCATTTGCAAAGTTCGATTTAAACTTTATAGCATTCAAGAAATAATCCAATTTGATCTAGCAGCTTTAACCCCCGAAGCTCTAGTCGAGCTTTTCCGTGCTTTAAATAATTTTGTTTTTCTTCTTTAAAAAGCACGCGGTTTGTCGTCTTAAATCCTAAGTGAGTTGGCATAGATAGAACCAAGTGCTACGAGTGTCTCCAAAAGTAGTTATTGTGTTTTTGAACGCTTTGCAGCAACGGAATCTAAAATTCATTTTGGCTCCTTAGTATGCTGTTTCCCTAGTGGGACCAAAAATATCAGTGTAGGCTACTACAACTATGAGTGTCAGTGTAATGACTATTGCCGATATTTTTATATTCCTATTTCTATTGGCATTGTAGCCTCAGGACTCAGTTGATAACGCGCTGATTATAGCATTTACACTAGTCACCGTTTTACTTGTTCCACGACCAAAAACATTTGCGAAATTCACTCGCCATTTAAACAACGGCTAACATCCCATCGCGACATTGGCCCGGCGACCCGCGTCGGTCGGGAATCAAACCTGCAATAAATCTACCCTCACACACACACGCACACGGCTACACACGCGAATAATGGAGCCATTTAAACCATTACCCACCTGCCGGCGGCCGGTTACGTGTTGTGATGGCGATTGAGAGAAAAAAAAAATTCAGAAGCATAGAAAACTATTAGTTCCAAGTAACGAGTGAACGAATAAGTTTTTTAATAAATAAACTTTATATTGGTTTGGTTACAACCCCAGCTTCTATTATGTATTCAGGTTGATTATGTATTCAACGTGATAACTTATTGTGTCTGGAGTGCTGTTCACTAACGTGTTAACAAGTAAATGTGTGAAGGTAGAGTTTTTTTGTTTATTGAAACCAAGTCGATACGGCGGAGATCTTTTCGTAGACAACTTGGAGCAGGCGACCAAATGGTGACACATACGAAGCCTACCTGAAATATATAATCAATCTTCATTTAAACACGAAATAACCTCCACCAGTCTGTCGGTTATTTCTGTCCAGACAAACCAAAATGGCGGGTCGAAAGTGACGCGACGGTGCAAAGGTTAAATAGTATACTCTATTCAGTCTGCCTGTCAGGAGGTGAGGTTTAGTGGAGAATAATAAATGGCGACAAATGGAATGAAAACATTCGCGATATTTATTTTGTAGGCTGAAATGAAGTTGTTTTAGTAGGTTGTTCTAAGTAAGTGGCTGATAAGTATACTCGTATCTATGATACCATATAATTGGTATAGACGAAAAACGTTCAAAGCATCATTGGTTTCTCAAGGAATTTTATTGGTATGGATATGTTGTTATATAAAGATTTAGACGAAAGACGAAAGACACTGGTGCCTACGACACAGGGAATCCTAGAGGTAGGAGAGAGGTATACCAGTGCACTTTTAAACCAACTCAGCACTAGCCCACAATTGTCCCGAAGCTGTGGTAGGGTCTATGCTGGGACGTGTATAAGTGCCCCCAGTGGGTCTAAATGCAAAAATAAACGACTTTTATGACTTTTTATGGCTTTTAATGTTGTACTTTTTTACTAATTAAATTTATCTTATCTATCTATCTTATTTGCGAAGATGTAACACTCATAAGTATAACAAATAAATATGTTAGAGTTGTTACACTATACCATTTAAAAAAATCAAGTACAAAAGCTTGCGTGCTAGTTCAAACAACGAAATTACGAAAGCAATGACTGAAAAGTAAATAACACACCACAGAAGTAAGAGCACTCAAATAAAAATAACACAGCAATAGTTAAATGTACGAAAGATAAAAAAGCATTTGTTCAAGGAAAGCTTTAAACCGTTGTGGCACCTAAACAAAGCGCTGACGCGAAATAGAAAGAATACCATGCAATAATATCTAACTTTAATCCTTTCCTGTTAAATTTACAATCAAAAGGAGTAAATTTTAAAGTTGAAAATGCGTTGTGTGTTGTACAGATAGCAATTAAGGAAGGTGCAATAGTTTACGTTGAGGCTCGGGCTTCCCATATTAGCTCTGCTATTGCGTTGGAAAACGAAGTGGGTTTCAAAGTTGCTACGTGTCTGAATATTATTAAACGTTACATTTTAATGAGAATGCGGCTTCTCGCAACTTAATTAAACCTAAAAGGTCTGATGTGATAACATCCTGTTGCATAAAAGTGAGATAAGAAATATTATTGGAGAACTTCGTGTGGGACATAAAACTGTCAGCAGAAACTAACATAAATAGTATTTTTTACAAAACTTCTACTGATAATTAAGCTTGTATTTCAGTGGTCGTGTATTAGATCCCTTACAATTACACAAACCTTTTAAGTAAAATGTATTTGATTTCGTTTTATACGTTATCATCATACTCGGTAAACGATACCATATTAGCCTTTGAGAAGGTTTAACCCCACGTTAATGATAATATTAAACCAAATGGACCATAAACAGAGGTTTTAATAAAGTGACAGAATATTCCCCGACACCCGCAAATATTGCCCTAATTTTAACGAAATCTGTTTACTTAAAGCAATATTTAATGCGTGAAGTGCTGCAGGGCGCCGTTTTAGTCCGGTATTGTAAAGCAACCTGAGATAGCGGAATATTCTTGTAAAAGTAATTGCGAATTTTTGTGACTAGAAGACTTATCGTATTAATTGTATAATATACTCGTACAAAGCGTATTGAAGTTGAAATTAAATTTTGTTGTAATATGTATTACGCCAAAAATGTAGCAGCCCATTTGATAAAGAGTTTTCAAAACTTTATCATAAACGTCAAATTAACAACGTTATCAAACGCCTTAGAGTGATTTATTTTCCAAATCTGATTGAACGAATACAAATGGTTCCAAGCCTTCCTTCAAAGGTTTGCGTGACGGAACCCATAACGGTGCCTTGGCATATCTCTGGCGTTATGATAGGAGGCTATATATTCCACCACGGTATGCCAAGTTGAAACTTTTGCGCTGTTATCCTTTCTAAATCACACCCTTTGTTTGTCGGCGATTATAGATATACGAACCCTTTAATCTACTAGTAGGTTTTTTATTTCCATCTTTATATACAAAAGTTATTCGGTCATATGTGTAATCTGCATCTTTTGCATCAATAACTCAGCAAGGTAAGAGCTGTTGAAAAAATTGAGGCATCAAACACAACAATGGAAACACAGAAGTCCTGTTTACATAAAATAAATATTATCTCAGCGTCTTGTTACATTGATGAAAACATTTCGCAGAATTGTTTGTCTTATTACAGTTTCTTCGAAGTTAGCTTACGTAAAGTTGTTATACTAGGGTCTTAGCAAACAACCTCGCTACTCTTGTCAATACACATACCTATAATGTTTCTAGAGCATATCGTGTCATGTGTGTTACTAACACACTTATAGACTGGTTAACTTTTTATTCTGTTTGCAATTTTATAATATCTCTAAAGTAATTACCAGTTAAGCTTCCATGAAGTTAGGTTGGGTAATTAAATTGTCACAATGCTCTAGCCCAGTAATAAGGATTGATATTCGTAGATTGAAATTTGATTTGACTTGAGGTATACAGGGTGCCAAAAGGATCACATTGTCACTGGATCCTTCTGGAACACTTGATCTTTCTCGAAACGTTTCCATGCCAACGGCTTTTCTTTATCCAATGACATAAATATCTTAATTAATTAATTCCTTTACAGATATCTTATCGTGGGCTTCCAGTAAGATGAGATGTTGTTTCTGTCTTAAGTTCAAATCCATTTCCATCCAGTTCAAACGGAACAAAACAGTAAACATTTTGCTATACATTTTATAACTTGGAAAAAATGACATAAGGAAAAATAAAGGGTTTACAAAATATACTTTTCAAATTATATTGATGAATCTTTGCTCTTCTCGAAGATGAAACCCATTATCGTTATTATACTTCCCTTCAGCCGTGAATCTTCTATTTATCTCAATGGTTCTGATTCAGAGAGTTTACTTTGTATTAATGCAGAAATCAGTATTTCATTCGAGCTTTTAGATTTGCAGAAAAAAGGATTTTAATCTTTTGGTTGTCGAGTTTCCATAAATATTTTCAGTCCACAGGTCGTAGGTATTGAGTATAAAAAAAATCCGAACTTACGGAGAAATGATCATGTAGGTATTATAAACGTATAAGCAGTTCTGTACATACTACACATAGGCATTGCATGATGTACATACATGATACTACACATACCTAGGCATTATATTAGTAACCGTAGCTACTGTAACGTGTGGTAATAACTCAGAGAGCCCAATCAATGGCGGGACCGAGTAATCTGTTCAGCTGATAAATGGATGCGTCGCGATTCATCTGCCATCTCATAGACTAGATGCTTGCAAGTAGCCAAGTGTGTTTTGTGCCTAATTTTGCAGTTAGGTACTTAATAATGTTACATCAGCATAATTAACAGCCCCTTTACCAATTGCAATGGTATGAATGGCAATAAATACTAGTGATCATGTACAAGTACCTACTGTAAAATGACTTGAAAGATGAAGATCCTAATTTATTAATCTAAACATTTGCAGACGGGATCAATACGTTTTGTTTTTACTTGGTGAATTTAAAAAGACATATACAGACAGATTTAGATAAATTTACGAGCAGTCTTCTATAAATTAAATAGCCAAATAAAAGCGATTCGTTAATTAAGAACTTAACAAGAACAGCTCGTTTTGTAGATTTGAATAATTTATCAAAATTTATTACAGCAGCAGTGAGGCTGAGTTGAGATGAATTCGTTGGAAAGCCGCCAAAAAGTTTCATTAACAACTGTGATGAGAGAATGTTTTACAGCACTGGAGGACCCTTAACTGTACTCTCTGTTTGCTTTCGCACTTGGCAGACGGTTTTTAAATTGTCTAATTTAAAATCGATAGACGATAGTCTGGGAAATTCAAGTCGTGATCCGAATAGCAATGTCATGTCGAAGTTGGTATTTGAAGTTTAACGCTGATGTATTTATCAATTGAAAGTTGCGTCTAACTTTCGACTATATACGTTTTCATCACTTGAATATTGTCAGTTACTACTGACTACTACTACTACAATTATTTTTATTTATTTTTAAGGCTAAACCAATGTTGGTACTTGTTTTTGAAAATACAAAAGATGTATGTATTTTTAAAACGAACTTTATTACATTCTGGTCCCTGTAGCTTTGTCTGTATTGCATTCTTTGTGCAATCTTCCACTGCACACTGGGGATAGAATTCGTGAGTTATTTAGTATTAGGAGTTGTAATGTTTTTCAATCGTTTTTTCAGTACGTATTCATAGAACGTTTGATTATGATTTAAGAACATTTTTTTTGTTGTATGATCAATAAATAATGATTAAAATTATTTTTCATCTCTCCTGTTCGGAAAATAGCACTTTCCTGTGTAGATAGCCGGGTGGAAAATAGGTTATCCATCCCTAGGGTGGAAAGTAATTTAGTTTTAATTGGCATGGTATAGAGTCAAGGCATGCAGTCAAAGCTTGGATCAAAGATAATTGAGTCACATCATATTATAAAAATAATAAACCTTTTTGCTTAGCTATACATTCAAAAACATGTTTATTATGATCATTGATATAAAAAATATTCAATTGTTTCAATCTATAATTAAAATGTACATTAACTAATCTGTGATTAAAATATTCGGCTTCCCGCCATAATACCAAGATGACACTTTTTTTTTACATTGTCAGTATCATTTTTCTTTTTGAACTCTATGCCTACTTTTTTAAATTTTGACAATTATTATCTGTGGGGAAAATTCGATCGATATTTTTTACAAGTTTAATTACAATTTTAATTATTTCGAATCGTCTGCTTTTTGTACTGTTTTCATGTATTCGTGTCGTTATTCTTTCTAATCATGTTGTATGTTTGGAGAACTGTAAATTAACTGTCTTTTTGTGCAAAAACTTGAGTTTTCCTTTCTCGCTGTACTACATAATACCTGACCATGACATCTACAACCACTATTGTAAATTTAATGTTTTTCCTCACAGTCGAAATTAAAAATAGTATGTTTAATTCGGGTGAAAGCACCATTTCACTCTCGAATTATTGGCGCTCTCACTTCGTTCGAGCGCCAGAAACATCTCCAGTGAAATGGGTCGCTTTCTCCCCTTGTATAACAATCTACTATTACTAGTCGAATTTATTGATCATTAGATAAGAGAAAACTAAGATTTTAAATCTGTTGTTGGTTTTTTATTTCTGAACTTTTTAACGAAATGAAGCTATTAGTACGTGAATGGCGAATCTTTGGAATTGATGAACACAATTCAGAATCCGTTTAATCCCTATAAGTGACAGTGTCTTAAACCCTTTATAATAAATTAAGACAAGATTAACGATTGCACATAACAACCCTTTTAGCAAATGAACTAAATTCGGGGCGTTTTGATTTGTTTTGTTTATTATAATCTTTAAATGGGCTAGCTCTTGACTATAGCTAAAGTAATCCAAGCGTGACTTCGACCGACTTAATACAAAAATAGAGTGAGCTTACCCAGAAGAAGCTTGATAATTATGTCTTAGATGATGTTTATGATATAATAATGAGCAAACATTGACGCGAACTGTGAGTTCTCTATCGATAGTAAATTATTTCTCAATTTAATTCCTTTAAATTGAAACAATAATCACTTGCAACATGTTATAATCTTCTCCATCCCGATGTTTCTTCTTTGCTTTCAACTAGCAGCTCATTTCATGACAAATTACTCGCACCAAAATCTTCTTCATAAGTCACTGTTGGTAAGAAACAAATGAAAATCTGTAGTTTTTAAGTTTATCAGACACAAGCAGACATGTATTGTAAGTAGATGTTAGGTAAACACCGAAGATATGTCACTTCTGCAAATCAATTAGTTGATCTTTGCCTCGCCGCCGTTGGCTGAGTCAGCCACCGGCACAGCCCGGACACTCAGAAGAAACTTTTCATTTTGGCCATACATTGACAGATGGCGTGTTGCACAGACGCTGCGTTTGTGTGCGTGCTATAAGGGTTGACAAAGTCCGTTACACCGCACCGGTCATAGCTATTTTCACATAACAATTTAATATAAACAGATACATAAACAACGTAAATAATTTACTTTAATTTAGTAAACAACGTAACGAGTACTAATTTTCGTAATGTCATGTTCACGTGGTATCGTAGAGAAATAAAAAGATAGTATCTACCTTAGCAACACCTGATTTCACCGATCACATAAATGATACAATTATAATTTCCTAACTACACATAATTCTATAGAATGTTACCTTTACCTAACGTTTTTAAAGTTGTTCACTGTAACTGAATAGTTAGAATAGGTTATATGTAGTTGCATATTTTGTATGAAGTTACTTTCCACCTCTCATCTTTTGGGAAACGAAAAAAGCTCCTATCGGATTCATTTCTCTAGAAAGAAAGACACCCGTACACTGCACAGTACTTAGGCATCTCTCGTACACAAAACTTTGTACTTCCGCTAACGTCGCAAACATGCGCGTGCCATGCCCTCTAGGCGGTCACCTAATGAGAACCCTAATTCCGGCGCGATAGTGAGGTAAGTCAGACTAGGGAGGGGAGGTGAGTGTCCGTTCTGTATGTAGTACTATTATATATTCTGTGCCACCGGTGCCAATTAACAAAGTCGAGGTGTCTACTTATTTCGCGACTGGCAGGCTGTCTATTTAGATGATTGCTCGGTTAAGCTCGCAACAATGGTGGAGGCTGTATCGTAACAATTTCATGGAAGCTCTTTGTCATAATCATCTAAAAGCAAATAGCATTTATTTAGTGACTTGTCATGGGCAATGTTAATTTGAGGAGTGTTTTTAGAGTAGTGTGTATTTTTAGGGTATATAAAAAACTGAACCGGTTTCAAAATCAGCGGTCTAGAGTAGTAGCAAAAATAATAGAATCACTGTAAAAAAATATTTCACCAGACCCGTCAATGTCGTTCGCATCGTCATTATGACCCCCTGAGAATATAAACATATTCTCAGTTATTACCACAAATAACCTTTTTTTTCTGACTTCAAAAAAAAGAGGCAATCAATTCGATGTGTATGTCTGTGACATAGTTAGAATTGGATAAAATTTTAGTATGTTGATCTATTAAGACTTTCAAACACGTGTGCAAAATTTCGTAAGTGTAAATACACTTATTGTTTGTATGTTTGTCTGAGGATTTCTCGAAATCGAGAAGTCACAGTGTGATAATTTTTTAGCTCAATTTGGTATAATTCAACTTAGGGTACAATGTAAGTTTCATCAAAATCGGTCTAGTAGTTTTTAAGATATGAGTAAATAACTAAAAAACATGAATTAAAAATAATTTAATAATTAAACCCCATTAAAAAAACCTGACTTAAAAGATTGTTGTTTTTGTTTTTGAAGTTTCTTTATTATCATATAAATGCACAACAAACAATACAATACATAACAAATGATGCGTTGCTCGTAACATAAAATGATATTACACATTTGTACAGGTTAAAACACCTTTATAAACTTACCGACATAACAAAATTGTATCATTTTAAAACATAATTTAACATAGACTTAAAAGATTAAAATAACGAATTCGTCTTCTATTTAGGAGAAAAATAATCTTTTGGAGTCATGTACATGTGATAAGTTAGAGACTGTCGTACGAAGCTTGACATAATGTGTTAAATGTTTTTTTGTGTATTTTAGTTATATTATTCGTTTGCCACATGCCTAGCCTTTTAGATTTTCATAATTATTTGGAGCTCGACGAAAGATAGATTTATAGCGTGATCGTTATCTAAGACAATCGTCTTCCTCACAACAATAAAACCTAAACCCGGAAGCCATTGGATATTAGCACCTATCTTTTTCATCAGCCGCTAATAGTTAGCCCCACCTATAAAGTGGGTCATCCCCACTCCCCACCCCTACAGTTGAGTGGTGGTCGGGTTTTTCTGTCCATTTGCGGTAACGAAGAACACCTATCGGTAAATGTGGCAGAGAAAGGGTTGATGATTAGGGAGGGGATCGGCAGATTTTATCGATAACATAACATTATATATACGCTTTTATTAGGGTTCCGTAGCCGAATGGCAAAAAACGGAACCCTTATAGTTTCGTCAAGTCTGTCTGTCTGTCCGTCCGTATGTCACAGCCACTTTATTCTGAAACTATTAGCATCACATAGCTGAAACTTGGTAGGTAGGTGTATTTTGTTCACCGCTTTCCGATTCAGATACAAAAAGTAAGAAAAAATAATATTTAAGGGGGGCTCCCATACATGAAACTAAAACCTAAAAAATTTTTTTTACTCAAACCTATGCGTGTGGGGTGTCTATGGATAGGTCTTTAAAAATAATGTTGAGGTTTCTAAAAGTGTAAGGTTTGAGATAAAGACGCTTCCAAAGTGGTAAAATGGGCGTCCCCCCCATCTAACTTTTGAACTAAGAAAGTGAAAATTTTGAAAAAAATATATGATGTAGATCTCAACAAAAACTTGCAACGAAAATTGGTTTGAAGGAGATCGAATCAGTAGTTTTTGAGATATTGCACATTTTTATCAACCGCTTATAACTTTGTCTTTCATACAAACACTATGAAAAACAAAGTCATTTTTGCTGTCGCAATATATTGTGATGTTTTCGTTAAGTGAAAGTAAGTGGACCCTGAATTCAGTTAAGGGTGGCACGGAACCCTCAGTGCGCGGGTCCGACACGCACTTAACCGGTGTTTTTATTTAAAATCAACTTTACTTTTTTGACGTTAGTTTTATGATTGAAACAAATAGTCACATAATCCAACTTCATCCAACAAAAAAAACCTTCATATACAGAGTGCAACAAACGGCTTAACAAAGCATGTAACAAAAATAATCGCTAGGAAACGACTTTTATTTGTAGGCATTAAAATAAATCATTGATTTATTAGCCGCAATGTACACGCGCGTGGAGCGCTCAGGCGTAGCGACGCGCGCGCACACAATGGACGCGCTTAGTTGTGTGCGTGCGCCCGCGCCACTGCGTAGTGCACGGCTTATGGTCTGTTTATGAAAAAAGTAATAAAAATCTGCAACATGATTCTTAGAGAAAAACACTTGTTGTACTAATAGAAGATTTTTATAAAATACTCAAAAAAAAATTCACTTTGACTGTCAATATCTCAGCGTCTCGTCATTTCCCAGGTATAGTTTCTTCGAGAGAAATCGTATGAATGGGGGGAATAAGTGGTTTTCGGCTTCGTTAAGCCTTTTGTTTTTATCCTGTATAAGGTTATCTTAATCGAGTTAAGACGCTAGCAAAAGCTGGCATTAGTAACTCCTTCCATTCTAATTTTCCGCGTATGGGTACTTCGGTAAATTGCGTTATTATTTTCGTGATTATGCCGATTTATTATATTCCGTTGTACGGGCAACGGGAAGATGGAGTTACCATTATTCCTTTTAGTCGACCGTCGTCGCACTAAAGGCGCGATTTGTCAAAGTTTGATATATGTATCTGTCGCAATAACCCTTACTTGGACGACTAGTGCCATTTGGCTCACACCGACAACGGAGCCGTTTGTATAGTGGCGTGACAAACTACTTGTCTTTTAAACAGAAATTACCTAATTTTCATTAAAGGGAATTGACTTTGGAGATAATTACCGAAATTATCAAACACGCGTAGGCATATTTTTTGTAAGCCAGTTGAATTGTTTTACTTAAGTTAAAATACTCGTAAACATATTTTGAGAACTTAAACTTAACTTAAATGAGTGCATTTAATGTTTAATACTATGAGCAGCTTAGTTTTGTTAATAAGTAGGTATGAATTGATATAAATATTATTTTATTTATATTTAGCTCATTCATTTTCAAATACATAAAGGAAAACAGCCATACGTTTTACAAAAAAAAAAACAACTAAATCTTGGAAAAGGCGCATCTCTACACCTTAAATTAGCTTCAATCATCGTAAAACGAGTAAAAAAGGCATTTATCGACACTCCCCCTCCCTAATTCGACAAGGTCATTAACCTTAAAAGGCTTATTCGACTAATGTAAGGCACAAAAGCGCGACTCATCAATAGCTTTGGGCGGAAAAGCCCTGAGCTGATAGGGCGGGTGTCTTTTGAAGGTATTAACATATATTTGTGTATTGAAATACGTTTTAAGACATTTGTTTATGGTCTATTCTAAGAATATCACTGTTTATTCAAGTGGTACTTTAGGATCATCTTATTATTTAAAAAAAATCGCTCTACCATAAACCACATCGGGGTCCTTACTATAATCTAATTTTAAATCATTCTTTAAGATGTTTGAAGTAAAAACAGCCTTATATTAATACAAATACAAATATAATTGTTATTTGCCAGAATACATCATATAAAATTTACATAACGGGTCAAAAATCCGTCTTCGCCAAGACCATTCATGCTATCTTAATTATTAAGACCAGTATTGCTTATGAATGCCGTCTAATAATTACTTGGCACCATTATAAATAAATATGCACTTGGTGTGCACCTGTCATTGATAATACTATTAGTTCTTAAATATTGTTAGCCATAAGATGGCATCATACGGATCATCAACAGGTCCGGTCAAATTATGACAAATGCGTATGGAGGCTTTTAAGTCCTAAAATTAATACTGTTTATAGGTTACAGTCCAGCATTTAGTTTTAACTTAATATTTTAATCATGCATTGATTGTGATACTGTTTGTGTTCCTGAAATAAAAAAATAAAAATAAAATACTACTGCTAGGGTGTTACCTATCTACAAACTGTTAAGAAGAGATAAAGTACACAAATACCACTTCCTAGCTTAATCTGAACCAAAAACTGAATTCACAAAACCTTACACTTGACACAAATACTCATCCAGCCCCGTCCCGACTCCTAAAACTTAGTTACAGGACTTAACTGTCTCAAGAAGTTAACCCAACATAATAATACGAATGAAACAATTTATGTCGCCCTAAACCGGCTAGCCATTTCGTTCTAACAATGCATTCAGCAACTCCTAAGAATTGTCAAGTTCTAAACGTTAATATTGCATGATACTTACACCTTAGAGCGTTGACTTAAGGGTCGTTTTGGAGTGGTAGTAGAGTCTGGGGTTCAGTACCTTAAAATCTGTGAATAATGCAAGCGTCTTGCGAGGTTCCGTCTGCGAACTAATTGAGTTCCGTTGGAGTGGAAATTTACACTATACGACTTATTACTAGACTGCAAAGCACAATAGGTACTTTTTAAAGAATCTTGGCAAGTAGTGATAGTTTATTTGATCAGACTTAACACCTTGGTCTCTCACTCTATAAGTCATGTCGTCTGTATAATTTGTGAGTAAGCTGGCTGCTTATTACACGGCCCAATTTAAAGGCCGTGTGCAAAAGATTCCCTTCTAACTAACCAAAGAAGGCTGCTTGGTAAAAAAAGTTAAACCGCGTAGGACTTATGATGTCACCAATCAGTGATTAATATTGTCATTTATAAACAGTATAGCGATGCTATACCTATGTTTATACTACTACCACTTAAAAAAATAACAACGATGACTATGTTATATGGTGGCACTGTTCCCAAGTGTAATACATTATTTAGGCTTTTAGTCGAATCAAAAGTACATGATTTAGATTTTTTGTCGCATTAAAGTCGACATCAAATCGTACATTACAAGGTATCGTATCGTAACGTAATGTTACGTGACGTTACGCATACGAGTGTTCCTCTGCCGTTAGACTCGAGTCGTGAAGTGATTGCTTTGCGTTCTGCAAATATGTATGATTTGACAATGTTAATGTGATAAAAGCATAATAATCAAATGAATGACTCATGTAAATTTTTCGAGATGACTCTGGTTTGGTTCTTTTGGCATTCGAATTGAGATAAGTCGTATTCCTCTAAAGTTATTGACAGTAAATTATTTCGTGTTGCAAGTAAAGATAAGATTCTTGTCATTATTTGGAATGTTTAAATCGAATTTTATGAGTAATTTGAATTTATTATTATAGTTTTATGTCTTCATCGGCGGCGTTTATTCATTACAAACAAATTGCATGCACAGCACCCCATACAAATCACCCACGCACTTACGTGTGTTAATTCAAATTCCTCCCCCGAGGTCGTGATGGGCTGTTAATTGATTAGCAAGGGATCTCGTAAACAGACAAACGCCAAGGAGCGTGTTTTTGTTTACGTTAATCCCGGGAACAAGGCTCCGACCGTATGTTTGATGTTAGCCCGCGAGGTATGGCCACAGTGCAGAGGAGAAACGGTTTAAATAAAAGCTTCTTCAATATCATTTGAAAGGATCCAAATACTGTATACTAAATGTCTTTTCATACTTCTCATAACTTCAATTTTTTTTTCCAATGGATGTTCGTCTGATGTTTACTTCTAGGTTTATTCTACAAAGGATGTAAAGGTGTTTTACATCAGTATAGTTGTATTTTTTTCGAAATGTTTTGTATAAAATATTAAAATGAAGAAAATACATATGAATTGAAAAATAATACACGCTAGAGTTATGGGTTATGAAAAGTAATACGTTGTATTTTTGATTGTTTGGTATTAAACTATTTGTTGCTTTTTTATGTTTACATCATATATTATGTAACTTTTCTATAAATTGTTTTATTTAATATGTAAAATCATACGGTTTTCTTACATTATCCAAACGAAAAATTACCAAATCTTGACCCAATTAAACATAAGACCAAACTCTCCTCCAGTTTGTCAAAACTTCAGTAACTACATTCAATTTACGCTGTGGCGACAAACTTGGCTTCGGCTTCGTTGCTTGTCGGCCGAAAGTTTCGAAGCCCTGCGAAATTCTTTAGACCTTTGTGGTGTGACGTCATTAACTTGACACAAACCTGCGCGGGTCTTTGTTATGGGGGCTTATATTTACTTAAATTTAGTTTTTATTTTAAGTAGTGTAGTCTTGTTTCATAAGCTTTTTTCGTTGTCAATTTCCATTATGCCTACAACCTCTATTTCAGCCCGGACCTTTAGTGCAGGCTTTTTTACAAATCTATTTAGTGAATCCGTAGGTAAAAGACAGTTTAAATTACAATAGCTAAAAAAATGGCTCATTTATGTCTCAACTCCCGGAACACAGCAAAACAGCTATTTAATATAAAATACTTAGACAATGTCAACGCCCTGTTGTGATCCATCAAAATCAACTCAAAATTTTTCTTACCGTTTTAGGAAAATATGCCTATCTAATTGGAGTAATTCAGAAATCTCAATCCCCGTCCGAAGTTCGTTTCAAATGATTAAGAACGTATTCACCGTTGATCCTATTTATTATTTTCCTACAAAGATCAATGCTCAACATCCGAATAATCTCTAGGTATTGTTTAGCTGACGTAACGACAATAGACCTCTTGGAGGAGGGGGTGAAAAGGACCCCTGAAGGGTGGAAACGTTTTCTTAGAACCATGGTTGCCTTCCGGTTTTTCCTTTTGGCGGGATCTCTCTTTGTTTTCGTGTCTGCAGAGCTCCGGCCTCCGTCTTCATAATTTTGTTAATTACAAACGCGTCGTGCTAAAGAGACGAAGATGGAATTGATTCGTTATCCTTGATGATGTTTCTCGAAGTTTTAATAAGTTTTAAAAACTGTTTTTAATTTAATTCATGTGAACATTTTGTGGATGGTTGGTAACCTGTTAAAGTTTATAGAAATTCGTCTTTTATCTACCTGAGATTATCGTTATTGTAACATAAATATAATTAAATTAGTCTTCTGCTGTATGCATGAAAACCTTAAAAACACAATTATGCCAAAATTCTTTGTAATTAATGATTTTGAACGGCGATTACGAGTAATTTAATCGTTGAAGTATTTTAACCAAAATACAATTTTCCATCCGATTTCCACCAATAGTCATTTTAACAGACTTCAAAAAAGAGGTTTTTTTTGGATCTCTACTTAATACATGAATGTAACCACTTATTTAAATTTAAAGTACAATTTGTTTTCAAAAGTAGCTCGCAGCCAAGTTTACATGAATTGTTGGCTAGACTTAATTTTTCATGACTCTGTTTCTTGATAGCACAGTAAGCGTTGTGGCAGCAACCCCTTAAGCCTCTTAAAAAGTTCTCAGGAATGTGTAATTATGGTAATTGCCACCCTTAAGTCGGGGGAAGGTGGGAGTGTGAAAAGGCGAAAGGGAATATAATGCACTTTGCAGTATTTTCTTTGCTGTTACTGATTTATCTCCCTTCGTAAGAACGTAAGACTCCTCCCTCAAGAGTGTGTGCATTTGACAGCAGTTCAATTATTGATAGCCCTCATTTTATTTTTACACGCGAAGAATATACTGCTTTAAGCATACTATTTATAGTCGCAAAAATTATACAATATAATTTTTGCTTTTGAGTAGGCAAAACTGGTGTTTTAGAAAGACGCAAGAGTTTAATTTCCTTCCTCAGTCCACCTAACTATAATCGTAGTCAAGACTTACTGCACTTAAGAAATACACCACTTTACTTTGTGACAACTTGTTAACGTCACTTACCCCTTTACCTTGAGTGGGTTTATCCATTACTACACAGTAAAATATACGTCCATACACCTACCAAATGTAACACTCACCGCCCATGTTGGCACACCGCAAATACCTAAAACGTTTCAACAAATCGACCATCATTTCCAACTCCAGGCCGTAGTTGGCCCCTACTATGTAACAGGAACTGTATTTTCAATACTTGCCGACCTCCTCTCTCGTCCCCACTTCAGTACTTGCGCAAAAGAAACAACATAGAGACTGTAAAATTGCATGTAGAAAACTTTTTGCAATCAAGCACCAATAGTTTCAAACGACACCGACATGCGTCTTCTACACTTAAAAAAAACAACTTGATCATATATTTGATCATGCACATGAGACTGCTGATAAGCAAATATAGAAGCTTTGCAACATCCTATAAGTTTATTTGATTTTTATGTGGTCTGTTTTCAGCTAGCACCTTCATACTGTTACTAACCGACTTCAAAAAAAGGAAGTAACCAATTGGACATGCCGTATGTGTATCGTTGGAATTAGATAATATTTTGTTTATTCAGTTGTTACACCAACGCCAACAGGTTACATGCAAGCATTGACAAAAATACAGGTGATTACAACATTGATTAAAAATATGATAAACTAAGATAACAATAGTTAATTTTTGATATAATACAAGTAACGTGTATGTGTCTTTATAAACAAGTTCTCTACGTGCATGCGTTCATATAGAGTAGGGACTCCTGAGCCCAACTAAATAGTCCCCATTTCGGAAAGTATTGCCCCAATCGCGTCCAGAAAATGTTTCCAAGAATGTAATGATTTTCGATAAACTTTATTTTAGATGGTATTTGTAACTTGAGAAAAACTGGAACTTTTGCAACTAAACGCGTTGATGGTTTGGGTCTTAATCTCAGTGGTTGAATTAGATAAATGTGATTAATATTATTTTTTATTTTAGGAAATCATAACTTAATTCACAGATGATATGAAAAGAATAACTGCAAAATACATGAAAGAGGTTGTCCGTAAATGGCATAGGTAGATGAATTATGTTTCTAGCACTCGAACCATATAAACATAAATACATGCTCAATGTATTCCTTTACTGTTATAGAGTATGATGTATCGACAAAAGGTAATTTTATTTTCCCACAACCCACCAAGTAATAGATAATAATGCCTTATGATTGATGGCGTAACATCACAAAATAAAAAACCTGATCAATTTAGAAATGTTTTTCACCTCGAACCACCGCGGTGGACGGTGAGGGACAGAAATGAAAAATAATTGTTAATTCTGCAAAAAATGAGCCAAGATGCATTAAAGTTCTTAAACCAAATCTACTTACATTAATAACCATTATATCGGACTGTCGGTTTAAAGTAAGAATACAATATGGCACGTCGACTAGTGACATAATGACAATTATTACATTAAATTTTAAATAAAAAAGAAACCGTCGCAGATTTTCATGGAAACATAAATAAATAAAAAATATTTGACCATTTTAGCACTGCCGATAACCGCAAATATTTCATTTCCAACACCTATTGGTTGGCTGGAAGAGATCTCTTTTAGTGCCCACCTATGTGCACATTGTGTCTTCTTGTATTTTCTGTGCATCTTATAAGTGCAATAAAGAATATAATGAATAATTAATTAATTCATTTACAATGACTTTGCACTAATAAGGAACAATCATAAACATTGGCAATAAAAACATGACGGCAAAGTGACACATACCGCCCGCGCAAGTAACAAAACTGTGTTGCGGCAGAGTAGTTACGTCACGGCAAAGAACACTGCATAAAATTATCTATGACGTAAATAAAACTTAACGAAAATCGGTTCATCCGATTGGAAGCTACGATACCACAGACAGATACACTTGCAACAGACATACACATTGATCTTATGACACCCCTCTCTTTTTGCGTCAGGGGTAAAAATAAATGAAAATGCACTTACAATAAATAACCTCATAGTTTTCTATAAGATGACTGGAATTAAGGATATGATAACAATTTGAATAATTTTCATTAACAATTTAAGTAAGTCAAATATCGTAGTTTTTATTGAACTTAGCAATTTTTTACCGTGCTCTGTAGCTGAGTTTTTAATGTCGCCGAGCGAGGGGAAAGTTTTGATATTCTCTGATTTAGACGGACGCTTCATAATGTTAAGGTAATTTTGAATGGCAGCGTGAATTATGATGACTAAATTAATTTCTTGGTAAAGTATTTAAAATATCAAGAAAAGTTTGGTTGCTTAAAAATATTTTAAATTATCTGGGTTAGTAAAAATTAGGTTTATAAACACTTTCCAAAAATTAAAAAGGTTAATCAGTCAGGTATCAAACGACTGCCGGGAGTCGCATAATAATGGAACTTCTATTGTGTCTCGTTCACACATACTTGACGAGTTAATGCGCTGATTTAATAAAAGCAATTTCTTTTAGTTAGTTCAAACTACAGACTATCTTAATAAAGCGATGATAGAAAAAGTCGCCTTATTTATTTACATGCTGGCGAACTTATAAAAGTCAGGTTCGCTTATAAAGTAACAAACAACTACGTGGAATAAACACTTCCACCTATATGAAAGAAGCTTCGCTGTGGATATACAAAACATGTTTTTACAGACGAGTAAAAATCGATTCATCCCTAGCAACTGTGAATTAGTTACCTTACCAGCCACCCAAAGAGAAGAAACACAACCTTCTCAATGATACGTCTGCCTTCTTTTACGAAAATATGATAAGCAGTATTTCATTAACTTGCTTTTCACTATTAAAAATGTATTTGACTCATTTGTATTCCTATAAAAATACAGTGTTTTTTTATCTCGTCTTTGTAATAGAATTAAGAATGCTACATAATTTTGATATTTTCATTCAACTTTTTTTCTATCTATAGCTTTACCTCCATAATCATAATAACTCAAACGGTCTTTTAATCCTATTTTAGCTATTACACTGTTTTGTCTCATTCTTTCTTGGCGCTGTCATCATTTGACAGAAAGTGACAAAACAGTGTAATAGCTAAAATAGGTTTAAGAGACCGTTTCAGTTATTATGAATAAGGGGGTTAGCATGTAGCTCTCCCAATACGTCCCGTTTCTTTAGGTCGTAAAAGTGCATAATTGCATTGCCTTGTACGAAATGAACTGTCTGTTTATTTCACGCTTCTTCGTCACCAACATCCATCTTGTATTCACGGCACGTGTACAGTTGCCCCGAGAAAATTGCGCTACAGTCACTGTCGAGAAATACGAACGAATTATTATTACATCTAATTTTGTTACGATTTTTTTGTCTGACGAGTTTCGTTAAGAATGAAAGTTTTGACGATATATTTGGCATGTAAATAATAAAACAGACTTTATTTTTTTTATTATGAGCTTAAAATAACGAATTAGTCTTTTATTTAGAAGAAATCATTTTTATGATTTTTTATTGCTAAACAATGTTTTTCTTTGATTATATGTTAAATATCCTAAAAACTACTGGATTTATATTTTTAAATCAGACACGTCCAATACGACGTATTATTTTCATCGATCAATGTTCGATTTTTAAATGAAAATCCATGAAATTCAGTTAAAATCCACACCAAAGTGATTTTAAAAAGAAAAGCGTTATTTTGGTTGACTTTCCATTTAATTTCACTCAAAATATTGACGGAAGATATTGAAAATTCGCCCCTAACTAATCTCGATAAGACTGACACTGTACTAGAGTTGGAATATACCTAACTAAAGTAAAAAAGAATGATCTTGCTATGACTTCGTGCTTGGAAGGTTTAACAGATAAACATAATTAAATATTATCCAATTCTAATGATATCAAACTCATACATGTTGAATTAAACACTTACTTTTTCGGAGTCTGTTAAAATAGTAATACAATTAGTGTTAAAAAAGTCTCATACAGCCCATGTAGTTCTGAATTGCATAATAAGTACGTTGGGGTTCGGAACACATTTACAAATCGTTCGGATTCATCCTGTGTGTTCGCCAATACGTGGGCTGTTAGCAGAGCGTCTGTTTACTACCAAATGGCTATAATTAAATACTGTTGCTCATAATAATGGGGTTCTATGGCAATGGGGAAAGACTTATCTCAATGGTTTTGTACACATATTCGACTCCAAACCAAGCCAAGTGCGGCTTAAAAGGAGACCCAAACCCAAAGAAAATTATAACTATTTACTGAAAGACTAATATGAATGTTATTTATCAGTATACTTTCTATTATGTCTAGGTAAAATGTTTTGCAGAATCCGGAAAACCAAATAAACAGTAAAGAGGTATTGTATATATCTTTACTATGTAAACATACTAGCTTTTGCCCGCGACTTCGTTCGCGTGGACTTCAGGTTCGTCCCGTCTAGTAGCGCAAAAAATGTGTTTTTTTACGACCTCACATTAGAAACCTCAAAAATTGTAGCCTATATGTTATTCTGATGTATAAGCTATATTGTGGTAAAGTTTCATTCAAATCCATTCAGTAGTTTTTACGTGAAAGAGTAACAAACATCCATACATCCATACATCCATACTTACAAACTTTCGCCTGTATAATAGTAAGTAGGATAGAAGTAAAGATAAAATGTTGCTATATAAGGTCACCTCGTTTTAAGTGATAATATTTTAAGGGCAGATTCAGAAAAATAAATGAAACATTTTTTGTAAGTAAAAAAAATATTTTTATACGCTAGTTTTCGAGAAAATGACCTCTAAACATGTAGAAAAAATACTAAAATAAAACACCCCGTGTCGCGTGTTGCTGAGCGGCGCTCTCGGTCTTTGTAGGCAATGTCAAACGCGCCGCCAATCGCCGCCGCGTTGCCTACACGTGTCGCGGCCGCTCCCCCGCACCCGCCCCCGCACGCTCGCCGCGCGACCGACGCGCGCGAGCGAGTCAGTCTGCCAAAAAAATTCGCCGATTGAGTTGTGTGCGCGCGCGTCCCGACGTGCGCCGTGCGTCGTGCGGAGCCCGGGCCGGGCGACCGGCATCAAGAAGCTTCCCGCCGCGCCGCGCCTCGACGTGGCACTTCGAGAACGACGTGCTGGATTGTTTTCACCGGCATCGCGGCACCTAGTACCAAACACCGCCCGCAGACGCTGGATATGGCGGTTTCTGCACAACGAAGGCCTCCACCTTTATCACATGAGGGTCTAAGATTTGCTGCGGGCGCGGACTACGCGCCGAAGGTCGAGCAGCTCGAGCTCGAGTCCTCCCGTTGACTACTGCGCAATTACACGTTTACGCGGCAGGGATATCGTGCACAAAAACAACACAATGCTGCAGTTATTCGCCTTCATTTCCAGCATAGATTTAGTGCATACGTGTGTGAATGAACAGTGAATCCCATGATGTCCAGTGTAATAAATCCAGTGCTCGTGTCGTGATAGCTAGATTGGTCATTGGCTGGCTAGTGCTTGCTTCGGCAATCGTAAAATAAGAAGTTATTGTGCAAAATAGCACTCAAAATAGGCACGAGTTTTGACTGTAAAAAATCTCTCATGTCGTTATTTTTTCATGTTAAATGTTATCGCGGCCGATAAATAAAGATGTACGAGTATTATTATTTCAAAACCAATGTAAAAATAAATAATAGAATCCTAGTTTTAATTTACATAATCGTGAAATAAGATTTGTATTCACATACCTATCTGTAATGAAACTGAGCAAGTGCAATGAATGAAAGTTAAAACAAATAAAGATTTAGGTAAGTTTCTAGCTGATTCTAGGATGTAATCGCGTTGCGTTGCGTGTGCCTGATGTTATGTTTTTTACGGTACCAAATAAATAAAACTTAAAACGAAACTGTGTTTTATTTACTTACGCAATTTTTAGTGCATATCCACTGAATCAAAGCGAATCAGTAGTTAGGTACTCATTAGGTAGGTAAAACTAAAAACATCTGTTTAACGTAGATTTTATGAGATTGAACGCAGTCAGGTCATTAATTTTTAACAGTTTAGGTATGTATTCTTTTTAAAAGTTTACTCGCACATAAGCTTTGTTATTATCAGCAGGAATTTATTAAATAAAATTCATAATAAGGTAGCTACTTCCAGTTTATCATACCTAGTGTTTTATGCCTACGATGAATGAACACATACCTACTTAAGTTGAGTTTCTGTCTCAGTTTATTTATCATAATAGGTACCTAACCAGCTGTTAGTGTTTAGTCAGGTGTTTAGGGATCTGATTGCAGTAACAATTAGTTTGTAGGTACACTGAGATACTTTGATAAAGGTAGGTAATCGGATGCAGTCTGCTGATGTGGGGGGGTCTAAAAAATAGGCGCGCCGCGGTGCCCCCCTCCCGCTCGTGGTCATTGCACCGGCGCTACACTTTGAGTATATAGCCCCCTGGAGATGCCAATACGGACACGCGTCTAACAAATTTTTTCACCACTTTTAGGGGGGAGTGAGGTAAACACGAACAGCACACCACCATTAGAAGAATAACTCAACAGACACAAATTTTGCTGTGGCGATAAACGCACACTACAAAAAAAATCAACACATGAAACATTACACGCACACAATCAGAGTTTTCACGTAACTACGCAGCATACATACGAACAAGATAGTGATGGGACACGCGAAGAATGAGTCAAATCAGTTTGCTGAATGAACTGAATGATTCTCGCCTAGAGCTCTCATTTCTCAACCGTTTCTAATAAAATGTTGTGAGAAGGTTTGATAAGTAGGTATATTGAATATTTTTGACCGACTCAGTTTGCAAAATTGAAAAAAGAATGTGGTGAAGATATGCGAGACGAAAACGTAAAATCGATGAGTAATAAAAAGGTAAATTTCCGCCATATTGAAACAAAACGAGGTCAACAGCTCACAGAGCCACTAGTATGATAATAGGGTCACCAGCACCACCTATATAAAGCACATTATAAAATTACATAAACATTTGAACGAACAAAGGAAAAGCAATAAAAATTGATAATTTAATTGGAATGATTTATTTAAATTCTATGGTAAAGATTTTAGGACCCAGTTAAGACTATCCTTAATATGTATTTTATTCATAAAATTATTACCCCTGTGGAATAGAACAAAAAGAGCGAAATATCACTAGCAGCAAACTGTGTGATAAAAAGAGGTGCGAGATGCGATGTAGCAGAACCGTTTTTGGCGGCTATCAGTCAGTTTTAGAGGCCCATGGAGGCTCGCTGAAAATTTCTTTCATGTGATTTTTTATAAATTCAAGTTGTGAATATGTGTATATTTTTTAGAAATAGTAATCCTGATACATGGTGACTTGATCGGTGATTGATTGTTGTCCATTACAGCGAAATAACCCCAACAAATATTCATTTAACAGGTAGATTAGTCCAAATCGAAGCCTCTTAATATATGATATATATTTATCAATGAACTTCAAATTTTAAGTACACAGTTTGATTATTCTATTCTATAAACGTTAATTTACGTAAAAAGTTAAGACAGAATAACACAGGTAATGCATATCTACGAATATTTGTCTCAAGAAATCATTTTTCGTTTTACACTGGCTGCATTAGGATTGCACTAGGGTTGTCCTGGAACAATAATAAATAATAATGAAAAAACCGATTTGAAAAAAACTAAAAAGCCAAACATAAATGTTTGTTTTTTAAGTCGGTTAAAAACCGATATGTACGTACATACATATAGGTAGAACCCAAAAGCCAATAATTTAATGTGATTAAAGAAAATATGCAGCAGCTGGCAGATCTATACTTAAACCACTCAAGGATTTCAATAAGGCTCTTAGACTTACAATTACACATTGTGAAGATTGGGTAACTGCTTCAGCTGTTGCTGCAGCTGAAGCACTGGCAGTATTCAATATTGTTGGTTAAATTTTTGTATGTTGGTTCAAGTTGGTTCAGTTACTTGTGATGTTGTGTTAAAAATAATAAAGCAACTAATATACTACACAAAAATTGGCGAAAAGAATACAAAGTTGAGGGACAAAACACGAAAAAGGGGAGCAATAGACAAAAACCGGGAGTTTTATAAAATAAATTAAAAGTCCGATAACTTAACGGTAAAGTTTTGAATATAGGGTTCGATAGTCAAATCAGTCAGGCATGACGTAAACTGCCACGTCTTACAGGATTTAGGTCGACTTAACCTGTAAGCCTGTAGCCCTGTATATAGTATATAACATACACAGTCATAATCCCGGACCAAATGTATTCCTTTTACCTCGAAATATTTTTATAGCCAACAATTCTTTTCATTTTCAGACTAAATTTCAACATCGTATGACCAGAGGATAAGAAAGTATTTTTTTCTTATTTACCGTACAAGATTTAAATATAACATACATTATACTTACTACTTAATTCAAAATCTAATTAAAAAACTGATTATAAAACTAACTCCAGTAAGGCCAGTGAGTGAATGATTATGTTGAGTCACATCACTAAGACCGATTCACCTCCGTACCACTGTATTCATGTTTACATTTTTCTGTCGTTTACGTATCGCAACGGTTTTTTCTTTAAATGGAAATTGTACTTATATACACATTTAATAGTTACTAAAAATACTTAACTATGGTAAGCAACGCGATCTTGTTGCGAATTTGAGCTGTCAGATCGCCTTTTACATGAGAATACTTGTGCAGTACCATTTTTCAAGAGAAGCGTCACGCGATACGGAACAATGCAAAATGGCAGTGTAGCGACTTCAAGTAGTTTTATATAACGCGTTTGAACAGTTGACCAACGTACTTTGCCGGAGGGGGTCGCCCGTGTATGGCATCTCCAGGGGCTATATACTCAAAGGCGCTACATGAATGAATGACATAGGCATTAAATGAAAGAGACGAAAGGTGATGTCGCGTGTGGGGATCTCTGAGAGTAGACAAGACAGGATGCTCTTTTTAATAATTATTTTTTTTGTTAGGAAAAATTAAAATGAAAATGGGACAGATTTTTTTTAAAAAAATGCTTGGGTCCTATTTCTATGATATAGATAGATACTCTGTTAAAATATTATCACTTAAAACGAGGTGACCTTATATTTCATGAGCACATAGCTCGGCCTTTAATCTGGTGAAAGTTACAAAGAGTTTTTATCTTTGTACAACGAAATTGAAATACTGCACCTATCGTCAATTATTTTTCTTTCGGGTGCAAGAATTCATCAGATTTACCAGGCCACTTTGATATCACAGTTGCCTTATACAACCATAAAACAGGCCAGTCTACTCCCGCTGTAGGTACCTATCTTATGAGTTACACTCGAGCTTTATCATTTCTAGTAAGTAATCACCATGTACAACCTTTTTTCTCTATGGTAATCATCACAAAGAAAGTTTATAAATGTGACGGAAAACCCATAGAGAAGAATTGATTACTCAAATGTCAAAACCAGGCGCGTAAACAAATTGTCAATTTTGTAAAAATAAACAAAATAGTGATGTCCTGCTTATTGCACGAAATTTTTTGATATCGATATTCGGACTGCTTTGCAAAAACATTTTAGTTGATAATTTTCCTTGGTTTTGTCTTTGTGTTGACCTATTGTCGTAAAAGTATTCACCACTGAAACAAAACTAATGTAAACTTCTATTTGTAATCAATAAAATCGGCTAGACAAGTTAAAAAATATATATATTTACTTAAATTGTGTTTTAAGTTGCTCTTACATATCACACTTCACCATACAAATTACCTAAAACATAAAATAATTAAATTTGCCTTTTGCTAAATAACTTTTTTATAAAGAAAATTATTCATACTCGAAAAAGCAGCAAGTTGTAAACATTAATCAAGTAAGTGCATTTAGTTAAATCCTAGCTATTCCGCTACATTTTAAATTGAAATGACCTGAAACAAAAATTATGCATTATTATTTATTTCATCTCAATAAAACATTAAAACATAGGGATATACTTCAAATCTAAGCCTCCTCCTCAGCCTCGGGTAAGATGACCCTCAGATCAAGATATCGATATCGATAAACAAAACATTACGCATCACCGCACTATTTAATAGTATAAATTAAATAAGTTTTTAAACATTTAACTTGATGCTATTTGGTATAAGAAACGCTGCTACTATAAATTCAGTTTAAATAAACTACTTACCGAACTTCATTTCATCGTTGAAAACCCGTGACTAAATAATGATTTGTAAAATCTTTTCGTTTGACCTCATCCATCACACATATCTCACATTGTCTTAAGCTATTTATTATTATCAAACACAAATACAGATTTGCACAGTAATTACAAGAATATTATTGTGAGACTATTTTTCATTAAATTTAATGGAAAACACCATTGAAAACACAAATAATATCCAAGTGTACCGCACTGACGTTTTGTGACTTTGAATTTGACAACTGAGTGAGAGGGACAGTAGTGGATGTGAGTGAGATGAAAGTAAGTAAAATAAAAAGCACCGAGAAGTATTGATATAAATCATCCCCAAAATAACTTTCTTCTCCTTTTTAACCCCGTTACAAGATAAATTTCAATAAAATTTGATACACAATTTTCTTTGATTTTTTTATAGAATGATTGTGCAAAATTTAAAGTAGATCGGACCAAGGAATCACGTTGTCCCATACAAACTTTGCACCCCTTTTTCAACCCCTTAGGGGTGAAATTTTTAAAAATCCGTTCTTATCGGATCCCTTCGACATACAAAGAACACACCTTCCAAGTTTCAGGTCTCTACGATCAGCGGTTTAGGCTGTGCGTTGATCCGTCAGTCAGTCATTCAGGACAAAGCCTTTTATATGTATAGATAATGCGTATATCTTTCATGTCATATTTATATAGCACACGGGTAAGGGTAGGTTGTACGTGAGCGCCTCTGGCTCTTTGGGATGGCCCTTAGGGCGTGGACCCACTTTCGGAAAACCGAGAAAAAGATCAAAATTAGAAATTGAATTGTATTTTGTTTTTACCAAAGTACTATGTTTAATGAAAAAAAAAACACATATATCTATTGAACTACTATTACTAGCGTATGGAACTTAAACCCCTTTTTTTTTCGCCATGGTTTGACGCCACTTGACATCAACGCAAATTTAACATTTTAAGAAATACGTCACAATCTTGCCATTGTTTTGCGACACATTCGTTGCGTAGCTGCAGGTTGTTGTATGTATAAACGCGAATTCAATGTACACAATACTATGACATGTTATGTTAGCGTGCTTCACACAAACCCTAGGTATATGAGATAAAAGTCATGGTTTTTTACTTTCCGTCTGATTTGTATTGAAGTGTATGAAATAATTTGTATAGCACTTAGTGATTAAGCTTAGTCTTAAACTACGTTCTTAATAAGTTTCAACTTAAATGTTGGCTTTATTTAAACATCAGCTGTATTTGAAGCAGCACCCCACCGCACGCGTTACGCATATCTGCGATTTGATTTATCGCAGTCGGGTAAACGCAATGAGGATGCGAAGAATGAAACAATTTGTTTCCACACGTGACTCTAGCGCTGTCTTGATTGCGTTTCGAGAAAAAATAACAATGTTAAGGCTTTTCGCATTTTTTTTCTTCATTATTTGCGGATTTTATCATAAGGTGTTGGTAAAATTTGAGCACGTTTCTTTATAATACTTTTTCAGGTTTGGTTTTCACACGTTACTTAGATAAAAAAGAAAAACATTTTCTATTCCATAGAATGAGCCTGAAAATATTCATTGGTATTTTTCGTAACAGCTAGCTCACGTCTGAGTCTACATCAGAATTTACTTTAATTAAACAGAAGCTTATTAACACTAGAATCGATAAATATATACGTGTTGTGTTGCTCAAGTTACTGTGAATACAAAGAACATAAAACTTTATTGTTTGACGACTCGTTTGGTTCAGTAAGCGCTCCTGAATACTGAACCAGAGTGGTCGCGGGTTTGAATACCGCAAAGGGCAAATATTTGTGTGTCATGGATGTTATATGTTTTTAAGTATTTTTGGGAAACGCCCCCGTCATAATCGTTGTCTAGTACATCGAAACACAAGAAAGAAAATTCCTTACTGTGAAACCAAACGATTAGTTTGTTTTCTGGCGTGTATTTTATTTACTTGGTCCATTCTTCTATCGTGCGTAATTTTAAATTTTTGCTCTCAAAAATTGGCTGCTTGATACAGATTTCAGCTTGGCACTGTAAACGGTAGAGGTCGCTAGCGAGCGTCAAACAGGCTTGGCTAAGCCTTTGTGCTTCGTAAAAAGGCACGGCAAATAAAGTGACTGGCGATTCTTTTTTAAAACCTGCAGTTATTAAACGCGGTCGCCTTTGTTTACGAAAAAAAGTGGAGCTTGCAGGTGTTTTTGATTATCTATTATACATAACCTTTTTATATTTACTTAAAATAAAATGAAATGTTAAATAAATAGTATCTCATTATTAGTATTAAAAATATTTGTAAAAATATTTTCCTTCGGATATTGTGAGAGCAATCTCGCAACATTGATGATGTCACGCAGCCTACGCGTTAAAAAAACACTTGCAAAATTCAACAGGCATACGCCCGGATAGCGTAAGACACGGGGTTCAATTCCTCGTCTGTCACAGGTTCACAGTTGCTTTATACAAGTGCAATTTATATTATTAAGTTTGTATGCTGACAAAACACTATAAAAACAAAAATTAACTATAAATAGTATCTCGTCAAGAAATGACAAGTCTAGGCACACTTAAACAATACACCAGACACAAAAAAATAAGTCTACTTATAGCCAATTTTGGATGTTTTCAACGGAACGCTCCTAAAATAGTGAAAATAGAGATTATTTGGAACAACTGACGCCTTGTTTCAATTTGCTAATTGTTTCAAAACAGATCCGTTTTACAGTTTATGATTCTGGATATTGAAATTTGGTATCGCAGCGCTCGCTGTGTAGATTGACCAAACTAAAAAGTTTCTTTTTCGTAGACTCAATTCGTGTATTAATAAACATTAAAACTAAACGCTATTTATATTTTTACGATTCTGGATTTGAAATTGAAATGCTTTTTAAATATTTTCTTCACAGATGAATATCCTACGTTTTATGAATTTTATTTAATTAGTACTACGTGTCACCTTATAAAAATTAAATTAACATTTTACCCATTTTTTTCTAATGACCCCTTAAACTTCTAACAAATAATGCAGAAAATTTTTAATTTATCCAAAACAGTCAAAAATTATTCACAATGAACTTAATAAAAATTCCCAAGTATATCACAAAACGTAGTCACTCCACAACCCATATCCATGTAAGAGCGTCCCACACAGTCGTCGGGCCTGTATTTACGCGCAAACAAAATGAAGTCCTTGTTCAAATCTTCCGTATAATAAATTTCAATGAGATCTCATGAATAATGACGAGAGCCCTTGAGTGAGGGATGAGGGGGAAGGGGGATAAGGGACGCTTGTCATGTTATAAATTTAGCTAGCTTTCATATCTTTGTGACGGGTGAAAGAATCAAGTATGTTCTACTATCCAGTTTTTATAATTTAAACTGGCTTCTTATTAGACGAATTTATAATTCTAGCTGCTCTTTTAACCAAGCAATCGTAAATTTTTGATGAATACATGTTGTCATGTGTTGTTAAAGTTTAGTATGAGATAGATCGCTGACCAATCCCATAATAGTTTTGATCAGACAGATCTCTTTAATCAGTCAGGTATCAAACGACTCCCGGGAGTCGCATAATAATGGAATTTCTATTGTGTCTCGTTCACACATACTTGACGAGTTAAACACTATCTACCTGCCACATGAAAAAATAGTATGTATATGTATTATATTTCGAAAAATCAAAATTTAATTGCCTTAACCTCAAAAGCTTAAAATAAAGCATTTTTCTTTTTTTAGCAACAAATTCATTTCAAGTCAGTGCATGATGTGTGTGAAACTGTGAACTATTGGTGTGCGAATGCTTGACATCATGGAAGCTTAACTAGAGCATCTTACTCGAGTATTATCCAAACATACAATTTCACATACGAGGGGGGATTGAAAAGTACTCGGCCTAACTAAGAAAATAAAATAAATAAATAAATAAATAATCATTTATTTCAGATTTTCATCCATAAGTGTTAGTAACAAGGCGTTCTTATCCTAATGTTAGTAAAACAATACAATTAATACAATTCATAATCAAAAAATAAAAACATAATAAAATATCATACTTATATTGGTGGGGCTCACGTCTGTGCTATAGGCATTCATAGCTAGCAGCCGGGGCATGAAGCTGCAGCCATCGACGCACCAGCGGGGAGTCCCAGCGGTCAGCCAGCACGCTCACGATGCTGTTCGAGCTGCCCCGCACACGGGCCCACAGCGAGGCGCAGCGCTTGCGGATGATTGAATAAAAGCTATCCATGTGCACCTCAGCAAACATGGATGAAGCGCTGCAGTGACGGGGCAGGCCGAACAACATCCTGAACGCGTTATTATATTGTACGCGGAGGGCGCTGTACGTCCTCTGCGTAAAGCAGACCCACAGACTGCACGTGTAGAATGATTGACAATAAGATTTAAAGAGCGTCAATTTCACCGGTCTACTACACCTTGCAAATCTGCGGAACAGCATATTACAGCGAACGCACAACGCCCTGCGCTCTCTCTCCATATCCATTGAGTCTGACAGGTTGTCAGTGACCCAGTGGCCCAGATATTTGAAGCGGTCAACTCGACTTAGTTTAACACCTCCCAGAGTAACAGAGGGTACACTTCTATGTTTACCGGCCGCACCTGCTTGGAACACCATGAACTCACTTTTACGTGCGTTATATCTGAGCCCATGAGCCACTGCATATTTTTCACAAATGCCCAGCAGTTTTCTCAATGCTCCGATCGAAGGGCTCAGCAGCACCATATCATCAGCGTAACTAATGTTATTAACACACAGTCCACCCACATGACATCCCAGGTAGGTGCTACTGAGCTCCTCGATCAGCCCATTCATGTACAAGTTGAAAAGCTTGGGCGAGCTTAACCCCCCCTGCCTCACCCCACATTGCAACCCATACACGTCAGACTTTGAGTCTGCCCACCTAACGCAGTTCCTTTGATTGTCATACCAATACTTGAATAGAGATATTACTTCAGGAGGTACAGAAGTATCAGATTGCAACTTATTCCACAATAGATTGTAAGATACCAGATCGAACGCCTTCGACAAGTCCAAAAAACAGGCATAAATCGGAGTCTTTCTGGCCGTATAATACTGGACAGTCTGTTTGAGGCAGAAGATGGCACTTTCTGTGGAGAGACCCGGTTTAAAACCAAACTGAGCGTCATGTGTTCGAATATGCTCACCCAATCTCCTATCAAGCAACGCATCCAGCACTTTAGCTATAACGGTAGCTAAGGATATAGGCCTGTAATTGGACAAGTCGGAGGCATCCCCCGTCTTATTTTTCATTATTGGAACTACCATGGTAAACATAACATCTTCAGGCAGGTAACTGTGACTTATACAAAGATTAAACAATAAGGAAAGAACTCGGGGCAAGTGCACTCCAGCGTACTTTAAATGCTCGATGCTGAGCTCGTCGTGACCAGGAGACTTACCTTTTGCCATTCCTCTGATTATGGAGTCTACCTCTCGTGCTGTAAATCTAACGGTTAAGTCACCTACGCTGCTCTCAGCATCGAACATTGCTAACTCAGACTGAGCACCACCTTCTGGCACCACTTTGAAGTGATTCCGAAAAGCATTTGCTATCTCGGTAGGATCAAACCTTCCTGCTACGCTCGCTGGGGTGCCCGGCTTCGGACTCAGTTTATTGGTGTTTTTCCAAAACTTCTTAAAGTTGTTAGAACTGTGATTTTGAGCGATTATATCTAATTTAATTTGTTTCTCATTGTTCTGTACATACTTAACTTTAGCTTTAAAGTATCTTTTTGAGTCCCGCATTTTATTATAAATAAAACCACAACCAGGTCTACCATATTGTAACCAAGACCGATACCAAAACCGAGCCTCCCTGTGTGCTTCACTAACATGTTTATTCCATCCAGTTATACGCTTATGTTTGTTACGTTTTTGTTCATTACAGCTAACTTCAGCTGACTCTTTTAGTGCACACACAATATCTCGGTACAAAGCTCCTATTTTTAATTTGTGGTCTACATTACAACATTTTTTATCAGCACAATCACGAAATTCTACAGGAAAGTCTATTAGACGTAATTTAGCATTACAAGCTTCAGTCAAAATAAACCCATACAATATAATTTATATTTTTAATTTCTTACTTAATCACCATAAAGTTGAATGCACATCTGTCACCTTTCTTTCATAGCGTTTATACCGTTGAAAAAAAATATTCGTTCCGAGAGTCAAAATACGCGTCTACTGATGCTTTGACCTCCACGTTTGTTAACAATTACAAACATCTTAAAGTTGTGTGAACACAGCCAATATCTCGATGTAACAGGACTTTTCTTCGGACCACTACTGTGGGGTTTTCTTTTATTTCCCGACGTAAATTACATAGTTAGATGCAGTGGTCATTACAGTTTATATTCTGATCATTTTTAAAACAGTAAACCACATTCACGCCCTTTGAGCCTCGGAATACTGAAGCCATCACCTCATTTGCCGACAAAATGGACTTAGCCTGTGTAAGGGTGGTGAAGCAAACTTTCTTCACTCATTTGATTGTAAATTTACGTCCGATGTACTGTGATAAACGTATGATATGTCCAAAGAAAAAAAACCTTCTGGGTCGACATGAAATATCTCCAAACAGCCGCTGAAAAAGTCAATCGCGTTCATATTGGTCGACTCAAAGCAGCCGCGGGCCCCACCTCGCAGTCAGCTTGTGGAAACCGATTGAGTTGACTATGATATTTTAATTTTTTCCATGAAATATGCCAACAATCTTGGTTACCTATTCCATTTTTAATTTGCGGTCTTGCATAACCAAATCGTGTACATTTTAGACTTTTTGTCAGTACTTGACGTTGAAGGCTTTCCAGGGCGGGTTTGTCTTTCACCCTCTCTATCCCACGTTTCAATTCTGTTTTTTTTTTTGACTGTTGAATATGACAGAACAAAATCCCCTAAAATATTGACTATATCATCATGGATGGTTTTTCTTGATAATTCTTTCACATGGAGGTACCTTATCACAGCACGCTGCTCAGTTTGCTCCATTTGCGAAAGTCACGGCGGATTGCCTGATAAATAAATTTATGAAATCACAACTAATGAACGCACACATTTGAAACTTCGCACAGTTAACCAAAATAAAAGGAACTAAATAATGTACGTAGTTTTGATTTAAAAAAAATGAATGGAACTGTATCAGGCCGCGTACTTTTCAATCCACCCTCGTAGATACAGGTTGAATTGATAACCTCCTTTTTGACGACGGTATAAATTTGTTCCCAAAATCAACACATAGAGCCTTGTCACACTACTAAAAGGACCGGACACGATAAAATTTGTAATAATTCCGTTTGCTTATTTGAATATTCAGTCGACAAGGGCTTATGTAGGTCATATCAAACATTGTCTACCAAAAATCTGGATTAGGATTTGTTCACAAAAATTTGCCGCTAAATCACATATCATCATACTTTTCCTATAACCATCGTATAAAAATAAAATCAAAATGGCATCTAAATTAATTACCATTTTGTGTTTTCTACAAGGAACATCGTTCAGTCTAAATATTTATCTATTTATTTTTAAATAGCATATGTTGAGATTAGATAGTAAGAAAAAACTTTATAACTTCGTTTACTAATGGTCAATTTATTTGTAATCAGACACTTCTTTCTATGAAGCACAGAGCTGTTTCACCATTAAACACTGAAAAATGTGTTCGAAATTTCATAGCACTTGTAAGCAATTTGAATCCGCAATCTGGCAGCCAGAGAAAGAGTCTACTCCGAAACTTATTCTATGAAAGTACTGCTCTAGCTGTCCTTGTCACTAGTAGGAGTATTCCTATTGAGAGAAATATACTCGTAAAAAGCTACTTACGTAACAAAGTACCTAAACCAGTAATTAGTTGTTATATTATTTTGAAGGATTTTCAATCGTGTACCTATTGCGATTAAAATATAAAACACTTCTTTACTATTCATTACCATAATAAACTAACTAGCCATTTCTATAGACGAAAATTAAATAGTACCTATTTTTTTTTTTGCTGTCAGCGATAAACGTTAGTGTATCCTAATGATTACATTCCGAATCTATTTAAAGATTGAGTAAATAGGCTTCTATTGGGCGAGCTCGTTCCATCTTCTACTCAATCTAGTCGCACTTGGCTTGGTCTGGCTGCAGTCAAGAGCAAACCCATACTAAATAAAAATCAAAAACTGCTCCAACTGCGTACATCAAGTTTATGAGCATCTAAATTTGTCGCATAGTCGTATGTGTGTTTATTTACTTCTTCCTCCGCTGTCTTTCAACCTCACAAAATAGATGATCATTTATTCTCTCATTCTCAAAAACGGTCGTTTTTCATATAACGGTCATTATTTCATAGTAGAGTCCTAGAAATGATCAACTCGCAGTATGGCGTCTACAATAACATCTCGCGGCGCCTCCCGGGAATCGCTTATTCGATCTTGCCACCCCATTACACTTTAGAACATTTGAGATGATCACTGAGATTTATTTAGGATTCTTCGAAGAATTCTTTAGAATTCCTTCGTCCAGTTCCAATGGCAAACATGCTTTTTTATGTTATTTATTTCATTTCTGGAAATTACTGCTTTACCTATGTGATTTAGCCAGTTTGGCGTAATCACAGAGAAGATAAAAGTTCTTAAACAGTTTCAACCATAGACAAAAAAAACTCGTTTCGCTTTATTTATCAATGATCGCATGGTCCATTCGTCTATCAAAAATTATGATTGGTTAGCTAGCAATTGTTAGCAACTTATCGCACTCTCAATAAATTTAATCAGAATTTTATTACTGCAACGTACAAAAACTTGTCGTAACAAACTCGCAATAGGTACCTAAACAACGCTGAATAAATAAGTAGTTGACAAAAGTAGAAAATAAATAACTCCGAAGTAGGTATTTTATTCAATCTTTACATAGGTACACTTAATTTTATCACATAAAACTATCCTTCCCAAAGTTTGTCTACTTACTGTCCTATTTAAATTTAAAGATGCAAATGCAAGGTGTCCTCATTTTCCACGTCGCCGTGGAGATGAAGGACGTCCTTCGTCGGAGGGTTATAAAATTATCCCGCGCCCGGCGAACCCAGCTAATGCGAGGACACCTTATTTGAGTAGGGCTGTCACACTTATTTATTTAAAATAAAAGTTTATTTGCCTTATACCGACTAAACACGCAATTTACCTTATACTTTATAGTTTCTTTAACAGTGTTAATAACAGTCATTTTACTATGTGTATTTCAGTAGCATGTACAAGCTGAATCCTTTAAACACATAACGATTTGTATTTGTTTGACTATCTACATTAAAAAAAACATATATTAAAACTATTTGAAAATTGTCTTGTTGGTTTGGTTTGCTTTCAGTGAAATTTAATGTACTGTGTAGGAGCACTTAATGTTCTAACATAGACCCTGGCCTCTGTCTGAGGTCCTTAGTTCCAATTATTTGTCGATGGTTGTGCGCCTGATCTCATTCCGTCATGACATGACAGACTGACGTTTCACCAAAATTTGAGGTAGGAACAGAAAGTTCTATTTTATATTCACTCATCGTCTATAGTTTATATACACTCGTTCTCTGGTTGACGGGCACACTGGCATTAAATGAGGTTGAGTTATTATCTTTCGTCTTATGTACCACAATGCAATCGCTCCATTTCTTACACAGCTTCTACTAGATACATACTTACATCTCACTTCCATCATACTCAAGTCATAAAAAAGATAATAATCAAAATGGCGGCAGTAATTTTAAAATTGAACTCCGACGCCATTCCCATGATACTGTAAACCAATCGTAAGGTAGTAAAAACAGATATTGCTCTGCTAGGTTATGAACAGGCGCCGGAGAATCAGCTTATACATTTTTGTTGAAAAATAATCCTTAAAAGAACTGCGTAAGATACCTCAGTTCTTAGCAGGATGTGCTGTTGGCTGTACTTTTGTTATGTGCCTGTAAACACGGCATATAGAAATGAGATTTTCATGTTCGGTTATGAATTTATGTCATTCTTACCTTGTTTATTTAAGACTAACAAACTGTACGTAAGAAGGACTTAGTGCCAAAAGCCAGTCAACCATATCTATAACAAAATAGTTATTTAAATAAATACTTAATTGAATGTAAAAAATATGAAACTTTAAATAAAAATACTCACATTTATTAAACCATGTTTTTATAATACAATTCCAGCATTTAAAATACTATTATGTGTACAAACAAACGCATCACTATTCGAGAGTAGATTAATTATGTGGCCATTCCATTGAAAATTAATTAAAATAACAGTTGAATTGAGAATTGTGAAGTTGGTTATTAATTTATCATATTCAATTAATGGCATACAGCAAGCAAATACGATTTATGATATGATATGTGCGTACGTAGAATGTTGCTGTTAATAGACAGACATCATGCACCGGCTTCAAATGCATTTGTTTCTCTTAATAGCGTTATTTTAGTCCTTTTAGTGCTCTTTTGAAAGGAATTCAATTTCTATAAAAAGAATTTTTCGTCGTTTTTAGTTATTGTTTGAGTTATAATTTACCCGATTGAACTTAAATAGTTGCTAAAATCTTTTCCTTGGTGTAACAAATACTTTACTGAAATCGGTCCCCCATCAAAATCAGTCCAGCCAAACGCGAGATAATCGCGGACAAACATACAGGCCTCTTTGTTTTTTGAAGTAGGTAATAAACTGAAACATTTATTTTATTTTAAGAGCACCTCTTTAGTTTTTACTTCTCTTCTATATTATGCTTGTTTCAAGCCAGGCCATACATAAAAATGTACTTAAAATAAAATATGCAGTAGTAGACAACCCTATAAAAGCACATCTCGCTCATGACACATAGCTGGTCACACGAGGGTCGGGATGAGATATATAGCGTTCATGCTCATTAGATATTAGATAAGGCGTTGATGAAAATATGGAGACCAAGTGCGTAAAAACAGAGTAGATATAGGAAATCACTCACATTTTTGTAATACCTCTAGATATTCTTTAGCGTCAAATTAAATGTTAAATATAAATTAGTAATGTTAGGAAGAAGATACATGCCAACTGCTATCATCATCATCATCATCATCAGCCAAAGAACGTCCACTGCTGAAGATTGTTTTTAACGTCGGGAATTACTATAAACTATTGCCTTAATAAGCACCAAGTTATAAATAAAATTTGTTATTCATGTTGGTCCTGTGCTTCAGGACTCGCAGAATTATTAAGAGCATTGTGAGCAATATTATCCCGAGCACAATAATGATCTGAAGCGTTATGGTTTTATATTCTTTCATGCCATTTGTGAAGTTGAAGTGGAACATTATATTATAATGTGTAAGCTTTTGTTCTGGTATTTTTTTAACTGTTAGTGTATGAAATGTACGAGTTTCATAATAGTTTTCGTTTAAGTAAAATTTATTTCTTACTCCTATAAAAACTCGTATGTTCTTGCGAACTTAGCATACTGCCGTGTTTCTATGTTTTCACTATAAATCTTTTTTTTGACAATACATTTGTGATTATAGACATAATGTAATCCACATGTTCTTATCTCTTTTCTCTAAAGTAAGTAGAGGAGTCAAGTCTATACGTTACGAGGCAACTCTTTGCACATTTGCTTATCTGTAACAAACTTGTGTTAAACAAGTTACCCAACAATAACGTCGGTTAACTTTGTGTTTTCCTACAAATTGCGTGGCGTTATCGCACATATACCGGCGGGGATACCGACTACCTAACAGGTTTCTTCTTACTGCAATAGTTAATAAAATCAAAAAAGTACTTTTTGTTAGTATGGCGGCGGTTTAGCGGCGGTAATAAGCATTTTTAGTGGAGACCCATATTCTCTAAGTACTCAAGTTGAAGTTTAATCCAGTATAATTCATCCATAATGAATTCGCCGCAAGGAGGCGCTTTTGTAGAGTGAGGTCTCCGAAATGTCAAATGTCACTGTTTGTGGGTGAGATGTGCGAGTTTATTTCTATTTAGATGAATGATTTAAATTTTTTGCAATCATTTCCATTATTTATGGCAAATACTAGTTACGGGTCAATGAATGAGAGTGTTTTAAAAGGGGGACTAAGAAAATAAATGTTAAATCTTTAATAACTTGTGTACTTACTCCTCTTTTCCTAACAAAACTGGACTGCGGCATGCCCGATGTATTGTAATATTAAGATTTAATGGCGAACTTCATTTTTTATCCCTCCATCATGACAACTAAAACCACCTTAAAAGCTATATTCTGGACCTCACGCGACAGTGGTGCCAACGAGTAAGCAAGAAAACAGTAGCCCCCATTGCTATCGCTCAGTGATACGTAATACTACATGAACCCTGTGAAGAAAGTTTAACACACCAGTAACTTGAGCCATCCATCAATATCAATAAAATATGGCGGAGGTGCGGAGTGGAAATGCGTTTAAGAATGTAAAAGATGGATAAAACACATTTATTTACCGTCTTAGAGCTAAGAGTGTCTTTATTTTTGTAAGACTAGATATTCTGTAATGGAATTATCGAGATTTCGGTAATTTTATATGTGAAACGGAGATTCTTTGTAAAGAAAATTCGTCAAACATGAAAAGTTACAAAGGAAATTCTTAAACGCTACTCGTTTCTCATAAAGTACCGAGCTTTTATGATCAGAACACAGTACTTATACTTCAGTCAAAACACTTACTCTCACTTCAAATAATATCTTTGACTTCAGGGCGAAAAAGCAATGGTACCAATTAGGACTCTTGTAACTTCAAAGAAAGATTTTGCGATTTATTCAGTGACTTCAAGTTTACTGTAAAATTGCTTTTATTCAGAAGTCCGTGGCGCTGTCCAGGATAACTATTATAACGACAAACAAAACTAAAACCTACTAAGTGAGAGTTGCACTCACATACTGAGGGTTCCGTACACTGATAAAATTACTAAGATATATTTATAGTCAGCTTATACATGTGGTGAAATTCTTTGTCAAAAACTAACATTATAATTTTACAGCTAAAAGTAACTATGAATACCAAATTAATGGATTTAAACAGTCTGACTCCTTTACAAATCCACGAGAAAAAAGACATTGGAAGACTTGACAAACGGACTATGCAGTAATCTTTGAGAGATTTTTTTCTATAAATACGGAACTCTAAAAATGTGAAACTACTTGTACAAAATAAGGACACAGAGTAGTCGCAAATTCAAAAATGTACAATAAAATACAGTGTTGTTTCACTCTAGTGTTGCGAGATAAAAAGGAGATTCAGTTACGCTATCACGTTTGAGCTTTTATGGCAGGTAGAATGGAAACCACAATGTTTTACTCAAATAATATGGACGTGGTAGTCACAAGACTAGCACGTGGTTTCTAGCTAGCGTGTGGTTTACCAAACTACCAAGTTTTAGCGCCTATAAGGAATGAAATCTGCTCTTGGTAAAATAAGTTAATCGATATGGTCTGTTATGGATATGATAGTATCTAGTATCAAGTTCACCAACAGAAAAGATAACGTTAAATTAAATAACAATAATATTATTTCAACGCCAAACTGAGAGTAAAATACTTTATTTACTTTTCTCTCGTGTAATATCACTTAAAATGAAATCCATTTCAGTGTGAGTGGAAAATACACACTTGAAAAACTGGGACGTCCCACACACGAGTTCTTGGCAGCACTAAGCACAAACCCACAGGGCTTATTACCTACTTAACGTAACCGTTTTCAAATTGCAATCGATAAAGACACCATAACAGTATTTTATGTAAGATTATAAGGTGATCTTCCTATAAATTGCTGCACTGGCATTGCTTAGCACACAAATGTGCTAGGTTCAGCTTTCGCTTGCCAAACTGTGGCCATTTTACTTGCAAGTGCTTTTAGGGTTTTCTCCATTCACACCCAAGCGCAATGCATTGGAGAGTGGGTTAATAACTATATGAACAGCCATAAAGCTATATATCACATGTCTATTGTATCGACTGCTGAATGTGTCCCCTAAAACACTAGTGATTTATCATCGTGAAAACAAAACTTTTTACAAATTTGTGTTAAACCTGAGATCAGAGTACAGAATATAACTTTTAATTGATATTCGAACAAAAATTGTTTGAAATATTGACACGAGTGATTAAGAAATAGAGCTCCTTTTTCCTTGGATCATACACTTGGGACACTAGATTGCGGAGACGTTGCAATCGCTATCACAATTGCTCTCTTGTTACATAAAACCCCTAGGGTTCTGGTTCAAACCGCCTAGAACCAGTTACGGGCGGGTGGCTAGTCTTAATTAGGAAGTGGGTTTTTGCAGCGCACTGTACGGTAATTAGTAGGGAGATATGAATTTTGATATTTATTTTAACCACTTTTGTTATGAGTATTGTTAATTTACATGTGCAACTCCCTAAGCTTTATGGGTGCTGTATTATTTGCATATGGATTGAAAATTACATCATCAAATGCGTTATCGCACAGAAAACTGAAAACAAACGCTGGTAACAGAAATAAATGTATATTTCGTCTGAAACAACCGTTTCCTCTAAATGTGGCAGAACATTTATATTTGATAGATTTTCACTAATAAAAAACCAAATTACTAAAGTCGGCCATCTTTGTTGGTATCATAATTTCGTTCTCGCAACTAGATATTTTCTTCAAGTACAAAAACTGTCTTTGCAAAGTGACTGAAAAGAGATTCTTTAATACGCTAGAAGTTTAAGTTCCTGGCTCCGGCGGTGATAACTTAGTTTGATGGAGTAAAAATAGTCTTCAAAGTGTGGAAATAAGTGAGCTTACTTGTTACTTATATCCTGTTTTGCTGGCGGTGAATAAATTGTAATGTTACGGAAAAGTATATAACAAAGTCTCTAAAAGTGATAACGTGATAGGTATGTAAAAGGTAATCAACGTCTTCTTAAACAAGGTTCTTTTAATTATGAAAATAACCTGTACTTACTTTCGTGCTTTATTTCATAATCGTGCTTTTGCAAATGATTGCTGACGTCAAAACTGGAAAGAGCCACAAACAAGGAAGTAAGATTATTCATTTCCATTGAATTTCCATGTCGCAACTGTAAATAAAACAGACGCAGTAGACTCATTCTGAAAGTGTTTTTAGGATAAAAGAATGTGTTCAAAAATCCAAATTTTTTATTCAGTTAAGGACATTACAGTATTCCTCACGTAAAAATCAATAAAAAATATGAATATGCTAGTCAAGTTATGATTGATATTGCAAGGGTCCAGAATTTAACACTATCTGCACATAAATTCCGTTAAATTCGCCTCAGCAGCTTAAAAATTAAAAACTAGCAGACAGACCAAGTTAATGCATTTATTTTATCAGTAGAAGTTTTGATACGTTTACGAAACTTAAGCTTGGTTGCACCAATAACTTTAAAAGTCAGACATGTTTTTCCGCATGTAGTTTCACAGCTTTATAAAAATAAATTAGTTGATGCAACAGAGCAAGACAATTGCACGAGAAACCGCGTAGAAATCTTTTTTGTTATCTCTGTCAGCTCTAGACTCAAGACCAAGCCAAGTGCGACTAAGACGGAGTCGAAGATGGAACAAGCTCGCCCAGAAAAAGCCTGTTCACTCTTATTTTGAATAGATTCGGATTGTAATCATTAGAAAACATTGACGCTAACGTAATAATGAAACTTTCTGATCTCATTCACATTGTAGAGACGTGAGATGGGTCGGTATTGATTTTATCTTTTACTAGCGGCCCGCCCGCGACTTCGTACGCGCGTTTTGGTTTAACTCCGTTCCCATAGATCGTAGCGAAAAATTATAAGCCTATACCTATACGCATTAAACTACTTCTATAGCCTTCCTTGATAAATTAGCTATCTATCATATTCTATACCCTTACCAATAGTTCCTGTGATTAGCGCCTTAAAACAAAAAAACTAAAACATCCAGTTTTAAAATATATAGGTACATAGAAATGCGTACAGATAAATGTTATATTCGACGACGCGTTTGGTGTATTGCCTAGCGCTCCTGACTATTACGCTGGCCGTCGAGGGTTCGAACCTCGCAAGGGGCCAATGTTTGTGTGATGAGCATGGACATTTGTTCCTCAATCATGGATGTTATATGTATTTAAGTATTTATGGGAGACGCACCCGTCATAATCGTTGTCTGATACTTCGTAACACAAGGAAGATAATTCCTTACCACGTGTACCAGACTATTGGTGTGTTGTCTGGCGCATATTTATTTATTTATTATATTTTATGTAAACTCAAAACGCAGCCCGGTCTTTAATGGTCAAACTTACACGGGGATATTATAAATACTTCCTACGCCCTTTCCTTAATCGTATATTTCTTTCGGGTACTTTGAACTTGACCTTTGTTTATGGTTATAGCGAATACTTTACTTTCTTGAATTCAAATCGTAAATTCAAAGGGACAAATCTATGTAAAGATCTACGCCATCATCATCATCATCACCCAAAAGCCGTCCACTGCTAAAAGTTTGTAGAAAAGTTGCAGATTGGACACCCTTCGACCACGGGAGCAGCGTGGAATGTCCACCGACAATATGAACAAACGATCTGCAATCTACACTGGACACATACCGCTTGATACCTACCCTGTTTGAACACAAAACAATATTATTTACTATTCTAAGAAATAAAATCTCTTCTAGAGAGCAACATCAATAACAAACATGTGTCAAAACATTCTGTCTCAGATATGTCAAATGTTTGTCAAAAATAAAATAAAAAATATTTCAACATAAGCACCAAGAAGTATTGATATCAACTTTGTAGCAAATCATCCCCAAAATAACTTTCTACCCCTTTTTAACCCCGTTAGAAGATAAATTTCAATAAAATTTGATACAAATTTTTTGTTAATATTCATAAAGTATGTTTATGCAAAATTTGAAGTAGATTGGACCAAGGAAACACATTTTCCCATACAAACTTTTCACCCTTTTTTCAACCCCTTAGGGGTGAAATTTCGGAAAATCCGTTCTTATCGGATCCCTTTGTCATACAAAGAACACACCTTCCAAGTTTCAGGTTTCTACGATCAGCGGTTTAGGCTGTGCGTTGATCCGTCAGTCATTCAGGACAAAGCCTTTTATATGTATAGATAGAAGAAGATTAGGTATTTGGTCGGACGTGTACTCGCGGGAGTGGGATTATAAAACGAGTTTATGGAACATTCGTGTCATACATGTTTTATAGGAGAAGTTCTTTAGTTCTTTTTGGCGAGGAAATTGCAAAAAGAAGTTAACTAGTATGATGAAATGCAAGTAAGAAAAGTATGACCGTTGTTGTGTCTGATACTGTACCTATATTTTGGCTCCATATTAACCTACCCATATTGTGTATGTGACTTTGTTATGTGTGTATGCAACTTTAATGTTTAGATCCTAGCCAAATGACTCACTATACTTAATAGCGTACCATCATACGAGAATAACTTTTTGCGTCTTAAAGCAAATTGTTGCCTGTACTTGAACAGGTGTAAGAGAAATTCAGAATGAGTATTCAGATGGTACGTTATGTCGTTGTAAAGTCAGAATAATTTCCATTAAATAAAATATTACTGTAATAAGTATCTAGCAGAGCGAATATTATTTTATGGGCAAAGATAACAGAGAGAGACGAGATCTTAAAAGCGAAAGTACACTTTTTCTGTATATTTGTCGACCCCAATTACTATTATTGACAAAGATAATAAAGATCTACCCTAATGCCATCAAAAATTCCATTATTTCTCTTTGCCGGAAAATCTTCTGACAATCTTATTTCGACATTGACTGCCCCATAATGAAGTCATTTTTGCGAAATATTGAACACGAATTTTACCTGCAGTCTGGTCAGGGGTCGCATATTTGTGTTTTATTTAATTTAGGTTATTACCACCAGGTTTATAATAAGTTTTCAAGTAATCTTCAATTGAGCTTCAAAATCGTCACATTTTAGTGGTTAAAGATACATGATGCTGTTTAAAATTTATAGTATCATATTTGCCTTCTTTTGACTTGTGAGTAATGTATTCATGTCCTTGTTACAGGTAAATATTCCCGAGAACTCTTAAAGCTGGAGTGCTTAGAAATCGAAGGTATATTGTACAGTCGTCAGCTTATCCACGGTATGATTTTGAGTCTCAACTCCTGCAAAATAAGGGTTAATATTGAAGGTACAGTGCTTCACTGTATTCGGTGACAACAAAAACTCAAAGAGCGTTCATGAATAACAAAACAGCTATAGAAAGATGTTTTCGTTATAGTTGCCCAATAAGAAGCTCCAGAAACTTTTCAAACGTTTTTTTTATGTCGGTACAGTGACCACCAATTTAAATCTAGACATAATATCTTAGTATTAAGTTGAAACCAATGCCCGATTAATATTTTTTTTATTTTACACACTGTAGGTATGCTAAATTCTGAAAATAACAAAACACGATAATGATTTTACAAACTATGATTTCAATCTCTGCAGATTACAAAAAAAAATGTTAATTAAAAATGTTGCACAAGAAGGTGGTGAAGTTAACATTATTATTTTTCCCATAAAATCGAATGTAGGATTATGACAAATCTTTTTTAAATTCATGAATAAAAAAAACATAAAATACGTAGCAAACGAGTGTCTCAAAGAATACCGCAATAACATCCCTATTTTACTTATCCTTTGTTTTGTGAAGCCATGGCCTTTCTTCCTTGAAAACTAAAAGGACATTTTGTTCAGCAAAATATCCTCCTTGCCCTCTGAGAGAGGTCTCCGTGAACATTCTTCTATCAGATTAAACCAGCCATTTTATTCCACGAACGCTTACCTTTTATTCAGTACTAGCTTTTGCCCGCGACTTCGTTCGCGTGGACTTCAGGTTCGTCCCGTCTAGTAGCGCAAAAAATGTGTTTTTTTACGACCTCACATTAGAAACCTCAAAAATTGTAGCCTATATGTTATTCTGATGTATAAGCTATATTGTGGTAAAGTTTTATTCAAATCCATTCAGTAGTTTTTACGTGAAAGAGTAACAAACATCCATACATCCATACATCCATACATCCATACATCCATACTTACAAACTTTCGCCTTTATAATAGTAGTAGGATGTTTTTGTTATACATAAAATGAGTTGTTCAAAGGACTGTTTGGATCGTATCTGTATGTTTATGCTATACAAAGAAATAATTTGGAAACACCTTTTACATCTCAACAGATATCTTAAGGAACTCATGATTATGTGCGAGGGTTCTGCCTCAATCAAAGTTTATTTGAAAACTAGGTTACTTGATTTTAAGTGTTAGTAATTCCACCAGAATCTGCGGCTTTAGATCCTTTTTATCGTTTATCGTGACAATCGATAAAATTCATTTCTTTTTCATAATGTTACAAACACTTACAACAAGTTATCTGAAATAAATAAACTTTTACTTTAGTTAGTTGTCTTTAAAAGCAATAAGAAGCCTTACCAGTTCAAAATTTGAGAAACCATGTCGTTTAGGAAATGAAATTATGTTATCTACGTGATAAAAGATGTAGAGGCATGTTAGGCCTACTGGGTAATTATCAGGTTTACTACTTTTTCAACTTTTACAAATGTATACTACAATTAAAAAGTTGTAGGTTGTTGTTAGTAGTCAGACATGACTCATCCGCGGCTGCATCAAATAACATTGTGCCCTGTGCTGGCAGTCTGAAGTAAGATTTTTGACATTTCGCGTAGACAATTTAATAAATCTTAAAAATATATTTGTTATTTTTTAACCTTGATTCAAACATTCCTCTCAATCAATAAGTATACGAAAATACCAATTTTGTCTCAGCATTTTTCGATCGCTACCTGGTGGTCCTACAGGAAACTATGTCGAGACTTCCGCGCCTGATGTCGCTACTAACATAAGACAGTTATTTTATATTACTATTAGTACATAAAGTCAAATCCAAATAAGGCATCAACCTAGTTTACTGGAACCGAGGCTGTAATCGAATCCTGATCGAGATGTCGGCAGCAGGCGCAATCAGCCACTAAGTGACAGGAGATAAATTCTCACGTGAGGGCTTGCGAATAGGTTTTACATACATTGTGTATGTGATGAGGTGTACAAGTAGGTTCATACACATAGTGTATAACATCCATAGTGTGAGCTTCCTATTAGGCTGGGATATGTCATGATAAAAGTTATCTTGTATTTACTTCGAGCAAAATAAAAGTGAAAATCTTTTTGTTCATCTCCAATTCAAATAAAAATTTTTTTTTAGGATTAAACCGCCTTTAAAAAAACTGACAAAGCTTAAAATAACGCATTCTTCTTCTAAATAGGATAAACAAATTCTTTTAGACTCAAGTTATTTTTTTATTTCATGATTTTTATTTATTATTCATATCTCGATAACTACTGGACCAATTTTGATGAAATTAACACTGGACCCTAAGTTGAAATAAAACAGATTAGTCTAATTGAATACCTCTTTTTTTGAAGAAGGTCAAACGGCGTTTCTTTATAGTTTTCATATAGTAAAATCTACGTCAAGAATTCAGTGCAGCGACTGTTGAAAATACTTACTTGTGTAAGGAATTTGTCGGTGAGCACTTTTATTGTTTAAACCTGTACTTATATTATGCAAGAAACGAATTCCCCAATTCAGCTGACTGTTCCATTCAAAATGAACTATCCGTGCAAAAATATTTTGCCATTTCAGCAACTTTTCATCTCTGTTAATTAACGTTCGGGGCGATAAATCATTTGTAAGTATTTCAAATTAATCGAACGCCAATGAAAATTCATATCAGTTCACGCGCGACCTGGTAAAGGTTTATTAAAAAAGTTTTACGCAATCAATAATCGGGATCATACATCATTCCGACCATTTATTAAGTGGAAAGCCTCTGAATCGATAGTAAACTGTTTGGTGTTTTTAAAATAACGTTAACTGAAATTGAGGTCATCTTTTGTTAATTTTATTAAACGGACAATTTGTAGACCCAAAAGACGAGGCTGTGACGAGCTATTCTTAGTACGTAATAATATGTCAAAGATTACTTATTTTGGAAATAAATGCGCAAAAAGCAAAAGATAAAATCCCAAGATAAAATCAAATTACACTTAATTTATCTTCTAAAAGGTTGTTTTTTTTTCAAGCTAAGCAGATATTTGATCTCGATCGCACCTGTTGTCAGGTGTAGATGAATTCTAGGGTGGTGCATATCAGTTTAGTAGTAACCTATTCACTCGCCTTAAGTATTTAAGTAATTACTCGTCCCAAAAGACTGACACCTAAAACAATTAATACATGAAAGATCCCTCACACTTCAGCGAAATTGGCAGTCCCCCTCATTTCTATAAAACAAAACATAGCACAATAAAAACAGTATGACTTGTATTCGTGATTTAGCTTAGGATTTATAACTTACACGATGAAAAGCCAGACATTTGACCACGATTTTATTTTATTTATTTATTTAAACCACTTCATTCACAAGAAAAAGGTACATATGGCGGACTTAATTCTAAAAGCATTCTCATATTACCTATATATTTTACCTGATGGCAAGTGATGACGTGGCATTTATGTTGACAAAATATAACTAGTCATATCTTGTATCGTTATCAAATCTTATTATATTAAAATAATAAAAGATCTGAATACGAGTAGAAAACTGGCTGGTTTAGATGTTCCACTGTAGTCAATGTTTTAAAACTTTTACGTATTGTTGCTCATTATTTATTAAATTAATTAGCTGTACTAACTATGCTTTCAACAAGAAGGGTTGCAAAAACGGTAGTAGGACAAGATAATCAGTTTAAAGATGAAACGAGGGGTCTCCCCTCGTGTCTACTAACGCCACCCTTTGTCCGCATTACCTACAGTGCGACATGGATTTTCTGGCCAACGGTGACAGTCGGAACTAACGCTGTCAAATTAAAAAATGCGGCTGCCAGATCGAGTGTAGCGAAATCTCTCCAATTTAACAAGAGATTTTCTGATTTTTCCTTTTATTTTATTTTCGTACGTGTTCTGTCCGTGTTTAAGTAAGAGTATTAATATTTTTGTTTTTTAATACTGTAGAGCTAAACTCCTTAAATAAAATTTGAATTTTCAAGGGTTTTTATTGATAATACAATTGTTTTGCCTCTAAAATCGGTGGATGGAACATACATTTTATTTTTCATATGGTAGAAAATGCCTTCTACGACATTTCCATCCAAGAAATCTTTTCTTTGACTGCCATGTTTGGGTAAAAATATTCGTTAAACAGCTTCCTAAATTCCCTGAATCAAGGTAGATTTTCTTGCTCTGGCTACATTTTCGAATGCTAGAGCCCCCTGTCAATGTCATCCGTTGGCCAGAAGATCCTTGTCGCACTGTATTGTCATGACAACCAGTGACATATTTACAACTAGAATACATGGCTCGATCTCTATTATCTCATATCTCATCATTATCAGCCAAAGGACGTCCACTGCTGAACGTAGGCCTCCCCCACTTTTTAACAGCGTCCGGTTGTGAGCGGTTTGCATCCAGTGTGATCCTGAGGTTTTACCAGTTCGTCTATACATCTTGTCGGTGGACGTCCTATGCTGCACTTTTGGTCCAAGGGTCTCCAATTCAAACTAAAACTTTTCTGTCCCAACGGCCATCAATTCTTCGCGCTATGTGCCCTGCCCACTGCCACTTGAGCTTACTGATTCGTAGGGCTATGTCCATTACCATAGTTCTTCTACGTATCTACGCATGTAGAATAGAACTTTAACTTTTTTTTTCATTACTTTTACTTTTTTTTTTCATTTTAATCGCTATTAAGAGCATAAAATATTAAAATAGCGTTAAAATGATAAATGTACCCGCACAATTTATCTCCATTATGAAGTAAGTTAATAGCATAAACGACATAAATCAAGGTCAAACGTTTACAAAAGTTTAAAGTTTTAAGCCCGTGGGTCTCCTTTGACCGTAATTTGCGAAACTCAAAAGGTAGAATAACGACCAATATTGTTGTCACAATTCACAATTTTCACGGTCCAGTTGTTAGTCTGTAGGGAGCATATTATTTTGTGTTATTATCTTTAGTAAAAACAAAATTATTCTTTGAATACAAAGGCAGGAAATTATTTAATTTATTGACAATAATTTGGTATTTATTCTCCCTCTAGATTAAGCATAAATTATCATCATAATCATTATCAGCCAAAGGACGTCCACTGTTGGAGTGGACGTCCTCCCCTACGGTTTTTTTAAGCGACCGGTTGTGAGCGGTCTGCATCCAGCGTGATCCTGCGATGTTTACAATATGGTCTGTCCAAAAACCGAGTCGAAACACCGAGCTTAGTCCTCTCCATTGCTCGTCATGTGTAATTTATAAGCATATGTATCAGAGAAATAAAACGTTTAGCAGATAAGATAACATTTGGGCGTATTAAACTGATCTGATGTTAGTGAAGTTGTAGTAAGTATCAAAACTTCTACAGTTTTCTTTCCGGTAAGCATCTATCATATAGGTGTCATCTTCTTCTGCATGTCGAATCAAGAAGAACATTTCAATCTTTATTGTGTCTTTATTGTCTTTTTGTTTGTTACAATCTATAGTTAATATTTTTACCTCTACCTGTCCTTCAGAGAAATTAGCACTTCTTTCTTCAAACTCATCAAGAGCTTTGAAAGTGCTTCGAAATCTCCAAAAGCACATCTTCAAAAGGGTTGTAAAAGTTGTCTTGTTGCGTTGTTTCCTCGTCAGCCTTTCCACAACATCAAAGGAGAATTAACTTGGGATTCGTACTCGTAATTTGGTTAATGACGAACATTCTCAAATGAAGACGGAACATTTTAATAAGTCTTGAATTTCCCTCTTAATGTTTGTGGACATAGGGGTGTTATTTAGAGGCGATTTCCTGCTACGAAATATTATAGTTTTTTAAGGTTTCGTACCCAAAGTACCCTATTACTAAGACTTTGCTGTCAGAGGCCTTCTTTTTCTATTTCTTTTTCTACTTCTTCTCTTTTATGGCTAACCAGTGTTTCCACTTAAGCCATTCAAGTATGTCAAGTGAGCATTGTTTGTGCACTTTTTATCGGATAATAACTAAGTGTGATTCTGCAATGTTAGTTTTTACCTACAACAAACAAACACAAATAGGACCAAATACATAATAAACGTTTTAAATATAACAACATAAGGACGTATTCTCAGACAGAAGCGTGGGGGAAGAAGTAGATATTAAGGAATATGATTGAATTTATAAGTTGAATTTTATTGCACATTCACGACCTGGTATGAGTGACAGGGATGGCTATAATCATTGGATCGGGTTTTGTGTCCAGAGTAAGGCCACTGATCGTCCGTCTGTCTGTTACCAGACTGAATCTCAAGAACCGCGATGACTAGACAGTTGAAGCTTTCAAAAATTATGTGTTACTGCTGCCGCTATAACAACAAATACTAAAAACAAAATAAAAATATTATTTAATTACAATATTTCTCTGTGACATCTTCCTTCATAAAAGATAATATTATAGCGGAAAACAAGTAATTTCAAAGGCAACCACGCGTAATTAGCGTTCAGAAGGCATAAAAAAAGCCTTGTTATTCCTGAAGGGAAAATTTTAAAAAGAGTATCGTGAAACAGAGGCTTCTAATTAAAGCAATCGCAATTAGCCGTAACGAACCTCTCACATAATTAACAACGATTTGAACGCTCGGAAAATTGATAATTCCGAAGAAAATTACAGTAATTGTTCTTTTTGAATAAGGTTTTTACAAGAGCTTTTATATGATGTGTTAATTTTAAATAAAATATCAGATGAATATTCACGTTTGCCTCAAGTTTTTTTATTTACAACATACTCACCGTAGTTTAATTTTGGGTCGGTACGTGTACCTACTGTATAATACAATCTTTTTTATACAAATTAGGTTAGGTTAGTTAGGTTACTCCACTAAACATGTAAAGGATAATTTTACTGATTTGCAACGACGATGAGTTGATTCGACATGAACTAAGTATTTATTTCTCAAACTTTCTTTTTAAAATTGATAATTAGACATCAACAAGAAAGTTACGCCACTGTAAGATTTTCAAAACTGAATAAATATTCATCACGGCGCTAAATGCTGGGTTTGAAGCCCTGTTTTCATACTTCGCCCAAAATATCTCAAACATACCTTATAAATCCCTGTTCGTGCAACTTTGTTTTTGTTGTTAGGTACTTTTATTGAGAATTTATTTAATGTAGACCAGTATCCAATACAAAAAAGCTTTCTTTCACAGAAATAAAAAAATAACATCCTAATTTGGGGATTTTTTGCGAAGTTCAAATGCCAAGCTCAATGGGAATACAAATAATTTCAAAATACTTTTAAATAAATAAATCCCCTGTTTCAGGAACTCTTGTAAAATATACCAATATTTTTGCAGTATGCAAACAAGGGCTTCATAAGTCTCATAATGTAGAACTACGTCATTGAAAGCATCTAATCTAAATGTAGTTATTTTACGGTGGTACTATATTGTTTAGAATGTGTAGTGCAGGTAAATAATAAATATTCTGCAATTGCAGTAATAAGAAACTTAAATAACTTTTAAACTTTTAAACAATTTATACTCATATTTTGCTATACAATTGAATAAGATAATCATTTGTAAAAAAAATATATTAAAAAATACAAACTTGGACACAAAGTTAACTATATAAATGTAAACTTTATGTTTTATTGTTATTTATTTGTTTGTTGTTGTTATATATTCACGCACATTTTTTATTAATATGTTTATTTAAACTTTATTATACCTACTTATTTTATATGTTTTTAATTTTACATAATTATTTATGCACACATGTATGTATTTTCGTTTCAGCAGATATATCCGGTTTTCCAGTATCAAAGACAAGCGCGAATTTTTTGTATATGAGGTGCTTATTGAAAGGTTCGATTTAGCTTTGTCTGTAATAACACATTAAAACATTTATAATAACCATAGCATATTCACGTATGAATTTAATGGCTTTTTAATAAGTTGGTTACTTCTGTATGTAATTTGTATATATAAAAAAATACAATTTTATATTTTGTCCTAATACAAAGATACTAATGACGGTAATATCATTAGTATCTTACATAACACTAACACTTAATGTCGTATATTGATTTTATCGTAAATGATCTACAAAAATCACAAAATTGATCATCTCAGTCAAAATAAATACAAAGTCATTTATAAAATTTAAAAATCTAAAGGAGACATTTTTTTCTTGTATGGAGGATGGGCCCACCCATAAATTGTGACGTCTAGTAATGAAACATATATTAAATTGTTCCTTATAATGTCCTAAAAACATTAACAATATTAGTTTTTCGTTCTCTAACGGGAATATTTGAAAATTCATCATAACTTAAATCCACACACGTACCAGTTGACGCACACTTTCAGTCGTTTCTGAAAATCACAGTCGTTGAAATCTCACTGCACAGTTACACAATAACGGTTTAGTGGAATGGGGGCCGTACTAGATACTTTTTGCTCCTATTTTTCGTTAAAACTCCGGAGAAAACAAACACTCCATTCAAAACAAATGGAAGATGACGGAAATCCAAACGCCAAATGTAAAGTGTGACAAATTACACTCCAGACATTCCTGTCAATGTCAGTGATAACTGTCAGAGTTGCTATCCGTTCCACGGCTTTACTAGATAACCATTTTATGCAAAAATCTTAAAAAAGCAATTAAAATATTTTATAAGCAGATTCCAATTGTTTAAAATAAACAAAAGTAGAAAAAACGTGATCTAAACAAAATCACGTACTTGAAATAATTTATATTGTTTTTATATTGACCAGCCCGTCGTTCCTTTACACGTATTTGTAAAGGAGGAATGGCGTGATGAAAAATAGTCAACACAACGCATCTTTTATTTCGATTTTATTATTCCGGTTTCATTTAAACGTTATCTTTCGTCTAACTGTCTAAAAAAATAAGTTATTAATTTAGGGTGCAATGTCATTATTAGACGCTACAAGTTGCTACTGGGCCCAGAAAAAAATGTCTCCTTTCTTGTTAATTTTGTACACAAGGTGATTCAATCAGTGAGTTGTTAAATTATTAATTACACAACTTATTACTAAGTATGCTAATTAATGGAATTAGGGGCGAATACATTTGTCTGGTTTATTTTTATACAGAAAAGGTGTTTGAAAAATATAGTAAAGTCCTTTTAGTAAAAAAAAGCAATTGGGTGTAAAACTAAATCTCCCGTTAAAATAAATGCTGTACCAAAAACCGGTTAAGTGCGTGTCGGACCCGCGCACTGAGGGTTCCGTGCCACCCTTAACTGAATTCAGGGTTCACTTACTTTCACTTAACGAAAACATCACAATATATTGCGACGTCAAAAATAACTTTGTTTTTCATAGTGTTTGTATGAAAGACAAAGTTATATTTGCGGTTGATAAAAATGTGCAATATCTCAAAAACTACTGGTTCGATCTCCTTCAAACCAATTTTCGTTGCAAGTTTTTGTTGAGATCTACATCATATATTTTTTTCAAAATTTTCACTTTCTTAGTTCAAAAGTTAGAGGGGGGGGGACGCCCATTTTACCACTTTGGAAGCGTCTATATCTCAAACCTTACACTTTTAGAAAAAATGGTTTTAGAAACCTCAACATCATTTTAAAAGACCTATCCATAGACACCCCACACGCATAGGTTTGAGTAAAAAAAAAATTTTAGGTTTTAGTTTCATGTATGGGAGCCCCCCCTTAAATATTATTTTTTCTTACTTTTTGTATCTGAATCGGAAAGCGGTGAACAAAATACACCTACCTACCAAGTTTCAGCTATGTGACGCTTATAGTTTCGGAATAAAGTGGCTGTGACATACGGACGGACAGACAGACAGACAGACAGACAGACAGACAGACAGACAGACTTGACGAAACTATAAGGGTTCCGTTTTTTGCCATTCGGCTACGGAACCCTAAAAAGTCAAATCAAATCAAATAAAATTTTGTACTGAGCCATTGAAAAGTAATACTAGCATAGGAATCGCTAGTTTCAGTGTTAAATTACCAACAGCCATTACCTTCATACGCAGTGCATTTGGCACAAGCAGTTTCGTATTTTGATCCACTGTGCAAACAGTGCCGTCACACACTGCTGCACTCGCACTGCCGTGTTCAGACTAATGATAGTGGCTCGAGAGAGATATGTTTTGTCTGTGTGATTCGTTCACTGTGATTTATTATTATCGGGACTGTCCAATCATAATTTTTTTTTTGAAAGTTGTTTAGAAGCTTCTTATTTATAAATAAAGAAGATAGTAACCGAGTCAAGTATAATTTAGTCTGAAACGGAAGCAAAATGTCTAGTAGACGTTTCAGGGAGGTCATGACGTTTCAACTTACATGGATTATGACCTCACCTAATCCATGTATCAATACAATCATAAATAATTACTGACAAATTGACAGTCATAAAATTAATAAACTTGACATATGTAATAAACTGCAAAAACTATTTTGACTACTTACAAGTAAAAAGTAAACACAGTGTCATGTCATGTAGTTTCCGGTGTCCAAACATTGCGTCACAGATGAGTTAACATCGCACAGAGCGCGCGACGCTTCGTCGGAACTAACGAGAGTACGGGTGCTTATTTTGTCCACGACCGGTAGAAAGCCGAACCACTGGGCGCTATATGAGTTTAAATGAGGTGCTGTGTATGTTTTAGCTTTCATAATATTTACGCAATATGAATATGAGTGTATTGTTTATCAAAGTAATCAATTTGTTCCAAATGTACCTACATAATAATTAGTAGGTAAGTGGGTTAGAGTTTTTGTTGCGCATTATAAAGGCCTGTTTAAATATACAATTTAGACTGCCCTACCGCTATAAACAATATCTTTCAGACTACTTTTAAGTAAAGAAATAGTTAATTAATAGGGGGAAACAAATGAATGTTCTGACGTGATAATTTTCCCAAAAATTTATATATCTCAGTAAACGCTAGGATTTTTCATTATTAAAACAGTTTAGTTTGGATCTTATATCCGGCCGCCAACTATCGCGTCAGTTTCATCACAAAGGCTCTCTTTGCGTCAAAACTAATGAGAATTTGTGCACACACGATTTATTTTGTCCACACTCGGCGCTCCGGCCCACTGGGCCCGCGTTTGATAACCTAGATAATAATTTATACTCGAATTTTGCGGCTAAATTATACAGTAGCGAGACCGTGATTGGAGTATTGTTTTAGTTCATTATTTGAGCGTTAATTTAGTTGTGAATATGATTTATTATCCAATGAAAGCAATTAGTATACCAAACTAATTTTGAATAACAATTTTAGCTAAATAATGCATGTGCGGCATTGGCTTCGGATTGCAGTGGGATGTTAAATTAAATCTGAAATATAAATTCCTATAACTACTTGAGTTGTTCAGAGCAGCCACGTTGAACAGTAGTATATTATCCTTAACACATACACAACAAATTGATCTTCCAAAATGGAAGCTTACATGATACATAATGTATGACGTATCTCGTCCGTTTTTCTTTACTTTACTCCTATATCCCTTGTTTGAATATTACGATTGTCGCATTAATATACATGACTCAGTTCCCAGACGTAAATGATGTTGACACAGTGGGCTTTCTTGCAGTCACTTAATTGAAAAAACCACGCACTATACCTACTCATACTTTTCCAACAGTCATCAGGTTTGCGCTTTTTTTACTATGGAGAAAATTTTCTCAAAGATTGCCGAGCTACTAGGTAACTTTATCTATTGAATATTATCTATTTGAAATAAGGAACCTAAATATTAGGTCCACAAATGTGCGTAGGGTACTAATTTAAATTGTACATGACGTAGCTTAAGGTAAGCAATAGAAGTACTGTTTAACATGTTTTGAAATAGGAGAAATAAATAACCCATCATTTACCAGGACTAGAACATAATTTAAGTAAATTATACATAGAACTTGCAATTAATATTACTTCTTTTCTTTTTTTTCTCAGGAAATACTGTGCTTTTGTATACTGTGGGCCAGGCTTGCGAAAATATTTATTCCTTCTTCATATTAACCGGGGCGTGTTTTTGCTTCTCTGATTTTGTGGAGTTCCGACTGATTATGTTTTTGTAGGTCGACATTCGGTCGGGCTTAAAAAATCCGTCACATTCCAATAAGTTTTAACATTCATATTCATTCCAGAAAAAAAATTTTGGCTTTGGGAAAAATACTTACTTTAAAATTTTTTTGATCGTTTATATTTGTTCCTTTAGATTGGTCAAAAAGTAAAATCTAACCTTTTGTGTAAATATTGAATAAATCTCATCTCTTAAAATTGATTTTTGAATTATCTCAACCTTTTTTTGAAACGACACATTTTTTTCACACTTTCTTATGAATTTACCGAGTTATTTTTCATCTTCATCTTTTCATTGTAATTGTCTATAAATTATTTTGTCCTAATTTCAATACTTAAAAATATATTGTAAAATATTTAAATAGATTCTGTTTTTTTTGCATCATGTGAAAGTAATAGAAATTAATAATATGTTTTGGTCCACAGTGACGGCCCTCCGCGAACACTGGGATGAGGCGAACGCGCGCGTCCTCCAACGCAAGGCGCAGCTCGACGCGATGCTCGGCGACTCGCAGCGCTACGAGGCGAGGCGACGCGACGCTGACGCGTGGCTGGCGCGGATGGAGGCGCGGCTGGCCGGCATGGCGCCGCCCGGGCACACCGCTGACGTGCTTGAGATGCAGCTGCGAGAGCAGAAGGTGAGTGGCATATTTAACTAAGATGGTGTTCTTTGTAGCTAGGATAAGGCTTAAATTAATTAATAAATAATAATAAATAAATATGCGCCAGACAACACACCAATTGTCATAGTTTAGAACTAAGGAATTTTCTTCATTTTGCTACGTATAGGTCCAGTAAGGTACCAGACAACGATAGTGACGAGGGCGGCTCCCATAAACACTTAAATTCATATAAACATCCATGACTTAGGTACATATGTTCGTGCTCATCACATAAACATTTGCCCCTTGCGGGTTTCGAACCCGCGACCGCCGGCATAGTAGTTAGGAGCGCTAACCACTACACCAAACGCGTCGTTTGTAAATTGTATATGTAGCTACAATACCCTGTGTAGCTACTTATTCCTTAATCAGTGTCCTACAAGGTATGGTAGCGACTTTCATCAAGGCTTGCGTGACTTGTAAGTAGTCTGCTGTCGTAGCTTATATGATGACTTATGTAGGTACTAGCAGCGATACACAAAATGGACACGTGCTTTACAAAGCTAAAGCTCACTTGTTGCTAATAACCGCTTCTGAGAGCAGAAGCATGCGTGCTCTATAATAGTGGAGCGATACCAAGCGAGGCGAGCCGACGCGATACGGTCGCGTGGCTTGTGAGAATAGACGCGTGTTTGGCCAGCACTTCGCGGCCCCGTCTACTAGCAAAATAATTAAAATTGAGCAACTTATCAAAAAACAGGAAGCACTGATGCTTTTTACATTTCCAGCCCTTATTCTCAGAGTTCATCTGGAGTCGGGTCTCCTAGCACACCTGCGCCAGAGAGCTCTGTTCTGGGTTGTCGGGTAGGTAGGTTATCTTGCTTCAGATCTCTCAGCACATTCGCTAGCCAGGTGGCGGGTGGTCGGCCTCGTCCTCTTGGTTGGTTCGGGATATTTAGGGCTTTCCTAACCGGGTGGTCTTCTGATCGCCTCATGATTTATTTATTTAAAAAAAAATCACATATAAGAGTGTACAAAAGGTGGACTTATTGCTAAAAGCATTATCTCCCAGTCATACCTTTAGGTCATGCAGAGAGATTGTAATGGGTGCAGGAGAGTGTTGTAAATAGATGATATGGCCGTACCATGCTTTTTTAGATGATATGGAATAAAAAATGTTGGTGTTGTAAGTCCTATTAACGCTGATCAAATGAAAAATCTGTTTTTATTCCGTGATATTGGAAACTATTGAAATCTCTGCTCATTTCATTTTTCCCATGTCTCATACAAGCATCCGATACGTCAATGTTTTGTTTTCCTCTCCGATGGCATAGCAAGCGTAGTATGTGTGTATTTCCGTCTACCCGCACTAGTAACGAGATAGCAACAGACAGCCGGCTCGGGTGGAGTAATGTGTAGTGACGGTACACACGCAGGCAGAAGTGACTCAAGTCGAGACGTTTCTCTTTTTTAATTGTGTTAGCAAACAGTACAAGTAGTACAGTACAAGACAGTACAAGAATCTGAGTTAAATAAAAAAAGCAACTCTAAAATCCTTCATCTATTCTTTAATTACACACTAAAAGTTTGCTTATATTCAACAAGTTTTTACATGAAGCCAATTTTGGGATGATATCAGGTCTCAATAATTATGCCCTTTATAATGTTTATTCTCAGAAATAAATATTCTGAAAATAAAGATTAATACTTAAGCCCACTTTCGCCCGCGAATGTACGCTGAACTGTCTACTTGCGTTTCCGTCCGTCGTCCTTTATCCGGCTCGAAGGACCAATGATTTTAAATTGCACTGAATTATGTGTGGTGCTATTGGATTAAAGATTGCTTATTTGCGAGAACAGATACGTGAAGTATTGGATTTAATATTACATCTAATGAAATAAAATAAAACAAAGATATATATTATAATAGGTACATACCTCCATCCAACTAAGCTGTTATACTGTTGACTTTATTAGTTAATTTGCTTTTACAGATGATCTAATTAAATGAATAAAAAACCATTAGATAGATATATTTATTTACTTAAACATGTGTACAGTACATAGTTTTTACAAACACAGTAGTGACTGGTAGGGCCCAAAAGATAAGGAGACACGATTCAGCCCTTTCAGGGCACATTTTTTTCACTGTATATTGACTTTCATAAGTGTAATTTTATGATCTAAATTGAAATACAGATTTTGAATTGAATTTCCAAACCCTATTTCTGGGTAATATCAAGGTTGTCATCTATTAATAAATGATCAAATAAGCATGATTTTTAATCAGATTTTCACAGAGGACGGATAAAACAGTAATTTAAAATGTTTTAATAAATTAAACGTTATGTGCCTTAGCACCATTATTATACTTAATTTACCCATTTAATTCCTTATCCCATCCCATCACGCTTATAGCCCGAGGCGAGTATTGAATGACATATTGTCTAGTCGAGACCAAAGATGGGCGATTGTTACTGATTTCAATAATCGAATGGTTTGATAGTACTAATATTCACAATCGAATACAAAAACCATCGATCGCTAGTTTGAACAATCGAATGAAACTACTAGTTTCATTCGTTTACTTTGCCATACAAAATTGGTCATTTTGACTTAAGAAATAAAGTCCACTTTTAATTGTTATTCGAAAGAACAATCGGATGAAAAATTACAGTTGGTATCAGGTATTCTTAGCATTTCAAATCCCCCTAGATGGCGTTAGCGATGAAAATTACGAACAATAATTTAATGCTTTACTATCTACAGTATGTATTTTTATGTTTTAGATTATAACATTTACATGTATTTTTACTTGTTTTCTGTTTATTTAAGTTGGTGGATACTAAAAATCTTTTTTTGTGTTGCTTGCCATGTACGAGAGCGCTATCTCTTGTTGATAAAAGAAACTGTCATTGGGTGTGACCAAAAGAAATCAGCAGTCGAAGCAGAGCCACAAAATGGCGTATAAATAAGACAATGCTTAGTTAGTTAGCCATTTTCATCTAAAACTAGCTGATTATGCTTACTTGTAAAACTCAATACAAGGTAGTGTTTTGACAGTCGATTATCAAAACATATTTAGCTTTGTCAGCGCAAATGAAGTAAGCAAAAATGTCCTAGCAGAGAAAACGCTTCTAAGCGCTTATGATAGTTGTTTTCTGCTAAACACCCATGATCGCTAGTTTGTATTCAAATGAAATCACTAGTTTATTCATTTACTTTGTCATAGAAAATTTGTATTTTTGATTGTGACATAAGGTTACTTTTAATTATTATTCGAAGGAATTATCGAATTAGAAAAATCACTATCTGATTGTTAGTTCGATTGTTTGATGATTCTATTTGCCACACGAAATTGAATATTATTTAGTATAGAGTTTACTATTAGCTAAGGATTTTAGTATATAAAACTAGTAGTAATAAAATTATAATATCTAGTTAGAAAGAAAAGTCATGAAACAAGGAGATGACGTCTTCCTTTTCAAATTCGAATGAATTGTTAGGCTATTCGAATAATTCGAATGACTCCAACAATCGAATAATTCGAATAATGTCATTCACAATCGCCTATCTTTAGTCGAGACGCGCCCTATCCAGTTATACCTACGTCACATACTTCCTCTTACTATAGGGTGTGTGGGTTTGTACTTTTAGCAGCTTAAATTTAATAGCTGATCAGAATCGTCCGCCGTTCTTCAGAACTGTTTGCTATTAAGAGTTGTTTTGACGGATGATTTTACTATTCCAATGTTTACTATTTATATTAATTTTGCTATGTCGCAAAAATCATGGACACTTTTGGGTATTCTGTCATCATATCAAAATCATAATCAGCATAATCACTGTACCTCCAATTATGTAAAACGTCACGGATGTGTTTATCAACATTATTTTGTCATTTTTTTGTCTATGCGAACGCCGGTGACCTATCGATCTCTGAGTGTTTAATTTATTACCTTTACATAATCTTTAGTGCAGCACACACGTATTATTATGAGGTTATCGTGAACACCCTGTATGCTCCTACATCTGTCTCCCATCGTAAGGGTGCGCAGGTGGTGGTAATGGGGATGATAGTTGGAACGTTTCGGAATAAGGCTTTGATGCTTCACTTTCGCGATATTACTTTACTTTGTGGCGAATAGAGTGGGGAATTCTTTTATTCATTGTATGTGTATACTTTGATTATGTTCGGGATGTGCAATCAAAACTGTCAAGGAGATGATGTTATTTTTTTCGATGAATCCATCTGCTTATATGATGCACTTTATTTCAATAAATCAGCGGATACCATAATTTCTTAAGCCGTAATATTTTTAGCGAACTCTTTGTGGCGCCCATAGAAAATCATTATCCCTTATCAAAACTGTAATATAACTTTTACAGTTGCCATGTAAAACAGTGTTTCTTAATTTCAGGAAATATTCAAATGAAAGCGAATACTTACTTCCTTTCTCACAATTTTGAGAAATTCACTTATGCATTAGGCACTGCAGGTAGAGTCGGCAAAACAATTCACATTCGCCGTAAAGGGAGCCATAACAGTTGCACAAATATTACAGTGCAGTGGCATGCGAAGTGCTATGGGGTTGTAGAAATGCATCAAGACTAGCTATATCAGCCAGGTTACTTGAAACGTAGAGCCATCACGGCATCGCCATCAAATCTAAGAAAACCGTTACAATCAACCCATCCATTGAATTCGAGCTAAACACACGAGTTTACTAGTTAATGGAAGTCATGTCTTGGCTTATCAAAAAAAGATAGTTACCACTTATCATCAAAGTACTAACCATTCTGTATGTCATCACATTCGTGATTTTCTCATTAAAAAATGTATGTAAGCTAAACCTCGAAACTTAGAGTTATAATCCTCTGCCTCACACAGTACGAAATAAGTTGAGTAATACCTGAATGTTTTCTATTTTTACCTTTTATGTCACTTTACCCTAAAATGTATCTCTGTTTGTTTAAAAATCATGTAAACAATTTTAAGGTTGCCGTCCAGTCTTTTACTGTTTTATCAATGCTTTTGTCTTTTACTGTTTTATAAGCTATCCACGTCTGACTGTAATCTGTAAGTGTACCTTTACAGATGCACAATTTACCGATTCAAAGATCATACCCAATAATTTTAAATCAATAGTCATTAGCAATCTTTTTGCATGACCTAAAGGTATGACTGGGAGAGAATGCTTTTAGCATTAAGTCCACCTTTTGTACACTGTTATTTGTGCAATAAAGTTCTTTAAAAAAAAATTCAACGACCCTCCATTATTAACGTCACTAAAGTTATATTATCTCGTATGAGCTGTCTGTTCTTACGCTAGCTATGGCTCCCAATTACCAACGATTTATGGGTCTTGGCTAGCCTTTAACCTGAGCGGGATATAACTAGGCCAACCTACGCCAAGGAAACAAATTACAATAATCTGCCTTTGTATTAATTAAAGGATAGTTAAGGGATGTTGTCGCGGCAATTTGTTAAGATAAATTAGAAACAATGAAAGCTTAGACGTGGTAAGTAGCGAGGTCGGGTTGTATTGTTATAAGTGTAGTGGTTAGTACGCTTACGTCTAATAATAAAGGGGTACTTTATTACCTACATAATAATGGCTAGTTTAGGCAATGAAATAATTGGTGGTGTGGTGAATTTGCACTTGGCACCGCCGTGGCCTTATCATTGTTCAACAGGTTACATTCACCAGGAGCTTTGTTTCTGAATCATCAACAGATTTTCATTCGAATATTAAACATTTATCAAATAAAAGCACGCGTTATATTGTGATTCAATTGATTCAAAAAGGGCCCCAGTATCGTTACAATTTATCTGTTAACAGTATTTAGTATATCATTACCTAATAACATTCAATAAAGATTCATCATCTTCATTTCCTTGCCCTGCTCCTAGTTCATACCCTAGTAATATCAATAAATTATTGAGCTTAAATTCTTTTATTCCATAGTAGTCAATTTTGTTTGATTTTAATTTAATCCCCCAATTAAGCAATTAAATATCAATTAATTAGAATTTATTTCTTTCCGCTCATTGATCATGCCGTTAGAAATAGGTAAATGGGTAGCAACGGCAATGCACCCCATTCAATCGTCTTTACGAGACTCGACACTTGAACATCTAACGCCATCTATCAGGTGGCGCTGGTACTAAATGTTACCAGTTTTCTCAGTGCAAGACAGCTAACGCCATCTGTTGAGTAGAGTTTCTGTATTTGTCGTCATCTATACGGTCTGCTAAAACTATTAGGTCGAAGGTTTGGTTCATATTACGAAAGGTCAGTTTTTATTAAGCTGTCAACAATATTCGATAGGTGACTCTGTGAGTTCTAATTTTGTGTCCAACAACAACTATCATTAATTATGTTTTTTCGGGTAGTTGAATTTTCTTATTTAATCGAAGTGAAAAACTTTGTCATCAGGAATTAGTTTCAATGATGAAAACGTTGCAGTCATTCATTTCGTAATACGATAATAACGTGAAGGGTTATAATAACGGAAGGAAAGGTAACGAATAATAAAGTGAAATGTACAAAATTATTACTGGATCATTGTGAACAGATGTTTGAAAGGGATTAAGTTTAACCCTTTGTCCTTAATCCTTAGTTGTGTTACGTTTTTATCACCAATCAAATATTGTTAATCATTGTAGGTACGAAGATGTCTTGTTTTTACTTTGATTTTATTTATAAGAATCGTGGAAAGTGGTAATATATCGTCATTTAAATCAATCACTCAGTGGTAATGAAATGAATCATCATAGTGGTGTCGTCACGCAAAATTTGAGCAATATACCTTATTTTTGGTTTTGCAATTAAACGTTACGGTGATACCTATTATAACGCTGTCTATTTGATATTGACTCTGTAGTCTTGTGAAAACAATTGCAGCACAAAACAAAGTCTATATTTCGTTTCTTTCATTCCAGTCATTCCACGCTGAGGTGCATCAGTACAAGCACCAAATCGAGCTGTTCGGCCAGCTGACGCAGCGGCTGATCGCGGTGTACCGCAACGACGACACCACCCGCATCAAGCGCGCCACCGAGGCCATCAACCATAGATACAATGAGCTTAATAATAGGTGAGTTACTTTGATATACCTAAACTTAAGGCTCGGAGCAAGAGCTAAGCTAATGCAGTTTTACAGTGTCTTTCTTAGTCGTAAGCAGATTGCTGACTACTTCAGTATGTCTCACGTATAGCTGACTCCATGCGAGCTTAATTTTATTAACTTAGCTTAGCTTTTGGTCTGCAACCGGCATTCTGCCTCAAATGGTTATCCTTTTTTTTTCACCAATATCTTATCATACTTTGCAGATTTAATAAGAGTGTATGCTTACTATTGAGTAAGAAATACTATACCCATGTTTTTTATATGAAGTTTGAAAGTTATTTGACTTAGATTGTGCAGTAATTACGCCTTGTTGCTAAATAGTTTTGTTACATTATTCTCATAGACTAACTAAAACGTCGTCTTTTTTAAACTACTAATAAACAATCGTGGTCCCGAGGCATATGTTCAGCAGTGGACGTTCTTTGGTTGTTAATGATGATGATATTATTCTGACACTTCAATACATGTTTAATCATTTCTAAGTATAATATCTGATAGGTATTTTCAGTGGCCTAGCAAGCCAATACATACAGACAACTGGTATTTATGTTCTGTTTAGTTCGAGTACCAATACCACTATTTATTAATCTGTGGTACCACCATGCACTGTCACAAGTGCTAACAATACTTACAAAGCAATGTCTATAATATCATTTATAAGTCCGCCTGAATTCTTTGAACATAGGTAATGGGCGCCAAACAACACACCAATTGTCTTTGTTTTGAACTAAGGAATGTTTCTCCATGTGCTACGAATACCAGACAAGGATTATGACGGGGGGCGTATCCCATAAATACTTACTTAAATACATTTAAGCATCCAAGACTATAGTATAGTACAAATGTTCGTACTCATTACATAAACATTTGCCCCCTTGCCCCTCATGTAAACGGGTTTGTGTCAAACCTACAAGATGTGCAACAAAAAGTTATCTTCCAAAGTCCATAGTAAACTAGTTCTAAAACACTTCAATAATCCCCACAGCATCGTCGCGCGCGGCAAAGCGTTGCACTCAGCGGTGTCATCTCTGCAGAACTTCGACCGATCGCTGGAGAACTTCGTCGCGTGGCTGAGCGAGGCGGAGTCGCTGTTGGACGCGGCCGAGAGGGACCCTCAAATGCTTAAGGTCAGTTTCAATAAGAATTATCCACTTTCCTTGTTTCGTTATAGTAAAATTATTCATATCCAGGAAACCACGGTTTGGAAAAAAAAATATAGCGCCATCTATGCATTGATGACAGAATTACCACCCGTGCTATTCTCGCTGCTAAGAAATGTTTCCAAGTTCAACTAGCGCCATCTATGTAAGGGTAGGAGAAGTGATAGCAAGTTGGAACGTTTTCGCAACTGTGATACTATTGTGATATCATAGATAGCGGTGCTTGCCAGGTTTCTGAATAATAGTATATTTCGCAAGATGGCGTTAGATGTTTTAAAGGGCTAATGTTGGAATACCTAGGAGTACAAAAGTTCCTTTCTATGTTGATAAAATTATGTAAAATATTGCTGTCTCACTTTTGCTAAAATATTATTCAATAGATTTTCAATTTCCCCCATTTCCCCAGTTCCCGCAAAAGAAAACAAAAAACACCCTGCTAATGGCACCGCCGAGTGATATTTTTCTCTCGACACACGCTGAGACATTTATGACGAGCAGTTTATTTTGTTTGTATCTCGCATGATGTATTTCGGTACGTCAAAGTTCATGTGTTTACTTCCCGCTAAGTTCCAAGTTGTTTTGGGTTTAGGGGAGAAGGGGGGAGGGAGACCCCTCTCTGTAATAACAGTTTTAGACCGCTGAAGTGAGCCATGACGCTTCGGGTTTCATATTTCCTGAATGCAGTTCAGTTGAGCATCAAGTTTTGCTCTCTAAAACTGGGATGGTTGTGAAAAAGTATTTAGGTCTGTTATGACAGTTAACAGTTTCGAGTTCATACTTATTAGATAAATAGATAGGTATCTTGATATCTGACTACTCATATGTGGAGATTTATTATTAGTATTGATGTTAAGCTTAAAGTTATTAGGATATAGTGATTATTAAAACTGTAAATCTTCCTAAGAATAAATAAATAAATAAATACATGTAATTCATTATTGCACATCACAGGTTGATTGCAAAATATAAATTTTATGCGGTCTTATCTCTATATGCGATCTCTTCCAGACAACTTTTGGGTAAATAAATTACGAGTTCATAGGAAGTACCTACTTCAAAACCAGATATGAGCGTTTCGCGTTTAACGTTCATTTTAACTATTATTTTTTGAAGGTTAGTTTTTCACTAATACTTACTAAGTTACTACACTTATTGCTAAGATGACATAAAAAGATATATAGTAAAAACCACTATTATTGCATACCAAATAGTATAGTTGATCGATTGATCATACAAGATATCTTTAGTCTACTTTGTCGTTTTATCGTAAGACTAGCGGTTTCCCGCGACTTCGACCGCCCGTTTTGAGTTTGCTCGCTCCCCTCCCCACGCAGCGTGATGTTTTATACACGAAAGCCTTCCCCGATGAATAAACTATCGAATACAAAAATATTTTTTTAAATCGATCCAGTAGTTCCTGAGATTATCGCGTTCAAATAAACAAACATACTTTCAGCTTTTATTTTATTAATTTAGATAAAGTGCTAAGATTTCTTTGACTTAAATATTTTATTACACACCGTAAATAATGTTGGCAGATCAAAATGTAAGATAGGCTGAAATTGTAATAAGGCAGGAAGACGAATAAGAATTCACGAAATATCCTTCTCGTAATAAAACAAGATGAAAGCAATATTTTTGTCGGAATGAATGCCTATTATGAGCTATTTTTACAATTTTATCCAAAGATAAAGGTTTAGCTGTTCAGACCTAAAGTAATGATAAATCTTATCATTTAGGCGGAGAAATGTTTCATTCTTAAGTCTTAATAACATGCGTCCAAAATATCTGAACGTTTGAGATTTTCATAAACTTAAATCTTTTACAAATATATCCATAACTTGTCAGTTCACATTCAGTATCGCTACAATAGCTTAAGGATGAGTTGCATGAACTAATATTAACTAATCATCAACCGTCCTTCATGTTTTTTGTATGGAGGTTATCATTAATATGCTCGGGACCTTTCAGGGCACTTTTTTTTCACTGCATATTTGACGTTCATTATTGTCATTTCATGAACGTAATTGATATAAAGATTTTGAATTTATATGTTTTTTAATGTAAATTAAGATAAAACAATTAAGAATGTTATATTTGCAAGGCTCTCTAAACTATTCCACTCAAACATTCTACTAAGTATCGATCAGCTCGCTTCAAACGATTTATAAATACACTTCAAAACAGTTTGCAGTTCAAAAACAGTGTTCTCATTTATAATTTCAGCCTGAATAAAACTAGGTATCGATCTTGTGCTTATTTTCAGTAAGCCGTCAAAGAATTAAATACTATAAGTTACAGAAGTGGCTCTGTGACAAGAGGATTATTTAATCATAGAGTTCGCCTTTTAAACTATTGACGGCTGAAAAATCACCAAAAATCAATCAAAATCTGTATTCTTGAAAGGTTTAAATAAGTATAGTTTGTGCTCTTGGCAAATCTTCAATCTAAGATGTAGTGCGGTCAAGCCAACCATGGACTTCTTGGTTCTTTATAGCGATATTGTGCGAAATGAGCTATAGCTACTTGCATTGTATTTGCCAAAAGTAATGCATTCAAATTTCACTCGTGCACAAAACTTTGCTTTTTCATTTTAAAAGTTTCTAAGCCTTAGGACCTATAACCCTAGTATCTTTGTTTAAAGTTATTCTAGATTAGACGCCTAAACCCCGCCGTCGCGGCACTTATACCTACTTTTTTGCCTAAACTTCCGAGCTTCATACAACTTGAGCCAATTTAAAACTGCACCGCGTAAAAGCTATTTAATACTATTCAGACCTGTTAAAACTTGTTTCATTACTTCCATTTTAAAAAGTATTGTACTCAACCTTTATTCCGTCCGATCATTTTAAGTTCAACTTTTACAGAATAATAAGCATTTGTATTATTTTTACAGGTAAGTCAACTAGGCAGTTTGATTGCGGGTGAGTGTTAAGTTTACTAGCAATTTGTTATTAAACTCGTAAAGGTGTTGCGTTTTGTTTTAAGGGGAATAAGCTTATAGGACCCTAATTTCGGTTTGGGCTTCAAAAACTCATACATAATGCGCATATTACCAATATTACCTTTGGTTGACTGGGTTATCCAAATAATAAATCTTTTAAGGAAAATTCAAACAAAAATTCGTAGTTTTGATTCATTATTGTACATGAACTTCCAAATACCATTACACCATGCAAATATTATCAATAATTACGTACATCTGGAACGTAGTGGAAATGAAATGCAAAAGATTTACATTTACATGGGAAATCTTTAAAATACTTATGTGCAATGTAAAAACAAGTTCTCTCTTTATATCAGAAAATGGAGACCAAAAGCGTTGGTGACACATGCGCTCGGGTATTTGAATAAACGTTGCAAAGATTTATTTCCGCTGGAACAAAATGCTTTACTTGCTGTTTTATTTTCGAACTAAATGTTTTAAAGAAATACCACGATTACAAATTGGTTATATTTTTTATTTTAATAAGTTTACACACGGAGTGTTTTGCTTATATTAATGGTCATTTATCTCATATTCTGTTCACGATTTAGGAAAATCTTGTAAATGTAAAGTACGATGTGCTCAAAATACTATGGAATTAGATTGCTATCGTGAATTAGTTACGAGTTTGAATGAGACTGAGCTTATTTTATGACTTGTAAATTTTGTTTAGTAGAACTAACAACAGTTCAGTTATTTATCTAATCTATGTACACCTGACTCCTAGTTTAAAACAAAAATTAACTCTTGCTGAAGATGCTATAGAGTCCGGAGTCTTTTTTTATATTTTTTTCTAGCAGCAGCGAAAATGAACGAGCTAATGTCCGTTATCCGGCAATATTTCTGCGCCATGGCTACCCTACGCCCGACAGTTATGTCAAATATTAATATCGGTGCGCGCGTTGGACGCACCTGCTTTTTCGTATTATTAAGTTTAGGGTAAACTTTTTGTTGTTATTTTTTTTCCCGGGAAGGGAGCCGTGAATTCGCAACCCACTTTTGACAGGCGCGACAGGTGGGGAGAATAGTATTTTCTTATTTTTACTGACACGAAAAAATCTTATTAGTGACCTTGAACGAGATGAGAAATCTTACCTAGACTTTCTCAGTTGAGTTTGGAATAGAGAATTTAGGTGCATTCAATTGGTTTCACATCTTTGTATTCTACAATGGGAGCTTTATATTCCAACGCTACGAAGCTTTGTGATATGAAACCATTAGCGATAATGTAAATAAAAAAAGCTTATTTCGTATCAAGAAATACAAGGTAAGCATAATAATAATATCACATACCTACAAAAAAAAAGTAATAAAAATCATTAAAACTTCTTTATCCTACTCATTCAAAGTTATTGAAGGCTTGACACTTTTTATCATTTCAAACCCGATTAACAGAACATTTTCGAAAAGAAAAAGAATGGTCGAAACCAATTACCTTTTCTCAATAATTTTGCCCCGAGTGGCTATCACGAGATCGGGGCCCGCCCCCGTGGCCCTGGGCCCCACGTGCTATTTTTTTAACATCACGCCAATAAATTGTAAGTTTTCCGCTCGGGTGCACTGGTAGAGAGCGCGGGTATTAGCGCGCTGTTATCGCGCCGTTCGTTACAGATCGTCGGGGACAGGGATGGACTGAGGGAACAATAGTGCCCAAGAAACAAAGACGGGAAAATATCGAACAATCCTTGAAATTAAATGGATAATTGAAGGCTTTACGAACAAATTGTATTTAATCAAATAATGTTTGAAAATTTTAAATGACAGTTTTATTGTATTATTTTATACGTAGACTAGCGGCCGCCCGCGACTTCGTCTGCGCGTTTTGGTTTACTTCGATCCCATAGGTCGTACGTAGCGTACTGTTTTATAGCCTGCAGTCATTGAACTACCTTTAACACCTTGCCCGATTAATATTATGAAAGCCATCTAACACACTCATGATTCTTATCGGACCAGTAGGCATATCCTAGATTAGTGCGTGCAAAGTAGAAACTAACAAAAATCTCTTTAACTTTATATATTAAAATAGAAGTAAAGATAAAATGTTGCTATATTTCATGAGCATGCTATATTTCAGCTCGGCCTTTAATCTGGTGAAAGTTACAAAGAGGTTTTATCTTTGTACAACGAAATTGAAATACTGCACCTATCGTCAATTATTTTTCTTTCGGGTGCAAGAATTCATCAGATTTACCAGGCCACTTTGAAGCATATCACAGTTGCCTTATACAACCATAAAACAGGCCAGTCTACTCCCGCTGTAGGTACCTATCTTATGAGTTACACTCGAGCTTTATCATTTCTAGTAAGTAATCACCATGTACAACCTTTTTTCTCTATGGTAATCATCACAAAGAAAGTTTTTAAATGTGACGGAAAACCCATAGAGAAGAATTGACTACTCAAATGTCAAAACCAGACGCGTAAACAAATTGTCAATTTTGTAAAAATAAACAAAATAGTGATGTCCTGCTTATTGCACGAAATTTTTTGATATCGATATCCGGACTGCTTTGTAAAAACATTTTAGTTGATAATTTTCCTTGGTTTTGTCTTTGTGTTGACCTATTGTCGTAAAAGTATTCACCACTGAAACAAAACTGATGTAAACTTCTATTTGTAATCAATAAAATCGGCTAGACAAGTTAAAAAATATATATATTTACTTAAATTGTGTTTTAAGTTGCTCTTACATATCACACTTCACCATACAAATTACCTAAAACATAAAATAATTAAATTTGCCTTTTGCTAAATAACTTTTTTATAAAGAAAATTATTCATACTCGAAAAAGCAGCAAGTTGTAAACATTAATCAAGTAAGTGCATTTAGTTAAATCCTAGCTATTCCGCTACATTTTAAATTGAAATGACCTGAAACAAAAATTATGCATTATTATTCATTTCATCTCAATAAAACATTAAAACATAGGGATATACTTCAAATCTAAGCCTTCTCCTCAGCCTCGGGTAAGATGACCCTCAGATCAAGATATCGATATCGATAAACAAAACATTACGCATCACCGCACTATTTTATAGTATAAATTAAATAAGTTTTTAAACATTTAACTTGATGCTATTTGGTATAAGAAACGCTGCTACTATAAATTCAGTTTAAATAAACTACTTACCGAACTTTATTTCATCGTTGAAAACCCGTGACTAAATAATGATTCGTAAAATCTTTTCGTTTGACCTCATCCATCACACATGTCTTAAGCTATTTATTATTATCAAACACAAATACAGATTTGCACAGTAATTACAAGAATATTATTGTGAGACTATTTTTCATTAAACTTAATGGAAAACACCATTGAAAACACAAATAATATCCAAGTGTACCGCACTAACGTTTTGTGACTTTGAATTTGACAACTGAGTGAGAGGGACAGTAGTGGATGTGAGTGAGATGAAAGTAAGTAAAATAAAAAGCACCGAGAAGTATTGATATAAATCATCCCCAAAATAACTTTCTTCTCCTTTTTAACCCCGTTCCAAGATAAATTTCAATAAAATTTGATACACAATTTTCTTTGATTTTTTTATAGAATGATTGTGCAAAATTTAAATTAGATCGGACCAAGGAATCACGTTGTCCCATACAAACTTTGCACCTCTTTTTCAACCCCTTAGGGGTGAAATTTTTAAAAATCCGTTCTTATCGGATCCCTTCGTCATACAAAGAACACACCTTCCAAGTTTCAGGTCTCTACGATCAGCGGTTTAGGCTGTGCGTTGATCCGTCAGTCAGTCATTCAGGACAAAGCCTTTTATATGTATTGATATACATAGACTGGCAAACACAAACAGCAACGACCGATAGCTCAAATGGTTCTCAAAACATTAAGTCTATTAAAAAAATTAAATGCTTAGCACAATACGCATTTTACATTTTAGGTATTATCTGAAAATTAGCTAAATACTGTAACTCTGCTACTCTTTTTTTTAAATAAATGCTACGTTTATTCACGTGCCCATAACACACTGACCATAACATTGAAGTGGGCCCCAAATCCGCCCTAAGTCCGTCCCTTCGCGCCCTCTTCCGCGTCGCCACCCTTTAATTTTTCCCTCAAACTCGTCGGGCCCGTGAAAAATTCATTAGAAATCAGCCCGGCGTTTAATTAGTCACTCGGAACACTCTTTAGAAGATTTTTTTAATAAACCCATCCGAGGGGAAAATGTTTTCGTGACCTACAATGATAACTTATTTACGGTGTCTTGAAAGTTTTTGAGTGTCTTTTTATTTTATGGCTTTAATTTATGACTTTGTTTTACCTTGACTGGGAATAAAAAAACCTGAAAAAATATTTTTTTCATATTATTCGCAAAACTTTTTACTTTTACTGCCCTAAATATTTTAAATATTTAACCAAAACCTTAATTACTAATTAGGAACAACAAACGTCCGCATCAAAAAGTCATTAGTGAGTCCTTTGTCCAGGTGTTAAAGCATAAACACTACCCCCCCCCCCCTTAATCCCTCCCTGGTTCACTTAGCGCTGAAATACGACGCGGGGCGACTGAAAAAGACGTTTCAGGATCCTCTAGTGTTTCAGTTGTGACTGTGTTGCTGCACTCAGTTTTGAAACGGCTGAGTGAGCCTTTGCTTGTCTTGGGATGACTTATTTAGATGGGTTTTAGGGAATGTTGCAATTTAAGGATATTTGCAGGCTACATACGATGTGCAAGGGTTACATTCAAATTGCCTGTGTATTTTTAAACTATTTATTTAGTACAATTTACAAGACTCAAGCTCGTGACTCAAGTTAAACAATACAAAATAGTAATCCATCTATCCGTTTCGTTAAAATACCTGAAAAGAATCCACTTTTTAAAGAATGACCTATTGATTGTTGACACTTCAACAATTCAATACCATTCAAAGCACCTTATAGGCAATTAATCAAGTAATCACACCACTTATCGGCATTGGTATTCGCAAGTTGAACTTTGCTCTCAGTTACAATGTGACAATACACAGAAACGCCACTCGGGTTGTTTGTTTACTTAAACTTAATCTAAACTTAAATTATAACAAGATTTGAACTTACATTCAATAACAGGTAATGGAAATTCGCCCAGATGAGATTTAAAAACAACTTTTATACATTCGTACTACTTTTTTCACTTCAAAATCTTTTAATTTTTAGAAGGTGCACTGCGCTTCTACCCACCTAACTTTAAATAAACGAGCTCAACTTATTTTTCAAGCGCGTTTCGATGACTGGTAGACTCACTGATCATTACTTCCTTATGTAAGCTATCGAATCAGTAAGTACGTTGCCAATTGCACAGTGTGCTTCGTCCGAAACCGATCCTTTCGCGATACCATTAGCGGTGGGTAATAGAATGTCCATCGAATTAGTTCGGTTCAGGGGATCTACTGTGTTTCGTTTATTCTCCGTTCTATTTTCGTATATTATTCACGACAACCGTCGCCGCTCCGAGGTCCCGGGTTCGATTCCCGGTCGGGTCAATATAGAAATCATAATTTTCTACAATGTCTCGGTGTTGTGGTACCACCGTTGTTTCCGATTTCCGCTACACAAGTGCATTAGCTTGGAATCAGAGCAATAAATGTGATTGGTGTACAATATTTATTTATCAATGTATGGCACAAGAAACAATAACTGTATTTTTTTGTATAGTGTTTTGTCTCTATATAAACTTAATAATGCTGCACTTGTAAAAAGCAACGAATTGAACCCCGTGTCTTATGCTATTCGGGCGCATGCCTATACCACTCGGCCACCGACACATTAACAAGCCTGTTGAATTTTGCAAGCGCTTTCTTTTAACGCGTAGGCTGCGTCACCTCATCAATGTTACGAGATTTTGCTCTCACAATATCCAACGGAAATATTTTACAAATTCCTTGTGACACAGTTGCTTTTTGAAAAACTATGTTGGGTAGATTGGAAAATATAAACGCAGCGTTAGATAGTCAGCCCTCTGAAACGATAAAGATTATTCTGCTATCTGATGTGAGTGTGTTTGGGTTTATACATTGATAAGTTTAGTTTAGGGTTTAACTAGTTAACATCGGACCCTCCTATACTTTTGAGAATTATTTGAGAAAATTGAGACGTGAAATCTTATAATAGCATTCTCATTAAATGTTACAGAAGATCACATAAAAAAACTTAATCTAGAGTATGTAAGGAAGTAGTAATTAGTGATATAAATAAGGCTATTTACACAGTAAATGTAACAGAGCTATCTACATAATAGATTTTTAAGACATCGCTTCAATTGTTGATAAAATTTGTATCGGGAATAGAACAAACATTCTGATTGAATAAAATCGAATGTTGAAATTGGACAATGAAAGTAATACAAAAGTGTTATTTATTGGCACATTGTTATCAGTTTCATTGCGAATTCTATTTCAATGTGGCGTTTATTCAACAATTTATCTGTGTTAATAATAAACTGAATAAGATAAAAGGATCTGGTGTATTTAAAACACATTTACGAGTATGTGTCAAATAATATCATATAATAATGTAGAGCTGGTCTAAGCGGAAATGACGCGCTGCCCTAATTAAATTAGTTGATTTCGATGTGTAAGTGCAATTATTAAGAACGACACTTCATCTGTGTGGGAGTGTCGACTGTTTCGCGAAATTTTACTCGCTAGCGACGACGTAAAAAAAGTCTATGGAAAATTGCATAGCGCCCCTAGCGGTCACTAGCAGAACTACAATTTTCCATACAAAAAGTTACGTCGTCGCTAGCGAATAAAGCCGACGTAAACTCATGGTAACGGTACTGTATGCCTACTGTATGTCAAAGTCAACTAGTTCAAGTGTGCTTGTGTGTGTTAGTTATGCGATAGTGGGGCGCGTCATCTCAGTTTAGACAAGCTCAAACAGCTACTTATTTGGTCTTTGGTTATTAAAAAAAATGATTTCTGAGCACACTGGTGATCTACTTACACCATACAAATCTTTCTTTTCAATTGAACTTTTTGACAATTACATTAGATTGGAATTCGACATCGAAACCAGTTTTTATTCAAACACAAATAACAATATGTAATGATAAATACAAATCACAGGTATAAAATAACAGTTCCGTTCCCTTAATTCAATATTGCCTTAACGCAGTCCCAATTTCGAACATCCGTACGAAATATCCGTCCGTCCGTCCGTCCGTACAATCAATCTAACTCAAGATCGCCGAAGACATCTAATTACATTTCCTCCACAAAGCGAGAGTACACCCTTTAGTACATAGACGAATACAAATCCGTCAAAACGTTCCAAATGATTTTGAATCCTCCGCCATAAATTTAAGGTTGGAATTTCGTCGCAGATTTGTTGTGTTGGTTGATGTGATTCCAGTTGTTCCAAGGGGGAACATTCCGCGGAGGAAGGGTTATTATTTGATTAGTAATTATCACGCCTTTGATATGTCTTTTTGTTCGCCAATCAGGGTTGTATTAAGGGCCTGTTCTTGAGAAAATTGCGTTTGCATACTTTTCGAAAATTGCTTTTGGATGGGACTGTACTTTGATGGTTTCTTTCTTAATTTATTGCTCAGGTAAATTGATTTGATCTGTTGTGACTACAAGATGGCAATGTCACAGTATTATAAGATAGAAAGATGGATAGATTCATTTATTACAACAAGTACAATGTTTTATAATTCTAAAACAATAATAATAAGTAAAAGTTATTGCAGATTTTTATGTTTATTTTACAAAATTGCCACGTTATGATACTCTGTGGCGTAAATCTACTTAAAGTTGCGATTTAAATGATAATATTGGAACTAAAATACATAAATTAGTACGACTGAGCTTTCAACCAAGACCAATATAGTTCAGATACTGCCTCTTTGTAGTTTGTACTCTAAAGTGTATTTTAATTTTCGATATTTCCTCAATACTTTCAAACAATCTCCACCTTTCCCGATTTCCAGCAGACACAATTAAAACATAAGTGTTTTCCCTCACGTTTCGATGGAGCCACTCAATTAACTGCGTCGTAGTGATGTGGCTTGCGCTAGTGATGTGCCTGATGTGGGGATGTGGGCAATTGTGTCCGATGTTTGGGCCGGGGTGCGGTCACGTGGAAACGTTAGTGGTGGGATAGGGGGTGTTTGAATGTCGATGGTTTTTATATTTGCATTTTTTGGTGACAACGAGTAAAAGAGTTTTGTATTTTATAATTGTTTTGGTTTAAGCAAAAAGATAGTTTTATAAATTTTTGATAAAAAGAAAAAAAAGTTACGCCTTTGTGAATATTTATGAACATAAAATTGATTCAATTGTATGTAACACTCTCAGACTCTCTCAACTCTCATTCGATTGCAAATAAATAATCAAGAATCAAGTCGATCTAAGAGAATCAGAATTCCACTACTCTGCTGTCACTCTTTTGTCACCAAAAACTGCAGCTGCGCTTGTTAAGAATTTCCAAAAAATGGATTGATTTGGTATCGATATTCCACTACATCCCTACGCTGTCCCACCTCTACCCTACAAGAATCATGCCCAGTGGGCCGCTGCCGACGTTCGCCAAATTGATTTATACCCATATGAAAATTGCGTCTTGCGGACTAATATTGTACTAAGGATTACCGTACCAACCGGAACCCAGTATTGACCTCTTTTGATCTCCGGGCTTTGTTTATTTTAGGATTAAAAAGGCCCATCTGATGGAACGCCGTGTTTACATTTTTTTGGGGCCTCTATTTTTCTTGGTGAAATTCAGTTGAGTGCGTAAGGTAGCGCGGTTATCTTAACAAAATTTATGTACGTTAAATATTTCTGTAAATGGTTGCAAAAATCCGATAAAATTCTTTTTGTATATTTTTTTACTACTAGGGCTGTCAGGTATCAAAAAATCATCGGCTGTTTATCTATCCTTTTAGTACACCAGTAGAATTAAATGCCTTCAAAGTACTTCAAAGCGAACACTTACTATTTTCTTCGGCCTACGCTTTTATATTTTTACAAGTCGATTTTTTCTAATTCCGAATCGGTAACAGCTGATCCATATTATCCGCCGTCAAAACAAATCGATACAATCACAAGACCAATCCTATAACCGAAACACTTGCACCAAATGCAGTAAACCCAAATATAGCTCGAAACGCTCGAACAAAGCCCTCGAAGTGCATTATCAGAGCACTTGTGATGCAGACGTCAAAACACATGTTTACGGTTATTGTAAAACCGAAATTGGAAGTTCTGAACTTACTGCGTTTTACGATCTGATATTGAAGCTTTAACCAGCTTTTACAAGTTCAATTTGTCTAATAGCAAATATTTTTCATACAGGGTTTATTCCAGGGAATAACCACTTATGTTTGTTTATTGAAATTAAAATCATCAGCCTCATACAGATCACAGAACTTTAAAAACATGTTCACGCCCTTACTGCGGAAGGATAAATAAATAATTGGTCGTCTCGTAGGGTATCAAAAATTCCTAGTCTTTGAAAAATAATTTTCTTTCAAACCAATAAATTGTTTACGTTATATGACACCGACATCTTATCCAGACAAATGAAAAACATTTGAAAAGAGGATGATACTTATTTAATTTAAAAATAGTTATTAATACAACTCTTTGGACTTTTTATTACCTAGCAAGCAACGTCGAGCGCTGCAACTAGCATATCATAAAGTACTAGTAATTTTTACCGCTCACTTCGGAGCGAGTTCTCGACCGTTAACTTGATTTACAGCCTTCGATATAGATCCTAGAGCATTTCAGAATCGGACCCCGTTCCTCTGATTTAGCTTTATAATTTTAGAACGGTCGCAGAATTGTAATTATTGGTGACATCACTATAATTTAGTTAAATTGCTGAAAAAACTAGAGGTTATACTAAAAAATATCATAAAAAGGAAACCCGGCTAGAAACGTAAGAAAATAAATAGTAACATCTGTTGGAAAGTTACGCATGTAAATGTTTTTAAAATCGTTTAATGTTTTCTACATTTAAATAAGCATAAAACGGCCCAAATATTTGTTTGAACACATACAGTAGTACTTGAATCCAACGGTTTTATTTACTTTGAGCTTCGGGTTATAAAAGCTCAAAAAACTTCTGCAAAAGTCAAATAGAAATGTAAAAAGCTCGACTGTCCGCCACAATACATTTGTAACCGTCCTGAATACTAATGTCATTACCGCACTTTTGTAGTAATTTGCTACAAACCATAGAAAGTACTAAGTTTTGTTTTCGAGTAACATAAACAATAAGTTTAATGTTATTTAAATTCAATCAAAACAATTGAAAGTCAAATGTTTTGTTTATTACGTCTTTTGTTTTGTCTAATATAAATTCCATAGCAAAACACAAATGAATTCTATAAACACACGCACATTCCGACCGCCGAAAACAATCGCAACAATCACAGCCCCAAAAAAAAAACACGATTACTCTATTCAGTGTTTATTTTAACAAAAACGGGTTAGTTTATCCCGCACGCACGGAAAATGGGAAACTGCGTTGCACACTGCAGAGCGTCGAGACGCGCCGTGCGGCAGTCGCCCGGCGGCCGGCGAGCGTGCCGCCCGCGTCATGTGACCCTGCCCGGAGCGGCCGCCATGACTGAGGGGGCGGGCAGGCAACGGCCGGCGCCGCCCCGCAAGCCGGATTCCCTAGCCCTAGTCTGGCCGCGCTGGGACGACCCACCGCCGCCCGCGCCCGAACCCACCCGCCCTGGACCTTCCCCGCTCCGAGACGACTTCGGCTCCTTCAGCCCTTACACTCCTAGCAACCAACCGCGACGTCCGCACAGCGTCGTCTCACCACGACCCAATGTCAACGTCAACCTCCAGCGGCGGCCGCACTCCATCGGCGCCGTCGAGGATGACTGGCCCACCGTCCCCATCCTCCAACCGGTTCCGAGGCGGCCGCGGCCCGTCTCCGCGAACATGTCGACGCTTCCGCGCGCGAATTACAGTTTACCGTCCTCGCGAAGTGATTACCAGTTGCAAAGACCGGCGATTATGACGAACGGATACGGCGCCGTGCCGCCGTCGACCTCCCGCCGGTTATCTCTGCCCGGCGGCGTGCAGAATCCGCCCAAAACATCGGCAACCTTCCATGGTTTAGCCAACCTGATCGGGCCGAATCCACTCGTTGGAACACCCGGCACGCCAAGCACGCCCGCCGCGGTCAGGGAAGCGGTCAGACACTTGCTCCAGCAACCCAGAAATGGATTCCCGATCATGGACCACAAGCTCTCCCTATTCATTGAGATCCTGGACGCTCAAGAAAGATTCTCACAGGTGGGCGCCCAAAAGCAGGTGTTTATAATTTTCTAAAGTGCTTAAATTTATCAAATTCGTTCACGAAGATAATGCAAATAGCTCGAGTTAACTTTCCGAAGTATGTCGCTCCGAGTTTCCGAGCGGTTCAATCATGTTTCGTGCTCAAATTTATAATGTTTACAAAGGTTTTATTCAATAATCCCCGGGAGTGAGGCATTCCGTTCTGTGATGGAGTAAGTTTGACAAAACGTCGCAAACGAAGGATTTTGTTTTAATCCGCTTAAAAGTGTGGAAGTAGCGAGTTTGCGCTCGGATTCTTTGCTTAACTCTAAACTGGGGTTAGCATTAGAAACTTGAACATGAAATATGAATTGTGAGGCTCGCGTTTTAAAATTGAAAATATTTTATTCATTTTAGTTACACACTGAACGTTTTAGTGTTATTGCTTCTATTGAGAACACTTCACTGCGAATGTGAATTGCTCTCTTGGATATAATCGTGCCTCAATTTCAATTTTTCGTATCGATGTTAGAATTTCATGTAATAATCTTCATGTAGCTATCTAGATTGATGCTTTGCTTTCATTGTTCTGTGTTATCTTTAAATTAATTATTTAATTAGTCTTCTTTACTTTTCACCCCGCATTTTTTGTAAAAGAAATCTGTGAAATATTTTTTAATAGATCTCTTCAAAGACCTTAATTACAACTTTTTAATATCAAAGTTGGATCGTGAAAACTACAGTTATTAATTAATTTCCGCACAAAAGACTAAGCGGAGTGTAAATGATTTCCCATAAAGTTGCGGATAACGCTCTCGACTAACTAAATAGTGTCGCGCTTTAAGTTCGCCGTAATAAGTAAGCTCAAACTTTGAGGCTGTGTTTGCGAACTTAAACTAGTTTTTAGTTTAGGCCGAATGACATACAGTGGTGTCGGATGGGGTTTATTTTTGGGTTACTTAAGGAAGACAGGATAGACTTTCAATCTTTTGTAATTTTGTGACTGCATGAAACTGATATTCTGTATAATGTCAAAAAACATTGCATCAGTGTTCCCAGGGAAATACTAGACTTTCATAGTCAGAGTGACTAGGGTAAACTCGCTCTATCATCGACTCTGTCTAAGCTCAATCAGGTCTAGGCTAGAGGCAAATGCAAACCCATTTCGAATATTTAAAAAAAAAATTCATAGGGGGGTATTTTTACGTACCAAACCCTCAGTACGTAGTCTATTTTGTTTTTAATGATAACTTGCCATCTTAGAATTGAATAAACAAGAGTTGTGAACTTGAAATAATAGGGTAATTATTCAAAACTGTTGAACTTTAGCTTTTGAACTCATACTTTTACTATAAAACTCAAGTTGTATAACAAATATTGTCTCTTTATGCCTTAATGTGGGTTTTGCTTTAGCTTTTCCGTTTCTTTCCCTAAGTAGGTACATATCTTTTAGGATAATGCCAGTATATGACTGTGAAGTTACCGAGAAAGCGTCTAAATAACAATGAAAAACGAAATATTGCTTGCTCCTATGCTTGTCTGCAAGTTTTTCATTTGTGTTATAATATGTTTTTATTCAGATACAGATGAAGGTTCTAAAAATACATAAACAGCTTGTGAATTTTAAAATAGCATGTTACAGACAGCATTTGGTACCTGTTTTAGTAATAATACTGGTTTTATTATTACCTGTTTCATTGTATAGCATATGCATTTTAAATCGGCAACAGAATATTTATAACTTTTGTCTGCTACGTCGTAGCAGTGGCTACGAGATATGTAGCGTAGCATTATGCGTAGTCGACTACGAACTACGGGCTACGGCGTAGCGTTTTGTAATGTACTCGTAGCTTACTTCACTATAAGTTATGTGGTTCCATTTATTTGCTGAAAAAGGTGGTACTGAATAAGTTGTTTTTTTAGGAACGCTGTTTTTAAAAGAGGTGTAATTTTTACATGATTGAAAGTGAAAATAGTTTTTTTTTCTAATCTTGGCTTTGATTTTAACCTTTCAATCATACAGCAAAGGAAACAGCCTTCTTTTAAGTTTATTTTGAAAATTTATTTGTTTTCTCGTATTTTTTGAAACACTGTATTCTGAAACTACATACCTTCTTATTATATTGCTACACAAATCGCAATCACAATACATTATAATAACATATTCATTTACGTTATGCACTTTCCGTAATAAATAACGGGCGTGACAAACGACACAAACTCTTGAAAACGACTTCACAATCATCTTAATTTCGCTCAAAAAACTCTCATAATCATCACTCTAATTCTCGTTCGCCGCGAGGTTGCCAGTAATTTTTCATATCGAAACAAAAGGCGAAAACGGGGTCAAGTCGGGGCGCCGTACAATGAGGGGGGAGGGGAATAGACAGGGCTACCTCATAATTGGGCACCTGTATCGAAAGTGTGTTGAGTATGGCAGCCAGGTTTTTGCGATGAAGTATCTAAGAGTTTGGTTGTGAAGTTTACGCGAATACTACTCATCGATTAAAAAACTTTATAGATTGATTTCGCGCCCATTCATTACGCCTGAAGTTTCGAATACATCAGCATCCGTGGTCATAAGCAATCAGTGCCTGTCCAATCCGTTAAGTTCTTTGATATCTAGAAATTTATTGAAAGTGTAGGATTGGGTAGGATCGCCCATACTTTAGTTTACTATGAGGATTTAGTTTCGTTTTATTTTTACGTTTACAATTTTTGTATTTAATTTCGTGTTCTTATTTTCTGTAAGGTGATTTATTACAATGTGACCTACAAACTTACGCCAAAATTTATTTTTTCCAATAATTGCCTTTAACATACGTATATAATCGTATATGTAAGTTTTAAATTTTAACCAAGTTACGATTTATACTAACAGGGCTTATGTTATTCCCGCTATTTATTTCATCACATCAAATCCAAAATTATTTATATCAATTACAAATGTTTTTATTATAGTATGCAAAGTATATACAGGCTGTAAGAGTGCAAAATAACCTTAAACTTTCAATTTTCAAAGGCATTTCACCTGAACAAGCGTAATAAGGAATCATGTTATCGCCGCAAAGATGGCAGTCCCGTGTTACAATGAAATTGCAGGTGAAAATGCCGAGCGAAAGCTGTGGCGGGCAAATCCTGAGGTCGTTTTCGGCTTGCGCGGGAAATATAAGGTTGTATCTATTTTGGGATTTGGCAACTATTGTAAACAGTGTTACACATTGGTGGTTGTGCTATTTATTAATAACTGCAATATTACATATTGTAGTTGATTACTGACTTATACTTTGAATTTTAAATCGCTGGCTTTATTTGAACACTTCCATAACTTTGATTATAGGACGCCTTAGTTTCTGTATGTTTATTTGTTGTTTGTTTCTATACAAGGTATGTTAAACCTACTCATATTACAGACTTAAATGAAAAATACACTTATAATACTAATAATAAAGTAATACTAATTAAACTATAACTAAAATTTACTTTTCATGATACAAGTAGTAGGATTGATAGGCAGGAAAGGTGATCCATTCATCCAATTATGTATTTGCTCTGATAGATTTTGACAATGTTTACCCACTATCAGTCTATTCAGCATTTGCATCTACTTAATTCAAACCCTCAATACTACTTCGAATATCTTCGAAAAACAATCGGGCCGCGTGTCAACATGTCCCTCTCCGTGTTTGTCCCGGAACAGTGCCGTGTCCCTGTGCAATTAGGGACAGAGGCGGGTGTGATGGTATTTATTACTTGAAGGTGCGTTTACATTGTACGACACGTTAAGAAAGCAGTTGTTTTTTTTTTAATCTCGGCTACACACATATTTGACCACGATCTCGATTTGATTTGATTATAAATGCAATTAATTAGTTAAGAAGTTAAGTTGGTTAGTTAAGTTTATTTCATGCGGACACTAACGTGGTTATTTCATTCAAATGTTTGATGTTAAACTATTAAAAAATATATTTTTTTCTCAATGCTCTGTTCGTTACAAATTGGTCCTTGTTGGTCCCACATTTACAATAAATGCGTACGAGTTAATTTTTATTAAACTAGAAGATAGCTCAGTTTTTCATGAAGGGACCTAATTACCGACCTATCCAAAAACAAAAACAGTAAAAGAGCACTTAATATTTTGGTCGTATCGTCGTCCCTTATAAAAGCTGAAAACATCCTCACTAAAAGCAACTGTAGAGGCTTCTTTTCTCTATTTTGTTCAGTTTTAAAGTCTGAAATTAGCGGCTCCACGCCAACATTTCAGTTCAGTGGAGACACTATCTGTACTTTATAGGATTCTGGATTTTATGGCTTGGTATTAAGGAATACTAGTGTATAATAAACCTTAGGTGTTATCTCTAATAATATAAAATAACGTGAAAGTTCCTGCGAATAGTTTTGAAGGCTGTGTTGTTTCAATGTTGTTTTGGATTGGTTAAAGCTTCGTATGAAGATAGATACGATAATGGTTTAGAATGTTTTTATCACTCATAGTGTCATATTTGAATTCTTAAAACATGAAATGAGAAACCAAAAATTGAGCATGGATGGGACTCGAACCAGCATCTTTCTGGCTATAGTCGGCTTACACGAATATTGCGATTCTATCAGACTAAAAAATAGCGTTTGTACACCTCAGGAACCGGGAAACAGTTTTACGGCCTGTTTCACAATATCTGAATAAGTTCCCATTACCGTTAATACTTCATACGAAATGACGTTCCATATCAGAATTATCTGTCGTTTAGTGTTATTTGTAAATTTATATTTTAATGCGCTGTACATATAATCTCTTAGTAAGGCTCGGTTGCACAATCTATTTATTTATTTAAATATTAGTACACAAACAGATCGTTGTCATTACAGAACCACAAATCAAACAAGAGTGTATATTTTTATATGGAGTTAGTCACCTATTTACACTTGTTACATAAATTAGAACGCATAAACCTTGATATTACAAATTTTGCTATAATTACTAATTTATAGTTACTTGCTTTTCATTCATTCATTTACATCTTCGCCGCAGTGCAGTTCCGTAGTATAGTTAAGTCCCACAGTGCTATGTTTGGGATAATTTTGTTTGCCCATTTAGTAATCTTATTGTTTACGACAGGAAAGGTTTTATTGGTGTTACGGATTATCCCCGTTTTAATTGTCACACACGACCCAGTTTGTGTTTTGCTAAATAGGCGAAGGTTTGATTTCCGTGCAAATCAAATCCTATGAAATGCATGGAAATAAATTGTTTAAGTGTGATTAAAATCTTAGGAAAGAACCATTTTGAGAACAGCTTAATACTTTTTATCCTTTTAAAAATAAAATTTATTATCCCAAAAACAACCTATTTTTATTTTTTTCGATTGTCGATCTTTGATGTAATAGGTCTTATTTAACGCGTAGTAAGTCGTATCTCTAATACAAGTAATTGCATTGCCAACGGATAATATTTTACTGAAAACCTCTTAGTTTTTATTATGCCAAACCTAACACGATAAAATAAACAACCTCACACTTTTCTACTAAGCAATTTTTCTCATGTAACCAACCTAAAACAAAACAATTTAAAACGATCTCAACTAAAGTCATTTGACAAACCGGAGTCTAGACAAAGTACATTAATTAGCATTAATTAAATGCTCGGCCCGGGCACCGAACCAGTGAAGCGATCCATCATCGCGATTTATAATGCTTTGTGAAAAAATCCGCCCGAGCTTTTGTTAGGTAGTAAAGTGCAGGCTTCACGAGTGATAGTTTGGGATTGAATCTAAGTTAAACGTATTTACTGGGTTGTGGGTGTAAATTATTTTGGTTATCTTATCCTACTACTATTATAAAGGCGAAAGTTTGTAAGTATGGATGTATGGATGTATGGATGTATGGATGTTTGTTACTCTTTCACGTAAAAACTACTGAATGGATTTGAATGAAACTTTACCACAATATAGCTTATACATCAGAATAACATATAGGCTACAATTTTTGAGGTTTCTAATGTGAGGTCGTAAAAAAACACATTTTTTGCGCTACTAGACGGGACGAACCTGAAGTCCACGCGAACGAAGTCGCGGGCAAAAGCTAGTAAGTTATATTAGAGAAAGTTGAGGCTGATTGATGTTGTAGTATATGACGAACTCCTTTTTATGTTAAGTACTTATACAGGGTGAAATTGTTATGCTACCTAGAAGGAAAGTACCTTAAATAGGTACTAAAGTACAAAAAAAAAGTTCGGAAAGGAAGATTATTGGAAACCTAGATTTTTTATAGAGGTTGCATTTCCATTGTAAACTCTAGAATGGCAACAGTGTAACCTTAGCTTTTCTTTCTTTGTTTTCGTTAAAAAACAGATTGTACGGAAAGTTTACCCGTGGAGGAGAGTTGAACTATGAAATTCTATGAGTGCTTGAGAAATAGAATTGTTAGCGCGATAAATAAGTTTTGTTACATTTGTTGCGATAGATTAAGTTGTTTTCTTCTAAGTTACAGATGACGCTTTGAAGAGTTACAGACAGAATTAGGTTGAATAACAGAATATCTTAATTAAGAAGGTTAAAACACAAAAAAAGTGAATGGAATTTCTTATTTGGCTAATGCTCTTACAATTGTAACAGTAGCAGCAAAAATGTTAGTTTCATAAAATCTAGAAATCTTATTCTTCCTTTAACACGAGCTCGAGAATTTCTAAACTTTAACGTGGGAAATTGCGTTCCACATTTAGCTTTTTGGAATTTTCCCCTTTTCAATATGAAATTGTATTAGTTGAATCGTGAAGAAAATTTTAAGGTAGACTTAAAGGCGTAAGTACATGTCAGCGTTGTTAAAATTTTATTCTACGAATGTGGCCTAGTAATACGGTCCTGTATATTTTTTGCGCACAATTTTCTTCCCGCTAATATATTTCCTTAATATTATAGTATGTATAGTACAAAAGAATAATAGTCATAAAATACTATAAGTCAATCGGTAGTCAGTTATACGAGTACTAAGGCCTGTTTTAAAATGTCTGAATAAGTTCCCATTAGCTTTATCTATCCACTATTACATACGAAATTACATTTGATGTTGAAATTATTTGTCAATCTATACTAATATTATAAAGCTGAAGAGTTTGTTTGTTTGTTTGTTTGAACGCGCTAATCTCCGAAACTACTGGTTCGAATTGAATACTTATTTTTGTGTTGGATAGTCAAGCTATCGAGGAAGGCTATAGGCTATATAACATCACGCTACGACCAATAGGAGCAAAGATATAGTGGTAAATGTGTAAAAAACGGGAGAAAGAAGTCACTATTCCACGCAGACGAAGTCGCGGGCAAAAGCTAGTGGTGAAATAAAAGGTCTTTAGTAAAATACATAGGCACTTCCACTTGTAGGTTTTGATATTCAAGTTGAATATTTATTTTCAGGTACCAAAATGAATGCTGAAATCGTAGTTTATCTGTGTTTATCTGCGGGTTGGCGTGACTGTTTAATGCGTGATGTCCCACGGGTATACTGGTATCAGTAACCGGATATGAAGGGATTACTGTTTGAGCCGCGCTAACACCCGGTATTTAGTGAGGTAGTTAGTCAGTTTGAATTGTGCGAAATATTAGTATGGTTTTAATTAAGCTTGTTTGGGTTTTGACGCATCGTTTTGTGTGATAATTTAAATCTATATAAGGTTTCTGAATTTCCGAAATTAATATCATAAATTGTACTGTTTCACGTTCTGTTAAAACATTTATCTTTTCTCTCAATTTCAATACGAAATAACAGTACAAACGAATGAACAGTGCCATTTCTATGAAAATTAATCTCGACAGCTGTTTGGTAATTGATTTCAGAAGCTTAATTTCAAGCCGTCAATACACTTTATGATCCATTACTATTTTGAGCATTAATTGTTCTGAACTTAGATTGCCAATAAACTTAAAGCTGAGTGTACACAGCTGGGTTCGCTTACGCTTGCCAAGCTATGCAGTTAGTTCGGTGCAGCATTTAGGTAAAGACGACTTAAATGAATTACTGTGACTGGATTGAGTTAGTAGTTCAGATGCAAATTATATGAAAAGCTATAAAAATATGCACGGACGCATTGAATTTTTGCTAGTATACGGAACTATATCTCATTTAATTATTAAGTTAACTGTAAAAAAAGCCGATGACTTAATTTTTATGTTTACTTTCTAAAGTGCTACTAAATCCTGAAAATTGAACGTGACTTTGACGAAACAGTGTTTACAACCACGTTGGTAGACTGATGTTTGCACGCTGTAAAATTTCACACATACTCGTATCAATATTATGTCAGCTTCTAAGCAATATTGAAAAATATATTTTTCATAACGTTTTTTAGGGTTCCGTAGCCGAATGGCAAAAACGGAACCCTTATAGTTTCGTCAAGTCTGTCTGTCCGTCCGTATGTCACAGCCACTTTATTCTGAAACTATTAGCATCACACCGCTGAAACTTGGTAGGTAGGTGTATCCTGTTTACCGCTTTCCGATTCAGGTACAAAAAATTAAAAATAATTATATTGAAGGGGGGGCTCCCATACATGAAACTAAAACCAAAAAAAAAATTTTTACTTAAACCTACACGTGTGGGGGGTCTATGGATAGTTCTTTAAAAATGACATTAAGGTTTCTAAGACCATTTTTTCTAAAAGTCTAACGTTTGAGAGATGGACGCTTCCAAAGTCATAAAATGGGCGTCCCCCCCCATCTAACTTTTGAACTAAGCAAGTGTAAATTTTGAAAAAAATACATAATGTAGATCTTAACAAATACTTTCAACGAAAATTGGTTTGAGCGAAATCGAACTAGTAGTTTTTGAGATATAGCACATCTTCAACAACCGCAAACATAACTTTGTTCTTCATACAAATACTATGAAAAACAAAGTTATATTTGCGGTCAACAAAATATTGTGGTATTTTGGCTAAGTAGAAGTAAAAATCCCTAATTCAGTTAAAGTTGGCACGGAACCCTCAGTGCGCGAGTCCGACTCGCACTTGGCCGGTTTTTTTCAAAACTCCACTTTTTTAATTTTTATTATTTTATTTATTTAAAGCATAACAGTTGCATGTTTACAGAGCTAGTCCAACTCACTTACAAGCTTAATTATAATATCATTGGCATGCAATGCAATATGATTACAATATAATAATAATAATTCAAATGTCAACAGATCAGGTCAAAGTCAGCAAATCAAATACATAATATTAAACAGGATGATCAGTCATAAAAACACACGACTAAAAATAGAAATAAACACGAAATTATCAATCGAATAGCAGTAAAAAATGACAAAAATGAAAAATATATAACAAAGAAATAATAAAACTGTCACAAAGAAAAGAACAATTTTCAGCTAGTATATCCCCAGTCTTATTTCCAACCGGGCTAAACGCAACTCTAATAAAACTAGCCCGAAACATTACTCATTCCAATTTATAACTCATTTAATTTCGCATTGGAAAGGTCTGTTCCTCAGTAGTTTTGTTTAAGTTTCCAGGGTAACGACCCGAAAGCGATTGACTTTGAAAACGGAATGTAACAAATTTATAAGTTTTGCTGTCGCCGAATTGATTCGACCGTGTGACCCGAATATTTTGATGTATTAACCTGCTTAAATTAAAGGAAAGTTTAGTCTGTAATTTGTTCAGTCGTATCTTTAGATTATGTGCAGGTACGAAGTTCAGAAAATAAATGTTTATTTTTGAAATAAGACATCATTAAATCATTTAAAAACTTCTTTTAGTGCTGTCAATGAGGGTATTTTACCTAACGAGTGGATCGAGCCATTTAAGTCAAGTTACAAGATTTAATAATAAGATCGTGTTGTACAAATATATTATCTAATCTTTTTGAATTCATTACCCAAAGTTTGTCTGGAAAAAATAGCTTATAGCGATAAGACTGCCTAAATTGAAAATTTTCTTTTCTTTCGTAAAGTAACAATACTTGTAAAGCACAACATTGATGAAACATCATGTTTCCTACCTTCAAATTGCACAAAGCATTGCACTGCAAAGCTGAAATTCCTTGAATTTGAACCAACATATTTACATGCACCTAAGCTTTTGCTAAAAGTAAAGTTATTTCTCGTATTTCGCAAGCTTTAAAAGTGTTTATTAGTTTTACGAACAATAAGGAAAGAGGTGAACCGTAGTTCTAGTGTTGATTGTTAAAACTTATCGATTCTTATCTTCCGTAATGTTATGTATATGACTCAGTAAATGTTTGAAATTAGGAATTCTTTACATTCTTCTTCTTCTAAGCGTGTCGATTAAACACAAGAAATCACATCGTAGCAGCCCAGAATTCAGCCTAATAATTAATAAATAATTCTATACATTGCCTAGTAATTGTATACAATTCCGTCACACATTTTCTGTAACTACGTTCACCATGTCCAGTCCAAAATAATCTTTTTCTTAAAAGCTACAAATAAAATAATATTTTCGACTTGAATATTATAAATCTCAGATATTTTCATACCAGACCATGATTGAAGACTCGTTCCAATGATTAATACGACCTCTGACCTTTCAAAAGCACGCATTATTTTGTATTTTTTGTGTAATAACGCTCCGTTATACGTATAGGATCGCGTAATGATCCGAATAACAATTCTGTTAACTCATCGCATCGAACCAGCTTTGGAAGATCTCCTGCGGTTTCTTTTGCCTTGTTTATTTATAGGGTTCCTTTTAGATATATTTTTTATTTTAACAAAAGTGTCAAAATTCATCATAGCCTTTTTACTTTGACGATTTTGTTTCATATTTAGTTAATACATAATATATTAGTTAATATGTAAAAAAAAATGTAAGTTTTATTCACTCAGGACTTTCCCATTTTTCACTCCTTGAAAGCTCTATTTGAACAACAACAAATAACAATAAAAAACAGCGGTTCATATAAGACCACCCCATATTTATTTATTAGCAAAATAAGTAGGCATAAAACGCATTTTAAGGACTTTTACTCCTACTGTTTATTTACTTTTATGAAACTGGTCTGGGTTAGTAAAGTCAATCTATACTTAATATTATTAAGCTGAAGAGTTTGTTTATTTGTTTGTTTGTTTGAACGCGCTAATCTCCGAAACTACTGGTTCGAATTGAATAATTATTTTTGTGTTGGATAGTCAAGTTATCGAGGAAGGCTATAGGCTATATAACATCACAATACGACCAATAGGAGCAAAGATATAGTGGAAAATGTGTAAAAAACGGGAGAAATTATTTCATCTTTGAAGCCTTCCGTTGCGTGCGCCGTGAAAACGGTTCAAGATACACAAAAAATATGTATTAAAGAATAATAGCTCAAAATCCCGCTAGAACGGGAACTATGTGGGAAGAATCAAAAATCTGCCGGAAGTCACTATTCCACGCGGACGAAGACGCGGGCAAAAGCTAGTAACAGATAAAGTAAGACAATAACAGATAAAGTACTAAAATGCCTCTTTCTTGTGAAGCAGATTGCAGAATGCAGATTGATAAAAAAGTGAATTTTGTCCTTTTTTTATCAATTTAAATCTTATTTGCATTCTGCAATCTGCTTTCTCTACCAAAATTGAAACTTTCTACCACGATTTTTTTATGTGTATCCTTTCTGTTAAAAGTCTAACTGTCCATTTACATGGCTTTGACTGAACTCTTCCTCGAACTTTCATCGCTCTTGACCAATTTTCGACCCCTCTACAACGCGCTACAAGTTCCACAGCTCTCCTTACACCGGTCTTCACAAATTACGTCTCTGTAAACAACTTTACTAAGACGTCGCGAAGACGGATGTATCCTAACTCAGGATATTTAGTATCCAATGTGACAGTTCATTGCTATTCTTACAGCCATTCGAGGTTCGTGTCGTTTTCCCTTTTGATGTTTTGATGGATTTGCTACAAAAAAGTTTCGATGTTTTTGTAAAGGATGTCTGAGTAAAGTTTTGGGTATTTTTGTAAGGCTCAAATAGCAGCCCCGAGGTGTGGAAGTTTTGCAATAATAATGTCGACGATGGATGAGTTTCAACTTTATTTTGGGTGAATTGTCAACTTTTATGTCACATTTATTTGCCATCTTAGAAAATTGCAAGCTTTAAGTGCGCCTTTTAAGTGAAGGGTTTACTGCTGTCTTTTATGTATGAAATTGACAAGTCGACTAAGTGTGAAAGCGCTCTAAAAGTATTTTCTTATTACTTACATTAAACTTTTTACTGAAAAAATATACGAAAAATGTTTTTATTATACGTTCGTACAAATGTAGTATTTAGTGTTTTTCCGAAATATATTAAATTACCGCTAGTAATGAATACGAAAAAAAATATGACTTACTATTCTGTCTATTGATTTAGTTTACAAAAAAAAAAATATCTTCATATAATTAAACGCAATTAAAACGTTAAAACAAAGGTTCTAAATAGAGTCGCAGGGGAGCAGGTGTGCACGCTGGCTCTGCGATTTTTTAACGTCGAATCTAGGGTTGCCATGTTTTAATGTAGGTAATCTGTTGCTCTAAATTCTTTAAGTTTATTTCATACATTCCTTTATAAACTGATGACAATTTATAACTAATGACAAAAAACTCATCAATCAAATTGAACAATGCTGAACCCGAAGACGTAGTAGCTGATTTCGGTTAATACTGTTTTTTGTTTAAATATATTCGTGAAGTTATCTTTTAGATATTTTTCGTTCAACCGTCAGATCATAATAATTTTAATAAATATTTTTTTTTGATCTTACATCTAACCACATACCTAATCGATTCGATTTTTACGTCCTCGACTTTGCTACAAACCTAGCAGAATTAAATAAGGATCAAACGTGCAAGAGTTATTGACAGACATGTAAGTGATTAGATCATACCTACTGGTAAGACAATGAGCAAAATTTTAATTTGTAGTGCTTTTGCAATTACGGTCGGAAGCACGTCAAGGTTAACACTGTGGTATTTTATGCAGATGTAATACGATGTTAGGGTCCGTTTTTAACTAAACGTTTAACTTGATTTCTGTAAAAACATTCCATTGATAATCGTTGACTGATGCTTAGACTTAGTGTCAACCCTACGTTCCCCCGCCTGCTTCCGCCGCGATTTTTTCGCAATTGACCCAATTATAACTGCGCAAAAAATGAAGAAATTCTATGGCGTCGATGTAAAATATATATTTTTCGGTCTGCCCACCGAAAAAACACGCTGCGAATTGTACGAATATTTTCTCGCCGTTTTTAAGTACACCAGTTCTGTTGTTTATGTACTTTTTATGCATTACTAGCATTTAGTAAGTGTTATATTTCACTTATTCTTTTTACTCTTCCATATCGTTTGAAAGTATATTCACATTATAATGATAACTTGATAATCTTCAGTTGAATATTTGACACAAGTCTTACTCAATAACTATATGGGACAAAACTAAATTCTTCATTGCAAAAACAGAATATTATTTAATTGATTTTTGTTCATTAATGATTCGCTTGGGTGTTTTGTATTCATGAAGAACTTATTAACCTACTAGCGAGGGGAATGCGCTATGTGTTCAATTTAACTATTAACACGTTCCGGGACAGTGCCCGCCTACAGGCGTGAAAACAATAAAACATCTATTGTGTCTGGAGTAGTGTCCCGGAACGTGTTAAGTGACCTTCCTAGTAGCGATACGATGACTGATTTTTCTATTATTTTTTGTGTCAAAATTGTCGAACCTTATTTAAGTTAAAATTTCCCAAGATTAAAAATCACTTATTTCTGGTTAACTCCTTATTTACCTATCTATAAATTCTAGGGCGAGCAGAGTTGGGAATGAAAAGGTTGTATGCACCTACACTATGTTACATAAAACGGATGTTCCGTAACTTTTTATTCTGTGCCGCGAGTCACACATTACTTAGCTAGTTGGCTTACCCACAAATTCTCGTGTTGCTGCACTAGATGTTTGTATTATAATTTTGTGGTTGTATTTTGGGTAATTGGATAATATATAAAGATTGTTCTCTTGATTTCTCTTTACATTAAGGTATATTAAAGATTATGATTCTATATTTTTCTATCTGTCAGATTTGATTAATATTACTACTATTTATTCAAGAAATAAACCAATTTGAAAGGAAGAATAAAGAATTCGTTATTAAAGCCAGACCCGCCTATGGATACACACACACATTAACTCAACATTGGAACAACACTTCTGAAGTTGTTCAATTCAAACAACTTCAGTTTTAATTCGAATCACTTTATTTTCACTTTCACATTTTAAACTCACAGAAAATTATCGAGAGCTCTGAACTAACTAAAGCAAGGGTTTCTTCTAGACGACTGTGCTGCTCGAGCACTCAATACTGTAGTGTGCGCGTCACCTACATATATTTACACGCACACTCACTTCCTTCTACTGTATATAAGTAACAGATTTATTAATAAACAGGCTCTTAGATCGCAGTCAGTCGTATCATTTATATCGCTCCCAACGCCCATCACTGCATGGCGACCCTGCCAGTGCTGCCTTTTGGCGGCGCTGAGCAGATGGTTTAGGAAAAGTGTCGACATAACTAAAGTGAATAATGGACTAAAATTTGTAAGCAAATCAATGTGAAAAAATGGACTAAAACTACAGTTAATAAATCTTCAATTAAAATATCGAATTAACTTCAATTACGTGATAAAGTTTATAAATCAAGATATGATCAAAATTACTGGAGACATTATCAAGAAGACAAGATCAGAAGAAATAGTGATGAAGAATTAAATGAGCTGGGCGCCGGGAGATGATGGAGTCAGATGAGGTAACAACAGTGTGCTGGGCGCCGGGAGATGTTGGAGTCCGATGAGGTTTAACATCAGTATGCAGGGTGCCGGGAGTTGTTGGAGTCGGAAGAGGTCGCAGCCGGGAGAACCTAAAGTCTGTCGAGTCCCCGTGCAAAAGTTTTTCTGTCCCCTTGAACAACGCCCCCACGAAGAAAAGTCCTCTTGTCCTCTTTTAATTAAACGTCTTTCGATGAAGAACACGAGATGAAACAAAACATCATTCCAGGGTAACATTTTTTTTTCTTAATAATTTATGTAGATTCGAATATAAAGTAAAAAAGTAATGAATTGATTTTATGTACAATGATTGTATTACATTTTTGAATTTACAATATCATAAAAATAATATGAATAGTTGTTTTTTTTTAAAAAACAAAGACTAATATATACTTAATATTTATTATTTTATTAGGAAATCATGCGAGAACGTTATATCCGATCAAAGTGTTTAAATAGCATTGTATTTTTGTAACGAGTATTTTTTTAATGGAGAGTTTTCGTTATTTTTATTGAAGATTGAATCATAAATTCTTAGTTAAGGTCATTTAAATGTTTAAGTAAGTAACCTTATAAGGTATACAGCATATTATACACGGTTGTTGACGACTAACTTATGATTTTAAAATAATCGTTTTGATTTTGACAGCATAATAAAACATAAACCGTTAATTTTCTTGAATGAATATATTTTACTTAAACTTTAACTTGATAAGCCCATGACATACCTACTCGTGTAAAAGGGTAATATTATTATTAATTATTATTAAAATATTAATCAACTTATATTTTTATCCTAACAGGATTTAAGCAGTTTGAAACTATGTTTTGGTATGTACGTAAATTTAATTTAATATTTCGCCAGTGATATTTTATTTACAGCCTTATTTTTTTACTTTATATGTATTTTACCAAAAAAAAAACGTTTTTTTTTAAGTGCATTAACATTCCTTCAAATCATATTTTAAAAGTTTAATATTCTAAAATTAGATCAATGTTTATTACACATTCAGTATCGTGCGCATTGAACACCAGTATTTGCAAATCAGCAAAACGTGAGTTACACGCTCCTCGTGATTTAACTACTCACCTTACATTGATTAGGAATGTCTAGAATCTATTTTAGCATCATATTGGAACACAAGTATCTTATTATTATATTATTATCTTTTCAAATGATTCCGACCAATTATAGTATTTTTTTTTTTCAATCATTTTACAATATTCTTTTCACTAAAACTAAAGTTTCCATAACTAAATGCTTTTGTTGATTCGGTTGTTTTTCATATAGTTACGTTCACTTTTGATATTTTTTTGGTACATACGAATTTATTGAAATAATAACATAAATATTACGCCATAAATAGTATCTTACATTTGCGGGTTCAACACAAGACATGTATTTTTATAAATTTTCCATGTTTTTTAGGTGTTACGTATTAATCAAATTTGATTTTGGTACATAGTTTTCTGTATTAATTTCCAAATTCTAGTTACATTTTAGACAAACTTTTAATTAACAATTTAATCAAAACTGAAAACCGGTATAACAATCAGTATTTAATTTAGATTTTGAAAACAGTCACATTATTAATTTCGTTTATCTAATTGGTATAAATTTGATTTAATTCAGTACTTTTATTCAGTATTTTTTACTATCTGTACTACTAAACAATTACTCAGCAAAAGTTCATTTTAACCATTCAACGTCTTGCATTATTATTATTTTCAAACAAATCGTTGCATTTTTCCCAAAATTTGCTTTTAAAACTTAAATAGGTAAACTTGGTATTTGAAAACGTTAGAGTATTTGGTCATCTTTTTTAGTAATTAGTAATAAAATAGTTACAGGAAATTTTAACTTTACGAATACAAAAGGTATAATATGTTATCGTTATTTTAAATTAACAAAATTTATCAGATTTTATAACCTTCATTTTTGAAGTCGGTTAATAACTTATACTTTTATAAAATATGGATTGCTATTATCATAATTATTTCGGACAGAACGTGCAACTTGACTACCACACGTGTTGAAGCGTCATCAGTTCATCACTCTACATTTTCTAGCTAATTGACGCAATACTTTGCCGCGGTAGGTGAGGATCTTATTACATTTCTAGCAAACAGTCTTTGGATTTCATATGCAATAAGATTCAACGACATATTAGGATCGGTTAGGACCACCTAGATAGCATCGCTAAATATAGTCACTTATGTACCAACACATTGATTTGGGTAATTAATTGGTTATTTAATTTTGCTTAGGTAATACTTTAGTAAACTATACACACGTAACAATATTTGAGCATTTTCTCTTACATTCGGTAAATAATTACGGTATTTACATAGTGACGAAATTATGTAGTTACTGTTCAATGTTTGTAACAATTTGGAATACTTATAGTTTTGTAGATTTACAGTGAATTTTATGATAATAAACATTTAGCAAAGGTGTAAGTATCACATCACTTGGCTTGGTAATTAATCGAGTAGATAGATGATTACAAGTACATATTTTTGGGGCAGTGTACAAATTGGATAAAAAGTTTATTGTTATCAAATCTCGTAATCGCGAAACGTTTACGTAAAATCTATTTGTTTTGTTTTATTATGCTAAGATTATCTTACAGTATGGTTAGCGAAGTAAATACATAACGGTTTAGATATTCAGAATATTAACAGGATTTTTTCGGTTACAATTTAAAATGAAAATATTACACGGAGTTGTATTTGTATTATTTTATAGTAAATATTACACGGATAAGACAATGATAAGAAATGAAGTAACAGCTACTAGCTAGTGAAAAAGAAAAATAATGATGATTGATGGAAGAAATTTAAACATTTGTGAGTATTGTAAATTGTAGGTTTTGGAATGTAAAGTTTGTGATATTATAATGATGAAGGTTATGTAAAAGGTTCGTGTTTTTTTTTTTTTTTAGATAGGCTTTGGATTGAAATGGAAAGTTAAAATAAAGTATGGTATTGTTTTGTTTATGATAGTTAAAGATAGGCATGCATTCTTGCATAGGATCATTTTTAACGATTTGGACTGATCACCCAATAGTTGTAATGTATTCTAATGTATTGATTGCATAGGCATGGTTGATTGTAAAGTTTTTGTTGGATATAGAAAGAATAATGAGATATATGAAATAATAAATATTATTGTAAATGGTACTAAAATTAGGGGAATCATCCTTCATTCGATCATGGTGTATACGAGTTATCTCTGTGAGAATAGTTGGAGACATTAATGAAGTCTTAAAATTGTCCCTTAAGTTAAATGTTAAATAAAAAAAAAAGGTACAAGGTACAATACAGGGTGTCAGATCCTTTATTTGATCATGGTGTAGACGAGCTTCTCTCTGTGAAAATATTTGGAGATCGATGTATCTTAAAACATGCCCCTAGTATAAATAAAGCTATGCATAGCAATTATTAAATTAATAAAATGTACCAAATAAATATTTTATTATAATAAAGTGTGCACACACGTTATAAAAGTACCATGAATATTAATAGTTGATTATAAATAAAAAGAATATTATGTGAAAAATAATGAAAATATTTGTCATGCATGACTTATGACTTGTATATTATGTAGATATCTACTAACTTTAAGACAAGACTGTGGTTGGCCACCACATGAGATTATGTTATATCTTGGTTATGATAACTAAATGCGACACTAAATGGATTTGACAGAAGAATGTAAGTACAAGTTAAGTGATATTCCCGGAAGTGACTTTTTGAAATACGAACACTATTGATTTTATAAAAAGGTTTTTACTAAGGTTGATACAGTTGATTTTAGATTTTTTTTCATTAAAAGTATTTCAGTCGTCGTCAACAACACGTTTAGCTTTTAAGGAGAAAAAATATTATTTCATAAAATATTGTATACATTATTTTAAATAGAATACGATTTTGTTGTTCTGGCTACTTGGCACCGCTAATATCAATTCAATCATAATTTTTATCAAAACTTTTTCAAAAAATATCTTATATTTCACTTTTTTTGTAGTTAGATGAATTTGTCTTTAATTAATGTTAAAAATAAATATAGCATTCATAGGTTTACCCAATCCCGCGACGTCGGAATAATTTTAAAGTGGTGTTAAGTAGTTGCCCAATTATGAGATAAGTATAGATTAGATTTAATTGTATTCGCTTGTTAAATTATTCTATGATTTTTTATTCATTACTAACAATCTAAAATTCAAATCATTTTTTTTAAGAAAATGTCATTGGTATAATGTAATTTTTTTTTTACTATATTGAAAAAAAAAATAATTAAAAAAACGGGGGAGGTGTAGTGTGCGCGTCACCTACATATATTTACACGCACACTCACTTCCTTCTACTGTATATAAGTAACAGATTTATTAATAAACAGGCTCTTAGATCGCAGTCAGTCGTATCATTTATATCGCTCCCAACGCCCATCACTGCAATACTGAATGCCTGCGCTGCGGTCTCGCTGCTACGACGTGCCCTCCCCTCCACAGTATTCGAACGTCAACTGGTGGGGCACTCGTAGAGCGAGGTCGCAACGCTAGTCAATTGAAGTACTTTTAAGTATAACTATTTTAATTTAATTTAAAAAAATACACGTTTATCAAAATCGTGAAACATAAATTAGGTTTGAAATTTAGGTAGTATTATAAACAATTGTTTCTATTTTATTTAATTACGTAATATTAGCTTTGAATATAGTAAAATATTGGCTATGATTTTAACATGACTGACTGATATTATTGTAACAAATCCTTGGACATTTTTTTAAGGCCTTTCTTGCTTTCAGTTAACTAACTTTTTTGTGACAATACTTTCAACACCGATCTATAGTATTATTTCTCATCGTATATTGCTTTCCCCCGACATTTACAGTTTGTGTAATTCTAAAATGGAACTACCGAATTTTATCACCCTGTATTCCAGTATCAAGTTAATTATGTGAGTATAACTCGTCTCGTGATCTCGCTTGAGCGACCATGAATGTTCGAGATCGTAATGGATACACGGAAGTTCGTTTTGGGCACATTTGTATCACAATCGGGGATTACTTTGTTGTTTGTTGTAATATGGGCGTTGAGTAATGAAAGGGTTAAGTTTATAGTACGTTATGGTGAATTCTGAGGTATACAATACTTAGTGGTAGTATACCAACGGATTTTGTTGTGAGATACAAAGCGTCATATTGCTCTTGATAAAAAAGTACAAGAATTTTCCTTATAGAGGTCTTAGATAAGTGATTTTCCTTCGATTTGACTTTCATTAACGTTCTATTTGTGTCTATTTCGCCTCATATTTGAAATCTTTAAGTCATGATATGCCGGAAACTTTTCAGATACCTATCCCATCGATTATATACATTTTATTATTATTGCCTCGTCGTAAATCATCTGCAGACATTTTAAACGTTGTCTCTATTTGGTATTTTTTAGATATTGCGACGTATTACTATGACGCTGCAAAACGTGCGTTTGCGCAAATCGTCCGATTGTTTTGCTAATGTTAGTAACGCTCCTATTCAAAAAAGACAATATACGACTGTGTCAATGCTAAAGGCTAAATGCTATAAGGCTAAGTTCGCTTGGATTACTGCCAAAAGTATCAGTTTGTTAAGAGCCTAATAAAAGGTTTATTACTCTTGCCAAGGGCGCAGGCAGTAATTTCGATTAGCCCTCGAATCTAAATTAACATTTAAGATGTTAAATGCCTAAGGTTTGCGGCAAGGAAGAGAGTTTGGTAGAATATTAACGCTGTGTTTAAGCGTTTTGTTAGGATTGTAGCTGTTTGTTTGTTGAGACGATGATGTTTGGTTTACTAATGCTGATTAATATTGGACTGTGTTAGGCTGGTCTTACACTACAAATGTGCCTTGCTACGTCGAAAGGAACGTGTGTTTTATCTACTAAAATACGTTTATTTTGAAACAGCCAAATCGTAGTCTGATCCTATGATAGATATAATATAAACGCCTCTGTCTTATTTTTTAATGGTTGTTATGGGTATTTTTGTTCAAAAAAATATAAATCATTCTAGTGGAAAAATAGTTTTTTGGTGCTTAAACATCATCACTTTTAGCCGCTAAACATTTACTGCTGTAGGAATATACAGCATCCCCATGAAAGTCTGCCTTTCTTGCAGGTAGACGTCCTACGCTACAAAAGTGTGCAAAAAGGGAGCAACCTGGCCAAGGGTAAACAGAAATGGGGGCTCGGACTTTTAAGAATCTGTCAAAAACGATTATTTTCACCTATTTTTTTTCGAACGAAGTCGCTTATTAATTATATCTCAGTTTAATATTTTTATTTGCAATTGCACCCCGTTATCCATATCCTTTAATCAGTCAGGTATCAAACGAATGCCGAGAGTCGCATAACAATGGAATTTTTATTGTGTCTCGTTTACACATACCTGACGAGTTAATAAGCATGCACATTGCACACAGCTCGTCCGGTAAATACGGGTCTCGGTAATTCTGAATAATGCCCAGTCCGGCCGTTCTGTGCAATGTTTGTTTTTGCCGTCTATCTGCAACATGGATTAAAGGGCTTATTAATTATGCTGCATGAATATGCAAGTAATGTTAATGTAATTAAGTAGTCGGATTGATATTAACAGTCTTAATTTGTATACGGATATGTTCAATATGTTATTGGAATCCCATGTGTGAAAATTTGGAATAAATATTTTTTGTATAGCCTACGAATTGGTCCGAAGCTGACACGTATCTTACGACGAGATTCGTAATGTTGTACATGATGTTTGATCGCTAAGATAAGAACTCAAATATGTATTTATTCTGTTTTCCACAGTGGCCTCTCGAAAGGAACGCACATTTGTGTTTTGATTTCTTGATTTATGCCTCTATTAAATAAGAAGAAGTATCTATCGATTACAAACACTACACTTCTGAAGGAGAACTCTCTGACTTAACTAAAAGATAAAGCAAACACTAGTATAATAAGCAAAGCATACTATCTCATATCCCGGCATCGCCCGTCTGTGTTATTTTTAATTTCCGGTGAACGCATCCGTTGAGATCCGGGAAATATAGCCGTCTTTCTCACTCTTCAGTTATGCTGGGTATCTAGTGTTTGCAATACAGGGTGTATCAAATTATGATTGCTTAGATTGTTTAAGCGTCAAAGAAATAAAACGCATATGTATTTCATATTTTTCATACCCATAGAAAAAAGTATTTATTTAGGGTTCTTTTACAAAAGGAATTGCTTTTTTTTTCATTTAGTTTAAAAGTTCTAGTGAAATGAGCCCTATATGTTTTCTTAATATTTAATGTTTTTCACGTCAATTACTTTCATTGATGTGATTTGTCTGAAAATCGTTGTCTCATTTCAATTATATATCATATAGTTGAATTCATAACACGTACAAATACAAATACAAATACAAATATCTTTATTCATAAACAGGTTATTTTACATTTCCATATTGCGTCGGGGATTTCTTTTAAGTAAATAAATACTTGTGTTAGAATATCCCCGCTCTCCATATTATTTTAACAGTAATTGATTGATAGGGTGAGAAAATACCATAAACAGATTCTCAGACAAAATAACAATAAAGAAGTTTACGTATTTACGATTATTAGATTAGATACAATTAATTATGTTATTATTAGACGAGAGTAGTTTAATTTATTATATTGAATTAATTCAATTTATATTAGTTACACAATATTCATATATATTACAAAAATAAAGGTGCGTGTGTGTGTGTGTGTGTGTGTGTGTGTGTGTGTGTGTGTGTGTGTGTGTGTGTGTGTGTGTGTGTGTGTGTGTGTGTGTTTGTGTTTGTGTGTAGGTGTGTGTGTGTGTGTGTGTGTGTTTGTGTGTGTTGTGGTTAATTTCCTTCTTCTAGAAATGCCTCAGTTTCCACATAGCTACATGATTTAAGAAATGAGGTGATCGACTTTTTGCAGGTATACGTATTTTTTGGGTAGATATTTAAAAATTTATTCATCTGATTGTATAATTTTGCAGACCGTGACATATACTGCCTCCTTGCGTAAACCGTTCTTACAGCAGGAATAAGAGCTACGTTATAATTACGTCTTCTGGCAACTTTATTGGCATCGTAAGGTATAGACTTATGAAGTTTCAGAATTGTGTTTAAAATGTAGATCTGTCTTACCGAGAGTACATCACTGAGTTTATAAAGATCTTGTGTAGAGTATCTGTATGGTTTAAAATGAATGACTTTTAAAAGACCTCTTTGTGCTATTTCTATATCCTTAAACTTTACCTTACTAGCCCCACCCCAGACCGGAATACAATAAGCCAAAAGTGACTGAGCCAGTGAAATGTATACTAATTTTAAGAGTCTTTTATCGGCAATGCACCGAAGCTTCTTAAATACCCACATGAGTTTTCTGATTCTTGCCATCATCAGTTCAAGGTGGGCATGCCAGGAAAGCCTTTGATCAACTAACACTCCTAGGTATTTAGTTTCAGTCACTTTGGTGATTGCTTTACAATCACACGAAAAATTTACCTGGTTATGATGACATTCATGAATTTTTATCTTAAAGTTTGATTGAGGTTGTGAGGAATTATAATTTGTGAAAGCTATGTAATTAGTTTTGTCTGTGTTTAGTGTCAACAGATTTAATTTTAACCAGATGGCTATCCTTGCAAGCCCTGCCTCTGCAACCTGACGTACGGAGCTCCATGTATTCCCAGTAAAAATGATAGCAGTATCGTCGGCATATGAAAAAACTTTACCTGAGTTGAGGTTTATATTACAGAGACTGTTAATATATATTAAAAATAAAGTAGGGCCTAGAACACTGCCTTGCGGCACTCCGTACGTCACGCAGCATTCATCACTAATGTAGGCACCAAGTTTAACGTGCTGTTTGCGATTACTGAGGTAGTCCTCAAACAAAGCCTGAGCGACACCTCTTACGCCAATAAGCTCTAGCCTTTGTATAAGAATGGGAACAGAGACGGTATCAAAGGCTTTTTTCAAATCCAAAAATACTCCGATACATTTTTTCCCTCTGTCAACATTTTCAACAATGTGAGAAGTGAGAGAGATAATAGCATCTTCGGTTGAGAGACCTTGTCGGAAGCCAAATTGTGAATTAGACAAAAAGTTAATTTTATTTAAGTAGTTTAAGAGTCTTTTATTAATAAGCTTTTCTAAAATTTTGGATATCGCAGTAAGGACTGAAATTGGCCTATAATTCGACACATCATCTCTGTCCCCACTCTTAAACACTGGTGTGATTATAGCTCTCTTAAGTGCATCTGGGAAGACACCCTGCTCAAAGCATAAGTTGGCTAAGTGCGAGATTATGGGAACCAATATAATATAACCCAATTTAAGAAATTTTGTTGGTACATCATCCCAGCCCGGGGCACTTTCAGTGTTAAGGCTCATCAAAGTTTTGTAAACTTCTTCACAAGTAGTTTTATGGAGGGCAAAAGAAGCAACCGGCGAATGATAAGACTCCTTGCAAACGTTCGTTTGATGTGTGGAACTTGTTTTCAAAATGTTCTGGGCTAAAGTTTTCCCGATATCAGCAAAGAAAGTATTGACGTGATTAACAGATAAACTCGGGGTACTTTGTGAATCCAGCAATTCTAGTCCATTGGATTTTCTTGTGTTTCGGTTCGTTATGTCATTTATTGCTTGCCACAGACATCGTGAATTTTTCCTATTTTTGACTAAAAGCTCATTTTCATATTGATTTTTTAACTTTCGAATTAGGTTATTACAAAAATTACGGTACCTTTTATATGTAGTTTTTAAGATTTTATTAAATGGGTCACACCGTAATCTTCGCTGCATGTTGTTTCTGTTTCGAATGCACTTTAAAATACCAGTTGTTATCCATGGTTTTATTATACGAGATTTAGAAGAGATTTGTTTAATTGTAGTGTTATCTTTTAGACAGTTTTGCAATTTGGTAATTAGGGTATTAGTTAGCTGCGTTGGATTATTACATGAAGTAAGATTAGTCAAGTTACTTTCTTTTAGACTCGTAAGTGCTTTTTCGTAATTAATAATAGTTTTAGTTTTAAAAGTTGATTTATTATTAAAAGTTGTACTAGATTTGTTAGTTAGTTTTAAAAATATCGTGTGATGGTCAGTAATTGTGGTATCGAAAACTACAATAGATGCCGAATATTGAGTGTTATCAAGTTTAAGTATAAAATGGTCCAAGCAACTCTGTTCTCTTGTAGGGAAAACGTGACCAGGTAATAGGCTATGTTCGGCAAGCATGTTTAAATAAGTGAGTCTGTTGCTTCGCTCGTATGAATATTCCTGTAATCTATCCGTAGTATTTATATTTATGTTGATGTCTCCAGTAATAACGATGTTTTGGTGTGTCTTGATATTGTCGAGATAAATGCTTAATGAATCAATAAACTTAATGGCATTGGTGTTAGATGGTGACCGATATATACACACAAATGTATAACAGGGTAATGTCACCTGTATACATGATGCTTCTGTTAATTTGATCTCTTTCATGATACTCTTATGTTTGTTGTTTAAATAGATAACAACACCATCACATTTATTAATATGATTCGTAGTGGAGAATGATGTGTAATTAGTTAATTGGGGTATTGGTTTATTTATGTCAAGCCTACATTCACTCAACACGAGTAGGTCAGGTTCAAAGTTAAAGTTAGATAGAGAAACGCATAAGTCATCGAAGTTTTTATAAATGCTACGAATATTTTGGGTAATTATAGTAAAGTCAGTATTTTTATTGTATTGGCTATTATTTGAAAAATTTAGTATGGAGTCTTGTCTTGACTGCGCGACTCGGAATTGGTCTATTACGTGTAAGTTATAAAGCGAGCTATCCATTGTTTAATTTTGAGGAAGAGCTGAGTAACAATTCTAATGAAGATTTACGTGATGTGAACAGAGTAGTGGAGGCTTTGAATTTGTAATTAGATACATTTGGTGTGTGTATAATAGTTAGTTCTATGTAAAAATGTGTATTATGTGTAATTGAATATTGAGATTGTTTAAAATTCCTTAGAAGGCCGATTGTAAAGTGTGATACGTTATTTGAAGATGTTTTTAGAAGGAAGACGTAGAACTGTAACAGTTGATAGATGTCCAGGGCATAAGACTCTGTTTCTAGTCAGGTTTTAAGCATCAAGCTGCTTATTTGCGCTTCAGCTCGCACGGTAATAACGGGAGAGGTGTCATTTTCTCTTAAGTAAACTCGGCCATATGCAGTCCAGCAGTATTTGTAGGTATTATTTTTGGCAAGTTCTCGCGCCAAGAAGAATAACCGGGCAGCCTTGGCGGTCAGCTGCTCCGACACAAAGATAGGGGTGTCTGGATTGCTCTTAAGGCCAAGATGTTTCGCACAGAGCTTTTCTTTTGTTCGTCTATTGTATGCCTTGCACCTTGTCAGAAGCTCTGTCTTAATGATAGTGGACGAGGTTTCAACTACAATTGAAGTGTCGGCTTTTGCACCCCTTTTTCCCTTTAATCGGTAGATATCCGTAATATGTCCCTCATTGAGCTTATATCCCACGGTTTCCGATAGCTTGGTCACCATGCCGATCAGTGTTTGTCTAGTTTCGTCGGTCATTTTGGGTACATTTTTAATTTCGAGGTTGGCCTTTCGTCCCTCTCGCTGAAGATCTTCAATTCTTTGTTCTAAAACACCTATGAGTTCCTTGTCCTTTCTGTTCTCGGCTTCCATTTGTTCTAGCTTTTTCTTGAGGTCTTCGTTTTGCGATGCTAGGAACGAAATTGTACTCTCAATGTTAACATTTGTATTTTTCAATTCTAGAAGAGTAGGATTTATTTTCTTGATCTCGCATTCTTGTGCTTTTATTTCTGTGATATGTTTCTCTAGGGCATCCAGGCGTGTATTTTGCTGACTCTGAAGAGACTGAAGCATGTCTCGTAGTTCCTCTCGAATTATATTTCGAAAATCACTTCTTTCTGATTCCTTTTCTGTATCTGACAAACGCCGCCGCTTACTATCCCTTTGTGTAACAGTTACATCCTCAAATGCTATACTTGTCGCTCTGGCAACGTCGGTGTCAGACGCGCTCTGCGCCTTGTTGAGTGCCGCAGTCGGTGGCGAACGCGGTAGATTAGGCATTTTGTTTGAGTTTTACACGCAGTGTCACTGGAGCCGCTCGTAGCACGCTCGTAGTCTCGTAGCGTAGTCCCCTGTCGTAGCTATGCCGTAGCAGGCAGCCAAATGCGTTAGCTAATTTCGATCTGTCAAGTTATCGCTTCGGTAGCTGAATCGAGTGAGACTCACCCTATCACGCAGCAAGCTCCAGGTTCAAATCACGACGGCCACCAAAAATATTTTTCGACAAAAATTTTAAAAAATATATAAATATTTTAACGGAGACACTGTGCACGACCGCTCACCGCGGTGTCCGAGAGGGGAGAGGATATATTATTGTTCTCAACTTCACGTCTAAACATAAAAATAACAGAAAAGAAACAAGCAGATATAAAAAAAAGTTTTTCTCGCAATTGTGTGAAGGCAGACGTCAATAATGAAAGCGATCGCGCGGCGGCTGACAAAACAGATCCATACAGGGTGGCTGTGTAAATAATGGATTCGATTGGATTAAAGGTCAAGGTTTTATTTGGAAATCGGTAATTGTAATTTGTTGGATTTTATTGCCGATTCCTGTGCGAGTTTCAATTAGTTGATATTTTATTTAAACACACATATTGTGACTGATGGCTTGTTTGATGATTTTGTTAACAGAGTCCTGAAAGTAGGGAATGATTTTTAAGGCACAACCTCCCTCGTTATTTTTTGTCTGTAACTTTTATGTTCTTATGGCAAAACTTATGTCGTATCTTATTTTATTGTTAATGTTAACCATGAATATACATGTTACGTTATTCATGTTACCGAAACTTAATCTGGAATTATCGCAGTGCCATTCAAGTTATCTTATTTAGCATAGTTTAGTAGGCTTTAACTTAATAACTACAGCACACTCTTATCTGCATCAATAAACATAATAAGATAATCAAAAATAATCTAAAATCGATGTCTTAGCTACAGTGTAACCAACACGCCTATCTATCATTCTTGTCACTTCGAATTTGAACCCTATTAACAATGGCGGAAATTCCTTAACAATCTGTGACAGTGTAGATCGATGGGTCTATATTAGGACGGGTTCCGCACATTCGTCTTGGCGATACAATGCGGAACCCTGCAATTATTTATTTGGCCCTTAATGGAGCAGGTGACGTTGGTGTTGCTATTCTTTATTGTGAGATTTATGGATGACCCTGTATTATTTTGATAACTGCTCGTCAACTGCTAAACAAAGTTACATTTTCACTATTAATGCTAAAAAATATATATAAAAAAGCTTTTTAGCAACAACATATTAAAAATATTATTTATGAAAATATAAAAGTAAGTGAATTAAGTTTTATCAGCAGGTCGTCTTAACAATTTTACAAATCTTTATAAATAGCAATTGTTTTAATAATGATGTTAAACAGGTTGTAAGTCTGTGTTTCACAATTGTTATTTTAAAATTTCTTAGGCTAACCAACCTTTAATGTAATATCAAGTAACTCTCCAGGTTTTAAGTGAAGCGAAACTTCACTCTCCCAAGTCTCATAAGTTAAACTGTATATTTTCTGTAAACATAAATACATCATCCCTTAGGAAGCCAGCGATCCATCACTCTCATAATACATGGTGGAATATTGGCCCTCTGTGTGCACACTTAACAATATTTTTAGACCGTTTTTAAAGTTATTTCTGGGTAGCGAGAGATGAAAGGAAATAAGCGCTTGAATAAAAAATGTAGGTAGGTACATGAGGGCTATTAATTTTGATTGATTTGTACTGAGTGTATATTTACAGTATCGTTTTGGAAATAAAATGTCAAAACTTAACTTAATAGACATAAATTGGGTTTTGATAACTTAATCTTGACGGATAGTTGGAATCAATATTAATAGAAGGCTACTAAGCCTAGAACATAGACGTAAAGTGGCGTGTCTTTTAGTCTTCTACAGGCTGCATTTCAGACCTGATTCCTCATTCCTAATTTTCACCAGCAGAACACAAGACGCGGGCGCAGTTTCCACCCTTACGTCGTAGACATTCCAGCAATGCGCACTGATAGGTTTCGATCTACATTTCTCATGCGCACGGCTAGGGAGTGGAATTCGCTGCCGGCTGATGTGTTTCCTAGCCATTGTAATTTGGGCAAATCCAAGAAGAGACTGAATAGGCTGTTACTAGTCAGACATGATCCATTCTAGGCCATATCTTACCATTAGGCGAGATTGTGGCCAAATGTCTTCCTAGATGCTATAAAAAAATGTAACAGTTCGAGCTCAGTGGTTAACGAATTTTATTTTAACTATTGACTTAATGCACCTAAGGAGACACTATATGTAGTTGTTCAAAAGGTTACTTGCCGATGATGTGGCCAGACGTTTTTAACATATCAATTATGAAAAATAACTGTCATACAAACAGTTTCAGTCATTTTAACATCATTGTTCTAGAGACTCACGGCATTTATGAATTTATCTACCGAAATACACAACTGCTCTGTTTAGTCAGAAAAAAAACTCTATTCTTTCACGAGCAATCTGGATAACCACTTTGCGTAGCCTTTTTGGCTTTATCGATAACGCTACCGATCGGTGTCGACTATCCAACTCAGATTCCAACTGTTGTCCGTACCCTGTCAAAGAATGCAGACACGCTATGTTGAGGTATCCATGTTGGATGTATGGATGCACGCTTGCTATTCCATTGAGTGTAAAGGTTGTGAAATGACGGCCGTTTCGAGTTGACAATGCAATTGTTGCAATGGAAAGAAATGACACTTTTAATTTGTGAGTTCGATCTTTAGTACAAGGATCCTGCTCAACCGTTTCTCTCCTATTTATTTTGTAAAAAGCTGTGCAAATAATCTTGGCCTGATTTGTCTTGGAAATAAATAGTAATAAATAAATAAATATGCGCCAGACAACACTCCAATTGTCTGGTTTCGTGGCAAGGTATTATCTTCCTTGTGTCACGAAGTACCAAACAACGATTATGATGACGGGTGCGTCTCCAGAAACAATTATAAAAATGTTGTTAGACCGCTGTAGCCTGTGCTACCCAAAATTATCAGTTCCCAAGTGGCAACATATCGTCCGACAGCAGTTACTCAAAACAAGACCGCATTGAGGAACGCTACTCTAAGTCGTCCATATTTTTGAACTTAGCCATCTTGATCACTCGCACTACAATACTGGTCTGAGAAACAGAGACGGCTAGATAGGAAATATGGAAATTTCGATACGGAATAGGGTATGATCGTCCCCGGGACGGCACGGACGGAGGGAATAACTAATGATGTTATTGAGTTTTCGCTCGTGGTCACTGAGAATACTGCTTCTGAGAATCAAGAGCGTCAGTAGGTTTTTTTATAGATACTGTCGATTTCTCGAAAACCAGAAGTCATAGCAAGATGATTCTTTTTGAGTTATATCATATTTCCGCTTAGGGTACAGAGTGAGTTTTATCAAAATCGAACCAGTAGTTTTCTAGATATGGGTAAAAAATTAAAAATCATGAAATAAAAAAAAATATTAAAAAATATACCGCTTTCAAAAAACTATATAAAAAGCTTAACATAACGCATTCGTCTTATATTAAGAAGAATCAATTTTTTTCGGAGTCGTTGCATGATGCGTTATTTTAAGCTTTTTAGTCAGTTTTTTGAAGGCGGTTTAATTTGTTAATTATTTTTTATCCCTAAAAAGTTACTATTTTAAACAATACATAAGTGACATTTGTCTAATTTAAGTACTGTTAATTTTATACTAATTCACCATCCCACCTTACAGTGTGTCTCCAACTTAAGATTCAACTGCATCGCGTTGATTATGAAATACTGTATCATTCTGTCCCTCTTTAGCGGACTGTAACAACGTTAGTGCGATAGAGACAAATGTATATTGCCGAGATTAAATGCGGCGTTGCTTGTGCTAAGGAAATTATAAAACTGATTGTGTGTTTTCCCGAGGTGACAGTTTTAAATTGAATCTGTTGACTTTGTGCTGCTTATTGTGTTTTTAGAATTAAATACTCGGTATAGCACTTACATCTACAGCTGGTTTTATATTACTCGTTTATCTCATCCGCATTTTAATGTAAGGGTCTATTTCACCATCGATAATTAAGCACTAACCAATGAATAATTCAAATATGGAACGTCATTTCGTATGAAGTAGTAGACAGAAAATGTTAATGGGAACTTATTAAGCCCTTGTTAACAGGCCGGTGACTCAATTTTACCGTAAAGACTTCTTAACTTCATATCATAAATACCAATAGAATAAAACTTATAAAAAGTTTACAATTATAATACGTTGTTGAAAAGAAATTCAATTATAATTCGAAAGTGATGTTTAATCAACTACGTACCTATTTTTATGGATTCTATTTCTTTATCCAAAACAAACTTAGTACCAAAATAAGGCTTCCTGAACGAGGAGCAGGCAGGATATTCGGAAAAACTTTTTTTACCATCTTTGAAAGCTCGCCCTCGTAATTACGTTCTCATTTCGAGCTTTTGAAGCTTTTCAGGTCACAGCTTTAACTTTACTAAAGAGGGATATTACATAACTTATGGTCGCTTTTGTATTGCTATCTTGAAATATAAATAAATGTTTGACACCAAACACAATCTTGCTCTGATCCCAAAGTAAGTAGCTAATGCACTTGTGTTATGGGAATCAGAAACAACGGTGGTATTACAACACCCAGACCCGAGACAACATAGAAAACTATGGTTCCTATATTGACCCGACTAGAAATAAAACCCAGGACCGTCAATAGGATGTTCCTTTATTATCTGAACAGCCTCAATAAGTTTCTCAAGAAATCGTTAAGGTTCCTAATGCACTATATACCTTTTTTGAGCTAGTTGGGCGGTCTTTAAGCGTCAACTCAAATTTGAAGCACGTTAGATAGACGCCATTCTAATCATAATCAGTTCCAGTACGTCCACTGCTTATCATAGGCCTCCCCACGTCATTCTATAGTAACTGATTGGTAGCGGTTGTATCCAGTGTGATTATGTGCTCTTTGAAAATCGTCCATGTTTCTGATATGATTGATACTTAGTACGTTCGTCATTTTATTTGTAGGCGTCGAACTATACCGATTATTTATACACACGGATTGCATTCGCTATTTCGATCCCTTTGAGTTATGTAATACTTCTTCGGAATTCAACCACGTGATATATTAATATACGAGCTTTTATTTTCTTGCATCGGCATCGTGATTTCATCATAAAAAAATTGATCGAATTTTTGTTGTAGATCTGTTATTCTTAGAATTTATGTTTTTTTACAATCTCGAGAGGGGAAATTTTCTTTAATTAACAGTTTATTACATTGTCCTATCAAGTCTAATATTTTTCTCGTCTAATTCTTCTCCGTCAAGTATAGTTGAACAGACAAAGCTATTAATACTATAATGTGTGTCCTACTCATAATGTATATGAGCATTATGAGTAGTTGCTAAAACTGTGATACTCACACGAATAGTATTGTGTATTATTATATGTAGTGAATTAATTCATTGAAACTTATCAATGGTTTTTAAAGTACTTATCAGTGCATTTCGTGGGCAGTGCGATTCACACCACCAATTAGGACTGAATATAATATTAACGAAACATCAGCCGCATTACATCCGCCCGCATTCGCATGTAGGCTAGTGTTGTCAACAATAAATAATGTTTTATCGATAGTTCGTATAGAATAGGCGTGTTAAAGTTTTTGAAATTGACAATGTTGTATCTACTATTCGACGAATCACCGTGATGTTTTTTTTTCTCCACCCGTTTTACTATCGGAACTTTTAAACTCCTTATATTTTTCTGACCAGTTTCATTGCGGGGTCCAAGACAGTTCCACTTTTTCTAGGACTCTCTTTTTTCCTTGCCTTCACTTTTAATTTTGGTAACAGATATACCAATGGTTTTGTATTTTCCAAGGAACTAAACAACATAATTGATTGGAATGTATGATTTATTGACACTCCAGACATACCCCTTTCTACCAAATCGCACTAGATCGCAGAGTAAGTCAACATCATGTCTCTTAGGACATGATACTTTATCGACAACACGTATCGATACTTAGCCATCGCTAGCGAATCGCACTCGGGCGCAGAATCAGTAATTAACCGCAAACAAAGAGTCTCATTACGCGTTGCGTCCGCGCCGGTGCAGCCTTAAATAAAAGGGCGGGTCGAATGTAGGGCGGAGGGTTGCAATCTGGGCTTGTGGGTTAGTTAGTACGAGCGTAGGAGGGTTAAGGGGTTGATTTAACTAATAACTCAATTTTTTTTTGCAATAGTGCTGAATTCGATTTCTAATCAAAAATCACGTAGATTATTTAACAAAAAAATACTATAGTTCAGTATTTTTTTCTGCTTTCGTGCGTGTTAGTTTTAACATTACCGAAACATACCAAAGATTAATAAATACTCCACTAACTATTCGTTGTTCGAGAACATTTCGAAAGCAATTTAATTTTTCTTAGTTGTTTGTTTGTTCTTATTTTTATTAAGAAACTCTCACTAAACTTTATACTATTACAACACTCAGTAACCGCCCGAAACGCACATTAACTTACTGTTTAATTAGCTAAATTATTCAATCTAATCCAATTGCAGTCGCAGCAGTTATGCAGCGGGAGTTGATATTAATAAACGTCTACTCAAAACGAAATAAAACGAATTAAAATGCACCAGGATGAATAATAAAGGGGGGATAATACCCCCACTTAGTATTCTGAGCGCTGCAACGGGACACTGCGGAACGCAGCTATAGATTTGCGGATTCATTTACATATTGTTTAATTCTCAGGTGGACTCTCTGGACAGGAATTTTGATTTTTGTAAGTATTATAAAGCAAAAGAGTTTAAATAGTCCTCATACGAGCTTGTAAAGAGCACTGGATTACTACACACACTAAATATAGACCAGTTACTGTAGAAACCGTTGGACAGGCTTTTTCTCAGCAGTGAACGTCCAAAGGCTGTACTAAAGATAATTATGATGAAAAGAGTTTTAATTTCTTCATCTGAATCTATAAGACATTACCCTTTAGTAGAGTAAATTACAGTACTACGATTGTATATAAGGTCAAATCATTTTAAGTGATAATATTTTAATGGTAGCTTTGTATACATCAAAGAAACTGGACACCATCATTATTTTTTGGAAAAACGAGATTTTAATTTTTATTATTTTCTTTAACATAGACAATATCATGTTTTAAAACAGCACCCTGACAATTTAAAAAGTTATCTACGTCATCGGCTTCTCCTCTCTCAACTCAATGCCCAAACCTTCTTTTTCTCTAATCTTAGACTTAATTAATAAAATATCAAAATCTGAAAAAATATATTACCTTAGTCTCTAATTTTCTCAAAAACTATCGGATAAAAACCCTAAGTGTTTTCTACAAAAAATGATTAATTTATTGTGCTGAATCGGCCCTTTAAATATTATCACTTAATACGAGGTGACCTTGTACAATACGAATATGGCTACGATGCTACAATGTGACTACGATTGCATGGTGATGGCATAAAATTGTAATCTCTTATTAGGTAAAGAATCAGCATCCGGATTATGAAGGGTTAAATGAAAATTTTCAAAGCTGAAACAACGAAACTAACAGAGTGTAAATTGTTTTTTTTCCCTTTTTATCTACTTCCATAGCTGTCTATATGCACAAACTCGCCGCGGCCGTTGTCCCACTATGAATAATTATAACAGCGCGGTCGGTGGAACCATAATTAATATGTTAAATCGTCTGACAGTCCGGTCTGTTGCAATGTTTGAAGCATTTTTGGCGCAGTCGAGTTAACTAAAGTGCCTGTGAATTGGGTGTCAAGTGCTATTGAGGTTGTGTTTAAAAATGTATTTGTTGATAAATAAAGGTAAATATCACAGTTATTGTTGCAAAGTAAATTAACAATAATATACCTACAGAGTGTAAAAGTACGAGCCAAATTAAAGGGGATGGTTGTCAATCCAGCTTGAAATACAGGAAAAATAAAAATAAATCTATTAAAATTAAACTTGAATTAAAAATAATATATGTTCTTGAATTTGGCTCGTCCTTTTGTTTACACTTTGTATTTTAATATTTTGATCGAAAATCCGCTGGTTGATTTCTAATATGAAATACATAATTATACATTTTTGAACAATGCTTTTTAGATTTATATTCTTATAAACCCCCGAAACCGTCCGTAAAAACACCAAATTACCGTTTTTAGTTAAAACTTTTCGCATCGCTGTCAAACTTTTAACCCTTTAGTGCCTGAGGGTACGAATACAAATACCCACTGAATGTTTTACAACCCCAAATAAAGGTAATCCGTTTCACATCGTCACTATATTGTGGGGTTGCTAAAACCCTTTAGGCATTCAGAGCGGCCAGCTAAATGTTCCTTATTTAAGGCAGATTTACATGTGTTCCATTTTTGCGCTCTTTGCATTTCAAAGGATAACGAATAAAATATTCGAAATCATAATCAATCGCTGTTTTATTGATTATTTTATTTATTTAGAAGTATAAACAATTATGTGAAGAATGGTAACTTGAAAAAATAACTGTCTATATCTTGGTAACATAATAGCAGGTAACCTATTGACTACTTTTTATCCATGATTTGCTCTCATCCTTTTATCTGCACCGACATTTTCGTTTACCAAACAGACACTTTGCCCGCAAAGCGTTTCAACTCTTTTTATGCCCATTTCGTAAACCCAACCTGAAAAAGTACCCTCAAACTTTTGCACCTTTTTTAAACCCCTCAAAGTTTAACCTACCGTCCCATGTAAATCGTGCTTTACCCTCCGAAGGCGGGTCCGTTAGGCCCGCTCGAGTAATTAACCGTCAATTGGTCCATTATACGGACCCTTTTAACGTGGTATAATGTGTCACATCGCGATTATCAGGGTTGATGTGGCGGTCGGTTGATCAAATCATGCGTTCAGGTGTGCTGTGAATAATGATGATGGGTTTATTAATTTTTCAGTTCGGTCGCCGACTTGGTTTTCGAATATGATGTGATTAATTTAATACGCTTATGTTTTAATGTACTTTTGCTAACAAATGTTTTTGTTTATCGATTTTTTTCCATTGATATCAATGCCAGTGGTTTTGACTGATCTAACTAACGCAGCAATAATAAAAATACAACAAAAGGGTACTATTTGTATGTAAAGCTTCTACAAAGAATCAATCAAAGATTGCTTTCGATTATATACTAAAAATAGCTATCTTCGTACATTTAGTACGAGTGTTTAAATCTTGTTGATATTTTTGTAACGACAACTTCAAACGCCAATTGCCTTAGAGGTTTAAAAATGTAACTGAATATGACCAACAAAGATACATAAGATAAGAAACACACATAATTCTTATTTATAATTCTTCATCTCAGGGTTAAAACCAACCAGCTGAAACAAAGTGTTAATAAGACAGCAGCGTGTAGCTGTAGACGGATCGATACCGAGTTAAAATTATAAACGGCAGACACTGCTCCCGCTAGTGATGCGGCTAGGAGGCTGTATTTGTTTTAGAGAGCCTTAATTTTCAAAATAAAACGGTTAAAGTACACCGTCTTCCTATTATTTATTTCATTACGTAGAATGGTAACAATATTTAACTCGTCAAGTATGTGTAAACGAGACACAATAAAAATTCCATTGTTATGCGACTCTCGGCATTCGTTTGATACCTGACTGATTAATGTAAAAAGCAATTATGTACGTTAACAGAAAAAAATGTTAAAAGAACGAATAATTAAAAATATGACTCCTTGCTCAGAAGATAAGTTACATGTTGTTATAAATTGCATCTGTACCAGACAAGGAATTAAACCGGCATGCATGTTACGTTACCCGGCGCATGCTAACTTATGATATTAAGTTTGTACGAGTATAGTTCATCTCATCCCACTTGGTTCGTAACACTTTTTCCTTGAACTTGTATTATCAGAATTACTCATTTAACCTCTGAGCTTATTTTGTAAATAAAATTTTGCATATAACTTAATTTTCTCGCCGTTATAAACTTAAATAATTATCGACATTTGTCACATCACTAGCAACGGTCACGTACGTACCGAAATATGTAATAACAAACGTTCGGCAGCTGACCTTTTCTTCTGTCTGTCTGTTTGCGCAGGCACCTATTGGATTGAGTGGGTCGTGTTATTTTTAGTTTGGGATACCTCAAATAAGGCTACCTGTCATGGGGCGCCGGCATTAAGAGGTTAAAAGAAGTGGAAAAGTTTTTGGTATTCGTTGTAACGTTTTGTTTTGAACTGGGTAACGACTTCACACATAACAAATCGATTATTTTATTGTTTGTTTTTGTTAATTTTGAATAGTTTTATGAAAATCGGTTTAGCTATTAAGAGATTATCAACTATTTACTAGTTGATGAGGGGATCTGACTAACTTTGTTATGTCCAATCAATTCAAAATTTAGTACCGTATTACTTCAATGATATTGAACGAACATGGTGAGGTAACCATGAATTTAAATCGGGGGCCTCAATTTTATAAAAAAATTATGATTGTTGAAACAGTCCCACACAAAAATGCTAGCTTAACTTGTGCCTATGCTCATTCCTAGTTACCTGCATTAACAGTCACTAAACTAGGTTGAAGTTGGAACTTAACCCACTAAAAACATTACCGCCGAGCTGAGCTGTCCAAATCCGGTTAATTAGGTAAACCGGGGCTAATTCGGTCCGGGTGAACTCCTGTCCACCGGTGACCGCATACTGATGATTGTACCCTAGGCCTGTAATTTTCACCTAATCAGTCTAATGTTGATTAAGTAGTTAATTTAGGTACATATTTCTTGTAACTGTCAGGGATTTATTATAAAAAAAATAAAAAAAATCGTGTAGTTAATTTTTATAAGATTAAGGGTTTGAATGCTTTTACGATATTTTAGTGAACACAAAAGTTACGTTTTAGTTTACCTAGTACTTAAAATATAGATAATACTGAATTGTGTCGTAGTACAATACGGTTAGTAAAAGTTGAGATTCAACAATGTTTACGGTGAGTGGTACACCTATTAAAATGATTACATTAAAATGTCCTAAAAATGAAGTCGTTCAAAAATAATATTAGATTAAAAGATTTAATCCAGAGCTAATCCCAGGTGTCTGGTGTCGTTTTTACTGTGCCAAGTATTTTACACCTTCCCCTACCCCTTTTCCCCCCTTTATGATTGATGATGCTAAGATTAAGCCAAAGGTAGCCTTATCCAAACTCAAATGTTGATATTTCCACTTAATTAAAACATATAAGTGGAAAATTTAAAACATACGATATTTACGTGTATTCTAAGGAAAACTATAAAAGTGGTATTAACAAGACCATTTCATACAAAAGTTTAACTCGGAAACGTTTTTATTCCACAAAAAACATTCAAATATTCCATTCATTTCGTATCTTTACAACTTAGTTATTTCAGTTTCAATATTTACTTTTACCATCAGCTTTTTATCATTGTACATTACAAAACATTGTATTAATAAGGTTTTTTTTTCTTTACAGGTAAGACATTTTTGCATTCCCTTGGCTAGTATTTGGTAAGTTGATAACGATTTTTTCTACCAGGCAGTAAAATACTAATCCTGTACATATTTTTTACTCAAAGTCATATATTAAATTTATAGCATCAAAATCTTTAATTTGAAGTTTTGTGAAAATCCCCTGAAAGAAGTCCGAAATCGTATTGCTCAGTCCGGTGAAAACTGCCTGAAACCGGTTTCGAGCGGTTAATACTCGTACTAATAATACCCTTTCAAATACATCCGGAATTCGATTTCCAATTATCGGACAAGTGGAAATATAATCCGGGCATGAAAGTGTGTCCAAGCGTGTATGAATAGCCGATATGGTATTTTTTTTACAATCGTATACTTAAAAATAATGTTAATAATGTTATTGTTATGTTTTTGCGTTAAATTATTATACCACCAGATCTTTTTGATAGATTCAAGTGCGAGGTAACTTTCAAAGGAAATAATTAATTTCAAGATTTCTAGACATTTAAAATAAGCGTAACCTCATTACCTGGGCTGTAGATCGCATCTGCGCTGCGAGAGCCCTTAACCTAATAAGAAAGCTGGCAACACCGAGCCTCGAAACGGGCAAAAACGCAAACATTTTTTAATTAGCAATACCACTTTCGACGCGGTTTGCACGACGTTTACTCTAAAAAAAAAACGACATTTCAACGCAAAAAAAAAAACTTTATTTACTTACTTTACGGATGAAATTTGCTTGAGCCAAAATGCAGGGGTGTTCAACCTTCAACCCGAACGCGTGGCGTTTTGAATTTTTTAAAAGATTATTTCAGTGTGGTCCGCGTCGTAATGGCGGCCATTCTAATTAATGTCAGTTGAAACTACGTCACGGGCCTGAGTTGTGAAGATGCGGTAGTTATGTCAGAGGTTAATGTAACTCTTGGGTATAAGAATTTCCGACATGAAAAGGATTTTGTGCAAATTTAAAAAGGATGTTTTTAATAAAATATGTAAAACGTTAACTTACTGTAATCCTGAATGAATGAATGAAATATGAAATTCATTTGCGTTAAACACGGTACAGACTAATAGAAACAAAATAACGGGGGTTTTCTGTAATCTGTAATTACAAAATATAACCTGCATTTATGTGGAACTATTACTATAAATCAATACCAGTTACTTGAACAACACTTTTGCATCAACTTAATGGATTCGCATTTCTGCAACAAATAGATAAAAGTCCTGAAGAAACTACAATGTGATTTATGAGAAACAGCAAAACTTATAATGCATTCACAAGCACACTAGCTCTAGCCACACCTCTTTGTTTTTCTCAGCTCATTTGTGATGGTCTATAAACCGCCTTCTATCCTGAGATAATTTAAAGACTGTAAGAGACACCTTCACAAACAAAGCTCCATAAATTGCAAACAACAGATTTAATTTCTTCCGTTTAATCAACGCTCGTCACCTCTTCGCCTTGTTTTGCACCTTATTCAGTCCTTTATAAAGTTTGAATTGCATCAAGAAGTTTTTAATTCAAAAACAGGTCAGATCCTGGGTGTAAGTTTTTACAACCGCAGTCACCTGTTGCTGGCAAGCTGTAATGTCCAATAAAATGAACAATTCAGAATAATAGCAGCCCTTGGAGCGATGCACTCATGAAGTCAGATGTGCGTATTGTAAAAAATTTATTATTTGTACGCACTGTTATGCGCCCCTGGATTTGATTGAATGACCTACGTTTGTGTGATTGAAGTTTTAATACTGCGGTATGTCATTGAAAACGAAAATGAAATGTCATTTTTTTATTTGGAGAGCACCATATTTTTGTCGTAAACAATCAAATCAAAGGAAAAACCTCCCCCATTTCTTACAAAGAAGAAAAATTACGGAACATAATCAGTCGTTGTTTATGAGAAACGCCCCGGCCAATAAAAATGAAATAATATCATCCGTCGCCCAGGGAAGCACAAAGGGCGATACACAGTGTTGGTCACATTTGCGCCGCGATACGGTGTCGATGTGTATTGCAGGGTGGAACTAAGGGGCAAAATCTTTTTTTGTTTAATTATTATTATTTTGCTAAATACGTCAGATTTTGTAGCCATCACAGTTACTTCTAAAATAATCAATTATAAAAAATTGCGATACAGAAGCAGTTTTTTCTTATAAGTTTTTCCAAGGACGTAAATCTTGATCACTTTATGTTTGCAAACTTCAATGTCATTTGAAAGACCTTTCTATAGACACCCCACACGTATAGGTATGAGTAAAATTTTTTTTTTTGGTTTTAGTTTTATGTATGGGAACACCCCCTTCAATATTTTTTTTAACTTTTTGTACCTGAATCGGAAAGCGGTTAACAGGATACACCTACCTACCAAGTTTAAGCGGTGTGATGCTAATAGTTTCAGAATAAAGAGGCTGTGACATACGGACGGACAGACAGACAGAGAGACAGACTGACTTGACGAAACTTTAAGGGTTCCGTTTTTGCCATTTGGCTACGGAATCCTAAAAAGTGCAATTAAAAATCGACTACCCAGCATGCTTATATCATAGGAATAATGTGAAATATAGTATTCCAACTAAACTGTATTTCACAAAGGCTTTGTAGTAAGCCAACGGAAGACGTCTTTTCAGGCGATGCACAATATTGCCCGGCATATTGAAGACGTCTAAGAAAATGTGCAAGGCTGTTCCGGAGCAAAATGAGAGCTGTCAATTGCAGATACCTTTAGTGCCTCGGAGGCTTTATTTTGTGACAGCTTAGCAAATGCAGACCTAATAACTAGAGTCTTGGAGTAGAACGCTCAATTCAAGTTAATGCGTCGCTACGGATTTATAAACTATTTCTTGATATCTCGTATTATTTCGTAAATGTAATAATAATTAATTTTTGATATTGAAATCACACGTTTTAACAATTGATTTTGCTTATCTCGAGCCGTGATTACAGCTTTTTAATAGCTGAATGCTACTAGTGTTTTAAGTAATTGTCAAGTATCGTTTGCGGTCCTATACATATAAGTCATGTATGTCATAAGTCATGTCCTATACAATCTGACGGATTTAAAACCGTTAGGTGGTTATCACGCGTCTTTACAATATAACGGTGACATATACAAACTTTGTTATTTGTGAATAGTCATTTAAGTTATGATTTTTAAAGTAAAAGCAACAATTTATTTTTAAATTATTTGCAACCGCAGCTTCCTCAGTCCGGCCCTGCGTCGCACAATGCGACAATCCACCGGGGCACTAATGTGCCGACATTGTCCGCGTTTTGTTCGCCCCAAATTACGCGCCCTAATGTCACCCTGACAGTAGCCATAGCTTAGCCGAAGATGGCGCTTACGTAGCACTCGGCAGCGCTGACCGTCAGCTTATCTTAGCTGACCGAAAACAGCGCCTTAGTTAATAAAATACCTTATGAAGAAAATATCAAAAATGTAATGATGGTTTTACCCAGATAACTCTAAGTCGTGCAATAAAACATCTCGCGCTCTTAAGGTAAAAAGTATAATAACCTAAAGTATAATAGTAGCTTGATAGAAATCCTTATGTGTATTATTAAAGTGTGTATTTATGTAGTAAGGAACTTACATTCAGGGTTTGCGCTTCGTTCGGAGTAGGTTAGCCTGTAAAATCCAGTAATTTTGCATTTTCATAAGTACCTTATTCTGCACTCACTTTTTAGTTAGGGGCGTGGCAGCATGCATGCATGCATGCCGCGTCATGTATGCTGGTGGATTATAACACTTCTCCTCGAAATTAATAATTGTAAAGGAGGGCAATCTAAAATTGATAATTTTCAGACTACTTGACCACTTCATTCTATATGTCAATGTCATCACACAGTAGCACAGAATATATAACAGTACTGACAGTAGTATATTTTTTTCTGCGGTTTTTAGCTACCGCGGATTGCGTTTCGCCACTATAGTGTAGTTTTTTGTTAAATTGTCTTTTTTAATGTATAACCGCCACTGTGCTGCGTCCCAGTATCGAGGCTCCCGCTGAAAATCAGCGTCGTGATAAACATTACACATGGTTATCACGACTAGTGCTGAGCGGGAGCCTTTTTGATACACAATCATGTTTTTTAAATTATTATTTTTATTATGTCTGCATTGTTGTGTGTCAAATAAATGTTTCTTTCTTTCTTTCTAAAACTATTGTATTGTCATGTTTTTTTATTGTGATTATTTTTATAGTGGGTATTTTAATATTTTTGTTTTCTCGATTTAGTCTAGGGTAAAAAAACATGGCTTCGAAATTCTGCAATCTTGGCAGCTATTACTGGGAATTTAACATTCAGCGTTCAGCATCCGCCATTTTGCTTTCAAGCGCCTGCTTCGGCTGAATATCCGCAGTGATTCGACAAGAAATGTGACAATGCTAATCTTGCTATTTTATTGTGTCCACTAATGGAGGGCGTTGATTACTTTTTTATGAAAGCGAGAAAAATTTTGGGACCTTTACTAGATTCTGAATATATTTATTTTAGCAGACATTCTTTGTTGGGACAAAAAGACTTGTAGTGTTTGATGAAGGACCATAAGATCTGCTGCTTATGTCGTAAAAAAACTCTTTATGAAACTTTTACTTCAAAACAATGATTTCACCCAATTCTAATATCTGTAAATATCTGCCTAAAACCAACTCAAGAAACAAACTCCCTACAACATTAGTCCGAAAACACCTGTATTTCGCTCACTTTGCCGAACGCAAAAACAGTGTTAAGTTACTAAAACATCAAGGAACATTTAGCAGCACTGTTTCTCTGTTAAAAAGTGTCATTAAGAATTCTTCCCTCGCCCTGGGTGTCGTGTTTTCACCCCGTTGAAGCGGGGTGATTTGAGAAAATGTCACAATTTAGAAACCTTTGGTATAGGGATGTTATTCAGTGACAGATGTAAAAAAGTATCGATGGAAACCTCAAAGTTAGCACCAAATAACGAGGTAAACGAACGTCTCAATCTAATATGTATAATCGTCTACGTGTAAGTACTCGTAATAATTTACAAAATACGACTGTTCTAAAATTTGATTATGGTCAGAGTCATTTTGTGAAATAGAACTATGGAACCCATACATGGTGCCATTGCATAAAATGACTTTGAAACAACTTGATAGGTGATTCAATTTATATATTTTATATAGAAAAGCATTAAAATCACAGTCTTAGACATAAATAGTTGAAATATTGTTGAATGCAATAAGAGAATGTAAAATATTGACCCAGCTGTAAGCAACAAATTAAACTTTCATCGAAAATAAATATATTACTTACTTTAGTGTCTAAGTACAGATACCTAGTCGATTTTGTATTTTTTTGCTGGCATCACTAAAAAACTACGGCCATCACAGGCCAAGTTTATTGGCAGGCTTTGTCTTATTTTACGGTAGTTCCTGGGTTCGGGTCCCGTTTTGGGTCATCTGTTTGGGATACGAGCGTTTCAATCGTATTGCCTGACTTTTTTTTCTCGTGTGAAAGGAATTGCTATAAATAATAGATATTTTGTTTCAAATACACATGCTTAACTTACATGTGCCTAAGAAAACTGTGTCATTCTTAACAAAAACAATATAACCATCTTTATGTCTGGTAAGATATCCGTACTAATTTAGATTGATAATTATTTATTGTACATCACATAGGTCAATAACAAATTCATTTAGAGGCATTAGTACAATTTAGGCGGTCTTATTCCTATCGCTTTTTTGTCAAACTAAAGGTTTAGGTTTTGTAATTATGTTGCTGTAGCTTAGTTTTTTTGTTTCTTCCAACAAATAAATACCTATAAATTTTATTAAAGATCTCGAATATCCCGCAATCAATTCATATTTGACAGCTTCTATATCCAATACAGATCTTCATAAAGCGATACATCTCTCCCCTCCCACTTAGGGGTGAAAGGGGGTGAAGAGGGGTGATATTTCTTAGCTTTTCATTTTAAATTGACCTCCTATCGGCACTCACAAACTGTCAATGGGAAGATAGCGGGGTTGACTTTCAAAGGCGATTTTTTGGTTGGCATTGGATAGGACTGATAAAAAACGTGAGTGGACATTTCAATGTTTTCAATACGAATATTTTTTATTCTTTTCAATTGATCATTAGAAAAAAAACATTTCCTCTCAACATCCACATTCATACTTAGCCAAAACCCATTTACAGCTTCCTTTATTTATTTAACTGTATTCATAATGTTCAGTAAATGCAAGGCCATCACATATTTTGACTTTTGTAATCCTTCGTGAACATGTCAAAACTAAAGACCAACAACTCGTTGATATTGAAAAAAAATTACCTGTGACATAACAGACTCTTACCAACTACTATGAGGAAGAAAACTGTGGCTAAAAAAACTTCACAATACATTATTAACTAGAAGCATTAGCCGAAGTTGGTTAACTACGTACACTTTTATATCTTTTTGCGACGAAGTGGCGAGCTGACAAAAACCTGAACTTTCATAATAGACGAACTACTCAAGGAAACTATGGATAACATATTAATATGGTTCACAAACTCTCCCACACATTTATTTAGATATATATTTATTCATTGTTGTAATGGGTCTTTGAAGCTAGTGAAATGATCTCAGCTTTTAAATTAAATACACTTAAAAAACCAGGCATATTATTTTGTGGTAAAACGAGAAACGGAATGTTGTTTTCTTTTAAAAACTACATTTAGTTTTTTTTATTGCTGGGAATAATATCACAATCTTAGTACATACCTTAATTGAAAATATTAATCATTTATATAATGCAGTAAACGTCCGAAAATCCCTATTAACATTAAAACATCAAAATAGTGTGGTGTTGGAAGTGTTTTTTAGTAAAGTGTAACCCTTTAATCAACTTAAAAGCAATCCTGTTTAAACGTATCGACCCTTAAACATACATCTAAAACACGAAGCAGACCCTTAAGTAACCTTCAGGGCGAAGTAAGGAAATAAAAAATATCACCTGTCACATATACAGCCTGCTACAAAAACGTAGCTCTAGAAAAAATATTGCGTTGCAAATCACGCAAAAACTGAGATGGCGATCAGGGCTGAGAATTTGTCTGTAAATTAGGATATAAAATTTTATTTATTACGTATCAGTAGAATTTATTTGTTACTGAATCAATTTTGAAATACATATTGACTTTATTTATTTTTAAATTGTTTTAAGTTGTAACCTACAAAAATATTTTAAGACAAAATAAAGAAACACGTAAAGCAAAATACTGAAACATTAAACTTTACCGACTTTGATGAAACTATATTATTATCCTTTTGCTATTTTCTTGTGGCAACCCTGAACAAGGTTGCTAGTCGGACGTATCAAATGAGCCGAACAAATGGAGCGCTCCTTAGCTGTTGGCGGCTCGCTGCGGCCCCGCAGCGGAGACGTAGCGTCTCGGCTTCGTTACTGCTAAATGGTATACCGGTGATTGTGCTTGTTTTAAAATGTTACAGGTTTATTTGAGAGTGAAGAGATTCTTTTGAAATTCATTTTTTTTTTTAGAAAATAGCTCTTAGTAAATTATAATGTCTTAAGATATCAAACGTCAACCTATAACATCCAAAAATCTTTAATTAAAACGAATATGTATGAAAGAATATGATCACTCTATAACCATTCATTAAGTAGCTTTTGACTGTCTTTAAAGACATTTTAAAAGCTTTAGGTAACGTTTAAAATTTACCTCAGTAAGACACGAAGGGAAACTGGGTAAAAATGAACTGAAAAAACGCTGAATAATCCAGTAAGTAAGATATCTTCACCCGCTTCAGCAACAGGTTTTTATTACTTAAAAACTGCATAACACCTGCAAACTTCACTTCATTCGCGGATCAACCTGTATATAAAATACTATCCAACCAATTTTGTGCTTTAAGTTTAGGGTATAAAGTCGAGTGTTCTTTCCGAAATGTAAAGTGAATTACGTCAAATAGGTTCTTGTGAAGTTTTGCCATTTTGAGGTAAGAGAGTATTAGTTCGACAACTTCAGGGGTTTTGAGGATATCTTAGGGCGTTTAACCGATGCTTTTTCAAAAGTAACCTTAGATTATTGTGTTAAGGTTGAGTTTCGTGTGACAGGTGGATTTGTCAAACAAATTCCCTTCAAGTGTTGACACACTAAATGCACGTTTGTATTCGTTTCGTAATTGGTTATTTCAAGTCGATTTGAAGTGACGTTTAAGTGTATTTCAGGTAAATGTTTTCTTAACTGTATTAATTTTGAGGGTTATGCTTCAAGTATTTGTTAATAATGGAAATTTAAGGATTTAATGCATATTCTTATTAAATTTATTGAACCAAGTGTCAGAAATTATAATGCATGGGACATCTAACAATCAAGAAGTTCAATGTAGTTAGAATAAAACCAAGAAAAAAATACTGGGCAGTTCTCTTACAGGCATTTAAAAAGCTTTTTACAGATAAGAAATCATGTAAATGATCGCTTCCAGCGATAAGACCGCCAATATTGTACATGTGATCGTCTGTTTTAATGTTTTGTTGTGTCCTTTTTGTGCAAAAAAATAATTATTTTCCCCCAAAAGAAAATAGTTATTAATAACTGTAAACCGAAATTCAGTGACTGGGCTACTCGAGGAATTTATACAAGTAGGAAAAAAATGTTTGAATTGTATAACAAAAAAGCATATAGAAAGGATCCATCGTTTCATGAGTACGTTAAGAGGTACTCTAAAATTTTCAAAAGAGTTTGCTATGTAGCTAAGTCAAATTACATACGCGATAAAATTAAAAAGTCTAGTAATAAGATCAAAGAAACTTGGAATATTATAAATAAAGAAACATGTAAAACTAAATCTCAAGATAACAAATTTAGTCTAAAAATAAATAACAAACTTATTAAATCTGATGATGAGGTAGCAAACGCTTTTGAGGATTATTTCTGTAATATTCCTATAGAGACGACTAAACAGTTGAGTTCTTGCTCACTTCAGGCGAAATCATTACTAGTTTCGAGTGTTGATAGGTGCGAGTCCTCTTAAAATTAAATTCAGACACATCGGTCCTTTAGACATAATAAAAACATTCAAAGAACTAAAACAAATGAAAACAGAGGATAAATCGGGTATATCAATAGACACAATAAAACCCATTATACCTCTAATAGCTCCTTACTTATCTTATATCTTTAATGAATGTATTGATCAAAATCAGTTTCCAAATTTATTGAAACATAGTAAGGTTGTACCTTTATTTAAATCAGGAGACAAAAGTGACCCCAGCAATTTTAGGCCAATTTCAATATTACCCACAATAAGTAAAATTTTTGAAAAACTCATTTTTAATCAATTACTTTCCCATTTTAAACTTAATAATTTACTACACGAAAAACAGTTTGGGTTCTCTAAAGGTAGAAATACAACTGATGCTGGGGTAGCACTCATCAGACACATTCTTGATGCTTTTGAAGACAAACATGATGCTGTAGGTGTATTCTGTGATTTATCAAAGGCGTTTGATTGTGTAGACCATCAAACACTGCTCATTAAGTTGGAACACTATGGTGTCTCGGAAAACTCATCTAGGTTGTTAAGTTCATACCTATCAAGTAGAATACAATCAGTTAACATAAATGGTACCTACTCTTCCGGTGCCCCCCTTCAAATGGGGGTGCCCCAGGGCTCAATATTGGGGCCCTTACTCTTCCTAATATAGGTAAACGACCTACCATTTCATTCCAAAAATCTTTGTGAGATAGTTTTGTTTGCTGATGATACTTCTTTGATTTTTAAAATGAAAAGACATGAAGAAAATTTTGACGAAGTAAACAATACTCTCTCCAAAGTATTGAATTGGTTCACCACTAATAACTTGTTACTAAATGCTAGTAAAACTAAATGTATAAAATTCACTTTGCCTAATGTAAAGCAACTTACACCAAATATTGTACTAAATGGTAATAATCTAGTCTTAATGGACTCCACTGTATTTCTGGGCATTACACTTGACTCAAAATTACAGTGGGGACCTAATCCATCGCAAGGACCCGTCCATATTATATACCCGGGGTTAAAAACTTCCAACGGACGCGACGGACGGGTACAACTTTACCCATTACTCGGGATAAGCGTACCAATTCATAGCGTTAATAAGTGTAGAGGATATTATGATGTTGTCTAAAATACTATTCAAGGTAGGCCTTACAAAGGGCCTCTGAACTGTTGGGGGGAAAACCTCTATGCTGTAGGAAAATCATTATGATTCGTGTTAGTAGAATTAATGCTAAAAGCATTCTTTGCCAGTCGAAGTCATACATAAAGCAATGTGTAGTAGCGGAAAGAGTATAAGTGCCCGTACTATTGGTACATACACAAGGGCTCATTTGCAATTATTTAGAACATAAAATTATCTATTTCGCTTGTTATAAATAAAATAAATAAATAAGTAAACATATGCGACAACACTCCAATTGCCGTGGTTTCGAAGTTTGGAATTAGCTTCCTTTTGTTACAAATACCAGACAAAGATTATGACGGGGAAGTCTCCCATAAATACTTAAATACATATAAACATCACACAAACTTAAGCCCCTTGCGGGATTTGGACCCACGATCGCTGGCATAACAGTCAGGAGCTATAAAATGCTTGAAAACCCATAGCCAAAAATGCTTACCATCTATGCCTAACACTGACATAAATACTCTAAAAAACATAACTGTTATCCTAAACCTATGTTTCACCCGACGCTATCGCCATAATATTTAAACGCTCTGGCGAATAGCCCAACATCCCGCGGCTTAGTTTTTGATATATCGCCGTGTGACAGACATACCGTCGGTCCGTGTCAATGATTTATGTATATGAAAAATTAATCGAGCCATTTATTATCCGATGAAAATTTCATCCATTTTCCGTTTATCTTTCTGAGATGTTTATTTAAGAGGAAAACTTTGTTGGTGACGTCAATAGTGCTATTGTCGCTAAGCAAATATCATAACTAGAATGAATATCAGAATAAGCCGAGACGATAAAAAACAACTTACAGAACTTTTCACGCCAAAATCTAAATATATAAAAGAAAGTCGTGTTTGTTACAACACTTAGAACTCGAGAACGGCTGGACCGATTTCCATGGTTTTTGATTTGTTTCCGTCCCGAATAGCAGAATACATCTTAAAAACAATGAAAACTCGATATGTGTAATGAATTAAGTATTCATTCTATTATATAAAAATAAGTCGGGTTTTCCCTTCTGACACTATAACTCCAGAACGCATGAACCGATTTCCACGGTTTTGCATTCGTTGGAAAGATCTCAGGCTCCGTGTGGTTTATAGCAAAAAAAATCCGTAAAACGGGGCCGGGGCGGGAAAGGGCTGGGGGCGAAACGAAGTTCGCTGGGGCCGCAAGTTGATAATAAAAATAAGTTCTGTATAACATCGGCCCAGTCTAGTAGACTGAAAGAAAACACTATTCTTACGCTCACACAATACAAAGAGTGGACTGTTTATTGAAAACACACAAAAGCTCTCAGCTTGTATCCTAAAACCTTAGAGTAAATAACCTCAAAAAGTGTACAGGCCTAGTATTTTCAGCCGTGAGGTGAAAAATCCTACATAATAAGTGCATGAAAGGAAAGATACCGCCTCGGCGTATAATAACTCCGCGGGGCATTTAAATAACCTGATTGTTTTTAACGCAATCGTTCGAAGCCAGTCATTATCATTACAATCAGTCACAGGACGTCCAATGCTGAATATAAGCCTCTGACATAGGTTTCCACCGACTAGCGTGATCCTGTGATATTTATATTAATCTTGCCCGTTGTTCGAGAGCTAGCTCAGTACGGTAAATAATAAAGCGGTGGACTGTGTGAAATAATAATATAATGAAGTAAAATGAATCTACGAGAACAACATTAGTGATAGAGGAATTGAACGCGCGTAGTAATCGCGGTGGTCCGATGCGAAGTGTCGCGGTCGGGCGTCGTCGCGCCCCGCTCGCCGCTGGTGCCGCTGGTGGCCGATGGTGCACGAACATCCTCCCCGGGTTGACCTCTTCATGAATGAGGAAGAGGACAAGATTGATGAAGTTGCCCGCAGAGTTGTCCCCACTGACATTTGCTGCCTCTACTAAGCCGTCCAACTAGTGCTTTGCTGTGGCAGAGAAATATATTGTAAATGAAGTTGTTCCAGAAGTGCTGCTTGATATATTTCACCCGCTGATAGTGCTTCAGTCGGGAAACGTTGATGTCAGTCACCTGTGGATGCGGAACAAACATGAGTGGTCGTCCAATTAATGTGTGCAGGAGTGAGGACACAAATCATGAGGACAAGAGGATAGTAGGGAAAGATGATGATTATGAAGAATTACCTCTTTCTGAGCTAAAAAAGTAGCCAAATGCAAAAATAAATCATAAGCGTTAATTGCAGTCGCTATAAATGATGTATTATTTTAAATATTGTAGAGCGCACCGCTGATTATGCCATATCTGACGCTACAGGAGAAATGTGACGGACTACGAGTAGAAACGATTTAGCTTAGTACCATTCTTTCGCTGGGTCCGTAACGAGTTCGATGTGCACGGGTTTATCTGCGAGCCAAAGAAAGATACACAAATAAGACTTTATCAGCTTACCTACTCGCCATCTACGATCACCTATTTTAAATACTGGCTCTGCATAGTAGACGCTATACATTTGTATAAAGTTTGCTGGCAATAATCGAAGACCGGCATGTAGTTAATCGAAATTCAATATAATATAATATTAAGTTAAATGATGCTTACTTAGCAGTAATATAAGGTGCTTGATACTGTAGTCATAGGGAGAAATCAAGCCTTCCGCCTATACGAATGACGTCGTCATCTATGAATGGACTTATAGATGTAAGTCTACCTATCAAGACGATATAAATTTTGTTTTCTTATAGAAATAGTCTTGTATCAATTCGATTTATCTTTTTTATGTTTTAAGTTGTAAATAAATATTTGTATATATGGCATTATTTGTAATTTATGTAGGTTAGAACATGTTTATTAGTGTAATATTGAATTATTATGATTGATGTATAATTAAATTAAATTGAAGTCTAAATTTGATAGATTTTTTGGTTGATCTGATGCTAGTTCGGGTAGATCCTGTTTGTCTTTGGGCATTTTTACCAATACAATTGTTTTTTATGTAAATATTGAGGATCTGACCACCACAAAGAGCACTCGCTGATAAGGTCAGCCTTCAGCCCGCGAGAAACAAAATCTGCCGGATTGTCCCTAGACGTCACGGAGCTCCACGTGGTTAGATGAGGACTTTCTTCAGTAGTGTGTTTCTGCTGCGGTAGAAAAATCTTAGGCGAAACTGTATCAAATTTACTTAACTTGCTTGAATTAGCATTCAGTTTGCTAGATGTAAAATAACAAAGGTGCGATAGCTTTGAGGACGATGGATGTGATTGAAGAGCCACGGGGCCTGACACTATCCACCCTAGCTTTGAATCGCGAAGCTTGGGCTGGTTTTTGCCTAAATCAATAGACGCGTTACCGAGAACGCTCCAAAATACTTCAGCGCCGACCAAAATGTCAATGGCTGACGGGATATAAAAAGAAGGGTCAGCAAGATGTAAATCTGAAGGTATTGGAATACTAGTTAAATCGACCAAGGAAGTGGGGAGAATTTTAGTTATCTCTGGCAGAATTGAGCAGCAAATATTTGCCTTGAAGTTGCCGTCATTAGATTCGATAACTAAATCGCAAGATTGTGTGCTAGTAGAACTCTGATTATTTATACCTGTTACGGTGGAGCTCGCGTTACGTCTAGGCAACCGCAGTCTGTCGCAAAATGTACTAGTAATGTAGTTGGCTGTGCTACCGTTATCCAGCAGTATCCTCGCGGTGATCTTCTGTCCCTCGCTGACCACTTTCACCAACGCTGTGGAAAGCAAAATATGCGAAGATGTAGTATAATGCATCGTTGTAGTGTCACTTGATAAGGCGACATTATCTGGAGTGCAAGTAGGTAAAGAGGCACCTCCAGATATATCAGTTGGTAAGGCAACACTAGAACTACAAGGCATTGGATCTTGGTAGGAAGTAGGTTTTGGTTGGTCAACATGCAAAAGCGTATTATGTTTACCTTTACAGTATTTGCAACGCGATAATCTACATCTGTTTGTAACATGTCCCGAACGTAAACAATTAAAACAAGTTTTAAATTCTTTTACCTTTGAAATTCGAGTTTCAACAGGCAAGTTTCGAAATATTTCGCAAGTGTATAAAAGATGATGATTTTTACATAATGGGCATTTAATTTTATCATTTAGGTTAAGATTTTGTTTGTTTATATTTTGTGTTTGATTTAGATTAGATAGATTATCGCTTTGATTAGTATTAGTTGCAATTATAAAGCTTTTGTGTTTAGTTTCTACTTTTTTTGTAATTATTTTCTCTTCTACTGTTTCTAATAAATCAGCTTTACTACTAATGAAACTACAAAACTGCGCTAATGAAGGTGACCCTGATAATGTACTGCGATACTCCTCCCAATTTCTACTAGTAACAGCATCTAATTTACTGGACATCATGTAAATGATAAGCGTGTCCCAATACTCCGTGGGTTCGTTCAATGTTTTAAGCGCTCTGATATTTTTATTAATCGTATCAATGAGATGACGTAAAGACGAACTCGACTCTTTCGAGACGTGTTCAACATTGAACAATGCCTGCACGTGATTATTAACTAAAAGCCTATTATTGTTAAAGCGATCACAAAGTAAATTCCACGCCAATTCGTAATTGTCTCCGTTAAAATCTATGTTTTTAATTATTTCTAGCGCATTTCCCTTTAGAGATGCACGCAGGTAGTGGAATTTACTTATATTGTCTACCCCACTACTATTATGTATTAAAGACAAAAAAGTATCCCTATACTCAAGCCAGCATTGATAACTACCATTAAAACTTGGCAAGTCGATTTTAGGTAAGCGGATAAAATTATTGTGTAACGATGCACCTGATTTACTGGCTACTGTCGAACTCGCTTCGGACCCGCCGAAGCCGGCGCCGGCGCTGGCCAGCAAGCTGCGCGCCTGCGCAGCCAGCCCGTGGTACCGCTCCTCAAACTGAGCACGCTCGTCGTACTCGAAGTCCGGTGTGTCCGAATTCACCTCGATGTCCAACTGTAAATTGTCGAATTCAGCGTATAAGGCATCAAATTTACTAAACCGACCCTCTAAATCGATGCGTTGAAGATTTGAAATGGTGTTATTGCTCGTGAGAATGTTTAGGTAATTGCTGAAATGCGTAAGCTTAGCTTTCATAGCACTGCGTTTCTTAATGAGCGTAGAAATATTGTCTTTTTCGTTGGCCATAGCTAAAAAATGATAATAAAATGTGGAGAAATTAAATTGCGTTGAAATAAATGTGTTATATAAGCTAAAGAATCAAGTGTAATGAACAGGCGCGTGACCTTGCCAACTAAGCAGCAGGTGGCCCGAGCGCACAGCTGATGCGATCCCGTTATGCCTACGGGATAATAAATCGATAAGCGTGCGCGTAAGCAGTGTGCAATGAAAAAATATAAACACTGGCGATAACTTGATTAAGCTCAGATATTAAGAGGTTATGTTTGAAGAAGAAATAAGGAAAAGCCAAAAAAAACCGTTAGATTTTGAAATTTAACGTTGGGAAAACTGATTTTAGAAGGATAAAGATGGAAGAAATGGAACGAACTCACAAAATGTCCTTATCCTTGTCCACAAGGTGACCTGAATCCCACGTAGAAGCGATGACTTGCAGAATTTCGACTTCCAAGTCGATATTTTACGGTCGAATCTGGACTTCTGGGTTCTTGAAGAGTCAGATGTGGTGCAATCAGTGCTATTCCTCTTCTTTTGAAGACGACGAAGACTTCAAATAGCGACTTCAAGCTCCGGCAAATGATGACACGGTGATTTTGACTCGCGGGGTCCAAAGTCCATTAACGTCGATCTCGCAGATTACGTACTGGCTTTCAATTTTTTGCACGGTGAGAGGACCAAACTGTTCTTTTTGAACGGTCTTGATGTAGACGAATTATGAAGACGGTGCAGAAATAAATGAATAGAATGAAAAAGTGTGAATCTGCGAGTGACGAATTATAGTGGTAGAGGAATTGAACGCGCGTAGTAATCGCGGTGGTCCGATGCGAAGTGTCGCGGTCGGGCGTCGTCGCGCCCCGCTCGCCGCTGGTGCTGCCGAGCCCGGCCGATGGTGCACGAACACCCGTTGACGTCCTATTTTGTGCGAAATTCGAAGAGCATCCAGTCGAGAACATTTAATCCTACACTTCAGATGACTTGACTTTTTCAACAGCATTTTATTATCTTAGGTTTACATAGTGCAACACTATAAGTATAAAAAAATAAGACATGGCTTATGTTGAGTTGATGGCTGTAAGACGCTGCAACTGAGCCTTTGAGCCTTTTTCTGCCATAAACTTTACATTCCAATCTCTATCGTTCTTACGTATCTAATACCCCAGGCTACTCAGACTCGTACAAAAGGTAAACCTTGACCTTTCACCTCGAGATGATATGCGAGAGATTATATGCCACCTTTCAGGTGGCGAGGCGAGTTAGGCAATGGCTGAAATTTAGGACACGAGTTTTAAAATGTCACATGTGCAAATTAATCGGAAATGATTTTTGGCTGGTAGGAAAGCAAAAATATATACACGGTGTTACTTTGCATCCTTGCATATGCACAGAGGTAACTATATAACGGACACTGAACTCAAATCATGAAAAAAATAGTGACTTAAAATTTTGATTTTTAATTCTGGTTATTTAATTTTATCGACAATCTGTTACGCACCATTAACTATCGTAGCGCATACACATCTCTGTTGGCTGATCATCGGAACAAAAGAGCCGCGGCGATTGCGCTCTCTTTCTAACATCAACAACGCGCCGGCTAGGCCACGCCCACTTGGTTTATTCCCATTGCGACTTTTGCACGTGCGAGAAAAAAAATATGTATTCCAATGTGTATTGCAGAACCAAATTTTCCTAAATCTTATTGAGCTTTATTTATGGGAGTCTCTTGTTTATCTAAAGTTATAGGTACTGTTCCCTTCTTTTATCTCTTTGAATATGACAAGGATGCAAAGTAACACCGAGTATATGGTTCGCTTCTTACAATATAATATTAGTATCTAAAACCAAAATTGTTAATATAGTTTTTACAATTACTTAAAGTCGATAAATACATTGAAACTGACATATAATTTTTTTGCAAATTATGCCATTTGGAAGAGGAGGGAGGAAAGACCGATTTTAACAGTGGACGTCCTTAGGCTAACAATGATAATGTAATTTGGAATTAGGTAGATACGTAAAATGATAACTACTTCTATTTTAAACATATTCATTACTATGTGGATCTTGCATGTTAAAGATTATTAGGAGCCTTCTAAACATTTAATTCTAACAACGCAGGTGTTTCTTCGCAAATTCAAGAAAGCATTCTCCTTTTAATCCAAAGCTAAAAGCTCACAGTAAAAGTCCAACTCAAACGTTTACCCGCTGTACGAACAACTTCCGAACTTCAATGCAAGCGCAGACCGGAAGTCATCTTACAATCACAGACAAGATAGAACAAGCTTGTGTACAGTTGGAAAAGTTGCGGATATAAAAATATTGAGTTTAGTTTGCATTTTGTAAGTTTCTGATTTCTAAACTTTGGTCAAGTCGTTGAATATAGAGTTACATGAAAAATTTTGAAATTGAAATGTTATAATGTTGCTGTATGATATCTGGGAGATGCTTTTCCTACCCATTTACATCTATTTATGAGCCTTAATAATTTATTTTTCTCGTTTTGCATCTGAAACCTTAAATGTATTATAAGTACTGAAGCACACTATAAATCTATACCTACGAGTAATACGAGTAATATTTTTCCCTCGTTATTAATTTAACAATTTTGCTTTTTATTATTATCAACTAAATTCTTACTAACCACCTTCATTTGTTTGAACTCAGACTCGACTAACTAATGGGGGACAGGTACACAACTGTGTGATACCCTTTCCGTTTCTCACTGCAGTGGAAAGTCAAGTCTTGAAGTTTCAGCGAACTCGACGGGACAAAAGTGTCGAAGACTCGAAGACCATTCAGTGCGGCGCCAAGTTGCAAGCTCGACTTTGTCGCAGTGTTATTATTATAATTACTCTCCAACCTGAGACTTACCGTACATACTATCGACTTAAAAGAAATGTAAATTAATCTGTCTTTGTTTTTAATTTTAGTAACCCACCTGGGTGTTTTAAATTTTTCTTCTACATAATATCTCTGTTAAACTTTTTAAAACGCAGTCAGCATCATCCTATTCTTGCCACAAGGAAACGGTAAAGCTAGGTTTTACGTTTGTTTTTTTATGATTTCATCCAAGTCTTGGTAAAAAAATATGAAAAAGTGATTGAAAGGAATTAAACATTTTTGTTGATTATATACTTTAATAAAAAGTGTTACAAGAGTGTTGTTTTACATGGTATTTTGGCACTTCATTAAAAATTGCCGTTGATAAGAGGTAGACTTCAAATTTTACCAGTTTTTATCACTCTTAAACTTCGTTTCTTTCCACAAAACCATGGTGTTATATAGGTATTTTAAATCGTCTGCGATTTTGTCGCAAGCCATCTTGATTCGACAGCCTGTCAGGACCTATCTCGACAGTTCGACGTTTAAAGATTGCGCCTTTTATTCGATTTAAAGCGATTTTTAAGCGGCGACGAATTGAGGTGACTCAGGTGAAGATGAATTGGTTTAAAAGTTGTGGAAATTTGAAATTATAAATGGACTAAATGCCTTATTTTTTCATCAGTCTACAATAACCAAATTCCCAAAAAGTTCAAAGATATTCACACATTTTAACGAGTTAAATAGTTCCATATTGCTTCATTGAAACGGAAGTCTAGTACAAACGAGCTAACCTTAACTGATGTAAAGAATAAAAATATCATGCTAGCCTTTAATTAAATACGTCAAAAAACAACTTGAGTGGTGGTGAAATATGCTGTCATCTTATCAGACTTTGTCATTGTAATATTTACACATAATTCATAAACTTTCTCCCTTGATCACGTTATACAGGTGCTACCTTCCATAAATCTCTTCAAGTTTAATACCACACCTATATTTATGTCTAAATTCACATTTTAATATCCCGCCAAAAATCAGAGCACAACAAGGCTTTTAAACAGGGTCGTCGCAAATATTCCTAAAATACCTTATACCGATAGAATAAGAAATATAAGTCCCTAAGTAACAAAAACACTACAAAATTAATAAAACCTTTTGATTCAGTCTGATTTATAATTTACACAGATATTTTGGTATCAGATACATATTATTACGGTCTTATTTTTGCGTATTACCAAAGTATCTAAAGATACTTTATCTTAGACCATCCTTATTTGTAACTTCCACATGTTCAATCCAAAACCACTAAATCCATGTCACATTTTAATATGGGTCAGACATACTGTCCTGTGAAACTTTTCTGAACTATCACGATCAGAAGCACTCCATATTCTTACCAAAATATGATCCTAGTAAATTCGATACCGAAATCATGGATAAATGATAAGTTTTAGTATCATATCCGAAATCACTGTAAGGGATATTACCATCCCTAGACCGTTATTCATAAATGCAAATGGCGGATGCCTCGCCGCGAAATCTCGGGGCGAGGAATTGTTTCATGTTTTTGAGGATCTCAAGATGTTTGTTGAATGCACGCTGCGATGCGAAAGATTTAGGATTGGGAGGTGAATATCGGGCTGGAATGGAAAAGGGAATTATTCGCCTGTGTTTGTTAAAAGGCAAAGCTGTGATGTTAAAATTCAATAGTTCCTTGAAAGGTTTTCTTCTCTTCTAATGAGGCGTTGATTGTTTTTTGTTCATGACCAAATTGATTTAATCGCTCCTCTAAAATATTTATGAAAGAAAATATGAATACCTATATTCTTTTAGATGATCAAATTCAAAGGCTACGTAAAACTAGTAAATAGAGATTACTGTTCCTGTGGTGGAGTAACGCGCAAATTCATTGCCCAAATATAGTGTATCATCGCTTTTTCTTCTAGTAAATACAGAACATAAAGTATTAACCATAACTCAGTAGAACATTGTGAAATTGGCCGCAAGGTCGTTTACCCTTTTATAGTGCCTTGAACCTAAACCTTTTTACCCTTTTTCAAGAGGTCAAACTTGTTTCGTGCATTTTAGAATACATTTTCTTTACAAAATATTAGATACATCTATTCTATCACTGTTTTTACAGTTTCGGCAGTTCTTTTTTCGGTTTTATATTATTTTGTTTGGCTGTTCTCTGCCGATCTATCTCGCTAACGGAATGTTCGCGCTCGCGTAAAACAATCTCATACCTCCAATAGCTAGCTATCATACTCTCGAGCGCACCCACTTCAATTTATTTTCAATAACCCGCGATACCTTAGTCACGGTGATAAGAATTTTGTGTCTAGTGATATTTTTCACTGAAATAGGTTTATATGCTCTCTTTTTTTTTTGCTAGAACAGCTCAGCTAGCTAGGTGAAAAATAATAGCAAATATATGAACACCTATGTATTCTGATAGTAGTGTATTGTAGTTTCATCAGGTGTAAAATGATGTGAGTATTTATTTTATTTTTTTGTAATATTTTTTGATAAAAATTTTATTTTTTTTAGAATAGCTTAAGATGACAAATCAGTTAGTAATCTCAAATAACAAATTTAATATTAAAAAATAAAAAATATCACATTCACATGATTCGTTCCAAAATTCAGCGTCACGAGTAAGTCCGGTCTAAGTTTTCTATTACGTACAAATCCATGGATTTAAGATGTCCGGTCCGACGCGGCAGATGGCGCCGCCTTTAGTCCTATTGATTTGAATATTTGGCTATGAGATAGTGCAAAGTACAGTCACACAAGGTATAGTACTGTTCGGTCAAGATATAATCATAGCTGGGCACCGTTAATCAAATAGTTAACTTCGTTAATCGTTTATCCGTTACAAAAAAAGTTAGCTTCGTTAAACGTTAAAGCGTTACATTTCGGAAGAATTAACGCAAGTTAACGTTAATCGTTAATCCGTTAATATGTGTAAAATTTCATTTTTTTATCGTTGCTTTAGTGAACTTATAAAACCTGTTGGTTAAGGTTCTGGGAGTAAACAGGTTAGGGACAAAACGAAATACTTGTGTAATTTAATCAAGATTAAAGACATGTTGAAGTTCTCATCTGGGTGCCAATTCCGCTAATTGAGTCTTCACTGAATTGTGCATCACTTGTACAACGATAGTGCTTTGATACACCTCGCTATTCTGACAGCGGCTGCTGTAGTGACTCTATCGTGATACAGTAGTGAGTGATTTTCTGCTAAGTAATTTGACAGCTTTTTGACATTGATTGATAATTTATCATCATCATTATCATCATCATCAGCCGAAGGACGTCCACTGCTGAACATAGGCCTCCCCCATGGCTTTCCACAACGACCGGTTGTGAGCAGTCTGCATCCAGTGCGATCCTGCGATCTTTACAAGGTCGTCTGTCCATCTTGTCGGTGGACGTCCTACGCTGCGCCTTTGTTTGAAGGGTCTCCAATCTAGGACTTTTCTGCCCCAACGGCCATCAGTTTTACGCGCTATGTGCCCTGCCCACTGCCACTTGAGCTTACTGATTCGCAGGGCTATGTCCGTTCGTTACCTTAGTTCTTCTACGTATCTCCTCGTTTCTGATTCGATCTCGTAGAGAAACACCGAGCATAGCCCTCTCCATCGCTCGTTGTGTGATTTTGAGCTTCTTTATGAGGCCCATAGTTAGAGGCTGGTTGAAGACTTTTGTCTTCAGACACTGAGGTAATTGAGACGAGAAGACGCTCTTGCGCAGTTTCCCGAACGCTGCCCAGCTAAGTTGGATTCTTCGATTGACCTCTTCCTCAAAGTTGGACCTACCTAATATGATTACTTGTCCCAGGTAGATGTACTCGTCAACAACTTCGAGAATTGAGTTCCCAACAGATACCGGAGTGGGTACAACACGGGAGTTCGACATTATTTTCTTCTTTCCCATATTCATTTTAAGACCCACTTGTTGGGATACTCAATCAAGGCCTTCGAGCATAGTGCCCAGATCATCCATGCCACAACGACTACAATATAGTGACTATAATATGTTCTCATCGGCAAATCGGAGGTGTGTGATGTATTCGCCATTGACATTGATGCCGAATCCTTCCCATTCCAGAAGCTTGAAGGCGTCTTCCAGTGCCGCTGTAAACAGTTTCGGGGATATAACGTCTCCCTGTCTTACACCTCTTCGCAGTGGAATCACCTTCGTATTCTGTTCCTGTACTCGGACCGACATGGTGGCGTTGTCATACAGACACTTTAACACCTCTATATACCTATAGTCTATGTGGCACCGCTGAAGAGACAGAAGCACCGCCCAAGTTTCGATCGAATCAAAGGCATTCTCATAGTCCACGAACGCTAAGCATAGAGGCATATTATACTCCTCTGACTTCTGTATAATTTGCATAAGCGTATGGATGTGGTCTATGGTACTATACCCTTTTCGGAATCCGGCTTGTTCGGGAGGCTGGAAGTCATCAAACCTACGTGCGAGACAATTCGTGATGACCCTTGAGAGCAGCTTGTAGACATGGCTCAGGAGTAAGATGGGTCTATAGTTCTTCAATAAGGTTTTGTCTCCTTTTTTGAAGATCAACACCACCACACTCCTGTTCCATGCCTCAGGTGTGATGCCCTCTAGCAGCACGGAATTAAACAGCTTCTGAAGGTCTTTGAGTACCGGTGACAAATACCCCTTTAATAATTATTTTTTTTAATTTCAAAATACTGTATCAAAATTTATAAAAATTACAAACTAAAAGCGATCCTCGTTTTGATGTTAAAATGTTTTCACGCGTGGAAAACAGCCGTCCAATTGCAGTGCTTGAGGGTATAGCAGTATTGTATTTAATGAATAGATTCATGAATATCTGTTCCCCGAAAAATGCAGTATCGTTGGACGAGTCCTTTGATTTCATGTACGTACAGCCACATTTGAACGAGACTTTGAGACTTTTCTATAGACTGTGTGACAGAATTATCAAAAAACTTGTCTGCACCTGTTTTTCGCGCCGCGCCGCGGTGCCGTGCGGTAAACAGTAGGCATTGGATTAACGATTAACGGACTTAGCTGCATATTAACGGAAGTTAACGTGTCCGTTAACATTTTTGAAAGTTAACTTAAAAGTTAATCCGTTAATCAAAATGTTAACTTCGTTAATTAACGATTAACGGATTAACGAGTTAATGCCCAGCTGTGGATATAATATTAATTACGTAGACTCTGTTTCATTTGTATCACCGAAACTTAACCATACTAAAGCCATTAGTCATTCTTATGTTGAGTTTGACAAGATCACTGTGACACTTGTGATACATATATTTGCTGATAGAACCGAGCGATATATTATGCTTAGCGTGATATTTCTTTATTTATATGAAATAGTTTATTTATATGATACGGTATGGTTTTTGACACTTTCCGGGACAGTGAACGCCTACAGGTGTGAAAACAATAAAACAATTGTGTCCCGGAACGTGTTAAAAGGCTTATTCTGTTTCGCTCCCTTGCTCGTCGACTCTGTATATGCTGTGCTTGGCTTAGCTAAGATCAAACCCATTAAAAAAGAAAAAAAATACAAAACTCCTGGTACTATCTAAAATATCCACAAATCATGCTGATAGTGTTCTAGACATGTTGCTAGCACTAGCGAATTAATTTTCATATGTCTCTTCTCTGTATACACGGTTTAGTTTCAAGCAACATTAGATGCTCTGTTACTTCACACGTTGCCATAATTCCGCGGCAGACTGTACCTACCATCTAACAGATATTGTGTACGACCGCACATGGCGCTTGAAAGTATAATGGCAGGCGCTTAAATGTTGTGTGACAGCTGTCAATTTGGAAACCATTCGTTTACAAATAAAACGAAAAGGAAAAAAAATATTAAGAAAGTAAAATATGGGGTGTTTTCAAGGGTGTAAACTATCGTCGCTGTGACATCATCATCACTGTGAAGACAAAAGGGGTTTGGAATTCTTACTAGGTATGGACTGTGTCTTACTTGGTTTCTAAATTTGTACAAAATGACGGCCACGCCTGAAACGCCACGCCATCAAAAATCGATAGAATACTTAGGAACTTATAGCTTAACGTTGCACTTTAAAGGTTATCAATCTGTCGCATCGGACGATGATCGTCATTAGTAACTTTATTAATCGATAAAATGCTTATAAACGCGCTCACGGTCTGCGCTACCAAGTGCAAAACAGCGCTTACCACGGCTATGAGGCGGCTTTGTTTATGCACCGCTGTGCAAGTTCGATCGTTTAAACTCAATGCACATTTTAATAGAGCTAATATACTTTGGCAGTATTTCAAAATTACGAAGTTTTGGGAATTAATAAACATGCATTACTTATCTGTCTAGACTGGGTATTAAGTTCGAAACCAACACATTAGGGAAATACAATTACAATCAATTAGTGGTGAATTTTGTGGAGAATAAAGTAAACATAAAAAATATATGCATGATATTGCTGGTTACGACTTTTTTCGGACATAAAATTATGTTATTTTTCGGAGTTTGATACAGTTTCAATAACCGTAATACTATACATGTACCTACTGCTGATTAAATTAGACACAAAAGTATAAAAAGTAACGTTTCTCGCGTTTTATTTGTGCGTAACAAATAAAAAAGTATTCCTATATGGTGTTTGTTCTCGCATTTTTATTTGTGTTTAATAAATAGCGGTGGCTTTCAGGTTCATAACACCGCACTAAGCCACCATGTCAAGGTAAGACAGAGGATTTTAATAATTCCTCTTGTTTTCCGCAACAGTCAGTCTTTTTTAGGGTTCCGTAGCTTTGGAGAAAAAACTGTTTTTAAGTCGCTTCGTTCTCCCTGTTTCTCACTGTTTTTCAACGTCTTATTTCTCAGCAACGCAAAAGTATCCGAGTCCTCTGGCTCTTTCTTTTAAAATATAATTGGAAAGTAAGTTATATCAATCAATACCTAGATATGTATAAATTCATTGTATGAAATATTTTGATTCCATAAGAGAATTTCTTGTCCGGACACAGATGATTTTAACCAGTGCAATTATGCTATTTAGTTTGTATACTGACAAAACACTATAAAAACAAAAATTATCCATAACATTATTTGAAGGAACCTGATAAGCAATTCCAGTTGTCCTTAAATCTTGAATGAAACTCGTAATACTTCACTTATGTAAGTTTATACGGAACCCATGGTGTGCGAGTACATCTCACACTTATCCGGTCTTTTTTAATATCGACAATTATTACGCGCTTCTTTGTGGCGCTTCAGGATATTTATTAAAAAATAACTGTGACGCTAAAACGTGCGGGATTCGTGCGCGTTGTAGGTGGGAAAAAGTTTAAGTGACAGGCTAGCAGCGGATGTGGCAAGATAAAACGAAGCGAGCTCTATAGACCCACCAACTTATCTGAAGAATGACAGCATGGCGCTACGATCGAAAAAAGTTGCCGCTTTCTACAAAAATAAACACTTCTGGTATTTTTATATTAAAAACGCATTTGTTTTTTTCACTTTATTGAATTATAGTTTTTATTTTTGTTTTTATAGTGTTTTGTCACCATACAAACTTAATAATATAAATTGCACTTGTAAAAAGCAACTGTGACTCTGTGACAGACGAGGAATTGAACCCCGTGTCTTTCGAAATCCGGGCGTATGCCTATACCACTCGGCCACCGTCACATTAACAAGCCTGTTGAATTTTGCGAGTGCTTTTTAACGCGTAGGCTGCGTGACATCATCAATGTTGCGAAATTACAGAAACACTATAAAAACAAAAAAAAAACTATAAATTGGCTTTCATCATCTTAACTGATTGTTAAAATATTTTCCGAATATCCAATAGGTATGTGGGCCATTCTATTGGTTTTCTTACTCGCTATCACCGATAAAAATAATAAGTTCATGAAAATGTACTGCCATAATAATATTTCACATATTTAGTTTTTTTTTGTGTCATAGATAATGTTATCCCGAGTGTTCCGAGCCGACATATTTAGTTTTTTTTTTTTGTGTCATAGATAATGTTATCCCGAGTGTTTCTAGCCGTTTTTCATTTGCAAGGGGGGGTGTAATAAAAAAATGTAATAAATACGAAACCAATAAGTTACGCACGGATGCGATCCTTTCTCAGTGCGAATATTTATTTCTGATAAATATGGACTGATTTTATGATACTCGCAAATTGTCTTGCCATCAATGTCTACATAAGTATCCTAATAATAACGTATCACAGAAATTCACAAACAATTCATATTTTCGTCACAACACCAACTCTACATCAGGCAAACGCTCGTAAACTTGACCAAAACATTCCATGTCGAACATTACATCGCGTATTCACTAAACCCAGTGTCGGCGCACTGTGAAACCCTATCGAATCTCCACAAACGAATACTTCAACTTTACCTTTGTACCACACGTTGTAAAATACAAAATCCCCGCTATTCAGAGCGCGACTCAAAGAGATTTTATGAACGTTACGCTCTCCCGTGGGCCGGTATTAAAATATGCAGCTCTTTTTAAATTTTTTTAATCAAAACTCGTAATTTTGACCTGGCGTAAAAATATGTGTAATGCAGCATGGTTTGATGTTTTAAGTCGTGTGGAAAGTAATGATTTTTGTATGGAAAATGCTGAGAAGGCGTTGATTGAATACGCATTTTGATATTTAAGATAAGGGATTTTTCCCACTGTACCGTATCATACCATGGCCGTGCTAGAAACGTGACACGAAAAACAACACGATACGCTCTACCTTGCCCACTGGATGGATTGGCAGCGTTCTGTCTCACGGTTATATGGAGCGAGAACGTATTTTGCCGGCGTGACACGCTCCGTGCATGGCACGCGACGATGTTGGTCGGTGACGGAACGGTCTAGTGGGCAAGGTGTCATAGTTTAAAAAAAATTGCCTGGCACGTTCCTAGCCTAGCATGACTGTCATGTTGGTTTGCTTAGGTGTAGTGCGCAAAAACCCTTATACCATCCCAACTTAGTTTTTTTTTTCACCGGGATTGTCTTCCACCAATTTGCTGTTTTTACCACGCATATTGTTCACAATCTTACTCACTGTAAATGAGTCAAATATGAAAATGAAGTCTTGAACTAGTTGTAATACCTACCCTTCGTAAAACGCGTTTTCTTTATTGGAATCCGGTAAAAGTTTGAGATTTTCACCGTTTTTTTTAAAACTTCTATAACAGAATTAACAGTCTGTAAAATATATAATTATCTGCTTATTTTTGTAAAATTTCAACCTTAAGCTCTGATAACATGGTGCAATGTAGCTTTAACACGAAAAACCATTTACATGGTACTACAGAATCCATTATTTATCTTTTATCCCTATAACGTTATTTGAATACGGCTTACTTATTTCACCTTCATCTTTCGCCACTATTACCCAAATCCAATTTTTCGTTACACTTATTTTTTTTCGGGTATCGAAACGCCGTACACCTCATAAAACTGTTGAACTCTCATATAATCCGGTATTAGCTTTCACTATAAATAATTCAGATTTTCAACGGGAGCGGAGGTGAAGATGTATAACCATAATACATAGAGTGCATGGGAATCTTGTTTAGGGCTTTTAGGGACAGGGTTATTTTTTGTGGAGGAAAGTGAAGGTTCCGATTTAGGGTTTGTTTTGATATAAGTTTGAAGTAAGGCTTCGGTGTTATCGGATGGAAAGATAAAGTACAACTTCTCTAGAAAATATAAACTTCTAAAGAAAAGAGGTAGCTACTGTTATCTACGGATTTCTGTAGAAGTGTATTTCTGGGATTGAGATAGCTAGAAGTGCTACGTTTCAATACTTAGTCTTTATGGTACTATTAAGCAGGTAATATTTTGATTATGACTGCGTAACGTGTTTAGGACAGTGATCCTTAATATGGGTACCTAGGTACCATAAATATATTATCTTAGATTAAATTAACAAATACCACGAATGCTTGTTTAAGTCAAATAATGCCAATTACACGTGTAAAATTCAACAGTAAATATACCGCTTGCACCGACATTGATCCAAATAATTCTGTAGTAGTGATACATCGCACAAAATTCATATAAATTGGTCCAAATTCAAAAACAAATCAGCTTTAGCAATCAACCGAACGGATTACAAAACGATTTGGCTCTGTTCCTTTATTATCGGATTTTGAATCGATGATTTGGCCTCCATTTTCATACGATGTGGCCCCAATTTCGATTATCGATTGTACACCGATTGCGAAACGGGTAACGAATATAATTAATCCACGCTAAATCATTTTAATGACGTCGTCATTTTCTAATTGGAGGTTTAAGTTATTTGAAACTCTGTTTTCAAAATTATGGTTTACCTGGAAATCATATTAGAAGGACTAAGTGGTATTGCATAAGTTACTTCTTTTTAATAAATATTCCAGTGATTGTTTCAGTTCAATCTATCCCAATGATACCGATAAACTATATTGTGTGCTGAATATGATGAACTCTTATTCTATAACTTATTAAATACACAAAACCTATATTAAATGCAGTAAAATATGCGCTGGACAATGCAATAAATAATGATCTAATGTCAAACACGATCTATCTAACAGCTCCAGTGCTGTCCATACGCTAGTGCTGTCTACTGTAGTATTGCCATAATCGATTTATCCGTCTACCAAAATGACATAAGCGAAGTACCAAACACCATGACATATTAATCAGCGCCCTACACTAAAAAGGATGCTAAAAACGCGTGTTTATGGAAATAATCCCGGTTTATGTAGTCCTGGCCCACATCGCTGGCCCCAGGTGGCTGGGCCCCATTAATATTTAAGGGCCAGCTCCGCCCTTAAATAGGTTACGGAGTTACGGCTTTACGACTTATGATGTGATGACCAGTCGACTGGAAATACTTTGGATGTGTGTAGGCTTTGATAGGAGGTTTTATTCATATGTTTTGTGGTATTTAATAAACTTCGTTGTACCTAGTTTCCTAGATGCATGTTTAGTGCTTTCGTCTTAAATAGTATCTCACGCGTAAAGCCATTAGAATTTACATTTACGTTATTTAGAATAAGTAGTCTCTATTACCTTATTACAAACTTATCTGAAAATTTAGTAGCGTGTAAACATCTCATAGTCACGTTGTCTTTTCATCATCATGTATTTGAAAAATGTTTTTCAATCATGCACAATTTTTGACCGCTGGCATCCCCCATTTGACTATTTCAGCACTCGAAACAGTATGTAAATACAACAGGATTACCATGGAGTCGGTCGGTTTGTCACGGCCTCGCAATCTTTGAGGTCAAGAACGGCAGGAGAGGCGGCCATAAAATATTTATGAGGCATCCGCGAGTGCGTTCTGTAGCAAGTCTAAGGTTGCAGCGATTTGAGTCAGTCGCGAATCCGAGGAAGAAAGAGACATGCGAAGATGTAATGTTCCTTATTGTCAAGTGGTCAAAAAACCAGCCACCAAGTAGGTCATGCCATACAAAAAGTACAGTCGATTATGAGATGTTGATTATTTCTGTGGCTTAAAATGTTTTTAACACTCAGTGTCATATTTGTGTTCTTAAAAAAATAAAGATGTTGGTTCAAGTCCTACCCGTGCGGAATTTTTGGTTTCTTTTTTCATCTTTTAAGAATATCGTTTTCTTATCTTTTACCTCTGAAATAACAAAAGGCTTGGAATTTAGCTACTATTAATCGGAAGTCTTGAGGCTTTTAAAAAAATGTATTGTTATGGCTCTATAAATAAGACTTAGCTGTCTGATTGAACTACACATATCAGATAATTCTGACACTAACTAGAGTCATAATACTTATCCTTAAGTAGCTAATCAAGCACTCGCTAAGCTGACAACTAGCGCTGCTAGCCCGGAATTATAACTCCATAAAACGTTGTCGATATTGTGAACCCTTGCCTAAGTCAGTACGAATAACTCTTTACCAACAGATAAAGCCACGGGTTTGGATTACCAGGCTTGTAAGAAGTCCGAAGTTGAGGGAGCTGCTAGCAATACGTTGTTACCAAAGATTTTATTTGTAAAAGAAACTTACAAAATAATTTTATCGGTTCTGAAAAACAACTTTTTACCTGTAGACTGTACTTAGGGCTAGTTTTTGTGGTCGATAGCTCAACTAACGTTAAGTGTTTGAATTATTACGACTGTGCTAGATTTAAACTAAAAATACCATAATCAATTGTAAGCATGGCTTTTTAATGAACATTAGTTGAGCTCAACTACGATAGATAGCTATCTATCGTCTGAAACCAGAAAAGTTTTAATAATTACATTTGCGTCAATTCAATAAGAGTAACTTAAAGTTGGGCTAATTTGTCAGTAATTAAATGCAACTGAACCCTAGAGTGTTATATAAACCGCCATTCATACAGCTCGTAAAGTTTTTATGTACTTAGCTGTAAATAAATATGCCCCGCCCACTTTCGTTAATGCCTAGCTATAGTATGGGGCAGCACAAAAAAGTTATCAAAGGCCCCACATTTGGGCAATAATGAAAAAGGCCATCCGTGTAATGTCCCCATTCGTTATGCGACAATGACCGTGTTGAGATTTTTCGCCAATAGTCATAAAAGTTGTTTCGGTTCGTGGCTATCTGATAGTTGAATGATTGATGTCATATAAATCTGTGTAAGAAGAGAAAGGCCGTGGTAGTTTCTATGAATAATTAACATGTTATACGTAAGACTATTTTTTCACAGTTGCATTTTGCATATACTAAATTAATTGAGATTGAGGCCAAATGTCTGCCTAGATGCTTTAAAAAAATGCATAAACTTAAGTTGTCATTGATAATTGATTGATGATCATTCTAAACGTCTAATTAAACATGACTGGTAGACCATGCCAATATAAAATGATGATGTTTCAATTACTGATTGCGACTAAGAAATGTTTTTTTAATAATAATGATTTTTCCTTTGTTTCAGGTAAGATATTTCCTATTCACATCTACAATTACAACGTCAGCATTGATCTGTAAGTAGTTACCTATAATTACATTTGTTTTGACCTAAAACTACCCACACTCAGTTCATCCCATCGGGTCTAATGCGTCTGAAATCAATTTATGTAGCGTCATGTCCGTTGGTCAGACGCGTCGATGTGTCGCTTCAGAGTTTATTGGCTCGCGGCGAAATTAACTATGTATCGGCAAATTAAGATTAGAGCTCGTTTGATTGTGTAGAGCAAGCCAATACATATAGTTTCGTTATCTTTCAATACGAATGCTTTTCATGTATCTGTTTTTGTTAGTAAATACTTTGTGATCCTTAATGAGATTTTAAAAAAAATAGTAAAGGATAGAATGAAATTAGTAATTGAATAAATGTGCCCATAAATGGTCATTTCATAATTTAAACACTCATTGAGAGGTAGTAGATTCTGAACTAATAAATGATCGAGTTAGGTAGAAAACGTAAACAAAACAATAACATTACTAAAAAAATTATAAATTTCTTGCAATAAATTAATTGTGTGTCTATTCACACAGAGTATACTGTGTAATTAAATCCTGAAACTACTTCGTTCAAATCCTCACAACCAGTATTAAATGCCGGCCATTTTTCCGCCATATAACCGTTGCCATGGCAACGTTACAGTGTAATTGAGTAGACCCTGTACTCACTTGGGAGCGTCAGTTGATTGGCATGCCACATGAGTGACATAGCCCCCCTCTACCCTTTTCGGGGGTATAGGGGTGGGGGAATACGAATGCAATATGTGGACGATGATTAATGGTGTTTTGAGTTTGAGGTATTAACCCGTCAAGTATGTGTAAACGAGACACAATAAAAATTCCATTGTTATGCGACTCTCGGCATTCGTTTGATACCTGACTGATTAATGCAAAGGGCTAAGATTTGGAATGACGTAATGGCTGCCATATTAAGGGCTTGGTTATGAAATTAAATGAATTTAAATAAAACGTAGCATCATTATCCGGAACCACTTGACTTTAAACTTTATTTAATGAAAAACTGTAAGCATTTCTAGAGATGCGTCTTTAAATTTGATTGTTTGAAACTTTCAAATTTTATAATTTTGCTGAAATATGGGAAACTTATAAATAATAAGTTATATGGTAGCAATCCAAGATCTAACTATTCTTATCCCGATTATACTTTCTATTTGCTCATGTTTTCTGATGTGTCTGGTCTGGAGTTTAGCAGGAAACGATGTAGAAATAAAAAAGGTACTACAGCTCAAACGACCCTTCAGCAAGGAAAGTGAGGGTATTAGGAATTCGAGTCTCACGTCAATCAAGTTAGCGACAGCCGCAACTGTCATTCGGGACAAACGTGGCGTGAAAATAATGTGATATGTTTAACGCCACACTGGAGAAAGACAAAAATAAATAAAAAAGGTATTTGTTTGCTCAAAATATTAAGATTAACAAATAAAATAACACCATATAATTCAAGCGACCCTACTACTTATTTTGTTTTTTTGCAATAAATATCAGAATTACGACGAGTAATAGACACACTACCTGTTTCATGTTAACTGAATAAGTTCCGATTAGCTTTACTTATCTGTCGTTTCCTTCATACGAACTGACGTTCCTTATTTGAATTATTCGTTGGTTAGAGTTATGCTTTTTGTGAGGGACTAACAATAAATTCATCCTTAAAGGACAAAATAAAACCTCTTTTACAGATTCTTTCTTTACATTGTATTATCATCAGTTTAAAAAGGAGGAGGTCTTTAAAAAGGAGGATGTTATCAATTTGGCTGTATGTTTTTTTAAACGAGTCAACTGCATTTAGTGTCAATTGTGGTAACACCCCTCTAAATGCATTTTTACAAATTCACTCATATCAACTTGGTGAAAGCATTTAGACTTTGAAATTGTTTTCTTAACACATTACCACTTCGTCAGGGTTCGATTCCTTGCTTGACTCAGTAGATTTTTTTAAATATTTATTTTCATAGATGGTCTATACAAATATCGAATATTTGTATACTTAACCTAATATTGTAGATAAAAAATATCATATTTGTTGGCTGCTTTAGATTTGGTAGATTTGATTTTGGTTTGTTTGTTGTTTTTGTTTTTGGTTTTAGATTTGTTTCAATATGGATCACATAATATTGTCTTGTCAAAACTTAGGTAGGTACCCACTGAAAATTATCGTGATAGGTAAAATTTTATATCAAACCTTCACATATTTATTCCTACAATTTTAAATTATGTTTGGCTAGAGACTCGCAGAAAGCAAAGAACACAAATTGCCAGCCGAAAAATTAAATAAACCTTTTCTTTCTTCTTTCTTTGACAATATTTTAGACCCTTCCCTCAAGGGCTGACCTTTGTTTGCGGTAAATAAAGAAACTGAGTGATGCGTTTGCCTTGTGAAAAAATATATGTTTTTACAAAACAATACGTTTTGGTGCAAACAAGATAAAATTTGGAGAATCCATGTTTTTACACACGGTATTTTATGCTTATTTAAAATTGCAGCGAAACTTTGTTTTTACAAAATCAATATCTTTTGTTATTGAAAACACTTATACCAAATCTTTTTAGGTTCTAATTTTTTCCAAAAAGGATATTGTGTTGGAAGACTGATCAAAACCTAATGTCTTGAACAAACTAAACATCCCTAAATTCGCTCACGCCTTAATACATAGCCCTGCTTTTACGCACGATGGTTAAAAGTGCCAAGCCATCACCGTAAGGGTACATTATGTAAATTGTGGCGCAACGCAGCGAGCGTTTGAACGCCGACAGCGCCTGCCGTTACCTGTTGTCTACAGATCTCGTTTCTGGTATTGTTGCCGTCTTAAACCTGACGGCGTTGGAGTGGTAAATTCTCGTTGGCTGAATTTTTTTTGGGATTTGAGAATTTGGTTTATTTAGCACAAGTGTTATTTTTTTATGTAGCTTAGTTGAATATTGTTTTAAACTTTCATGGTCACTAACATTAGAATAGTTAGATACGGGTTTGCTACCATGTACCTTATTATCTGCTATTGCTGAACATTTATTAGAATCGGGGCCAAATCACTGGATCGAGTTCCACAACCCTCAGATAATTTCGACAGAACGCCACTACATACCAAGATTGGTTAGGGAAGCGATCGAAATAACTAAATACAAAAATTTCAATCGTAAGGACGGGTTTAAATTGTCAAGTGTCTGGAATCCAGTGGTTCGAATGTGTAAAAACCGTGTAAATAAAAATAGTGCCGTTTCGCGAAAAGATACTGTCAGTGTTGTGTGTCGAGAGCAGACGCGAGTAAATAGTGAGTTTGTGGACAATGGTACCGGCGGCGAGCGGAATAAACGACTTCGAAGGAGGGTACACCGATATGTCTGCCAATAACAACCCACCCGCAAGTTCTTTTCAGTTACTCCGTGATCATGGCGCTTGCAACAGTGCCGAAATATCGGAAGCTCATAAATAATAAGGTACATGGTAGCAATCCCGTATCTAACTATTCTAAGCTTAGTTGTATACTTGTTTCTGAAGTTTGCGCGGATACTACTCACTCACTACTCATTTTATTTTTGTTGTTTTAAATAACTTTAGCTTCGGTGATTATATTTTCTTAACTTAAGTGCTTTCTTCATCATCATTTACATTATAGTGTAGACTGACTATTCTGTCTGAAAAGATAAGTTTGTCGTCACCCAGGAAAATGTAAAAAATGGTATTCAATAAAATGTAAATTGTTTTTTATTGGTCTGAGTATTGATTGCTAAGTATAATATGATAGACTATTTGACTAAATGAATTAAAGCAAATTCATGCAGTAGGCACACACTATTTTTGTTTACTAAAAGCAATAATATTTTTTTAATGGAAGATCTAACAATTTTAGCTGCACCTATCTTAATATATTTTTTTTATATTCTAGTCCCTTCCTTCATATTCGCGATACACATTGTATCAAAGTCAATATTCTCACCACAAAGTATCTTCCCATTTTTTTGTGTACATAATATCTGCATGTTTTAATCCGAGCTTTATACCTTAGTACTTGGTCTTAGAGTATATATTTTCAGGCTGACTGTACAAAGCGTAAGGGTGGGGGGTGAGAGTATGCGGATTATCCGCCCCGGCCTTTGATATCCTTTCGAAGGTTCTTTTTGGATAGGATACGGCTTTACTGCAAGCGAGTTACGCCATGCTAGTCTTAAAAGTATTTAATATTAACTCATAGCAGTTTTTATTTGAGAAGCGTTTGGTTTTTAGTCGAAATCTAGACAACATCAGGCGTGGCAAAAAAGATTCAATGAGTGAGTGAGCTCACCCAAAAATCAAATAATCATTCTTATTATGATTTAAAACTTTGTTGCATTTTGTACTAAATTAATCAGTCAGGTATCAAACGACTGCCGGGAGTCGCATTATAATGGAATTTCTTTTATGTCTCGTTCACACATACTTGACGATTTAATCAACACACGGGATTTAATGCAACGACACTTATTTATTTATATTTTTACGATGTTTCCCTAATAAGTAAGTGTCGTTGCCTTAAATCCCGTGTGTAGATTAATTTAATCATTCTTATTACTAACGAAAACATTTCTTGTTCAATAATTTTTAAATGCCTACTGCATGTGAGTAGAATATGCACTCATTATTTACCTGAAGTTCACGATTCTTCTACTTAAAATTTCACGTACATCCAACTTTGAGAGACATTTCTGCACCTTATCGAGAAGTTAGTGTCGTTTCCCCATCAGGTTTTAGTACTTAAAATATGGCCCAGGATGGGCCAGTCCGCAATTTTAAGTACTATCGAATCGAAAGGAATCATCAATTGTTTTATATTTAAAATTTTCAGCTTTAATCGCGTTGAGTTAAGACCCACACCAAAGCCTTTATAATTAAACGGGCAGTTTCCAAAACATCCCCCATAACGGTTATGTAGGCCGTTTGCTGATTTTGCATGTTTATCTCAACCTTAATGTGGAAGCATCTAATTACATGCGATTGTTTGTTTTAAGTGTTAATTAGTATATTGCTTGCTACTGGTACCTGAGCGAAACTACGTTTGATTCTCGTGTTATTATAAATTTGAATTCTTTTATAAATAATATAAGTTGCAATAAAGGTTACAAGGTGAAGTAAATATTACAAATTGCACTCGTAAAAAGCCACTTTGTCAGACAAGCAATCGAACCAAGTGTCTTACGCTATCCGGGAGCATGCCTATACCATGGCCCAATACCTTGATAGGTAAGTGAGATTCAGCAATCTTTACATGTCCCGTGGACGTCTTATGCTGCGTTTTAGTAAAGTAGAAGTATTTTGTCTCTCATAAAGGTTTCTTCCTACAACACAGTAGCATTCTATGACCGTGCTAGTAACGTGTCAGGCTAAAAAATATCCGGCCAAATATGCTCTCGCTCACTCTCATTTTCGCTCCATATAACGGTGAGACAAGGCTATAGATACGTGGGCATGGTAAAGCATACCGTTTTGTTTTTCGTGTCTGATACGCTCCTAGCACGGTCATTGTATGATATGGTGCAGTGGGCCCCGACCTGTTTGTAGTTAAAACAATTTCTTAATCATCTCTCTGTTTATTTTATATATCATAAATATCCTCGGAGGAGTCTTCCGTGTCCTCCTGGTCCGACGACCGTGAGGACTTGCTAGATTCGTCCTCCAGAGCAACTTGGTATTCGTAGAAGAAGTGATCTCCGTGAGGCTGACTGTCCTTTGGTATGTCGTCTGGGCAGCGGTGGTCTGCGATTTTCACGAACACTGGAGATGAGAAGAAATATTTGTGAATAGTTAATAGGTAAAAATAATAGTACCCTAGCCGATTTCGACTACGGTTGCCAGTCACAACGACTATCCGACTGCGCGGGTCATGTCTGTCTAGTGCACAAGTGTGTGCGCAAAACAAAGGGGCACTCTCTTGCCCCTCTCTCTGCCTTTCAATTTCATAGCTCGATGGGACAGCAATCTGACACGACCATAGTTGTCGGTACCCCGTATATATTCAAATCTCTCCTTTTTGCTTCTTGGAGAGTTATTTCTTCGCATAAAACTTTATCATAATTATGTCCTTTTTACGGTATGTCGACACGAAAAGAAGAAGACGGTATGTCTTAAAAAACACCTTTTGTAGATCTGTTTTGTATAGTTTTAACGAATACTGAATCATTATTCGATACTTTTACAAAATATAAACTATAAATTTTAATTAACTGACACCATTTTTAGTGCAACTTTGTTTGGAGGAACATATCTGATGTCCTGATAAGGTTTAGATTCAAACTTGCCTTCGACTAAAATCCATGTCTTACATTGTAACCAAAACGAAACCAGCTACTGAGTTTAAAATAAGAATAATTTTAAGTAAAATATCTTAGACATTTAAGGCAAATTAAGCCTGTTTGTAAACAGAAATTAACTCTGTAATCTTAATAATTATGCTAATTAACAATGTTAATGTTCGTTCAGGTAGATGACCGGGGTGATAAATTAGGAGTTATTTATTTAAATGTTGAAAGTCCCGCGTATTTGGTCTGCTAAGGTAAACACCAGAAACGTCTACAGATTTAAATAGAGGTTGAAAAGGAAAGTAGAACCCCTGAATAATTTAATTTTTCTCGTATAACGATCATCATTAGATCAAAATGATCCAATAGCCATCTCCTGACCACAATACTCAATTACTACATTCGTCCACCGTCGCATTCGCATGCGGCAGCGATGTGAAACTATTGTGAACTTGTAACTACTGCCGAAAGTTACGCGTCAATTCACCACAATATCTACCTGAAGCCAGTTGTCTCCGAACCTCAAAAGGCGGTAGCTTTTTTTAAGTTGTTTTACCATAATTGAGTAGTCAAATAGATGTATCTTATTATCTATTGCTAAACAACCGTCCGTTTGCATTCGTATGATAACCATTTCGCATTTGTTTGCGAAACGATATGTACCGACAAGGATGTTACTATCACATTTACCTATATCTTACTCGTAGAGTGAGACATACGTGTAGCATATGTGAAACGTTCCCATACATATTTACAGATTTCCGCAGACCCCAAGAGATATCATTTCCCAAGAGTTTTGCGAGCCGCATGCTTGTGCGTTTGGTAGACTAACGCCGTGAATGCAAGAGATAACTTCCGCATATGACAGTGTTTATGCCTATTGTAACTGTTAACCTGTCAACCTGGGTATATCCCTTAACTTCACAAATATCACAATACTTACTGGTCCCATCCTGGCAGTTCCTAAAGTGCATCATGCACAAACTCTTGAAAGACCTTCTAGCTCGCTGGTAAGCACCACAGATCCATTTTATCTGGGGATCCCGCCACTTCATACGCATCTCTTCGGGGCACTTCGGACATTTGCGATGCCATTTCCTCCTATAAGGGTAAAAATGAGTTGATTTGTTTTTTTGTATGACTTCTCTACTCTCATACCTTCTTACTTATTGAATTTCTGTTTACTTAGAATCTTCTGTGCTGATGTAAAGTCAATTAAAACTAAATTTAAGATATATCTAATTGCAGAATAGTAAACGGTCGTTGCTTTCAATACACACAGTTTGTACTTGTTAACTCTGCCACCTTATTCCAAAAAAGATATCACCAGGTTTAAACGAAGGACTAAGGTTACCCGACTTAATAGAAGAGCATTCTCCAAACTTGATATGACGTCATTTTGACATTATATTTAAATTGGTTGGTTAATATTTTAGTGCGGTCAATGCCTGGTAGGTATTATGTTTTTGTAATAAGAGGGTGCAGTCTTATTTTATTTAATATGAGAATCCATTTCATCATCATAAGGATGGGGCGATGATGAATCGTCATCAACAACCAAGTTGCCGAGATTAAAATTAAAATCCACTGATTAAAATAGGCTCTTAATTTTACCATCCTTTTCTTTCAGCGCTGGATTGTGGTTGGTTTCCCTTTTTCTTTGATTTTTGCTTTTCATCTGTGTCATCCGACTCTGATGAAAATGAAAACGAAGTTCCGCTTTCTTTACCGCTTGCTGGAAATATTTTAGAAAATCTTTGAATGTTACACTAATAAAAACCGTGTAACTCCTCGCTCCTATGGACCTACGCCAATATTGATATTGTGAATTGTAGGTGTGCTTAAGTTGTCTCATCATCATTGGCCTTTACGTTTCTTTCAAACGGTTCATGGTGCAATGTTTGTACATCGCTTTTTGTGGCTATATAAGCCAATGCGAGAATGGAAAAGTCTACCACATGCTCGTCAACAAGAGAAGTTTGCACGTTATAAGTTTTCAATGGTCAGGTAAAACTTATCATGCAGATAAATTATAAAGCGAGAGATTAAAAAAAATACAGTTACGTATGATTGCTGACGATTAGGTGACGTATTCAAATTAGAGATATTGTATTTTGTTCGATGAATATTTCTTATCTGACTATTGAAAAATCAGCCCTTAGATCCATAAAAATAACTAAGTGAATAATTGGACTTGTTTGCAATAAATAAATCTATCTATCTAAGTATCTTGTTTGTGAGTTTATTATGTAAGTAACTAATAAACTTAACTCGTTTTTTCAGTGGTCCGATATTGAAAACTCGTCACTACCGCAGTGCTGGCCCATGAAGGTACAGAATGTGAAGGAATGTTTGTATTTTGCGCACATTTATCCTCACTACTATATCCTTCGCGCCCGATGTCTTCTGTTTTGAGGGTCGCCATTCCCGGAATTGGTAGGAGAGTATATTATTAAACTTTATCTAAGTCATATAAGTAAAGATAACTAACATTTCTTTTCACCAGATGACGAAGACGTTGATCTTTCTTTTGCAGCTCTTCTCGTATCGACAACAGCACCAAGTTTTTTGTTGATCGCTTCTACGTCCAATTTGTTGCTTACATCTTGAATCGTGGTGTTTATGCTTGCGAAGGTTGTCTCGGCTATGATATTATGATAAGTGTTATTTTAAATAACAAAAGGAAAACCGTACCTAAGTATCTAAAAGCTTTTATGCGAATAATGAAACAGGTACTAATTGAATCGATTGTGCAATGGAAAACGTATTGGAAATCAATAAGTATTTGATATTTCTACAGCTATTGGACATGGTTCACTCATGGTTGTCAGGTTACTTATACTATTAAAAAAAACGAGCTAATATCAAGAACGATAAACAAAAAAAAACTTTTCTGTGTGACCTTGCTTGAGTACCTTATTTATTTGAAAGTTGCATACTTGTTTACTATCTTAATGCTATTATTAAACTCACCGAGAATTAATAGAATAGCAAACTGTGTACTGTGCAGGAGCATAATATCAGCTCCAATTCGTCACAATAACAAAACTTCACACCGATTTCAAACTCCAACGGAATCGTAAATCTAGCTGGTCTTAATGGATTTGCATTTATAGTTTTACGACTTGATATTTTGCTATCGAGTTCTGAATTGTGTTATCATGGAGTAAGGACCAATTTTTGAAATCGATCAAATTTTCGAATTCAAAACTATGTTTTTACTCGTATTTATATGTAAAGGGTAAAAAAATACCTTCGTGTATTTACTTACTAGAGTCCTCTCGCGGCTAGTCCTGCGTTAATATTGTATCTCATTCAATATAATTATAAATTTTAGCTTATGTAGTTCAGCTATTGCAGTGTATGAACTATATTTTTATAAAGTTTCTTCAAAATCCATTCAGAAATTTTTGTGTAAAGTAGTAACAAACCTCCATGCATCTATCAAACTATGACATTTTGATATTAGTAATACAGTTTTTGTTTAAAATAATATTCATTTTATATCGGAATATTTCGTCCTTGCTTTCATCCGATAGTTCCGGTATCCGATACAACGTACGTCGTCACAAAAATGCGTTACTAAAAATAACAAGAAAGTTACATGAAGAATATATAAGATAGAGGTGATGACCGATCAAATAATTGCGAGGGCACGTGTGTGCACTTAGCCTTAAGTGTTTTTTTACAACTTGTTATTTTGACTTTGTAAAAGTGTAAACTTACTTCTGAAATGCATAGATCATTCATAACTTGGGTTTCTTTGTATCGTTTATGACCAGAACTTAGAGTTCATAATTAACTCTATCGCATTATTGGGTTACAATAGCTTTAGCAGACTATCATGCTCTATTAGAACTTCTAATCATGTATCATCATTAATTACATCCCTAATAGCCTTAATTACTGCCGTATTAACTACAGCACCATATACTATTATATTCTGTGTATCTAAAATACCTCGTTTGACTAGATCAAACCGAATTTCCTTTGGTGTAAGTATCTTTTTTTTGTCATTATATCACACGTCTTTAAATAATAATATCTTATCGCAATGTTAATCCAAGCATAAAAATGGAACAACTTCATGAAAGTTTTCAATGAGTAAGGTAGCTATCTAAAGACAAAAATATATAATTTAGAAAACATTTTTCATGCCGAGATGTACAAGCATCTATGGGGATATGCTATTAATTTTCTCCGACTTCATTGGCGTTACAAGTCGACATGTAATCCACCTTACAGTCATTAGTTAACCTTATCTTCATCACTTACCAAAAAAAATAACCGGTTTATTTTCAGAATATTTTAAAAACCTATCCTATTTCTAGACATTAATCATTTTCTTTTTCCCAAAAACACTCAATTTAGCCATTTACTCAGTTCTCACGTACTCTAATTACTTTAAGGCTCAAGGTCAATGGCTTTCTCTGAGAAAACCTATCGGTATTCTCGAATCGTTTTCAAGGCAATTTCCTAAATTTTCCATGTGTTTTCACTTATTTAGAGGTAGATTTTACTGCTTTAGTACCAAGATTGGCAACGCATTTAATGATTTTTACTTTTGAATCAGCTATTTATTTCCCAAGACTTTATTTTCACACAGTACGTGATCTCAGGTAAATAAATGTGCAATTTACTTAACTGGCACATAATAAAAATCTTTTAGTTGTTACTGCCTTATCTTGACTCCTTTTATTATTTTTGCGATCATAATTTTGGGCCCTTGACTTGATTCTGACTTTTTAATCCAAATAATACTTATTTCTTATTATTTCTTATATACCAATAATATTTACTTATTCAAATAATACGACGAAACCCTCTTTGTATGCAACGTCTTCTTCTGCATTTGTTTTAATGTTAGACCTACATTCATATTCAAACGTGAACCAACCTGCAGGTATAATAAATTTGACGTGTAATGCACTTTTTAACGTAAGATGCAGGTCATAAAAAGATTTCATAGCGGTTTACATTCATCATGCATGACATGAGCGGTTTAAGTAGGTACTTAAAGGTTAGCGCAAATAAATAAACAAGCAACTATAATTGTGCCTACTTATGAACAGAAAAGTGAGATAAATATACTGAAACACTGTAATTTTTATCTTATTTTCAGACTTTGTACTCATAAAACCAATGTCTGCCATGGTACATGTCGTTCTTGCAACGATGATCGGACACCTTCACAAATACTGAAATCAAAAAACACAATTACAGAAATAGTATCAAAATCTTTAAATACTTACTTATGGTTTTACAATATTTTTAACACTCATAGTGTCATATTTTATTACTTACTTATGTCACGTATTTATGACTACGTACCCTATCTAGATGGTATTTATGTTACCGTCTCCCTCTCAAAAGTTGGTGTGACATACAAATTTGAATTTAAATTTCATTTGAATATAAGAAGGAAACCCAAAATGCTTAGTTCGTCTTCACTTCATCTTGCAATCGTATTGTCAAGAGCGTTATTTGCGGCGACAAAAAGTTTGCGAATCTTGATCGAATTCTTATTTTGTTTGAACCGACAATTGTTTGAGGTCCAAATAATTATTTGCGTTATTCTCTGCATCCCTTGAGAACTCAATGATTAAAGTTTGGGGACAAATTTGTTTCAACTTCGCTTGTAAATAGAATACAAACTTCGAAGGGAGCTTTTTGTTCCGGCATGATATAAAAAGGGAGTTGTGAGAAGGAATAATAATCTTGACATTGTTAGCAATATTTTTGCATATTTTGGGACGTATTCGGATGGATTCATTTTGTGAAGATCTAAATTGAAAAGAAATAAAATTGTGGAAGTAAGAATAATCTTGAAGGCTTTTTATATTAGAACCGACGAAGCAGACTGATAAGATGCTTTAAAACTACTATTTGTAGTGTTATAAGAATTTATATTCATCAAAAATGAATAATTGTTTTTAGTTCAAATTTTAAATGCAAAGCAAATGCCAATAAGGTCTAATATCAGAACAAAAATATGCTACACTGGGAGAGAAATAGAACTAGGACCCTATTATTTTCCGAGATAATTCTCACTAATATGAAAACACCAGAAAAGAAGCTTGCATAGAAAAACTTAATCTTTAAGTTTGCAAACCAATTTCCAGATTTTTGACTCATGTTTCTTTTTCAATCTTGCATATTCAAATACACCTATTTTATGATCAACTGAGTTTCTGTGTTGTATATGATCACTTACGTGTCCCATCCTGACAGTTCCTGTATCTCATCATGCATTCGCTCTTGAAGGTTCGCCTCGCGCGCTGGTAGGCTGCACAGATCCACTTGATGCCGAGGTTGTTGTGCCCTTTCAGCATGTCGTGGGGGCATGGAGTGCAGGTGCGGAAATTTTGGGTCCTGAAAATTTTGGGTTTCAGCCAGATAGCGTAAAACTTTGGGTTACATTTTGGCCCTGTTCCGGTTTCATTGATTTTAGATTCAAATTGGTTTCAGCCAACATGACTGATCACTACACCAAGCAGTTCAAGTTGCAATGAAAAGTACTTTTTGCCAGATCAAGATTTAGTTACTAAGTTGGTCGTAATTGAGCTATGAAATCATGTTTAATTATGAAACATAAACTTAACATACGCTATTTTTCTTTCCTTCGTTTCAGCTGATGATGCTTCTGACGTAGAGGTCGATGAAACCGATGATGATGATAATGAACTGAAAAAATATTTAAATAAACTCACTGCTTATGTCAACCAGTTTAAACTACATGTATAAAACAAGCGCGAAACATCGCTATCCAAACTAGACAGACAAATATTGTCGTAAACAAGCAAATATCTGTCAGATAACCGATCAATAACTAAGTACCAGTTAGTGGCAGTTTGTAGCCGCTATTAATTTATAGACATTATCGAGCGGCCTAATTAAGTTGCTGTGGATTAGCGAGCTCGCGGTAATTGAGTCCCGCGCAAACGTGTGTTCAGCTGGAATTTGAATCAAAATTTGGGAGACTATGGGACATGCTAGTAAAAATGACGATACGATACGTAACGATATGGTCGCCCAGTGGATGATCATTAATCATACTTTGGACAGAAAATACATAATACAGAAAAATATAATATTACAAAGTTTAACATATTTTGCATTCATTTTGTTTCAATATTTTAAACTCTTTCACGCCATAACTACTGATTCGATTTAAATGAAACTTGGCACACATATACAAACTTTGCGCCAGACTGAGCCTGAGAAAGGACACAGAATACTTTTTAATGCAAAAATAGGGTTGTAAGGGGTTGAAAAGGGGGATGAAAAGTTACTATTCTACGCGGATGAAGTCGCAGGCAGAGCTAGTTTCTAATATAAAATTCTTAATAATGTAAAAAATTGTATTTCTGGCAAAATTCACCTGAATAATTTATGGTGCCTCATCACAACGCACATCATATATTTACTTAGTATTTGTATTATTCTGTTTGATTTGGAATAGTTAAAAATAAAAAAAAAAAATACAAAATTAAGCTAAATTGAATCAATAAACTAATTAACTCAGCCTGCTACCATTTGGTTTTCATTCAGATGTTAAACTGTAAGAATAATATCGTCTATAGCGAATCTTCTAACTTGAATTAAATTATTATAAAAAAAACTATTCGAAATAATATTTACAGAAAACGACCTAACTGGGCGACATTGGAAGTAATGGTAGTGTAACGACCTTAACAATTGCAGTGTTGCCATCAGCGAGTTCTAATCATCGTATTAAAGTTTCTAAAACGGTTTGTTCTGTTTACTTACTTTAAAACTTATTTACAGATTATTTACTTTTTTTTAAATCAAATTCATACCCACATCTTTTTATTCTTCCAATAACGTCTAAAATCTATTAGGTACACCGTAGGACATAACAAACTGATAACAATCAAATTGCTATTCTTCTTATTTCGTTTTAGTCGATGAGGATCACAACGATCGAACCTAAACTCCCACGCCAATCTGTAAACTCCATCCATTAGACCACGGACGCATTAGAAACATTGTCGAAAAACCCTGTACCTTTCTGACGAAGCGCCGAGGTCGGTCTTCATGTCACTGTCCTCTGAGGCATCGCTGGACGTCTTCTCATCATACCACTTGTGGCCCCTGTGGTGGGCATCTCCGAAGTATGCCACCTCTTCCAGGTCGTCTACATTTTCGAGGTACGCCGCTGGGGTTAGAGGCTGCCGTGCATGAATGCCGTGCACTGAAATATAGGATGTCTTCAATTTTTGTATAATCTTGTGGCTATCGATAAGGTTCAATTTGAAAGGTGCCTTTATTTAAGACGTTAAAGTTTATTCCTCTTTTTTAGATTTAAATTGACGCTATATGTTATTGTGAGAGCAATATCGCAACATTGAGAGGACACGCAGCCTACTCATTAAAAAAAAGCACTTGCAAAATTCAACAGGCTTGCTAATGTGTCGGTGGCAGATTGGTATATGCATGCGATCGTATAGCGTAAGACACGGGGTTTGATTCGTCGTCTGACACAGTTGCTTTTTACTAGTGGAATTTTTACCTCCCATATGTTTGCTTTGGAGTAAATTTTAAAATTTATTTATTTAATAAGCATATTTTATGCATTTACCTGTGATTGCCGCTATGCTCGTGGGATGATCGTATTACTCCGATTGGGTTTAGTGGTTGTTTATTGGTAGTAATTGTATACAATTTGCAAAGGAATTTACTATATCGACTATGACTGCGTTACAATTGTTTCAATCTTAGAGTTAGGTAGAAATCCAATCCGAGTAACAATAAAAAATATTTTGGTAGTCGTGGAATCGGTAAAATTCATCCTAGATTTCCACCTTTATCTCGCTCCCATCAAAGAAGTGATTAAGTGTGTCTCTCTCCAAACGTCCTCATTAAAACTTGGGACTGACAGTAAAACTTGCTGGGAACTTTCGTCTCTATGTAGGTTCCTGATAATTTATTCATCGATGAATTTCTTCTGAATGTACATTGGTAAATTCGTTAGCGGCAAAGTTCTGGGTGAAGTTTTACTTGATTCACTTTGATTCGATGTTACATTGTGAGTGTGTAGAACACGCATGTAGCATTAGATTCAATATGCAAAACAATCTGCTTTTAGGTATTGTTCGTTATCATTATTATGATATATTCTGTCCTCTAGCAAATGCTTACTTTTAAATCAAAGTAAGCTCGTTAATTAAAAAAAAGAAATGAATTATCCTAAGCTATTTCTTGGGTTACTCGCTTTCAATTTGCATGCACCCCAAAATAAAGCGCTTATACAAATTCATTGTTCTAAGAACGCTAGAAATATCTATACAAAGTTAGTTAGTGTTGAACCCGACTGTGTCGCCGCTGCCGGTGAAATTAGCATTTCTAATTTATTAACAAGGATGGAATATCTCGTGAAAAGACCAAAAGGACGTTTCAGATTTTGAAATTAAACTACAGCTCTTTCTTTGTATTACTTAGGGGCGTAATGATTCCTTTAAAGTCAGTGTCTAGTCAACCTTTGAGATAATTTGGTTGTTTGGATAATTTTTCTAAAAGACGCACAATTCTTTTTTTTGTATTTTAAGTATTTTCTTTCTCTTATATAAATAACGTTGAAGTCAATAGCAATTTGTGAATTAAATTCCGTTCTAAATACTTACTGGGTAATGATGTGCGACTTACTTTTAGTACTCACCATTGATCACAAACAGAAGAATATTCCAAAACAACATGATAGTTCACTTTTTTTGTTCAATAAAGTCACATTGTAGCACTCCCATGGAATATGAATACGAAGTAATAACTTTTCGTATATATTTTTTATTGCTTATTGTATTGCAAAAGTTGTGGCAGCGTTATTTTCAGTTTGTAGACGAGGAACGAATGGATCTTTTGTTGGTTATTCGTCTCTTGATGCCAATTTTATTGAGATCTATTTTTTTTTGTTTTGTCTTTATTTCCGTATTGTTTTACAATATACTTTAAATACAAAATTGCCGTCCAATGTTCTACTAGTAAACATACATACATACATACTACATTAGTCAATTGTGTATGTGTGAATTTTGGCAATAAATATAGGGCCGTGAGTGGGCTAAATTTGTACGCGCTCTCACGGTCACCGATCTCAGAAAGAAGAGTTTTATTTGGAATCTACAGTCTACTACATCGAGGGAACCGACCGTCGGAACATTGGCTCGGAGAGTAGTCAATATCGTCTAAGGGACTTCAAGTCGACAATCTTTTTTTCAGATTCATGTTACATATTTGTTTAACTATTGGTTGAAGAAATTAATTAAAAATACAGAAATGTGATGCTTAATTCTTTATTATTTATCATTCTTTTAAGCATCATTTGCTCATCACACAATTACTGTATAAATATAAATATTGGTCCGTTTTCAAGCCGTGTCGTTTTGGTTCTTGTTATTCTTAGATTAAGTTCATTCGTTCTGTTCTTCTGACGATGCACTGACATCATCTTCTGCGGTTTTGTCTTCTTCGTCATCAGCTGTAAGCAAGAAAACATCTTTTGTTTGTATTCAAATATTTTTCATACAAAAAAAATTGGTCATAGTACTTAAAAACCGAATTCGTATTAAAACAGTTTATTACATAAGTTTAAACGCCTTGGAAACTAATTTGTAAAGCAAATAATTCTCACATTATAAAGATACAAAGCAGTCAATATTTAGATTGTGCTCTAAGCAAAACTTGTGCATTTCAAGATTTCCCCAATTTTCTAACTAAACTACACTTTTAGGGTCCGCTGGCATCATCTAAGGCTAGTTTAACTAAAGCTCAAACTCTTTTTCATTGCTGTTAATTGTTTGAATAGATCAAAGATAGAATGATTTCGTAACTTTTAGTTTACAGCTTTTATGACAGGTTAGGTTGTAAGTTAGTCTTGATAATGCAAGTTGACCTTAGTGAAGTCGAATCTTACACGCAGGGGGTGCCGGTACATATAGAAAATAGGCTTCCATCATCGAGGCTGTGGCATGTGCAAGCCTGGCATGCCTCATGGTACATGTCGCCGTCGTACTTGCACAGCTCTGACCCTATATACCCAGACCATTACTAACAATTTTACCATCTTGTTTTCAAAAGATACTGGTCGCTTGGTAAGCATTCGAAGAAGTTTATTGTCATGTATTAAACAAAACAATTTGAAAGATATTGTTATTCCAAGCCACAGTGGCTTGGAATAACAATATCTTTCATTTTAACAAGTCATTGTACAAGAAGTTGGCAAAGATTCTCTCAGTGACTGTCTGAATAAACATACTCACGATCAAAAGCAACGGAAAGTTTAAACTACTAATCTATTTACAAATCGTTTTCCAAGGAAGTTCTCAAGACGTTTGTGTACAAAAAATCCAATAAGTACTAGGCTCCAGCAAGGGATCCAATAGAAGTTTGATTAAATGGAATTTGCATGAGGCCCAAACGCCATCTGCTCTTATAATATATTTTTAATTTATGTCCCAAAAGTTGTCGGGGTCTACAGGGATTACCAGGATATCCTTGTTAAAATTATATGCGGGGTTTCCAAAATGATTTCCTTAGCAAAGTGTTGGGGTTTGGTGTTGACTTTGTAACTTTTTGTTACTTACCGGACTTGGCGCTTGCTGATGCGTGGGCGCCTGTGGACACGAATTAGAGAAATTAAATAGTAGAAATGAATTAAACATAATGATTTTCATTTGTCTTAATAAGTTTATGAGAAATGATTTGGTTTCTTTACAAAATAATTCTTGGGAAACCTGAATGAAATTACATCGAATGGCGGCTCTAAAAAGGTAAATTAACACTTACTAGCTGAAGCGTGGCTTTCAAACGAATATAACGTCTCAGGATGTAGTCCTGAAGAAAGTCCATTTCCTGGAAGTAGGCCGCCCGTTATGCTTGGCTTTGAATATAAGCTGCCGTAGAAGTTGCTTCCGCCTGTGTTAGCAATCGCGTTAGCACCAGCTTGAGCCAATCCTGATCCTGCGTTAGCATTTGCTGAAGCATCTGCAGAGGCCGATCCGCCACCGAAGCTGTTAGCTTGTGCACTTGCATCGGCTACGGCTGTCACGCCTCCCAGTCCTCCATATCCTGCTGGGCCATAACTTCCAGGGTAACCTCCACTACCGTAACTGTTTGCTTGTGCACTTGCATCGGCTGAGGCTGTCGTACCTCCTAGTCCTCCATATCCTGCTGGGCCGTAGCTACCAGGGTAAACTCCACTTCCATAACTGTTTGCTTGTGCACTTGCATCGGCTGAGGCTGTCGCGCCTCCTAGTCCTCCATATCCTGCTGGGCCGTAGCTACCAGGGTAAACTCCACTTCCATAACTGTTTGCTTGTGCACTTGCATCGGCTGAGGCTGTCGTACCTCCTAGTCCTCCATATCCTGCTGGGCCGTAGCTACCAGGGTAAACTCCACTTCCATAACTGTTTGCTTGTGCACTTGCATCGGCTGAGGCTGTCGCGCCTCCTAGTCCTCCATATCCTGCTGGGCCGTAGCTACCAGGGTAAACTCCACTTCCATAACTGTTTGCTTGTGCACTTGCATCGGCTGAGGCTGTCGCGCCTCCTAAACCTCCGTATCCTGCTGGGCCGTAGCTACCAGGGTAAACTCCACTTCCATAACTGTTTGCTTGTGCACTTGCATCGGCTGAGGCTGTCGCGCCTCCTAAACCTCCGTATCCTGCTGGGCCGTAGCTACCAGGGTAACCTCCACTTCCGTAACTGTTTGCTTGTGCACTTGCATCGGCTGAGGCTGTCGCGCTTCCTAAACCTCCGTATCCTGCTGGGCCGTAGCTACCAGGGTAACCTCCGCTACCATAACTGTTGGCCTGTGCGCTTGCATCAGCCGACGCCGACGCACTTCCTCCTCCGTATCCTGGTGATCCATAAGCACCAGGATACCCTCCAATACTTTGGCCGTATGGTTGGTAAGGATACCCTCCTGCACCACCACTGGCTACAGCATTCGCAATAGCTTCGGCGCTCGCTGACGCCGATCCGCCTCCAGAGTACAAGCTAGACGGCTGGTAAGGATATCCGCCGCTACCTGCTGGGTTAGGATGATACTGGCTATAGCCGCCATTGGAAGTGGCTACGGCAGAGGCTTCAGCACTGGCTGAAGCACTACCACTTCCGCCTGGATGTATTGGTTGGTACGGGCCGTATGAGTAAGGACTGCTTCCTCCGTTGGCGACGGCGTTGGCGCTGGCTTCCGCTGACGCTGATGCGCTTCCGGGCACTAGAGGGTAATATCCTATGTTGTTTGATGGAGTAACGTAGGGTAGAGCTGAAAAATACAATAAATATATGAATAATACGAAGATAAATATGGTGTTTTTGTGTTTGTGTATCTGTGCTCCGCTTTTGTCAAGGGATAAGTTTATAATCGTCTCTTTTTATAAATTGGTATTACGCCAGGTATCAAAATTGTCAAGCCATTGCCCTATGAAAGATGAAATAGTAAAACAAAACTATAGATTCTTGTCGATCTCGTCCGTGATTTTCCCAAAAACGGAGGAGAACCACAACAAAACAAAAAGTGCAATTACGAACAGCCCCTCAACAGTTATCAGGGGTGAGCGGATCCGATAAATGGCGACGAGGAAGCAATACACTTAGGTTGAGCGGTCAATCATTGGCGCATCGGTTTGCTCCCGATTGTTACGTTGATTGACCATTGATCGGGCTCGAGATATACGTGACCACAGTCGTGATGAAAGAGCTAGCTCACATATTCTATGTAACGTGTTTAATTAACACTTTGCAAGTTCTGTATTTACTTGGTTCACTCGTCTTTATAAGTATCTTACACTATACTGTTAACATGATGATTTAAAAGAAATGCGAACACACCCTTATTTTATTATGGTGCTTATTCAATTGCAGTTTAGTAAAGGCTAATAATAATAAACAAAAGCATACCAACAGCACTAAACATGTCCAATCGCAGCTGAACCGGTAAAGCCGAACAAATATTGATGGATGAAAATAGTATCGTAATCTTAATCGAATGTGATGGCTGATTCAACCTAGCCCCGACCGTTGACAATCCCCTTATTGCGTCCTCCTGACAAAACTCTCCGAAATTGGACAGTCGAAATTCGCGTTTTAACGGCACCTGAGTCGATGGCGCATTTTTACAACAATTCTGACGTACATGTCTCCTCGTAAATTTTTAGTATATCGCTGAGGGTTTTAGAGCAGGTGTTTGTGGACGCCAATAAATGTTTTTATTTTCCATGACGCGGACCGCTCCAGTATGTTTATTACATACATTCGGGACGGTTAAAGTGGCGTTGGGAGAGTAAAATTTGAAGTTGAATTAACTTTTTTGATGGTAACGCTTTTGTTTGGAGTAGTAACTGTTCATGACTAATGGAAGAGTACTAGAAGAAACTAAAGTAGACTTTTATCAGGTTACAGTTTACAGTTACTTTTTAATAATTATAGTTCACCCCACATTTTCCCTTTCCGCAAACTTTTCAAACTTGCAAAAGCAAAATTCTCTTGCATATGCAACTTTGCAATCACGTATCGCGTATTGAAAACTTCATAAATATCGACACGTTTTATATATTCCGAAGTTAAATTAACATACCGACGTTCAGGTGTGCAGGTGACTCGAATTCGCTGCGAAATAGTATTTTACAAAAATACTGTTTCAGCTTCGATTGCTATTGAAAATGTGGTTGGCTTTTGAGGACTAAGAATTTCTAGCTCTAGATGTTGGGGTTTGATTTGTGTAGTGTTGTATTAAAAAGTATAAATACATTGATTTTACGTACGCGTTGGTGCTTCTCCTGGGCCTAGAACAAAAAATAATCAACTTTTAAAAAGAGCACAACTGACATAGATTTTCTAGCAAACAAGGAATTATGATCATAAAAATCTTTAACAAACTATTCAGTCTCAATTTGCTTACATTAACCTACCCAAGTGTGTCAAAATATCCCAAAAGATTTAAACGACCAATATAATGTCGTGCAAATGTGATAAAAAGGGGAAGGTCGATGGCACCTCGCCTTATAATGTTTTATGATAAATATTTTTTCAAAAATAATTTCGAAATGAAATTAGAACTAGAACATAGTAATGAACTTACAGCAAGACTTCTTGGTGAAGCAGTTGACCTCGATGATGATCCTGCTTTGGCTGTAGCTCTCGCTGCAGACGCAGACTTGACACTCGTCCCATGGGTGTTGGAACGGCTGGTTCGGGGTGTAAGGCCGGCACGATTCGTCTGTTAGCAGAAAATGACTATAAATTTTGAATAATAACACGAATTATTTTACTGTGTGAGATGGAGTCTAATCTCTATGAGATGGTGGTCACATAGACGTTATCTTTGAGGTAATTTTTATTTAATCATATTGTTTGATCTTGTTTTGGTTACTTCGCTTTCGTCATACATTATGACAAACAAACACGATCCAGAAAGATATTTGATAAATGTCCAATATTTTAATGATAATGACTTGAAAATAAATAAAAGTATTAATTTCTGCCAGAGATAGATAATATCACGTTTCATAATAGTAAGTCAATCAGTAACTAATTGAATGATACCTTATCTATCACAAAGACCCTTTGAATAAATAATCACATAATTATAAAAATGAGATTATAAAATAAACTTACGTGGACTAGGTCCTGGTAAGGGTGACACATCTGGATTAGGCAGAGAAAGTATCAATTATTTCATTAATAAGTAAAAACGTTATAATTAGATTGTTAAAAAATGTAAGTATATTTAAAAATAAATTAAACTATATTTAGAAAACTAACTAAAAAGCTTAAAATAACGCATTTGAACGCACATCATGATTATTTTCTCGACTAGACTCTTAATGTTTTTTTTATCTTCTAAATTAAAGGCAAATAATTTATTTAATCTTTTAGTTACCTTCTTGTAGGCTTTCATGTGTTTTAGTTAGTATCTCAAAAAATACCTGACTGATTTTGATGAAACTTACATCGTACCCTAAGTTGGAATATACCTCATTGAACTAAATAAGAATCATCTCGCTATGACTTCTTATTTCGAGAAATCCGTTGACAAACACAAACATACATACACTAAGAAATTTTGCTCACGTGTTGGCAAAACCAACATACTCAAATATTATTCAATTCTAGCGATATCACATACGTACAGGTAGAATTGATAACCTCCTTTTTATGTCAGTAAAAAGTAGAAAGTATTTTATATTATTATATTACGTACTTGGTCCTGGATAAGGTACTAAATCAGGTGTTGGAGGCCAAGGTTCTGGAAGAAAAAAATAATTCGTATGTATAATAAAAAGTGGCACAAAACAAATGTCTGAAATCAATGGTATATCTAGAGAAAACAACAAATTGAACGTATTTAAGTAAATGGTGATGTTAATATTACAAAATAGAAAGATGCATTATTTCGCTATCAACCAATTTTGGCATGCTATGTCTGTTTTGTATTAAAATGTTGTGATTAGTTTGTGGGAATCGTTGAGCTGACGTTTATTTGTGGTGTATGTATAAGTTATAGAATCATGTCTGCAATTGTAAGTAAAGTAATTGTAATTGAAAAATTGTAAGTTGGATGTGAATAAAATGTTCTTACGTGGTCCTGGGTAGGGGCCGGGGCCTGGGTAAGGGCCTGGGCCTGGATAGGGCCCGGGGCCTGGGATAACGTCAGGTGATGGAGGCCATGGTTCTACAAAAAAATCTTTGTGTGCGTGTGTGTGGATATTGAGGTATAACATTACGATTTTCATATTGTAATATTATGTATTTAAATCTTTTCCCTTACGCTGAGTATGCGATTATTACATTCAGTTAAGTGTTGTGATTGTTTAGTGTTAAGAAACGTCACTCCTGTCGTTAAAATAAACGTTCGACAAATTTAAAGTATGTCAGGCATTAAAGGTCTTACGTGGTCCTGGGTACGGGCCGGGGCCTGGGTAGGGACCGGGGCCTGGGATTACATCAGGCGATGGAGGCCATGGTTCTACAGAAAATGGTCATCTTTGTATTCCTTTGTGTAGATATTGAGGTATAATTATGCACATAATTCTCAAAGGCTAAGCAGATTTTTGACCTTGATCTTCTTGATGAATATCTGCTTTGCCTATTTACTGTCGTCTCAAAAAGGTTTAGGTCATATTTCTTAGGGGAAACCTTTAGTAGGCAGCTAGTTCGCTAGCTGCATGCATTAAAAAAATTACAGCAAAGCGCTTTGTGCATCTGGTGATTCTATAATCAACGTTTGACAGATGTTCGAGAAATTAAATATTTAGATTCGTCAAAAATCCATCGTGGTTCATGACTAGGGGCTGAGAATAACGTCTGGTTCTCGAATACTAATCGTTTGTGTGTTATATTTTCTGTAAGTATTGTGTTAAGTAGGTTAGCTTTGAGGATTATCAATTGTAATCATCACATATTGGTATGTGAAATAATTATAATCAATATTTGAGAAATTGACAATGTGATGTGAATGTAAAAATCTTACGTGGTCCTGGATAGGGTCCTGGGCCCGGATAGGGGCCGGGGCCTGGGATAACATCAGGAGACGGAGGCCACGGTTCTATAAAAAATATGTATCCGTGTGTGTGGAGATATGTAGGTACTGTTATGTATTTAAATCAGTTTTCCAAACGCTGATGACGTAATTGTTACATTCAGTTATGTGTTGGGTGTTAAGCTGTTTACAATCAACGTTCAACAAATTAAATGTATGTCAGGTATTCTATGTCTTACGGGGATAAGGGCCTGGGCCTGGGATTACGTCTGGTGATGGAGGCCATGGTTCTATAGAAAACAAATAATCATGTTTGTATTGGTGATTGTTGAGTTACTGTATGATGTAATTTAATAATTTTCTGAACGTTGAGCGTGTGATTGTCACATTCAATGTGCTTTCAAGTGTTATTAAAATTAACACTTCGATACTTTCATGTTGAAAGTCAACGTATGAGAAATTGTATGTGTAATGAAAATAAAATGTTCTTACGTGGTCCTGGGTAGGGGCCGGGGCCTGGAGTTACGTCGGGCGATGGAGGCCATGGTTCTATAAAAACACAAATCTGTTTTGTACACTTATCCGTGTAGGAGTATATCTTTATAATATCATTTTATATTTTTATTAGTTTCAGGAACGCTACTTTTTAAATTAATATATAACAGACGTTGTCAAGTATAGTGCTTATTTAGTAGACTGGTATATTTGAATTGTTCTGTGAAATGAAAACTTATGTTCGAGAAATTGTATGTGTGATGTGTAAACAATGATCTTACGTGGTCCTGGGTAGGGGCTGGGGCCTGGATAGGGCTCGGGGCCTGGGATAACATCAGGAGATGGAGGCCATGGTTCTATGGAAAACGGTATACCTTGTATTTGTTTGTGGAGATATGTAGGTATGGTTATGTATTTAAATCAGTTTCCTAAACGGTGATAACGTGAGTACAACATTAACGTTTCACAACGTCCTTATAGTCCTTATTGTTTTATGTCCAATACTTAATACGAAATGAAGTTCCATATTAAATTATTAATTGGTTAGTTCTTATTTGACAATGGTGAAACTGGCTGTGTTAAAGTGCTTGAATGGTTGTTGTTTAAAAACAACACTCGTGTATTATATAAACAATCAATATCCGAAATAAATTATTATGTCAGGTATTAAATGTCTTACGTGGTCCTGGATAGGGGCCTGGGCCTGGGATTACGTCAGGTGATGGAGGCCAAGGCTCTTTAAAAATATAAACACATTTATTAGCAATGCCTGACAGCCATTGACATGTAAGTTAGAGTGAATGTATTTTTTAATCAATTTTAAACGCTGATAATATGGAGGAAGGTGGACTTGTTACAATGTTTGAAGTGTCGTGATCGGTAAGTGATTCTGAAATGTCATTTCTGTGATTTTATTTTGATTTATTTTAAACTAAATTTTCAAGAACAAGAATCTTGATAGAGGAATTTGATAGATGCTCAAAATTATGGGGGGTGATGATGGCTATGGTTTTATAGAAAACAGATATCTTATTCTGGTATTGGTAATTGTTGAGATATTGTTTATAAGTTATTATAATTTTCCCAAACACAGTGTGTGATTGAAACATAAAAGCTTTCAAGTATTGTGAAAAGACAGCGTTAAAAATTGTCCTATGATATTTTCATGTTGGTCTGTGAATTGAAAACCAATGTTTGAGATAAGGTGGTTGTAATGAGAAGTGAATGTTCTTACGTGGTCCTGGGTAGGGGCCGGGGCCTGGAATTACGTCAGGTGATGGAGGCCACGGTTCTATACAAACATATATTTTTTAAACTTTTGTCTGTGTTGGCTGGTGTAAATAATAATAATATTTTTATCATAAGATTTTAAACATAGTTGCATTTTTAAACTAAACTTCACAATTTAACGGGATTTTATGACACTTTCACTTTTTTTAAAGGTAAAAATTGTATTATTATTAGTAATATTTTTATCAGTTTCCCGAACGCTGATTTTGTAATTGACATGGTACAGATGTTGTCAAGTGTAGTGATCGATTGGATAGTAGTAGCATAGAGAAAATAAATAATATTGTAAGTTGCCTTTCCGCGATATTTAATTATTACTGTGAAGTAAAAATCAATGTTCGGGAAATTGGGGCTTTGTGAAGCAATAAAGATCTTACGTGGACCTGGATAGGGACCCGGACCTGGATGAGGGCCCGGTCCTGGATGGGGGCCTGGCCCTGGGTATACGTCTGGTGACGGAGGCAATGTTTTTATGAAAAATATTAAATCATCTATCAGCTATGCCTCCATATTAAAAGAAACACTATGTTAAATTTTAATCGGATTCCCGAATAAACGTGTGTCTGCTGAGTAACGAGTTATATTGTTTGTCCAGTATTGTCATTGATTGAGTCATTTATGTAATTTTGATTGTAAAAAATAACATTTTACCTAATATTTTTATATTCATGTATGACTTTCGTATCGTCTCTTTCATGTGTCTGTATTTGACTGGAATAAAGAATTGATTTGAAATGTGAGATGTAAGGCCCAAATGATTAATATTTGTAAAGCCATTAGCCGCAAAATCAAATCCGTAACTTTTTGAACCACTACCTAAAGTCTCTCTCATCTCCTCTGCCTGTATTGATTGAATTTATTCAGATGTACAGAAGTACTTCTGCATAGAAATGCAAAACTAAAGAACTTACCACACTGTGGATTTGGGAAGCAAATCACTTCTCTGGCATCGTATACGGATGGCACGACGCATTTACATAACTGGCACACGTCATATGGATTTTGGAATATCACATCCAATGAGTAATATTCACAATGCCGTGCTGGGGACCAGAAATGAGAAAAAAGATAAATTGGCTCAAAACATTCAGGGATCGTATCTTTAACCTCTTGCCTATAAACTTTATTTTTATTACCGACTTCAATATAGGAGGTAAATAATTCGAGTTGTATGCATGTGATATTGTTGGAATGGGATCATTTGAGTAAAACTATCTAGTAAGCTTCTAAACACATACTTTATTTTAAGTTTCGTAAGTTTGTGTATGTTTGTATGTCTGTATGTTTGTCTATGGATTTCTCGGAAACGAAAAGTGATATCGATATGTTTTTTTGAGTTCAGTCAGATAAAATATTGTAACTAAGGTACCGTGCAAACTTTGTCAAAATTGTTTGTGTAGGTTTCGAGATTAGTAAATTTTCCTTTTTTAAATATTTATTATCACAAATTTTTTGTTTTAGATAGATATCAATAAATGTGTCTTACCAAGATCTGGGTGCACCGCTAAAAAATAAAAATAATTTTTTTCAAGACCGATTTGGTTTCTATAGAATTTAATTATAAAACAATTTTGGGGTGAATAGAAGAAATTTCAATTGTTTGTGTTTAAAAAAACTCAAATTAAAATGAAACTTACGAGGTGTCGGTTCCGGGGGTGTTGGCGCTAAAATATAGGAATATCAACTTTAAACCATTTTTATCGGTATTTATATAGAAAAAAAAATTTAAGAACAATATTTCTGAATAAAATCTTAATGGTATTATTGCCATTCACAATCTTTTTTAAGTTAATAAATGAATACATAAAGTATTACCATTTTCATTTCTATCATTGGACAAAGGAACTGATTAAGAGAATTTTAAAGCTATATTAGCAATAGTCGTAATTATAGTTTGATAAACATCCATATTTTTTACATATATTGGTTAGATAGCATCCTAAAACTCCTATATTAAATGATGAAAATACTTGTTAAATGATATCATAAATGAGGTACATGGTATAGCAATACCATATAAAACTATCTTAATGTTAGTGACGATAGAAAGTGAAAGCAATATTAATATTAATATCAATATTCATACTGACTTGGTTCGGGTGGCGGGGTCGGTACTGTCAAATAATTATTCATTAGTGTTTGACTGCTCGCGTCTGAATTTCTATGCTCATTCTTTGCTCTGTCATCATTTGCTATGGGAGTGTATATTTTTAATTAATTTTTGCTTTTACTAATAGTCCTCAGAAAAATAAATAACCTTTACTCAGATGATTTAATTAATTCTTAAGAATTTTGAAATTCGGAATGAGTATCCCTCAATTTTATATGTCTCTATACACAATATACAGGAAATATTATACTTACAGCATTGAGGGTTAGGGAAGCAGACTAGCTCCCTACTCTTATCCAATGTGTAAAATAGAGGTGATATGCATTTACACAGTTGGCACACGTCGTATGGATGAGGGAATATAACATCCAACGGGAACTGATCGCAAAGAGGTACTGGGAACAGACAATTATAATGCTTTGAAATGAATTATTTAAAGACATAATTTCTACAAGTACCTTAATTTTCGAAGTTGGTTGCGACGAAATTATAATGGATGAAAGAACTGCCATTACAGACATACGATTGAATTGTCTTACTAATATAAAATAGTCTCTCATATTACATAGTCGTCGTTCTGCTTCCAAGAAAATATTTTCAATGTAAACTCTGCTTTATTGCGGTTTATTTATCAATAACATAGTCTAATGTATTATAATACAGACATACTATACCTTTGTTTTCAGCTATATTTAAAAATAGAGTGTAATAATATGTAAAGATTCAAACAGACAAACAATATACTTACATGGCATCGGTTCTATGTTCGGCGCTATAACAGAAAGTAAACAATGTCATGTTACTGAATTGATGACATGTTCAAATGATAAGTTATATTGCAATATTCTTCTGAAGTATATTCCGTTACTGAATAAGTAAAGTTAACGAATATGTAGATTTTTATAAATAATGAATATAATTATAAAAACTATGGCCTAACTTACGTATTGGTATCGTATCTGATGGCTGTAAGACTAAAAGACGAAAAATAGTATTTAGTTTTAGTTTTTTCTTTCGATTATCAAAAGAAGTATGATGAAAGGTTTATACTTTTACTATTTACTTTGTCTATTTTTAAATATTATTATAATCATTGCATGCTACCCTAAGTAAATATGTAAAAGCGATATTTTATAATTCAAATTCATCATTATTTTGTTACTAATGCCACATCAGTTACTATGACTTATCAGATAAATTGTTGATTTCGTCATCAACTTACTTAACGTGGGAAATTACTTACCACATCCAGGATTCTCTTGGCACGTGATCTTAATGTCTACCTGTCCCAATAAGTCTGGGACTTCTCGGCAGACGCAGATCTGGCATGGGTTCAGAGGATTTTGGAAGTATGAGTTTGTGGGCAGTGGAGCACAGGTTGCTGTGAAAAAACGAATTTTTGGAAAGATTTTTGAGGATCGTCAAAAACCTGTCCCGAGGTATTTTATCAAGTGGCAATTGAAATGAAATTGTGTGGTTGTGTGTGAATCATAATTCCTCGTGTAACTTTTAGAAATATGACTTAAGTAATTTCTGAGCTAAAGAGGAGAGCAGTAATTTTGTGTGATAATTATAAAATATATTTGTACTTACCAGTTGAGGGTGCTGGCGGAGGGGGTGGAGGAGGTGGTAGTGGTGGGAATGGAGGTGGGGTTGGTGGTAGTGGAGGCGGAGGAGGGGGTGGTGGCGGTGGTGGCGGTGGCGGTGGTGGCGGTGGTGGCGGTGGAGGCGGCGGTGGAGGTGGCGGTGGAGGGGGTGGTGGTGGTGGTGGTGGTGGCGGCGGTGGTGGAGGCGGAGGTGGCGGCGGCGGAGGTCTCTGGCAACCTCCGCAGCTAGCACACACCGCGCTTAGGTCATTTAGACACACGCAGACCATGCATTCGTACCCATACCCCCAGACGTAATGCAGCTCACCAACCCTCGAACAATACACCTGAGCTCCTGTAAAGATTATAAAAAAATATCCAACAACAATCATTAGTGATATCGCAAGCTATAAGCACTTCTATATCTCGTTGTTTTTACTGCAGAAGCTTCAATAATAGAATAAAACACTTACCAGGTATAAGTTGTGGTTGTATGTATTCATGGTATGGGATTACCCTCGAAAAAACATCTAAAAGTGAAACATAAATAAAAAGGTTCAAAATTTACTCTTACTTCAAGGATATGAGATGTGTGTTTAATATCACCTGTTACGGTAAATAAGGATTTGAGTCTTTTCTCTTGAAAGGTAGCCTTGAAAGGTCCAGAAGCTCAACTGCCATCGTGTCACACTTACGCTACGTTTAATTAAAACACATTGTTTTGAATGGTAAAATTTATTTTTTAAAACAGAAAAAACACACACTTAACTGTTGATCAGTATAAGTACTTACTTGCACCGGATTCAGCCACAGCGTTTGCGTTAGCGCTTGCGGATGCCGAGCTAGAGTCTCCTCCGGGCGAAAGAGGGGATAGCAGTGGGCCGTAACCGCCTCCGTTACCGCCTTGAGCGTTGGCAGAGGCTTCTGCCTGAGCGGAAGCTGAGCTACTTCCGCCTCGTCCTCCAAGAAGCAACGGTCCCGGTCCTGGGAGAATCGATGGATTCGGGCCATAACCTCCTCCTGAGGATATAGCGTTAGCAATAGCTGAGGCTTCAGCTGATGCAGAACCTCCTGTTGGACCGTATGGAAGTATGTATGGCGAGTATCCTCCTCCTCCACCTATCAAAGATTGAGCTTTAGCACTGGCTTCTGCTATCGCTTTAGCAGAGCTGCTTCCGCCGTATCCGGGTATGATGTAGGGGCTCGGTCCGGGCAAGATCGACGGGGTTGGTGTGGGCAGGATCTGCGGTATTGGGTACGGAGACGGCGCTGGGCCATAGCCTCCTCCTGAGGCTATTGCGTTAGCGATAGCGGAAGCGTCTGCTGATGCAGATCCTCCTCCGGGACTATATCCTGGAATATACGGGCTCGGTCCGGGCAAGATTGACGGGGTTGGTGCGGGAAGTATGGACGGCGTTGATGGGGGCAGAATATGCGGTATCGGGTACGGAGACGGTGTTGGGCCGTAGCCTCCTCCTGAAGCTATTGCGTTAGCGATAGCGGAAGCGTCTGCTGATGCAGATCCTCCCCCGGGACTATATCCTGGAATATACGGGCTCGGTATTGGTAAGACAGACGGTTTTGGTGTAGGTAGAATAGACGGTATCGGGTACGGAGAGGGTGCTGGGCTGTATCCGCCTCCTGAGGCTATTGCCTTAGCGTAAGCTTCGGCTGATGCAGAAGCTCCTGAAGGCCCGTATGGAATTATGTACGGTGAGTATCCTCCTGCTCCTCCGGCGGCATGCGCTGCAGCATATGCTTGTGCTGCGGCCTGCGCCTGCGCTTGAGCAGCGGCTTCAGCTGCGGCCTGAGCTTGAGCTGCGGCTTGTGCTTGAGCTTTTGCTTGGGCTATGGCTTGAGCTTGTGCAGCTGCTTGGGCTTGGGCTTGAGCTTCGGCTATGGCTTGAGCTTGAGCTATGGCTTGTGCTTGAGCTTGAGCTATGGCCTGAGCATACGCTTGAGCCTGAGCTGCAGCTGCAGCCTGAGCCTGTGCTTGGGCGATGGCTTGAGCTCGGGCTTGAGCGATGGCTTGAGCTTGTGCTTGTGCTTGAGCGGCCGCTTGGGCTGCAGCTTGTGCTTGTGCAGCGGCTTGAGCTTGAGCTTGTGCAATGGCTTGAGCTTGCGCTATGGCTTGGGCTTCAGCCTGGGCCTGGGCTATGGCTTGAGCTTGCGCTTGAGCGGCCGCTTCGGCTTTAGCCTGGGCAATTGCTTGTGCTTGTGCTTGAGCTGCTGCTTCGGCTTGGGCCTGGGCGATGGCTAGAGCTTGCGCTTGAGCTGCTGCTTGAGCCTGAGCCTTGGCCTGAGCATATGCTTGAGCTTGAGCTTGCGCTTGTGCTGTTGCTTGGGCCTGAGCTTGAGCAAGGGCCTGGGTTTGTGCTTGAGCGGCTGCTTGTGCTTGCGCTTGGGCTATGGCTTGAGCTTGAGCTTGGGCTTGAGCGGCGGCTGCTGCGGCTTGAGCTTGGGCTTGGGCAGCAGCTTGGGCTTGAGCTTGGGCAGCAGCTTGGGCTTGAGCTTGGGCAGTGGCCTTAGCCGCGGCGTATGCTGCGGCAGAACCACCTCCGGGTGTAATGTAAGGACTGGGTCCTGGGTACGGTCCGTAACCACTACCTTGAGCGGAGGCCTGCGCACTTGCTTCGGCCTGAGCTGAAGCAGATCCTCCCGCAGGTGAGTATCCTGCTGGCTGCAACAATGGTACTCCGTATCCTCCACCGCCTCCTTGAGCTAGAGCTTGAGCACTGGCTTCAGCTGAAGCTGATGCAGATCCTCCACCTACAGGGCCGTATCCTCCTGGGCCGTACAACAAGCCACCGCCTCCTCCATTGGCGTTGGCATTGGCATTAGCTATAGCGTTCGCAGACGAGCTAGATCCAGGTCCGTACGAAGGGAATGGCGAGTATGGGTAGCTGCTGCCGCCTCCGGCGCTGCTAGTAGCTTTCGCAACGGCATTCGCGTTAGCCGCAGATCTGGACAGAGCTGCAGAGTATCCTGGACCAGTAGCTGTAAGGGTTTGGTAGGACCCATTTTCATCTTCGTAGCTGTCTTCATTGTATGAACGGTTGCTGTTCTCGCCGTCGTCGCTCGATCCCGTTGATCCGTATGTCGAGGTCAGTTGGACGTTGCGGCCAGGGGAACCTTTGACAGCGCTGTAAGAGCCAGACCTTGCCACATGCGCTTTGAGCTTCGGATGAACCTTCTTTAGACCATTTCCGTAACCACTCGACTCGTACGAACTATCATCATCGCGTGTTTGACTATTTCCAGAGCCGTACCCTTCAGAGTCATCTAGGTCAGATTGAGCTGAAATAGAAAAACACAAACACTTTTACATCACCACTACACTGCACACCGAAATCAATTTTAAAAATATAGTATTATGACGCGTAATTATAGTTTAATGAAATATTTGACGTACCTTTAATATCTAAATATGTAGAAATTTTTGCGCGTTTAATAAAATACTACTTTTGAACTTAATTCTACTTATTATTTCTATAACAATAATGCGATTTATTGTTAACTTACCAGGGCTGAGATCTTGTTCGGCTGTGGTGGTAGATTGCAATAAGGCCAGGAGGGCTAGCCCCCAAATGATGGCCTTCTGCATCCTTATTCAGCGGCTGGCTACTCTAATACATAAAACCTTTTACCAGCCTTCGAAAGCCTGAACTTAATGCTCCATCTCAACCGCTGCCCCCTTTTAAACATTCCCTAATGCGGTGTGAAAATTGTTTCTCTATGATTTATTATCGTAGCAATCTTATACGATTTTGAAACGCCATGTTTTTCGATTCGTCCCAGTACAATTAGATGTCAATTTGTATTTGATTAATTGAAAAAATATCAAGTGAATTTACATCATGCGAATCGTTTAGTATATTCCTGGAGATCCTCAGTGTGTTTGTGGGATTAAATATAATTATTCAGTTAAAGCATTATTGAGGTTATTTTTCATTTATTATTTTCAAAAATGTCTTACATTCGTATTGTGTTACTTTTGTTTTGAGTCTGTGTTGCTTTCTTTCCATGAGAAATATTTATAATACTATTTTGTATTTTTTTCATATAATGCACGAGTAAAGATATCGCTGGTTACCATAATAATATTGACCCCTGTTCATTCAACCGTGATGTTCATTACATTCAATCTTTGATATAAACGCAATGAATTGATTTCTCGGTTTGGTTTCCTGCTACTTTTGTGCGAACATATGCAGAAACAATACTATATTCAAATCTTAACCCAAAGATTACTTCATAATAATAAAGTTATTTTAGTATCTTAAACCCTCACGGATGTGTGTATCAACATTCTTTTGTTACGCGACTTACGGCGGCCTTTCGATCCCTGAGCGTTCCAAACAGTTAGATAATAATATATGGACAGTTTAAATCATTAGTCAATTTAAGATTTATTATAATACGAACATTTTAAAAAGATATTATAAGTGACTGTTGACACATCATTGTGAAATCCCACACACAAATACAAATATATCGCTTTGTGATGTTATTTTGTAGGCTACATAGTCACTTTTTTTTGGGGCCAAAACCGCGGAGAATGCTAGTATGTACTCAACTATGTATCATACGCGTGTCGTGTGATATGTGTAGTAATTTGATTATACATATTAACCTCTACTTTTATTGCAACTGTATTAATCATTGATTTATTACAGCTGTAAGTTTAAGGTCGTATAAATTTAACTTAGGGTTCAAACTTGATATCGCCGTATTGGAATTCGGTGTCATGTTAAAATCAAGTTTAAATAGTATTTGTTGATCCTGCTTGATTGTGATCAAAGTGTAGAAGTAACTAAAAACAGTATAGACAGGACTTCTTAGTATGGGAATAGAAATAAAAGTACATGAGTATCCCACTACAATTTTAATTTTTATATAAAAGTGTGAAGCTTACTTTACTGTCGTTTTCTAATGCTCAAATTAAAACTAAACTGATCAGATCCGATGTTCCGGCTTTGTCATTAAGGAGATCATTGTGATGTAATTCATGGTGCTCTGAAACAAAAATAAATAAATTGTAAATTATACGTAACGAATCAAAACATAGGATTTTATAATATGCAATCAAAATCAAACATTTTCTGTGATTACTTTTTGTAATATTTTTTTAACGGCCAAATTAATATTACTCAATAAAACCTAGTATTAATATCTTAAAACTATCTAGGTCTTTGAGCAATCAGAGATACTTACAAGTTTTCACTCGGCGTGGTCTTCTATGCGAGCTAGGCGCGGAGAGAATCTGGGGCTCACGCTGCGCTTGACCCTGACTTCCTCCGAGGCCTCAGCGTCCTCCGCCGCGCTTCTGTACAGGCCTCCAGCGCCAGCATGGGCGAGCGCGTTGGCGTGAGCGGACGACGATCCGCCGAAGCCGCCAGTATGAGCCGAGGCATCAGCCTGCGCGTTCGCGGAACTGCCACCTAGACCACTGAGACCTCCCAACCCCAGTCCACCCCATCCTCCAGCGTTAGCTTGCGCATCAGCCTGAGCTTGGGCTTGAGCGGAACCACCTCCAAGTCCTCCTAGGCCACCGTAGGCTCCCGCGTTTGCTATTGCGTCAGCCTGCGCATTAGCGGATCCGCCTCCAAGTCCTAGACCACCGTAGCCTCCCGCGTTCGCCAACGCGTCAGCATGCGCATTTGCAGAGCCGCCGCCGAGTCCTCCGAGACCTCCATAGCCTCCTGCATTCGCTAGCGCGTCAGCCTGTGCACTAGCGGAGCCGCCTCCAAGTCCTCCTAGACCACCATAGCCTCCTGCGTTCGCTAGCGCGTCAGCGTGCGCATTTGCGGAGCCGCTGCCGAGTCCTCCTAAACCACCCCAACCTCCTGCGTTGGCTTGGGCCTCGGCCTGAGCCTGGGCTTGAGCGGAACCGCCTCCGTAACCGCCGAGGCCTCCTAGACCTTGAGCTTGAGCTTGGGCTTGTGCTATGGCGTCTGCGTAGCCACCGCCGAGACCTCCAATACCACCGAGCCCGCCAGCTTGAGACTGAGCTTGTGCTTGTGCCTGTGCTTGTGCTAGAGCATCACTGAGACCGCTAATAGCACCGCCTTGAGCCTGCGCTTGGGCTTGGGCTTGAGCTTGAGCCAGAGCGTCTCCGTAGCCACCGCCAAGTCCACCTAGTCCTTGTGCTTGAGCCTGCGCTTGAGCTTGAGCCAATGCGTTTCCGTAGCCACTGCCGAGTCCTCCAGCTTGAGATTGTGCTTGGGCCTGGGCCTGAGCCTGAGCTAAAGCGTCGCCAAAACCGCCGCTAGCACCGCCTTGAGCCTGAGCTTGGGCTTGAGCTTGAGCTTGAGCTAGAGCATCTCCGTAGCCACCACCGAGACCTCCTAGTCCTTGTGCTTGAGCCTGTGCCTGAGCTTGTGCTTGAGCCAAAGCGTTGGCGCCTCCGTAGCCACCGCCGATTCCCTCGAGTCCTTGAGCTTGAGCCTGAGCTTGAGCTTGTGCTTGAGCCAAAGCGTCAGCGCCTCCCCATCCTCCGTTTCCTGCTGCTTGGGCTTGGGCTTGGGCCTGTGCTTGAGCTAATGCGTCAGCGCCTCCCCAGCCGCCCTGTCCACCGGCTTGCGCCTGGGCTTGTGCCTGAGCTTGAGCTAGAGCATCTCCGTAGCCACCACCGATTCCTCCGATGCCACCGATACCCTGCGCTTGAGCCTCAGCTTGAGCCTGAGCCTGCGCCTGAGTGGAGCCGCCTCCGTAACCGCCGATGCCTCCTAGACCTTGAGCTTGTGCTTGGGCTTGGGCTTGAGCTAAAGCGTTAGCGCCGCCCCAGCCTCCCCCGAGACCACCGAGACCCTGTGCCTGAGCCTGAGCTTGAGCTTCAGCCAAAGCGTTAGAGCCTCCCCATCCTCCGTTTCCTGCTGCTTGGGCTTGGGCCTGTGCTTGAGCTAATGCGTCAGCGCCTCCCCAGCCGCCCTGTCCACCGGCTTGGGCTTGAGCTTGAGCCTGTGCCTGTGCGATGGCATCGGCGCCACCCCATCCTCCAAGACCGCCAAGACCTCTGATACCTCCGGCACTCGCTGCGGCTTGCGCTTTCGCAATAGCTTCCGCGATGGAAGAACCTCCGAGTCCTAAAGCGTGAGCTTGGGCAAGAGCGTTCGCGATGGCAGATCCGCCGAGTCCTTGAGCGTGGGCTTGAGCCAAAGCGTCGGCGACGGAGCCGCCGAGTCCTTGGGATTGAGCGTGTGCGAGAGCTTGAGCTAGAGCAGAGGCGCTGCCGCCTGCTCCGGAGGCTTGCGCGTTGGCGATGGCCTCAGCGAGGGCCGATGCGCCGGAGAGGCCTCCGTAGGCGCCAGCGTTGGCTGCGGCGTTGGCGCTGGCATCAGCACCGCCCCATCCGCCGTTAGCAATAGCGTTGGCAGCTGCGTTAGCGTTGGCACTGGCTCCACCGATGTCTGAAAACGATAAATAATCAATTAAAGCTACATCAGTATGCTGGGACTCAATGTTGTATTTAGTTGTATAAACTAAGTCTTTTATGACAGTCTACTATCAAGTAGAGTTATGATAATGATACATTAATCAATAAAACAATAATTAAAACATTTATCTCATCTGGTGTTGTTTCACTCACATGGTCCAGGAACCGGGCCTGTAAAAATCGTTCTGTTAGTCAAAACTTCCTCTTTTCATTATTTAGTTTGTAACATTATTTCGTTTATCAATATTAACTTACCAATCCCGCATCCAGGAATAGTCTGTGTTTCAAGGAAGACGTAGTTGTACTTAAGCTTGCAAATGTGGATGTGGCACACGTCTCCAGGCGTCTGGAATGGCGTCAGTGGCTTGTGTCCTCTGCAGATAGGATCTGAAAGAAATTACACATTTGTTTACATGTAAATCTATTTATTTATATTTTCGTATGATAAAGATTAATATTTTTGAAAAGGTATAGGTCAGTCATAGGTCATCTCAATTTCGAAGGTATTGTCACCTTTGTACCAAATCATATGAGGGATGACCCCTTCATATTTTTAGGTTTTTGCAGTGGCACTTTTGATTTTCAAAGTAATACTCACTGACGTAGATGATGACTGGCACTGGGTAGTACTTGGTTCCTAAAAAATAAATGCACAGATCAGTCACATTTTTTTAATGTAAGGGTGAATGCTGTTTCAAGCGGTTATGTAAATTGTATTGACAGAACTGTATTATTAGAGAAAGCAGCAGATAAAAGAAAAACAGTCCTTATATTTGACATTTCTCTTTTATTATATCAACATAATAATAATGAAATTTAAAAAATACTGTCGTCAAATAATTTAAAATGAAAGCAACTTACTGGGTACTAAAACTGGAATCAGTCTGTCCTTTCCGGGGACAGGTATGTATCGGTTGTACGGTACTGGTACTGGGTATGAGGGTCCAGGTACCGGTATTGGTACCGGGATCTTTCTTTCGGGCCCTGGAACGGGAACTGGTCTCGCTATCGGGTAGGGGATGAGTTTAGGGGGTGATGGTACTGGGTAGGGTCTGTTGACGATGTACGGTACTTTCTCTGGGTAGGGTACAGGGATGCTCGGCCCACGGATGTAGATCTTCTGTGGTGGCGATGGTACAGGGATTGGTACTGGTACCAACACGCGTTTTCCTGGGACCGGTACAGGTACTGGGTAGGGCCTGGGTGGGCCTGGAATCACTATTGGAGGTGGGCCTAAAAGGAATGATTTTTCATCAGTTTCTGTCACGTACATTATAGCTTGATCATGTTCAATTTCAACTATACTCAGACTTTGATATACTTACATATCCCTCCAGGGATCCAAGGTGACGGCCTTGGTGATGGTGGTGGCGATGGTGGGAATGGGGGGAGAGGAGGTACTGGTGTCAAAACATGATTACGCATTAGTATTCAATTTGTGACGATAACTAAGAAATTGAAAAGCTTAGCAAAAAAGTCAAATAGCAATTTAAATTTGAACTAAGCATTACATTCTTGAAGCTGGCATCCTCAATAAACAATAATCAGTCGAACATAGTAAAAATTAGTTGTATTAATATCGGATGTTGCGATACTTTTTAAAACTATTATTGTCAAGCAATTAAAATTTAATATTTAGTTATAGAAACATTAGATATTTAGACCACTAAAGTTTGCTACGAAAAAATAAAAAGTAAATAAAGCTTTTTACCTGGTATAATTGGGTCTGTAAATAAAAAATATCAAAGTTAGTGTCAGAAAAATTATGCTCGTAATTTTATTTTTGTGTTTTTATACTGTTTTGTCACAAAATACTATAAAATTACACTTGTAAAAAGCATCTGTGTTAGGCAAAGAACACACAGCTGTGCCTTAATTGTTGACTGACATAGTTGCTTTTTATATATTTGACGACGCGTTTGGTGTATTGGTTAGCGCTCCTGACTATTACACCGGCCGTCGCGGGTTCGAATCCCGCAAGGGGCAAATGTTTGTGTGATGAGCACGAACATTTGAACCTTTGTCATGGATGTTATATGTATTTAAGTATTTATGGGAGACGCCCCCATCATAATAGTTGTTTGGTACTTCGTAACACAAGGAAGAAAATTCCTTACCACGAAACCAGACAATTGGTGTGTTGTCTGGCGCATATTTATTATTATTATTATTAATATAGGTAATATGTCATTCTCATTTAAAATGATGAAATACAAAAATAAATAAATGGTTTTACCTGGTCCTGGTATTATCCTATTGTCTGTGAATGGAAGGTGTAAAGGTAAAACGCAGAGCCAAAAGTGCAGTGTTATGATGAAAAAAAATAGATCAGAAATATTTTTTTTCTCATGCCACTAACAAAAATTCTTATCTTTGAGGTTTTTATATTCGTATACGAAAAAAAAGTGAATATTAACTTTGACCTTTAAAAATCATAAAATTAATGATGGGTTGCAATCAGTTTTTTTATATTTTTTTTAACAATTGGCTTTTTACGTTTGCAAGAGATTATCAATATGTTCGGAATACCTACTATTGTTTTTTTCCGAGAAGATGCCAAAAATATTTAATTTTTCTATCATTCTCAAAGAAATAAATATTATTACCTGGTATCGGAAGTGGGGGCGCTGTAACGATGACGAACTTTTGTCAATTATTTTACGATAAAGTGATCACGATTATTAAATAAACAATACGCACGACATCATAGACATTTTTAGAAACAGCAAAGTTCCTATTTTAATTATTTATTATCGTTTGTCATAAATAAAATATCAAAATTATATATAAAAATAATACCTGGCGGGAACGGCTGGTTGTCTACATCGACTGAAATTATAAAATGATTTTTTCTGTATTAAAAATAACCGGGACTTACAAAATAAAAAATTCATCTATCCATTAAGGCAGCGTTTCGTCGCAATGAATTTGCTATAACAATTCGTTAGGCGTTTATCTACATTAGCTGGTAAAGTTTTCTGGCTAAAATATTCCTTGAAATATTATTATTTAGAAACGTAATTGATTTTTTGCAATCTAATCTCAAGAATGTGAGTGTAGTTTGTGCAAGAGTGTATGTGTGTGGTTTATGATTGGTAGATAATGAATACGTGTATTTCAAGACCTACTTGCTGGGCATTGGTTGCAGGCGCGGCACTTGCTATACAGCCCTGCTCCGGCAAATGGAATTTGGAAGCAGGCGCAGATGTAGCAGTTGCCTATGATATCCCTTGTGTAGTACATTTCACCGGGTGCAGTACATTGTTCTGAAAAAAAAAGGGAAATTAAAGTCAAATGAGACAATTTCACATGATGTTATAGGTTTAGGCTGGCGACTTTACGTGTCATAGTCATCAACATTCTTGTATTTAATTTACTTACGAAGATTTGGTGTAAAGGGATTGGCCATGCGAGATTCCACAGCATTGTCGTCCACATCTTGTTCCTCGGCAGCTATAAAAAACAAAGTTTACTTGAATTCTTTGTGATAGTTTTTTATTTAAAATGTTCTGAAACGGCATTGAGTCACTTTCAGCAGTTTCATATAGGTACGATACTTCATGACTTTATTTCTACTTTGGTTATAATGGCAATCAAAATAGAACTACTATATTAATAGTAGTTCTATAATATTAATTAATAATCTAAAATATTAATTATCCTCATTTATTGGTAGTAGAGGACCTTTACAAAAACCAACACTTGATGGCAAAAAAAAAACGCGCTAACTCAAGAGAGAGTCAATAATCAAAATATTTTCAACTGATCTATCCTCTGATTGAATTTGTTTTTTTCAAAATTCCCACCATTTAAAATCCGTAGGCAGGATTATGATTTTATCAATTTGGAGGTTGTTAAATATGATGGACATACCTTCAGTCGCAGCTCTGATCTCCGCTGCGAGCAGAAAAAGGATCCAAAGACCCCTTACAGCCTTCCACATCTTTACCAAGGGCTGTCCAACAACTCGCCAACAACCCAGCAGTGAGTGGTACCACCCACCGAAGATGCCACCTTACACCCATCGCCAACTATTTAAACAACTCCCGGCCACGCGTTGAAAAGTATAGCAAATCAATTTTATTATTAAAAATAATTTCGACACGGTTGTCAACACATTTTAATATTTAAAACGAGGCGGAAAGTAATGAAGTTTTAATTTAGCACAATCGGTTTGATTTGTTTATTAACACATTTATATACATACACGATAATCGTACTGATATGTTTTCTTTATGTATCCATAATTTCGAGTAGCAAAATGTTTAAATCTCCCCCTAAATACCGTTAGCCATTAAAACAAATACATCAATGACGTCACAATGGCGTCGCTACCGGATGCGGAAACGGAAACGCGACCCACTAACGACGCCAGCGCCACCTACGAGGTGTGCTGACTTGATTGTTTGAGTTTTTGTATTTGCAGTGTGTGTGGAGTTCAAAACTCCACATTGGGTATTTTCGTATTTTGAAATAATTTTTGGGGGTATTAAGTTTAAATTGAGATAAATAATAAACAAGGGATTAAAGTAAGGATTTTTGTAATGCATGATTATTATTCGCTATAAATATACTTAAAACAAGATCTATTTGTTTAAACTTTAAGTATTGCACTGTGAGATGTACAATTGACGGACCAAAATGACATAGTTGATAAAAAAAACACGATTATTAAAATATTAAATTTTTTCAATCACCCATTATTGTTTAATTTTAATTTACTCATCATTTATTTAGAATTACACAAAAATACCATTATAATAAATAGCAATATAAAAGACAAGCAAATCCAAAAAATCGTGTTAGTTGTACGTAGCAAGCAAAAATACTTAAACGCAATATATTTCAAAAGGCGTGCTATGTGATTGATTAAACCAATCCGAGATGGCGCATTGACAGTGGAATGTCAAAATTGATCCCCTTTTTTTCGTTAGAGAAATGTCACAGAATAAAGCTTGGTATACAATAGAGGCCTATTTAAATTAGACGAGCGAATGCTCAACATTCTATCCCCACTTCATTAATTTCTTCTACTCAGAGCATTCGTTAGTTGTTTTATCGCGTTCTATAGAATATTCTTAGAACACTCGCTCTTTATTTTGGTGTAAAACGATGAAATCGAGCTTCCGTTGAGAACAAAAGAACAAGAAATAATGATTTTTTCTAGCTCTAGTTTTTTGTTCGTTTGGTCTAAATCCACCTTAATAGTAATATCTACCGTTTGAGATAGAGCTGGGTGGTCATTAAACACTTTTTGTAAGATCATCTTAATGATATTAGATACGCGTTTCACATCCATATCTTCTTTGCCGTTGCTAACTTGGGCTTCTTGAAAATGAAATGAAGAAAATATTTATTTCTTTAACAATAATTTAAAAAAAAACTATGCAGAGGTGGACTCTATCTTATAAATGCTATGGTACCTGTGGCAGAAGGAGTCACTCTTCCTTAACAAAAGGTAAATTTGTATATAAAAGCACGTTACGTAGTACTTGTGTGTGTGTGTGTGTGTGTGTGTGTGTGTGTGAATGCATGTGCGTGTGTGTATCATATTTAAGCAGGCTTTCAGATTCTTCGTAGTTTAATGATTTAAGCCAGTTTGTCACTGTAATTCTGCACTCCCGATGTGTCAGGGGGTATATTTCTAGCTTTTTATTGACAAGGTTGTACACATGAGAGGAAAGGCTCTGAAATTGGTTTTGGGCAAAAGCTGTGCGAGAGCATTGAATTTCAATTATCTTGTGCTTTCTTCTTTTTAGAGTGATATTTTAAGTTTATTTTTGTTTTTATAGTGTTTTGTCACCATACAAACTTAATAATATAAATTGCACTTGTAAAAAGCAACTGTGAACCTGTGACAGACGAGGAATTGAACCCCGTGTCTTACGCTATCCGGGCTGGGCCCCTATTTTTGAATTACTCGCGTCAAGATGGCGTGTAACATTCAATGATTAATGTCGAATTTTTGGAATGAAAACCAGTTGTAATCTACACAAAAAGGATTTGAAAAATAAAAATTTGACTTTAATCATTGAATATCACACGCCATCTTGACGCGAGTAATTCAAAAATAGGGGCCCAATGCCGGATAGCGTAAGACACGGGGTTCAATTCCTCGTCTGTCACAGGTTCACAGTTGCTTTTTACAAGTGCAATTTATATTATTAAGTGATATTTTTATTGTAAACCAAGGTCTTATGCCTCCTTAGTACAACAAGTAAGACATATAGTTTGCTAATAGTAGGTAAAGGTAAGTCATAGAGCAAGTCGGTTAGAAATGTTTGCTTCTTAAAATACAACTTTTAGTAGACCTCTCTGAGCTCGTTCAACGTCTAAGAATTTTGTTTTTAGGAGGTTCTTGGAGGTTCTTATTGACTGGATAGACATATGTTTTTCTCGTGATGCTCTTAATATTAAAATTAATGTATTTTTCGTTATATTGGCTGACATGGTGCATTGTGTATTACATAGCTAGATGCCAACTCCTTCTTTTCTTCCACAAAAAATAACGCAGATGATTGGAAGTATGCAATTCATTATTAGAGCACATTTCAGCCTGTTTACTGCGAATGAATTGTTATTATTTATTATGAATGTCAGCTTTTTGTTACACACCTCTTTTGCAAACAGTGTAGCCTCATCTTTATAGTAAAGGATATTAGTTTCGATAGTACGACGGAGGCTTCGATACGTCAAGGGAGATGGCTGTTTTGACGGATGCCTCTTAGATTGAGGAAAAGAATCGGCTTTTAGATGAAATACGTTACATTTTGGAAGATATTCTAACTGAATATGATGAAAAATAGGCACAGTTTTTTACTCGAATCGTATTCAATATTCGCATGTATTTGTATCTAATAACCAGTAGGTTTTTTTTATGAATCACATATCAATTGTTATGTCATTTCTTATCAGTTTTGATGTTGAATTTGCTCTATGCCCATGTCTCGCTCATATTTGCCGACTGCTACCTAAAACTAAATATCCTTTTGTGTAAGGGCATTTTAATATTCTAAATTCTACCTGCGGCAGCATTTTCTATATTCTATTAACCCGGCACGACTATCCCTTGTTTACACCATAACGGTTTGTTAGCGCCTTCGTCAGCGCTCATAGCAATGACACGAAACCTGCGAACGACAGATAGGACGTGGATACGGCAGGCGTTGTTATTTACGTTGTGGTGTTTAAAAATAGATTGCTCAGTGAAATCCCTTCGGTTTATGATAATGTTTTTATGTGAATAACGATTTGTGTATTGACTTTCTATTCTTCAGAATGTGTGAATTACAGTACAAATTGCGGATATTATTACATTTTATGGCATATTCCGGATTTTAGGAAGGAGGACGAACTTTGAATGTAGGTATCCTTTTCCTCGCTATTTAATCAATAAATTAAGCTCATATTCTATCTTATTACTTGTGAGTTGTTCAAAATTACTTTTTAGTTAATTATGTTTTAAGAGCCAGGTGTACGCCCTTGAAAGTCTTGCTTACCAATTTCAGTCCTTACTACCTTACGTCATACAAAATCACGTTCCGTAATTGGATTATTCGTTGGCAGAAAGAGCTTTAGCTAAGCAAAAACATAAGTATTCTCATACTAAAGCACTAGTTCATTCCCAACTTTTGAATCCAGACTACCCAGTTACAAACACGTAATCCACGCGCGAGCGCAGGTACCAACCTAATTGTACGACCTCATTTAAATAGAACAATATCGTGTATTTTCACCAAGTTCCGCGTTGCTCGTAGAGTATGCAGGGACGTACTCAGGGCCTCGGTACTGGCAGTGTTTAGTATGACTGCTGATTCAACAAGTTGATGTGATGCAGGTGGAATTATATCATACGTTTTCATGTTCACTGCGAGCGTTGATATCCGGCTCGAAGTGGCAGCAGGGACGTACTCAGGGCGCGGGTGTTAAAAGGCTTTCGTATGACTTCTGTTTTACAAGTATCTGTGATGCATGTGGAACAGGCTGATCTGTGATCTTACTTACGTATTTAATCTATGTTTTTGAGGTTTTAATGTTTGAAAGGTGTCTGAAGTCTGGAAAGTGTATAATTACTAATAAAGTCATTATGACACTTATAAATATGATGATGATGTCTTTCATGACTTATCTGTCTATGAGAACACTCTTAGCTCATGTCCTTTTTGGGAAGCGAGCGTGCTCTAAGTTACCTACTAAACTGAAAACATTGTACCTAATAATTATGTTTAACATGATTGCAGCCTTAAAAACTATATCAGTTTTATAATGAGACGTTAAATACGTCCCCAGCCCGTTGTTACAACTTTGAATCCATCACGGGAGTTTCATATAGCTCGCATTTTATGATTTCAGCAAACTCAATAAAAGTTCAGGTTTGAAATGACATTCAAATGGTAGTACTAGCTAAGCACTGCAGTTGGGTTTTTGCAAAAATAAATGTGAAGTTTTATTTGATATGTAACAACGAGTAGTTTTTGTTTCTGCTTGTAATATAATATTGCGTTATTATACATATAAGTGAGTTGTTCAATATACAGGCTTTATATGAAACAATGTCTTCCAACTAATCCCAACCGAGATTATCTATCTGTACGGGCTTTTATAGTGCGCAACTGTGCACGCAATACGCAAGTGCACTCTCTGTACTTACTTACTTTCAGAACATATTGAAACTGGGCTTAGCCAAACTACTTGTAGGATCATAAAACCAACATCACTAAACAAAAGTTTACCCCATTTTGGACCAGTCTACTTTACCAAACTGCGAGCCTTACAGACCGACATAAATCTACATTATTTATGATAGCACTCTTGTTTCACTGTAAAGACTTAGTCTTATGTCTAGAATATATCACAATACAAGTTGACTCAGAAGCACAATGTTTGTAGACTTTAAGACTCCCTAGAGGATTATATTGAAGTTATTTATATGTATCATCAGAAGTGTCTTTGATTTGAAATTCGTGTCTCATTTACGTGTAAAAATGAGATGATAACTTATGGTGAAGTGCTGGTAACATGGCGAAATTTAGGGCCTGTTGTTTAAAATTCTTGAATCTGAAGATAAAACTTTTTAAAAATTCATAAATTAGGTACGTTGGATGGATGAAAATTTACTGTGTTTACCGATTATCACTGTACTGTGATCTCAAGTAGACTTTAGGTTAAGCATATGTTTTGCTGGATCATAATATTTTTAAGACAACAAAGCGCTTAGTTTTTAGCCGTTATTCTTGTCTGGATTTGTGGTTTCTTATGTGATTTAAGGAAAGTGTTTCTGTGCAAACAGTATATTTGTGTCGAGTTTGTGTCTTAATGTTTCTTTTGTTTTTGTTGCAGGTAAGCGACTCTCACGTTATCCTGATCTACACTGACGGTAAAAACCTGATATTGGTATCGTAAATTTTACAAGATTACCACTTTTTATAACTCGCTAATGTTTATCCCACATTTGTTGTCATCCCATGGGGATAAGCAACAAACTATCCTCTAACCGGTTCCAGCAACTGCTTCCCGCGGGTGCGCGATCAAATCTACATGCAATTTAAAGTTGAACCAACCTGTGGTGTTTACATTGCATCTAATTGAGAGGAACGGCTTTGCTGGTTTTGACGCGCTTTTAAGCTGTTTTTTTTACGATAAGCGTTACAAAAGCTAAGGTTGTTTTGGCGTGGTTGAGTCTTGAGTTCAAACATCAAATTATTCAAACAGTCAAATAACGAACGTTTGGAACGTGTTATTTGATGATTTACGACACACTTAAACTCAGCCTATTCTAATTATGTAATATGATTTGTACCTATGTTGCATCCGAAACTTTATTTGATGCAGTTTATTTTGAAAATTGTCATACTTAGTCAACTTATAAATATTATTTTTAACATTTTACACTAACGAAGAACGTTTTGCGTCTCCCAATAACAAACAATAGTCTTTTAAGTTTAAATAAACCTAAAATGTGTCCTAAATCAACTGCTTTACAATTCATAACATTTCAACCAATTTGATTTTTACGCTCAATTCACGGATGTTATATTTCAAGATCCATTCGCCCGCGATAAAAATTGCCATTCATTCGTTTGACGGATTTAAAAAATGTTGAATGCTACAAATCTCCATAGAATCTGAATAATGACTCGTGATATTAATTGGATGTGTTCTATTGCGTTCTGTTTGAGGAATGAATTGTTTTTGAGGCGATTTGATTAATGAGTTCGTAAAATCAATAATTTGTTAAAAAAAATAGTAGAAATCGTTTTGTAATTTGCGCGTTATACATGAGGAGTTTGAATTGTTTTAAAGGCCTAAGCTACAACAATTATTATAGTTGATGCATAATATAGGACTTGTTGGACGAAAAATAACAAATATCTACACATACTTATATTATCATACTATGGTGTTATATAAAGTGGGATATCCAACTTGTAATAATAGTTTTTTTTATAGTAACTTAACAAACAACTATGTCGCATAGGTAAGTATTAAATGTATTTCAGTAGTGAACTTTCAAACTTTTGGATCCAAAAGGCCATCTATGTGGACGAACAGGATTAGTCAATGGTGGCTTAGTTCCTGAGATTAGCCTCTCCTAACCTAAAAACTCATAAACCCTACCTGTTTCTAGATTACTCTGTACAGATTTGTAGAATAACTAAAAATATTCCCAAATCGTTCGACTCTAAACAACCGAAAGTTCAGCATGTTTATTTTAGTTTAAGCTCCATAACTAAATCCGCAAAACGTGCACATATTTCACGCTGTATTCATAATAATGCGGACCAAAATACAAATTCTGTCGGCCAACTTTGTGCACTTTTTAAAGCACTTACCATTATGTTTGACGCGCCATCTGGCGGTACTATAACGCGAACTGGCGGGTAGTTGGAAACTCCGCTGAGTTCGTGGCGTGAGTGAGTGGGAATAAACGTTTTTGTTGATGATAAAATACCTGTGTGATAGTCGGTACGATCAAAGTTTGAGCAGAAATCTGTGGTGAACGTGAAAAGTGTCAGTGTGACAAAGTTGATCGGATGTTTTCTCCATTTCTAAGGTGATTACAATTGAACTTTTTTGTCAGGAAATGACGACTAAATAATTAAATGTATTATTAATTATATGTAGGTACTATACATGTATGTAGAATTTGTTTCCTAAATGAAACCTTTCAAGTGTGTAAACAAATCTATGCATACGCGTGTTTGCATGAATAATGAAACATTTTTAGGGGTGTATAAACAAGGAAGCGGACCAAAGGGCCTTCCGCCCTTGATTGGGCCCTGTGATGAATGCCCAATCTATTTTGTATGAGTTTTGGGACTGTTTCTTTAATTTTGGGCCCAGTTTTCGTCTGTGTAGATGTTTATGAATAATTTGTATTCTAGTAGCAACATCAAAGTTGCATGATGCTGGAGTAAAATTGTAACAAAGTCTCATTTTACACTCGTCAAGTCACTACGCATGGAGTATTGCAATATTTTGTTATTACTCTGTGTAAAAGAGAGGAAAGTGTACCATATTTAATGTACCAACAATTTTCGCACCTTCTGTCTCACCGTACCTCACTTAAGAAACACAGTTAACAAATTCAAACCCTCATCAACGATAAGGGCATAACCCAAAAAGTCAATATTTCCGGATACGTTATACCTGAAACGGGAATCAAATCGTCGACCGCAAATCCCGTGAAATACGGCCCACTTACTTGATTGCACCCTCTTGAAGGATACGGCCCATTTCGATAGCTACCCACTTCTACTTGTAACTTTTATTTGAGCATTTTTCGTGGGAAACTTTTATACGAATTAACGTTTAAAGTGCCTTGCTATGAACTATTCGACGACGCGTTTGGTGTAGTAGTTGGCGCTCTTGACTACTATGCCGGCGGTCGCGGGTTCGAATCCCGCAAGAGGCGAATGTTTATGTGATGAACACGAACATTTGTTACCTAAGTCATGGATGTTAATATGTATTTATTTATGGGAGACGCCCCCGTCATTATCGTTGTCTGGTATTCGTAGCGCAAGGAAGAAAATTCCTTAGTTCGAAACCAAGACAATTGGTGTGTTGTCTGGCGCATATTTATTTAGGTATTATCTAGCCCAATATTACTACCTTTTGCCTGGACATATTTAGGTACTTTGATGTACCTACCCTAAAACGGCTATTCCAAAATATATACCTACCTACATATTTCATTGTTTACATAAGAAAGTTAGATTCAGCATAGATTTGATTTTCATATTCAGTTTTTAAGTACGAGAACATGAAAAAAGTTTTATTTTGTATTTTTCATTCATTTCGAAAAAATGCCACTGCACTGTTAATTCTTGAACTAGTCTCAAAAAGTTTACGTTAAACAGTAAATGGAATCAAAATTTAAATTCTCGACTTACACCCTTTTCGCGCTTGGCCGTCGAGCTCGCAGGTGGCGGCACAGGTGGCGCTGCAAACTTCCTCGTATTATCATTTTATGCTAAACAAATACGAAACCCGCCTCTGGTGGCATTAGGTAAAACTGACGTTGAGATTATTTATCTATGCAGGTATTATTTTAAACGGATATTATTATGTGAGAAATTTCCGTATTTCAGACGGCATGATAAGATGTATATACTCATGTTGTATAGTACTTATGTATGTTATTTTGTACATACTTGAATAGTTGAACTAATATATTTTTTTTAAAACCTGTCTGGTTTTGCGGGCCCTGCTTCACATTTAGTTTAGGAAAGTTTGCCTGTTCTCTGGAATCATATACCTATGACTCCAAATGAATTAGTTTTGTCTAAATAGAACACAAATGCGTCTGTTAAGTTTTTAGTGAATTTTAGATGCTAGTGTCATTTTTAAATTACTTTTTATTTCTTGATTTTTGTTTTTACCCATATTTCAAAACATACTGAACCGATTTTGATGAAACTTGTTCAATTCCCAAAGCTATAATATACCTGATTGATCCTTTTTTAAGTCAATAAAATTATAAATCTATTTTTACCATCAACACGCTAAAAAAATTAGAAACGATTTTAAGTTTCGATATAAGTGTATATTGAATAAAATTTGTTATAACTACGACCTAAGCTGCACAAGTAACCACTCAAATGCCTAAATTAAAATTCGAGTTGCCGTAAAACAAAGCGCAGCTCATCTTAAGCTAAAAAAAAAACAAAAAAAAAAAAAAACATAAGTAAAAAAAAACATAGCAAACGCAGTTCATTATAGCGGCTAGGAAGTCTGGGCTCCTCGCTCAGACAGGAAGGAAGTGGAGTCAGCAGTGTTGCCAGAGGAAAGTTTTAAATACTTCTTTGGACTAGATGGTAAAAGATTTTAGGATTTTTGAGACGGTAGGTAGGTGTCTTCATATTTTGGTTGGATAAAAAATCAGGAAAAATTTTTTATTGTAATGGCAATTTTTATGACGTTACGAGACGTTCGAACAAAATGTGAGCGGACCGAAAAGTGAGCAAATAGTTCCGTACCCCTTTATGTGAAAAAAAGATATATTTTTGTCAAAATTTTACAATCACCATAAATTGGTAACTATAGGTCGACCGCAAAACTGAGACGTTTCTGACGTCACTTTTGTCGCTTTTATTTTCATTTTCCTCGCAATTAATGTACTCCTTATCATTGCTATAAATTAAACGATCTTTCTTTTACCTTGAAGAAGAACATTTAATTCATAATAAAAATATGGAGTACATTATTTGGGAGAAAAATACAACAAAAGTGACGTCAGAGACGTCTCAGTTTCGCGGTTTACCTATAGTCAGTGGTGGTTAGTTTGGTAGTTACAGTAATTAATTTCAGTTCAGTGTTATTATTTTAGTCTCTAAAATTTTACTTTTTTTAAAGAATCGACAGTTTCAATCCCACAATCCCGTAACTCTCACATAAGCGTCTATTTCCAAGCGGCTGCGAGCTTTTAAACAATGCATCGCGTCCATCAAAGCTGTTTGTTGTGAAAGGCGAGCGAATCCAGGGCAGCGTACTAGTGTGCGGGAACTGATACGGTCGGAGTCAAGTGTCGAATATCCGACGTAAGTGGTGCCATAGGGTAAGGTGGGGTGACCAAGTGTTGGATTTTTGTTGGTGAATTAAAGTCATAAAAATCATTTTTTCTTCATGTAGACCCACTGGAGGCACTTATACACGTCCCTATTTAATTTCTACCACAGGTTCAGGACAACTGCGGGTTAGTGCTTAGAAGAAGAAAAACGCGTGATATACCATAATGTAGTAACGAGGAGAATTAGGTTACTTACTAAGAAAATTAAGTATTTTTATTTTATTTTATTTATTTTTTATTCATATGGTACATCAACGATAAATACAATAATGCCATCTTATAACTAACAATATGTAAGAACTAATTGTATTATCAATTACAGATGCACACCGCATGCTTTGTTTACTTAAGACGGTGCCTAGTAATAAACGGCATACAAAAAAAAAGTATTATACACCGTGCTTTTTTAACCGTCTTACACCCGAAGCCCACGTAATGTAACCATCTTAATAAACCTCTAGGACATGTTATTTTTTTTATTACACTCCACATAATTTTGGTGTAAAAAATATCTAATAGTAATTTTACGTAATGTATCATCCTGTTCATAATGTTTACGTTTTCAACAATGCATTCCTTGACCTTGCCGCCTCCACGCGTTCCGCACCGTAGCCAATCTAAGACAGTCCACGTGGATCTCTAACCAATCATGCGCTAGCGCAATCCTTTGTGACGCCCACCGCCTCGCCCCTTTCTATTCGTGCGTAAAATAAGGTCAGTAGTGCTAGACAGCCGAGTGAATGACCCGCGCGTAGTGCTCGTTACAGGATGTTTCGTACTAAATTGTGCTGATATCTTCTTTAATGTCTTAGGCTTTGAAATCTTAATAATAACCAAGTTTTATTTAACGAATGACATGTAGTTATTGGATACTTTAAGTGGCCTTCGGCTGTAAGACGGTTAAAAAAGCACGGTGTATAATGTAATATATTATATAACCAAAAAAATAAAACAAAAAAAAACAAACCAATAAAAAACAGACGGTCACATTAAGGCGGATGCTACAACGGCTTTGAATTTAGCCAAGGACATTGAGTGTACATCCAATAATCCGCTTAGCTTATTGTAGAGTTTACCAATTCTATAGACTGGTGAACTCCTTCCCAGAACGGTTCTACGGAGCGGTAGTGACAGTGGCTCAATTGGTCGGCGAGGCATTCGTTGGGGAACTCTAAAGAGGAACATACCTAACAATTGAGGGCAACGTAATCTACACTGAATGATTTTATAAAAGAAAGTAAGATCAACTTGGTCTCTACGTTTATTTAAGGTTGTGATCTTAATAAAGCTTAGAAAGTCTTTATACGATAAGCGCTTCTTACTCCTGAAATGGAAAAATACTAAGTGCCTGACTAGCCGCTTTTGAATGCGTTCAATTCGCAAATTATGATTTGAGTAGTGAGGACGCCAGACCACACTCCCATACTCGAGGATTGACCTGACCAGACTATTAAACAGTGCTATTTTAGTATAGGACCGCCTGAAGGCTCTGCCATTTTGTAGGTGTGTATCGAATTTTTATTATTTTATTCGTATCTTTTCTTTTGGATGATGTATGGATCTTGGTCTCGGTATACTGCATTCATCTCGGTATAATTGGTGAGAAAACTGGTATCTATCAATTATTTACAAAGATTCAAATAATTGCCATCATGAAGTTCCAATCAGTCTGTATTTAAGTATAAATATTTAAACATTAACCAATTTTAACTTAATTCCTACAGTATACTTAGTATTATACTAAACGTAATGTAGGAATTAAGTTATAAGGACTATAATAGTCCTCACGTTTTATCAAAAAATGAAAGCCGACAAAACATTTTACCTTTTTTCCCAAAAATCCTCAAAATCTCCAAACGCCTGGTCACCCCAGCGGCATTGAAGCGTCCACACAGTGGAGGGCTCTCGTCACTACTCGCTTCGTCCTAATAAAATGATAGCTAACAACACCAGCACTTCCGTCCGCGTGGGAAAGCGCTTCATGGCTACCCGATGGACTTTTTGATGTAGATAGGTACTAATGTATGATCGTGAGGTAATGACGTGATTAGCTGTCTACCAAATAATTTATACACTTAATTATTCAGCAAATAGGAATTGATAGACTCTGTTTTGTAAAGTATAGGCATTAATTAACCACCTGAGACTGATTTAATCTTCTATTCACTTTAATGATTGCATTTTTTACGCATTTTTTTTTCAAATACTCTTTATTTTATCATACGAGTACACATTATCATTACAAATAGGGAAAGACAGTCACTGTGTGAATTGATGTTTTTGTAGTACGTTAGTAATAAGGATTTAATAAATGACACATAGCATAGGTATTAAGAGTGGAAGAATAATGATTTCGAAACTCATACATATTATGTTTGTAACAAACTTATTTAGGTTTTGTCTAACAAAAAAAATATATAATTTCATCAGACCCAGAATTCAAGATGGCTTCTTTAATGCCATTCAAACGTCAGAATCGACAACTACCGAAAAGCGCTCATCGAAAAAGCAATTCTTATAGGATCGTCTGCCGTCTCGTTGTATTTCAGACGTAGCCTGAGAGGAACAGCCATGCCACTTTATTATCCATATATGAAGGAAAAATTGTAATTATATTAAAAGTTCAAAGGAACTGCATATTATAATTCCACCGGCCATTCTCCACCATCGGAACACAACACGCGGGCACGGTTTTCACCCTTATACCGTAGATGTACGAGTACTTACCTACTGGTTATTTGCACCAAACTGAAATGAAAAACTTAAATTTTCTGCCATAAGAAGTGTCCCTTACACTACGTTGACCTAAAATTAGGCTGTTATAGGTAAACCGCTTCATTGACTTCGCCTGCGGGGCACAGGGGCGCGGGTTGCGTGAGGGGTGCGGGCGACGTGGATAAACCCGCCCGCGCCCTTCACGCACCGCGCTCTCGCCTGCCCGCGCGTCCCTGCGTGCCCCGCAGGCGAGGTCTTAGTTTAACGGTCTTCCTATAACACTCACATTCATTAAGACGTGATCCAAATCCAAGTCACATCATTTATTATCATAAGGTGAGTGAAATCCATCTTGTAGCACATGTGCTGTCTCTTTTATATGATCTACGTCGTTTGTTTGAGGAAAATATTTTTTTATTCGTTCCCTCTCTGTATTTATCGAAGGTCGGTAAAACGTTTCATGAAAACGTCACGCTGTGTCAACCGTCCCTCTTGAAGTGGTTTGCAAGATTCTGTTTTGACATCTGATATTGATATTGTGTGCCTTTTCTCAATATTTCCCAATATCTTAGCTGTACGGAGTTGAAATATATACTTTACGAGACGTTGAAGAAACTTGATTCTCATTTTACAATAAGTATGGCACTAATTAGGTCGGTAGTAGGTTTTTTCATAAAAGCTGAACATTTTGAAATGGTTCTCCGCTGAAAAATTAAAACCATAAATCATACTCTCATATCGAAAACAAACGCTGTGTAGTAAATTTTTTAACCTCCATGATAGCACAGAGCGAAAGCAGCTATGCGCCAGACAACACACCAATAATCTGGTTGAAGATCCAGATAATGATTATGATACATATAACATCCAAAGACTTAGGTACAAATGCTCTTGCATAGCACTCAAAAATTTGCCCCTTGCGGGATTCGAACCCGCGACCGATGTTTAGTATCTAGTCACGAGCTCTAACCACTGCGCCAAACGTGTCATCGAGATAGGCGTTGCACAATTTGGAGCAAAATAAACACATTTGTTAGATGATGCTGTGACATACTATTTGTTAGTTTTCACTATATACTTAGGTAATTTTATACAATAAGAATGTTTAGTGATCTTCTTTTAAATACAGCATTCCATTTCAGTGCAGAAAAAAAATCTTCAATCTTACAAAAGCCGTTGTTATATTTTCTGCGGCTGCTGCAATAATTAAATAAGTATAGAACAGCGCTGACCGGGGAGGGAAGGGCCCTCTATTATTCAAGCTCTCGTTGTTTCGCGTTTTTGACGACTCTCTGTTACTGGATTTGAGATTTTAAAGTTTTTTAAGAGCCCTTTACGGCTTGATATTTCAGGAGTTGTATAGGAAGAAGTAAGCGCCTAGTTATTTTCTTATAGCAATGTCTGCTTGAAAACTTTCATTGCGTAACGTGTCTAAAGGTGATTAAAGTTTTAAAGATGAATTTGTAGATTTTATGATTAATCTTTCAAAAACACTGAGCTTTTTTTGTAAAACCAATAAAACAAAAGTTGAAATTAACGGACTTTTTAAATAATTTTTTTTGCAAAAATTATCTAGGTAATGCGTTTCTTACAGATTTGGGCACGTTCTTCAGCACTATTAGTGAAACTTTAAAAGAAAAATAGTGTAATAATAAGAAACTCTTGAAAACGCAGCGATCACAAGTTTCCGTGCTCCGGGGCAATATCATTAGCGGACCAAACTTCTAAAGCGGTTTTCTAAAGAAAAAATCAACGGCAACTCGAAAAATGTTGCTACTTGTAGTGGTTTAAGTTTTGAAAATTATCGCCACAATACGACTTTTATAGGGTCTTATAAATTTTCAATCTTGTCATCAACAAACCTAAGAGCTAGGCTGTTGTCGGTGGAATATTTTTTAATAATAAAACTTCAATTTAGGCATATAGAGGTAGTTTCCCTCTTGCCTTTCACACCGCAGTTTAAAAACCAGGGGTTTCGCGCCCCTTAATGCCCAGTCAAAAATCTTTCCTGACATACTATATCGTCAGCCTTCTGCCAGTAGTAGTCCCCCTAGCCGATTTCGACTACGGTGGCCAGTCACAACGACTAACCCACTGCGCGGGACATATTATAGTGCACAAGTGTGTGCGCAAACACATTTTTTTCATTACCCGATAGGACAGCAATCTGACACGACCGGAGAGAGAGCAGACGCAGGACCAACGGCTTTACGTGCTTTCCGAGGCACGGGGGTGAAATACCGCCAACTTCCAAACTTCGGGCTTCCCTGAGAATTTCTGTACATAAGAACCCAGGTAAATATTTTTGGCCCAACCTCGGAATCGCAGCCGTCGCTTTAAAATGCGACCCTCTAACCGCTGCGCCACCGAGGCAGTTAAACCACCGAGGCACTTCTGCCAGTACTGATGTTATTGCTACCTAACACTAAAGGAACGCTTAATTAATGGCGGCGTTTACTCGCCATGGAACGGGATTGTCACTTAATATTGTAGCTTTTAAAAGAAACTAGATTCCCCACTAGATTCCCCAATTCATTCTGGCAAGTCTGCCGCTGTTTGGTCTAGGACTGCTTATTCAACACATTCGTAGCTAACAGTAACCACCTGATGTGGTGGCCTTTCGCTATCGGCCACTTTTGACCCCGCTAGTAGCCTACAGCTCAGCCCTAGTTGTCTTGTTTTATATTAGTTAAATTATTTCTTGCTTGCTACAGTTGGTTTGATTTCTTAAGGCCGCTATGACAGGTTTTTATATGAACGGGGTGGCGGGACGGAACGTTTTGAAAATATCATTTGACGCAAAATGTACGTAAAGGCCATATGTGACGTCATATCTGTGTATGGTCGTCGTCGTCCCCGACTTAATCACGTTTAGTCCTACGCATTATTTCGTTACGTATGCAGCGGTCTTTTGAATATATTTTCTGTAAATAAATTTTCTAATGTATTATGAAAACATCCCGAGTCATTTTTTATCTTGCCAATGAAGATAAACGGTTCGAAAATCGCGTAACCGAAGGATAAAGTGTCATTATGTTAATCTATCTTGGTTCGGCTCATTATAGCGGCCTATTTACACAATGTGGATAAAGGTAGTAGAACTCTCCCTCAAAGTTTTTTAGTCAGAATAAAAATACTTACGTACACTTTTTCTCTTTTAGATGATAACTGTAATTTTGTCTGTAAAATTATGTTCTAAGAGAAATAAGTTTTGCGTCCTTGTAAAAATAAGATAAAGTAAAGTTGTAAGAATAATTATACAATAATTTACCAACAGATAGATATAAAGGAGTGTGACATATTTGGCAACAATGAATCAAAATTAAAAGATTATCTACGTGATAATTATTTTTGAATAGTGTAAGTGCGACGTGCTGATAAGTGTAGAAGACGTACCTCATTTTAAGTGGACTTTGTTCTTTATGAGTCGAATAAAGTTCTTTCAACGAAAAAAAACAATGTTTAAATAAGATGATAGAATGGTCCCAAATCTAGTCTTACTACTTAAACTTGATATTTACTTTATATTTAGATACTGATAATCTTTCTTGCAATGGTATTACTGCTTCTTCGTGTCTTAGAGTGGACTAAATTACCCCAGTCGTTAGTTTCAATTTTTATTTAGGGACAAATGGACTTCCGCGGGAGATTTGGACGTTTTAGGGGAAGAAAGCGTTTAACATTGAATTAAGTTAATTGCTGAAGAATCTCCTTTAAGCGTGTCGGTCAAAATTTGCATTTGGTGAGAGTAGCCTTCAAATAAATTGTTTTCGTTTAGTGGAGCCTCTTTTTTGGCTCGTCTTAAGATCACGTCGGGGAACTCAAGGAAGGAGATTCAGAGTAGCACTAGCGGTATTTTTCTATAATACTAATGTAATATTTAGCTTAGTACAAGTATTAGCTTAATTTACTGGTGCATTGGGTCAATCCTGTACGTTAATAAATTAATTATTTGCTGTAAAGGTTGTTCGACCAAATGTGCGGCGTAGGACCTGGTAAAGATCGCAGGATCGCACTGGATGCAGACCGTTTGAATCTGGATTTGCTGTGGCAAACCTTAGGGGAGGCCCACGTTTAACAATGGACGTCCTTTGGCTGCTAATGATGATAAGAGTGCTCTTGCTTTTATTAGTCACTTAGTTTCCTTCGAGTCATTATCATCATTATCTTTTAGCCAAAGGACGTCCACTGCTGACCATAGGCCTTCCCCACGGTTTTCCACAGCGACCGATCACAAGCGGTCTGCATCCAGTGGATCCTGCGATCTTTACAAGGTCGTCTGTCCATCTTGTCAGTGGACGTCCTACGCTGCGCCTTTGGTCGAAGGGTCTCCAATCTAGAACTTTTCTGCCCCAACGGCCACTTCTTCTTCTTCCAGTATATACCAATATTTGTATCAAGTTTAATTGAACAGGTTCCATTACCCTAATCTGCATTTAATCTCAACTATAACTAATTACCTTATCTTAACCGAGAGAAAACACTTGTTTTTATCACTAATACTACATCGAATTTAATATGACAGGACTGATTAATGTCGCGTATCGGCCGATCTGAAAGTTGTCAACATTGTGGCGTTGTGGCACAATCAATTACCATAGGGCTCAATTCTGAGGTGTTGCCGACTAAGACTACAGTGAATGTATCTTTCTCTTATAAGTTAATGAAAAGAGACAGACTGAAAAGAAATTAAGGTGCTGTTAGTTGCTATTTTTTCTGAATTTGTAGACAGAGAGACATCTGACTGTCAAAAGATTGTCTAGCCTGGTGAAAACTACTGGATTTTTTAAATTTATTGTAGCAATGTTTTATTTATTACCTACTTGTACTCCCGTCATTAGTACCTACACCATAGCTGCCAGCCATAGAGGTAGGGCACGGCTATTATTGAAACTTTACCTTGTGTACAACTTGAATTTATTATTATATCTGTGTTCCAAAATAAAGATTTTATTATTTTAACTGATAGCTGATTAGTTTGAAGTTTTCAAATCATTGTAGTCTGTCTCCTTTTGTTTTCTAAGAAGAGAACAAGACACAATTTAAGTGTCTTAGTCGCATTTCTGAATTGAGCCCAGTGTTTGTGTAAATAGTTTTATCTAAGTGTACAGAGTTTGGAGAATGGAAATCAATTAATTCTGATAGGATTGGATGGAGGGCTAAGGAAGGGAATGTGATGGATGTGGTCGGTTTGTTGTGGATGGGGTCTCGCGAAATTTACTTATATAGCAACAAATTCATAGTCTTGTGAACGTCTTTTAAAAAAGTACCTGTACTCACCTTATTATGTACTCTTTGGGGGTCCCGCGACTGCCTTCGCGCATTTTGAGTATGCTTCTTCACCTCCCGTTGCATCGTGATGCCTTCCCCGATAAATGAGCTATCCAACACAAAAATGATTTTTTTTAATCGGTCTTGTAGTTTCTAAGATTAACGCGTTTAAACTAACAAATAAACTCTTCAGCTTTATAATATTAGTATCGACTAAACTAGAAAAAACTAAACTTTGTATTATTTTTTAAGAAGCTAAATAGCTACCAATGTCAAACTGCACTTACGTACTAATTAAGAATCTTGTTATGTGCTTAAGAGGTTATATTGTAATACCAAAATATGTTGCACTATTCCGTAAGTAAATAAGCGTGCTGTTGATTTAATACAACACTGCCTACTAAATAAATAGGTTATTAATAAAATAGGATCCTTTAGGTGAGCAAACAGATTTTTAAAAGATATTCATTATCATGATAAATATCGAACCGTTTATACCTTGTACAACACGCCAAGAACATTATCTTCGATCATAATTACATGTCTTAGTACATTTAAACCTGTTCGTAACATTGTAAGCTCGAGGCAAAATTGATTCATCGTTTTTTAATAGAAAGCGTTGACAAGATGAAAATTACATATCACGGGGACGATCTTGTAATATGATATGTCTAAAGTAACTAATCAATCTGGGTTCGATGTAAACGATGTCAGTTTTCTCACGGTTTAAAAACTATAAATAACAGTATTGATATTTGTTTGATGAAGTCTACTAATAGTAACGAGTACAAAATTTACCAAAGAATCGCAAAGGACTGTTACTTTCATACTCAAACCTACTCGCAGCAAGGGGTCTTTTTTTTCAGATAAAGTGTTTTATAAATAGATAATTAAAAAAACTTTTATAAAAACAAATTCAGGCTATTGGTGATACCTTTGATTTCTTTGCTACTTATTTGTCTTTGTTGAGAACTATCTCTTACTTTAGCAGCTACAAACATACCTGTAACAGATGCAATAAATGATTTTAATGGCCGTCAAATATCAGATATGTAAAAAACATCAATTCATGCAGCTCTTAACAGCACTTTCTTCTGTGCACTTGACTAATTGTCTGTGTTCTGTCTCGAAGCGCTGGTAGGGCCCTAAAGATAAGGAGACATGATTCGGCCCTTACATGGCACATTTTTTTTTCTCTATACCTATATTTGACGTTCATAAGTGTCATTTCATGACCTAAATTGAAATAAAGATTGAATTTGAATTTGAACACAAAACTGACAGCGCAATCATACACCTCCAAGACCTCTAAAGCCCTAATATCACTCCACGTCAAGATATTATCGTTCAAAGGTGCAAAGGCTAACTTCCAGTAAATCAATGGAGTTTCTAACCTAACTGACATCCAAACAATGCAGTCATCAGGCCCAGGGCATCTTCAGCCAATCTGGACATCGACACCCACTCTCTATTTCACATGTTTCGAAACACTTGTCTTGGGTCTACTGATTTTGTATTTAGATAACATGATCACGGTGCTACTATGGGTTTTGATTAGTATTTGATTTGAGTTTTTATCTATTTTATTTTGCGGTTTAATTTTAAATATCTTTATCTTTAGTTTTCTCAAAAAGGCATTTTATTTAGGCTTCTTAAAGATCATGTAAAATTGATGCATAACTTCAATATGACACGTTATGGCACTTGCTTGCAGCCTGGAATAAATAACATTAATTTCTCTCCTAACATGTTTTCCTGAATATAAAACCAGTGAAAAGCCTAAAGTATTTACCTATATACGTTCATATGGCCCTGCTTTTGTATTTGGCTACTCCTACTTTTATAGGTACTCGCTAAAATCTGTATTTAAAAATAAAACAAACTAAAAAAACTGATTAATTAATGATACTGGAAACATTAAGTGAGTAATATGTGAGTTCCAATAGTTCCATCTGAAATGCATCTTCATCTCTATGCGCGTGGGCACACACGGCACCGTTATCGATACCGGCGCCTGCGCAGCGGTAGAGAAACTATGCCGTCCACGCGTTTTATTGACATTACTTTTTGGGCCAACGCTAATCGAAGCAACGACTCATTTAACATTTGGGACAACTTCTAAGTAAAATGTTTGAGAGAGCTGTTTGGTAAATACTTTTATTTCTTAATTTATTACTTTGGAATTACATTGATCAGGAACTTCTGTAAAGGCTAAGTTCCAGTCTAATCTGTATGACTATTAGTGGTGATTCTTAGCTATGAAAGATAAGCATATAACTCCAGATTCATAATTTACAAAAATAGTTTATAATTATGAAAATCATAAGTAGTTGAAAAAAATATAAATACTGATTGATAAGGTTCAGACAAAAAATATCTCACTTTACTGTATAACATCTTAAACGATGAAATATGAAACCAAAAATTGCGCACGGGCGGGATTCGAACCAGCATCTTTCTGGCTAACCGGGCCAACTGCTCTTCCAATTGAGCTACCGTGCTGTCGGTCCGACCGCGCGAAATTCTTGGTCTCATTGATACGTCATTGCGTGACGTTAGCGCCATCTACCCGTCTGTTTATGCAACGCTAACGTCACGCAATGACGTATCAATGAGACCAAGAATTTCGCGCGGTCGGACCGACAGCACGGTAGCTCAATTGGAAGAGCAGTTGGCCCGGTTAGCCAGAAAGATGCTGGTTCGAATCCCGCCCGTGCGCAATTTTTGGTTTCATATTTCATCGTTTAAGAATAAAATATGACACTGTGAGTGTTAAAAATATTGTAAAACCATTGTATAACATCTGTTTTACATTATGAATGCGTTGTGAAAATGATAGATAATTATTTCTGAATCGTATCAGTTATTTAGTGCTAATAAACTGCGCTGTAATTGATATAATCACATCGTTGTCTAAAAGGTAAACTTAGAAAATGATGGTTGGATGATCTGGTAACATTTTTAGAGGTCTTAACCAAATACTGATTAAATGGGAAAGTTTGAGTACTTTGTGAAGACTGGCAATCTTTGTCCAGCAATAGCAAATAATACTAAAATATCCTTAAACTACTTACTGCTTATTTCCTAATCCAATCAAGCTAGTGTCCCTAGGCCATAGCGCATAGGTTAAACGTGTGTGGGCGCTCTCCAGTAGTACATAGTAAGTCGGAACTGGTAGGAACCAGTGTAAACCGGTGTGACGGCATATCGACTATTTCTCAATGGCTGTTCATGAATGAATGCCTTTAGTTAAAGCAGCTTAGATTTAGAACTCCTGCAATTGGTTTCGGCTTGGCTTTGATGGAAAATTGTAAATTACTAGTTGGTAAATAGGTCGACTTGTGTTCATAATCCGAATTTGAGTGAGACCTCCATGAAGCAATGGGAAAGATAAAACGTTTTTATAATGTTTTTTTAACGGACTGTCTGTTTCCAGTAGTTTTCGACTCATTCTCGATGTTAATGTTAAATAAGTGTGTGTCTGTTTATTGTTTATGTGTTTACGAGTCAGTGTATTTTATATGTGTTTGTGAGTCGTATAAATGTATTTTCTTTCTTTCTTTCTTTTCTTTAATTTGCGTTTCTTATTCATCTTGTTCTGGACATGAAAGTATCTCTGAAGACAACTCTATCTGCCTGTTTGTCTGTTTTTGCCTTATATTTTAAAGCATGAACCGATGAACCAATTTTGATCACAAGATAAGATAGGGAAGAAAATTTACATGTATTTGTTTAATTTATTTCCATAGACCACTCTTAGTTAAGTACTATACTTATGTAGGGAAGCTTTCAGTTATCCTATTCTTAGTTCTCAACTGTAAGGTATTTTAAGATACGTCTATAAATACCAAATGCAATTGATTTCTGTTTACAATCCGTGTCAAAGCCCCGTTCTATTGTGTCATAAATAAAGACAGCATGCCATAAATTGTTTTACAGTTATACTGCTACTGGCGTTGGCTAATTATTGGATACGTCTTATTATTTCTGTAAAGACATGGTTTGATACTGGTACTTAGGGTACTTACCTACCGTATGCAAGGGTTTTGATTTCATTGTTTTTTTTATGTTTAACTCTTAATTGACGTTCACTTTTCATATATTCGTTTCGTTTTCGCATTTTTATTTATTTGCTCTATTTTCTATCAATCAGGAAGTTCAAGCAGAGAATAAGGGTTCCGTTTTTTGCGATTCGGCTACGGAACCCTAAAAATGGGACTGAGGTTTTTATTTAGAAAGATTGGTAATGAGTGATGATTGGATAGAACTCAAGTAACTTAGCTCTAAAAAAAAAGCTTTTGAGCTTCCGAATCTTTCAGGTTCTTTGTTTTTGTAACTAAAATGTTTTATTTATCATAGCACTCAAGAAACGTCTTCAAATACACGTAGGTGTTTTAAGTGACCATGTGAACTAAATCCCACTCACAAGTGATTTCACACGGTTTCTAAACACTTGAACTTATCAATCAGTATACTTCTTTCATTATAAATACAACTCTCGCAACGACTACTCCCTAAGTAATGACAGCTCAGCATAAAATGGTTTTACATACCTTGTTTGAGCAGTAACACAAATCCGAAGAGACCAGAAATTCCAACAGCACGGTAGGTAGCTCGCATGGAAAGAGCGTAGGCCCGGTTAGCCAGCGGTTGCGGGTTCGAGTTCCGCCTGTGCGCAATTTTTGCTTTTTATGCTTTTTTTATCATTAGGAATCATAGACACGAGTAGTGACTTACACACTTGTGCTAATACCATGAAAATTTAACACGTTTGAACTGAATTACTACGGCAAAGTCCAACTGTTATAGTTAGTGGATCAAACTGTGCATACGCACTGCACTTGAATCCGGTGTACTTTTACTTTTCTATTGTGATCTGAAGGTTGACGACCTTTAACTATTAGTGACAAGCAATTTGATCGATTATCTTATGAGTTTGAAGTGTGGTAAGCATTAACTCAGCACTGTAATTAAAACGCACACTTGTCTTTGCATAAAAAAAGAAAAACATAATAGACGAGCAACTTACATTGTGAGAATTAATTCCTTCTGTGCTTTTTTAAAGTTATTTTTAACTATTTAACCTAAATGTTACGATAAAAATAAATAAAGTCTCTAGACTTGAGCAATAGTCTTTTACTTATTAAGGTGTAAATCTTATTCGTTTATCAGGTCATTGACTCCATAACCATAATCAAAATCGGTTGGTATGTATATGATTTTATTTGCAACAACAGCGCTCTTAACCAGATATTATAAAAAAACAAAACTACCAACAGCTTAACAGCATAATTTATCTACTAAATCAATCCGTAAGTAGTTGACCAAAGACAGCTCGATTGGCTTATTATCTCTGTTCTGTACCGACGATTTACATTCCTTCATTCCCTTTGCCATTCCTTTCTTAATGTTGTGCTAAAAGCAAATACAGTAAACATAGTAAGAATTTTCGGTGCCCCGTCCTCAAAATATAACTCATTGGAAGTGAAGTTATGACTTTTTGAGTGTTCATTAGTTCAAATAATTATCTTCTTATCGGGGCCGAATGAAAAACGTCATAATAAGAATCAACAAAAGTTCGCTATTTTCATGACCCAATGTAAGAGTTATGACAATGCTCCAATCTACGAGTATGTTCAGAATAAACTGTCCAAATCTTTACAATAAAAGGAGTCCGTATCATCATTATCATTATAAAATATCATATTTATCTGTATGAAATTTGCCTTATTTAGATACCTCTTGTAATCTGCATCCATCTTCTTGGTGAAAAAAAGTTGACAGTATTGTGTCACGGGGTACTGTATCAATGTTCATCTACCCCATCGTAACGGCGAAGAGGACAAATATAGTCTATCACAGGCGTTCATAAGTCAGCTTATGGCATATGGCACATAGAATTTCCAAGTGACATAATCGGGTCTTTTCCGTTTGGACACCTTCCCGTTTCGTAACCCTCTTTAGTAGTAGTAGTAGTAATCCCCCTAGCCGATTTCGACTACGGTGGCCAGTCACAACGACTAACCGACTGCGCGGGACATATTATAGTGCACAATTGTTTGCGCAAACACAGGTGCACTCTCTATTCCTTTCACTCTCATAGCCCGATGGGACAGCAATCTGACACGACCGGAGAGAGATCAGGCGCAGGACCAACGGCTTTACGTGCTTTCCGAGGCACGGGGGTGAAACACCGCCAACTTCCAAACTCCGGGCTACCCTGAGAAATTATAATCAGAAAAACCCAGGTAAACATTTTTGCCCCAACCCGGGAATCGAACCCGGGATCTCTGGCGCCTCTCCCACTTTAAATACCTACATAAAACTTGCGTTTCGTAACCTTTTTATACTGCACCAAACATTTTTTGGCGTTTCGACAACCTTTGTGATGGATTTTTTAATTTGGATATGGCAAACCAATATCTTTTTCAGATATTTTTTCTTTCTATTTTATTATTTTGACACGTTTGTTTTTTGTATAATTTTTCATTTTACGTCAAAATATAAAAGTTGTATTTTAGTGAAAATATCCTTTTATTTTATTTATTTTATATCCCTCTCAACGCGAACAATGGATATTTCAGAAAATATGAAAAAAAATCGTACTTCTTCTGGTTTAAACTTTTGTGTAGGTATACAATGAGGGTTACGAAACGGGAAGGTGTCCACACGGGAAAGACCCACATAATCCAATGCATCTATTTCCTAAGACAAAACACCTCCAACCTGCGTGCTATCGATCTGAGCCGTGAAAGCCTGAATCCTTGTTGGTACAGCCTTTCAGGTGCCGATATTAGGTCTTGGCAAACAAGCTTGTTTTGGGCGCAGAAATCACAACGTAGATGTACATGTAGCTACATATGCGTACGTACGTAGTGAAGGATTTCTTCAATTAAATGTTTGAAATTAAATCTTGATTACTGTCTTTAGTACAACATTGCAATGTACATTACGTCTTTATTATTAGTGTACATACTGTAATAAAAAAACGTGCAAAAACTTTACTTCTTACATAGCAAATAAATAATTTGACGTGTTTTCATTTGTTTCAGGTAATTTCGTGCTGATTATTTAGTAAACAGGCTTCATCATAGGTAGCTACAAAAATATGTAAGTCTTTTTTGTTTATGATGTCATTCATCTGTTTTTTAAATACATTTTACAACGTCAGTTAGTTTTTGCCGTTTAGGTGCCTGCTTATTCTACTTGACAGAATCATCAACAAATTGGTCATGCAATCACACTTATTATGACGTCATTTTATGTAACATACATAACACATTCCAAGTTTTAAAACAAAATATCCAGATTAGAGATCATTTAATACCCGTGATATACTTAGTATCAAATACAGCACTAATTCTTATATAAAATCGTACTATCAAAGCCACTGCATCTCGAAACTCCAACAAATCAAAGGAGCTAAGTTACTATGGCTATCTTAAAATAAATACGCTCATATTAGTTATATCGAACTAGGAAGTATTCGGTATCACGTACTACTCATAGGCTTAGCAGGGCTTGCATCATCGTGACCTCATGAGTCAAGGTTTCTGTTATGGCGGTTTGACATAATATTCGCTCACTGATCTCAACTTTTAAGGTTCCTTGGTGAAATAGTAAAGAGAACCGTGATGTAGAAAAGTTAACTATAAACATCCCACTGCTGGCCGCTTCTACTATAAGACCTCGGATTTAACTGCAAACAGTGAAGATGGTAAAGCATCGTTGTATCAATTATTTAATGAGCACGTAGAAAGAACATGAAATATCTCTTGAATTGAGGACTTCATCAACTTGAGATACGTACAGGAAATTACATCATTAAATTTATCTTTTCTGAACCATACAGAATTCGTCAAGGAATTGAATTTATCACTTGTCAATTTTGAATGTATAGTTTTTTGTGCCTTACAATTACTTATCTTTTTCGAGATGTTTCAAGTACTCGTAAAGGTTTGTGGTTTGTCGTTATAAATTAACGTAAAGACATACGATTTCTTATAATTCATTCTTCTTGGTTTGTTATAGTTTCCATGGGCGTTTAATAAAATAATAGAAAATGTATTCTAACATAGATACATTACTTATTTTTTTTAATTTACAGTGTGTTGAAATTATTTCAAGTACTAGTAAATACTGACAATTATAAAAATTAACCCTTTCGATGCGACAGGGGTGCATAAAAACGTTTAACTCAATCACCAAAACATGCGGGTGTATATTTTTATTGCGTTACGCCGCAATTGTTTTGTTAACCAGATTACTATCAGTGTTTTGTCTTTAATCAAGTAAACAGCCTGTCATTAGGTTGGATGGCCCGTATATATTACCATATCTATTGTAATTATTCATCCGCTCGTGCGCATCGTACACCTACACTTAATATAGAGACGCACGGGGTATCATTATACCCCAGTGGTATCAGCCAGCTCAATACAACAAAGGTTGATTCAATAGAATATGTAATATAATTTATTTATTATTGAAACTAGCTTTTGCCCACGACTTCGTCCGCGTGGAATAGTGACTTCTTTTCCCCCGTTTTTTACACATTTACCGCTATATCTTTGCTCCTATTGGTCGTAGCGTGATGTTATATAGCCTATAGCCTTCCTCGATAACTGGACTTTCCAACACAAAAAGAATTATTCAATTCGAACCAGTAGTTTCGGAGATTAGCGCGTTCAAACAAACAAACAAACTCTTCAGCTTTATAATATTAGTATAGATAATTTATTTATTATTAAATTATAGTGTCGGATAGGAGGATAAGGTTGAACATGTAACATCATGCCTCATCATCATGCCCTAGAATAAATAATCTCCCAAAACGCACCCACACTCTGTGGTAAAATATCATGTAAAATTAAGTTAGAATATTCAATATTTTGTTAAGTATGTTATAAGTTACCACAATTTTCAGAATTAAATTAACTGGCTTTCTTTTTTGGTATAGGTTTCCTAATGTCCGACTGCATAGAACAAGCCTCGTCTTTCAAATCAAGTCATTATTATTACTAACGGCAGAAGATATAAAATAATCTAACGGCGACTATTACATTAAGATAACTTTACATTGACAATATTTTTATGTTTTTATTAGAATGGGTTTGCTCTCACTTCTTCTCCGCCTAAAAAGCTAAGTGAAATAGACAAAAAGTCAAGTTTCCCGTTTTAAGTAATCATGTATTTGATTTAATACATGAGTTTACATGACAGACACTTAAATCTGATCATTCACGGCCACAATTAACTTTACAAGCCTACAAAAGTTTCTAATACCGTAAAAATACAGGTTGATTAAAGTATGTTGGGAAAATCAGAACAATAACTGTAGGCGTTAAAAGAAAAGTGTCATCACAAACGATGCTAATCCCAAAATAAGTGGGAAATGCATTCGAAATTCAATCTTATTTCGATAACATAATAGTGTTTGGTTCGTAAATGGAATGACTGTACGACCAGTCCCAAAAAGGGCCGAAGATTCATTCGAAACTGAATCTTATGGGATTGTTTTAAGCGTGTTTGGTTTTGAATGGGCTGGTTGGTCAGCGTGGGCAGTAATGCACAAAGGGCACCGCTCTCGAATGCAAGTGACCGTAGGTGGTGACCAAGTTTGGACAAAGATTGGCTTTTGATTCAAAAATCTATACATTTTCTTATTTCATTCACTGTTGGAAAAAACGATGGAATATCTATCAAAGTTAGTGTTGGTGATCTTAGGAAGGAAATCTTAAGTGGTAAAAAAGAATGTTGGACAGTTTTGGGTTAATATTTTGTGTCAAATTAAGTTACTAGTAAAAAAAAAATTTTTTTGTAATATAATTATTACATATATCCCCCTATACCAATGGTTATTCTATCATCATTATCATATTCATTATATGATCCTAATGTAATTAATAACAGAGAATTATCATAACTCTTAAACCACTTCTTAATTAAGGAGGTAGGTATACCTTTGTGTGAATGAATTAAAGAAGTAGACTTTAAACTATTTCCACACATGCAACACTAGTTTTTCTAGTATCTAAGGGTGAATGTTTCCATCAAACGTCCAGTAAACTATCGAGAAAATTAGTTGGTTTTGCAAGCCCGAATTATCTTACAAACAGTCGGCAGCACAATAAAAACTCACATCACGACTCCGGTAACACCTCAAAAGGAAACTGGCCCTTCAAACTCTTCAGAGTGACAACCTCAGTAGTTACTCTATTCCCCGTTACGTTGCGTAATGCTAGAACGAGACGCACAGTCGTCAGAGGCTACTCAGTCATTGTAGCTGGCTTACACACTACGGTTGTGTTCAAAAACGAAAATCGAATCAATCCGCGAGTGCATGACAGCTGACACTACGGTTGTGTTCAAAAACGAAAATCGAATCAATCCGCGAGTGCATGACAGCTGTCAAAAAAGCGCGCGAAGTGTTTTTTTTTTGTGGAGTGCCAGTGCTTTTGGAAGTGAATGAAAAAGTTTTTATGCGTTAGTCGGGAGATGTGTCAATGGATTTGCGTTTGCGCATCTCGATAGAGTTTTTGTTAGGTAAGTTTTTTTTTTGGTTTCGCGTCATGGTGAATCAGCTGATTTATTGATTGAAGGTTGTTTAACTTGAAACTACTTTTGATTAAGCTTTTCAATTGTGTGTTTAACTAAAGAATATCTTTGTGTAAATATCGAAATCTATTTAACTACTCAGATTATGTCCGGAAGACCCTTTTCAATCTACATTTTTATTTTATAATTGAAGCACTTAGCTTGATGAAGTTGTAATTGTATGTGATGATCGTTCTTATTTTTTAATTCTCTCATAATTTTTGGTTTATGGGCATTAAATCTTGACAATGCTTCTTTTATAGCGCACTATAATTATTAAGGAAGTAAATTGATTATCATAGGCCTACTCAATGCCGATATAAAGGTCGATGTTTCCAAAAAATATCTCACGGTCATTTTCTACTAATGGTTCGCGAATCTATAAATCAAATACCGGTTTCTCATATTGATTAAGAAATAAAAATTAGTTACGATATTATAGTACGGTATTAGTAGGTGTGTTTTGATACGTGTATTTCAAGTATTTTATAAAATTTACGAGTGAACACAAAAATTTCATTCGTTGCTAAGCAATAGTGTTGATGATTATGTTATGAATGTGTTCTTATTTTGATAAAATTTTGGCGAAAAATAAGTCTGTTTGTTTGGTGGCTTTTTCAAACCATATTCTGTTTACAAAAAAAAGTTGTAATAAAACCAAAAATACGAAGTCCATAATAATAATATTAAATTAAGAAACAAGTACGTGTTCTCTGAACATTATCAACAAATTGCACCGTAAAATCAGTATCCATTCCCATTGTTTTTAATGCTTGCATCGCACGCGTCTCGCCAATATATCAACAAGTTAATGTTTTTAACCCCCCACTACTGTGTGTGCCAACTCGCCATCACGCATGGGTCCAAACGACCCTTGCACTGCAGGGTTATTAACAGCGGTGTTGAGAACAGTAATCGAAACTATCGGATATTCGATAAAAATATCCGGAGGTTAGACCCAATTCGCTAACTTTGTGTTTCTCTTGAGATCGTCTGACCCGCCCCGGTAATGACCTGACATAGACTTCGAGCTAAATAAAGCAAGTATAAAGTTTCAATTTTTTTTATAGTAGCTTAGAATAAATAAAATATTATCTTACTTTATGACAAGTTTTCTATAAATTTGTTGAAATTGTGTAGAACATTTTTAGTTATTTTGTGTTATTGTGTGAGTATTAATAATACACGAGATAAACCTAGTTATTTTGTTGGCATTATTTTGTATCGACGTTTTTAAAACAATACCTACAACACTATTAGTCTCTGAACTAGAACATGACAAAAATATTCTGTCTACAAAACTGTACGTTGAACTGGGAATAAAATAATATGTCTGTGTCCATATTCGAAAGTTCATATCGGTCCCATCCCTTGGTTATTATCGCCCGTATGCGGCCCGGTCGTAATGGCCGTTTCCGAAAACATGGGCTTTTTAATTGAATTTCGTACGCGGTCATTTGAGGGTTAAGTCTTTTTTTGAAGGAAGTAATTACATCGCTCGTGCGGTCATTCAGGATGTTTTGTGGGACGCTGCAGTATGTTGAAAGGATATTCAGTATTTATCTTCATTAGCTACCAACAAACAAACTTTTTATTAAAAAAGTACTTTTTAATGTGACTATTTTTTTAATAGTTTTCAACTTATATATAATGTAATACATATAAACGTAAATAAATCATTCTACGCAAAAAAAAATTCTGCATAAAATTTTGGTAATTTTTAACTGAAATTCTAAACCGTTAACCGTACCGTTGCCGAAATATGATATACCGTTTTAAGAATGACATTTATTTTGACAGTGCCCATTGTGCTCAGTTTGTAAATCAAATTGCTGCCATTTATCCCATTCTGTACAACAAAGAATGACCCTTTCTTCCCACATTATCTTGGTAAACAATGGCATTGGGACGGGAGGACTGTTTACATGTATATAGCTCTCATTGTTGGGGTAATGAGATTTTTTTCAAGCGAAATTCGTTAGAATGTGCGAAATTGTGAAGTTGTTACATTGATTTGTTTTTTTTGACTTTGTTGTTGTTATAATGTGTTGTAAAACGATACTTGTTTTTCATGAATGTGTTAAAAGTATTTTAGTTGACGAGACATATTTGTATGTTAACAGCACACTGAATTTTTTACATTAATTTGACAAAGTTATTTTGTATTTGACTTTTAAAAAAATACTTCTAATCGACGTTCTATTAAGAAGCAAATAATCTGCTTACGTATATTGAAAAAAAAAAATTTCTTGAAACATGTTTGCCATATTTGTAAAGAATTCCATTCCCAAGAAAAGTAAAGTGTTAGGGGCAATTAAAATACTCTAGCTCAAGTATGGGACGAAAAGTGACTTCTGTTTACTTACGTTACTTAATATTTTCTTAATGGGCACCGCCACTTAACTTCCCTGTAAGTTAAATAAACAAAGACTCTTTTAAAAATTGTAATGACAGTGCAAGAATGCAAACATAAACATTTACAAAAGGTTGATTAGTCTTTTGACAAGAATTTGATTTAATAAGTTGCTGGGAAAGTTTTAGAAAAAAAGCTAAAATTATTATTATTAGTTTGCTAAAATGATTATTAGTTACCTACCTATCAAAATCGTGGTTCTTGAGATCTTCATTAAAATATGTATTGAATGTATTTTTTATTTATTTCAAAACTTTATTGCACAAATTAAAGTGTACAAAAGGAGGACTTAATGCTAAAAGCATTCTCTCCCAGTCATACCTTTAGGTCATGCAGAGAGATTGTTATGGGTGCAGGAGAGTGTTGTTAATAGATATAAATTTTACTAAGATATTTTATTTTACAGCTTTTTAACAAAATTAACGAAATAAGCTCAGATGAAATCAACCTGTTTTCTTGAATCATGTTTACAAAATGTTTACCTGCTTATATTAGCTGCAATCGTATTTCAAAACATACCGCAACAACCTCTATCATTCAAAAGCATAACCAAAAAAAAAATTTTTTATCGGCACACTACCATTGACAGTTCGCAGCAGTAAAAAAGTTTTTTTACGCAGCCGATATATTTTTTCAGGAGGTTCTTTTTAACATATTGTTGGTTCAGGCTATGGCTCTCTTGTTAACAATTATGTTTGAAGGTTTAGCTCATTCACACGTAGTTATGTGATCATACTTACATATTTGTATGTGTATTCACTTGACCTTATGTAGTGCCAAGGCCTCTTGATGTACTTTGTACTTTCGTAGCATAATAAATGATACAAAGTACTGGTTGATTTGAAGTCAAAATGATTTAATATTTCAATTTATGCCGGGTGTACATTTTTACTTACTCCAAAGGCAAATAAAAAAATCCAAGGGCTAACAAAACAAGGCGGCCGTAGGCGGCTTACTCTCAAAAACCATCAAATTTTTACGATAATTTCGTATTGGTTTCCCAGCATCTCGGACTCTATCTTTATTGAGAGTGAAAACTTAAAAAAAAACGATAAAATTTATGTTTTTCTAATGTCCGTTGTAAAGATTGCGTTGACCTATTTCGTATATTTTGACATTAGAAGGCGTGGTGTGTGTCAAATGGTTTTTATACCCATCACTTGCCCTATTATTAGAGTCATATAAATGTATAATGCGGCCCCTTTGATGCGATCTAAGTGAATAGGATATACATCGTTCTTTTACATACACGGATAATGAGTAACATTCTTAATGTCAACGCTATAGGTGGTCAATTCCGCTATTGAAAAAGAAATTGCTTTTTGTCAGTTTTAGTATGGGTCAAATGTCAAATATAGCAATTCTATTTCGATTTTGGTAATATAAATAGCGAGATTAGGTCCCAGGTATTTATGCAGTTGATGAAATACTTGATAGTAATAAATATTTTTTTAGTGTAAACGTAATTTTTGGTAAGATAAGAATGTCACATAGCTAGTGTGACATTCTGTATTTTTACTTTGTGAATATGTCCGTTTGGTTTCAGTTTCTTGTGTAAAACTACACCTTGTTTAAATTCCGGTTCTCATTTAGTTAGTACAGACAGTAGGTACGAGTGTTTTTTGGTAGATTTCTGTATTTAAGTCTTAATTACATGATGAAGCAATTAACTTGTTTAGTGATAATTGGCGGCAGTTGAACGTTTGTTTTAGAATTTAACACAAAAAGCTGCCTTGCAAGGCCGGCTTCTTTTAATCGCGACCTTGGCATTGCAAACAGTTTTTTCATTATGTTATAGTTAAACGTATAAACTATGGTGGTAAATTATAACTAATAAAATATTATCACTTAACCAAGATTACATAGTTAAGTGGTAGACCCAGAAGACAATGGCGGAGGTATTCGGACAAAGGCTGGGAAATAAATACCTAAAATCGTGTGGACTGGAGAAAGGGTAGGGAGGCCTTTGCCGTGCAGTGGGACACCACAGGCCCTTAATAGTTATAATAATAAGCAAGATTAAATTAGGATTTTTTAAAATCATCATTGTTCCGAAGGAAGGTTAATAACTCATTATTTTATTAATTCTTAATTTGAAGGAAGATAAAAAAACGAATGATCGTCTAAGCAAGTCCGTTGAATGATTCCGTGTTGTCTATCTCTAGTTACCCGCTTATGACATTTACTTGAGTTTCATATATTTTTTCAACTACAATGTTTGCTTGTGCTGGCTGTCAACTTTTTTGTCGTATCATCGAGTATATCTGCGTGTTGCTACAAAAAGTAGTAATAGTAAGAATAAATAAATGTCAAATTCACCTATCCTGCTATAATAGTGACGCGTGCTAGTGATGTGAAATTAAAAATAGTTGTCGAAAACGAAGTGTTTGATTTTGTATTGATTTTAGAAAATGCATACCTTCGTCTCAATGATTCTTAATTTGAAATGTTTTCCCCATTAAAAAAACATTTTTTGTTTATAATTTATATATTAATTTGAGCACAAAAGTTATACCTATGACTTTATCCGATTCGTCATTTTCCAATATAATGATCAAACTTGTCTTTCAGATTGTTTATTTACATATTATGTAGGTTTTATTCAATTTTATTTTATTTATGTAGGTACTAGCTTTTGCCGGCGACTTCGTCCGCGTGGAATAGTGACTTCTTTCTCCCGTTTTTTACACATTTACCACTATATCTTTGCTCCTATTGGTCGTAGCGTGATGTTATATAGCCTATAGCCTTCCTTGATAACTGGACTATCCAACACAATAATAATTATTCAATTCGAACCAGTAGTTTCGAAGATTAGCGCGTTCAAACAAACAAACAAACAAACAAACAAACTCTTCAGCTTTATAATATTAGTATAGATTAAAATACGAATTTTTACAAACCTCGTGTAAGTTATTTCACACTTCACGTTATCAATAATACTAAGTTACTAGGGCCCACTTGCGCATGATGATTTTACCCAATCCTGGATCAAATTATCATTCTGTATCTGTCAGTTTAACGTTGAAAGAGACAGATAAAAGATTAAATCCAGGATTAGTGTAATCCTGATTTCAATAATCATGCGCAAGTAGGCCTAAGAGGTTAAATAGTAAAATGATGTGCCATATAGATTTCTCAATCATTTTACGATGGACAACACTAGCACAAAAAATCGCAGCGGGGTCGATGCACCGACGACAATTCGCCGCGCGTGTGTAAGCTACGCGATGGTATTATCTAACTGCATTGTTTTCAATTTGGGATCGTATTGATATCGTGATAAGTTCCAAAGAAAGCGCTTAGTAAAGACTATCGGTCTGGTTCACAATGTCATAATAAGTAATCAGTAATTTTATTATTCGTTGGTTAGTAGTTAAGTGTCGATGGCAAAATAGGTCCCTAATTTATGATAACATTATCTACTATATAAAAATAAGTCGGGTTTTCCTCCCTGACGCTATAACTCCAGAACGCACAAACCGATTTCCACGGTTTTGCATTCGTTGGAAAGGTCTCGAGCTTCGTGAGGTTTAAAGCATAAAACGGGGCCGGGGCGGGACGGGGCTGGGGGCGAAACGAAGTTCGCTGGGACCGCTAGTATGAGATAAAATTTGATATTATTTTATCGTTCGCAACTGTCATTTCCGTACAATTATATGTTATAAATAATTGGGTCAAAGTTGGCGTTCGCCACTTTTCTAAAGCCAAAGTTCAGTTTTAAATCTCTTTATATCCGCTCTGCCGTTTTAAGTACTAGTAAGCTCTTTTTTCGCCACATACAATAGGAAGATCATTGCATCTCGCTATAGTTCACATCACAATCTCTCTGCATGACCTAAAGGTATGACTGGGAGATAATGCTTTTAACATTAAGTCCACCTTTTGTACACTTTTATTTGTGCAATAAAGTTTTTAAATAAATAAATAAAATAGTTTACAAGTTAGGTACCTAATACGCCAGCGGTACAAACAGTTTGTTTACTATTCACTGGTTTGATAATTATTCAGAGTGGAAATGATTCAAGTACTTTTTTTAACTGCTTGAAAATTATATTTTTTTCGATTGTCTTCTTTACATGTCTACTAGGTTTACTTCAAGCGGATATTTTCTTTTATATTTTCGGTTTCGTGACAGCATCTATTTTCGTATTTGTTATTTTGTCTTTCTTATCAATAGGTTTTTGACATTGTCTCCTTTGTATTTTATTTTTTTCTTATCTAGAGCAAAAGTTATAGGTAAACCGCGAAACTGAGACGTCTCTGACGTCACTTTTGTTGTATTTTTCTCCCAAATAATGTACTCCATATTTTTTATTATGAATGAAATGTTTTTCTTCAAGGTAAAAGAAATATCGTTTAATTTATAGCAATGATAAGGAGTACATTAATTGGGAGGGAAATGAAAATAAAACCGTCAAAAGTGACGTCAGAAACGTCTCAGTTTTGCGGTCGACCTATAGCCTAGTTTTGTTAATAGTCCAACTGCTAAGGTCATTTGCCCTTCCGTCCCGCTCTTTCACCTCTGACCTGTTCTATCTAAAGGTCACTCTTTTGTCGTTGTTTCATTCATTTATCCATTTTACGCAGTTAATGGTTGTGTAAGTGATTCATTATTTATAATAATATTATAGCTGAAGAGTTGCTTTGTTTGTTTGAACGCGCTAATCTTAGGAACTTTATTTTAGGGATCAGCATACTTTTTTTATTTATTAATAATAAAATAATAGGCCTTGCATTTGTTTAATAATTTGTTCGATATCACCGACCATAGAATGAGTAGTACTTTAATGCAGTTTTATCAATTACTTGCATCGGAACCGGTGCAAATTAAACTGTGCCCTGGTGCATGAAATAACGTTCATCAAATGATGATCGCCCATGCATTTCAGTATTTTACCCACTATACCTCTATTTAAGTATATTCAGAACTCAGACACATGGCCAAATAATTAAAAATAAATTACATAGTAACAATTTATTGAATACCACAAATCTACCATATCATTTTAATAGTTAACCATTACTATTTTTTTAATATATCATCCGGTTATATTCTTGTTTTTTACCCGGTGCTTAGCGTTGAAACGCGAAGGAACTCATTCGTTATCGAATCCAAGATTTTGTTCTGCCAGTGCCAAATCAAGCAAAACACCATACATTTCCTATAACTCCAAGATCGTTCTTCTTGAAGAATCTTTCCAATTACTATTCCTTTTTCTACAACAGGAATCTAACCATGCACTTACGAGGCACTAATTAACCCTGCGCCTAGTAAAAAGGGATAAGTACTAATTGGTCTAATAGACCAACGGTTTCAATAACAACGTGTCTTGCACGCGATGGATCATTTATTTAAGTACAGGCAGGAACAAGATCAGTATCCTAGGATAGATAAAAAAAGCGGCAAATCAAGTGTGCTTATGCTTTTATAGTGTGTTTTGAATCGAACTCCAGATACTTTATCCCAGAACTCTACGGCAAAATTCATCAATAAATTTCACTATACACAAACTAAAATAATGAATTGTTGTGAATTTGGTTTCTTAGATAAAGCATAATAACTCAGAATATGCACGAAAATTATCAACATTTAAAAAATAAATAAATCAAAGATTTATACTTTTTATTTTTTGTTGTCTGATTAATGTTGGTATTAAATGATATCAAATTTTATTACCTTTAAAATAAGGTCACGTTTGCGTGTGAGCAGACACGAGTTTAAATGAGCACCGAAAGTTTTGCAAAGTGAATTTTAAAGCCTCCCATTCATAGGGATGAGGTATGCGAGTCGCATCATGCGACCTTCCCTTGCATATTATTTTATCGATAAAATTTGCCGAAGGATACGTGGGTGAAATATCAGGAGTCCGATCCAAGACACACTATATAGTTGGATACCTACGGGACGAGAATGATATTTTTTTAATAGTGGACAGTTTCTTACATAAAGATGAGATAGTGGATACGGCAATTGAAGGGTTGAATATCATAAAATTAAGCGTTAAAAAAGGTTTTAATTTACTAAAAAAAACTACAACTAAACATTTAAAGAAATCTAAGACACTTCAAATCAATTATGATAATTTGAATTCGATCAAATTGAGCGTATTCTGTCTGAATTCATTATGTCAATAGCCATAGATCATAGACGGCACAAAAATCAACTGTCAATAAGTAGGTAGGAACTTAGTTTTTGTCAACATGCTATAATGGTTGACAAGTTTTTTTAGGCAGAGTACGAATCTTTTATTTCCTGACTTATTAATATGGATACGAATGCAAAGATTCAAATTGGATTTCATTTTTAAAGTGTTAGAAATCTATGTAGAGCGAACTGCGTTCCCAAAAATTATATTATCTTATTTGGACAGTACACCGCTTTGAATAACGATATTGCATCCGTATTCATGCAAAAGGATTTTCGACTTTGTCTTTTGGCGAATAAAATTCATATTCAATTGGGTTGCTGCACTTAATTTTGTGCATAGAGTTATAGTAGAACTGTAACTGTCAAACGCATGTGTCGTCCATGCTGTTGCAATTTGTGCCTTACTTCAGATACTTTAGAGTTGGAAATGGTGTGTTTATTGGAGTTTTGAGGCTTTTAAAATCGCTGACTTTGTAAAGGCCGACAGAGACGCAACTCTCGCATGATCATTAGTTTCGACTTCCATTTCGTCCCTTTGAAACCGGTTTTTACCGCTTTCATTCGGAAATATCCGGATTCCATAGTTTGGTGCGGGCGCGCTTTATGAATTAACTCTTTTTCCATTATTGTCTAGTAATATTTATTATTCTCAAATTATTTTTGTAGCTTTTTAAATTAAGTAAGAAAGCACTTCTTCAAATGCGAAATAAAAAAGCGTACAGAGTTGCCTTTCCGGTATAATCTACTACAACCCTAAAGTATTTATTAGACCTGTCATTCTCACTTACATTTGTATGTCGAACCGCCTCCGAAATTGAAATTAGTCGGTAGCTTTGTCTTGCTATCAACATCGAACCCGGGACCTCGTGGGAGTAACAATCGCCATGTCTTGTCTGTCTGTCACTCTTACCTTTGTTGTTTGATTGATTGATATTTTTAGGGTCCCTCACCTTAGCGGAAAAAACTTATATCGCAGTTTCGTTGCTCCATCTTACTTTAGATAGTCAGTTGCTTTAGCTATTTAGTCATTAACATTAAACAAATTTCAAATTTTAAAAATCAAATATGCAAGACTGCGCCATTTAGGGCTATAATATAAATTCGTTTGTGTTAACACCCGATAACGATTTCGAAAGGAATCAAAACCCATAAATTACTTCCCGTAGATCTTAAATTAAATTAGTACCTATTTCCTACAGTAGTACTTATTTGAAAAATGCATTACTTAATTAGTATGGTAGATATTTTTGTCAAATCGCTAATTTGTTACCGCCTTATTTCATCATCATCAGCCAAAGGACGTCCACTCCTAAATATAGGCCTCCCCTACGGCTTTCCACAGCAACCGATTACAAGCAGTTTGCGTCCAGTTTGATCCTGTGATCTTTACAAGGAGGTCTGTCCATCTTGTTGGTGGACGTCCTACGCTGCGTCTTTGGTCAAAGGGTCTCCAACATAGAACTTTTTTGTCCCAATGGCCATTCGTTCGTTTGCCCATTTGCACTTGAGCCTCAGCCTTATTTATGAGCTGTAAATATGGTTTTGGACCCATTGTGCGTGAGTCTCTCACACTTGCCCAGTTATTTATTATGTTTTCTATTATTACCAATATTGTGGTTTTATTGAATACAATTTTTCTTGATGACAGCCAGCTTGTGCTTTAATTTCGTTTCGGTAAATTGGATTCCTCAAGTTAGGCCCAATTGGAGTTACTCTTACAATTCGAGTCAGTTTGTTAGTGATATTTGATACCTCTTTGCTTAACTTCTGTCTGTGGTTGTGACTTAGTGAAGTTTGTTGTGTCTTTGGGAAGACGTAATGTCACTATAATGTCTGAAGCTGTGAATGTCTTTTTATAAATAATTGAGGACCTAATGTTTTTCTGCGTTTTGATTTGGTAGTGCTTAAGATAACTTTCACTTTAGATGTTTTGATTTTGTTTCAGTCGGTCCATCTACAGAAATATCTGTATACTAACGACAGGTTTCACTATGTCTGAATTAGTGAAGTCTGTTTTTCTTTGCTTGTCCAATATAGTAAACAATCTTGGTAATCTTTTTTAACGTAATAATTCATTTTAAAATAAGAACAACACAAAACTCACAACGTACATAGATAAGACATCGTTGAACACCGAGAAATTTTCAAATCAAATTGTTTATTCAATGAAATTTGAAAAGTTACAGAAAGATCTTTTACATTATTGGACTAGGAACTCACAACTTTTTTTTGATTAGCGCCATCTGTCCCATCACATCATACAAAATTACTTCCCATATTCGAATAACTCGATTGCTTGTTTTTAAAACAGGCCCTTAGGCACATATTCACTTTACACTTGGTAAATTCTATGCCAAAGCTATATTTTCTTAACAAGAACTAAGTTTTACAAGTATAATTTACTAGAACTAGGTTCTCATAAACTCTGACGACAATATATTCATGCATGCGATAGTCTAATAGTATAGTAATTAGAATATAAGTATGCCTGTTTATCGCAACTTATTTAGTGTATATTTTAATTTTTGCCCTCTTTTTGTATTTTCAAACTGCAGCTAGAGAGAAAATAGTACCTATTCTCACAGCACAGCTGGCATTATATCTTTTCAAAGCCTGTATTTTCTCACCAAAACAAATGTACCATACACCACCAAATTGCTCTAAACAAGATAATTGCGCCTGCGGTAGATTCAGCCTAGAAACCTTAATTTTATAATGGCACAGTGTATCAAAACTCGTGACTTGAATTTCACGGGGAATTAGATTTGCCGTGAATAAATTATCTATTGCTAATATTATGTTCAACTTCATTTAACTTAAGACTTAATAATTACTGTACACAGTGACTTACTTGCTTAGCTTTGCTTTTGTTAGCTTCCACTTTTTAATGTTGACATTTCGGAAATAATACCATAAATATTACACAAAAAAGTAAGGATGAACATCATAATAATGATGTTCTGACTAATATGATGACTTATATAATAAGTAAGGTGTTTCTGCCGCTTATTTATCTTTACTACAGATTTCCGTACTATTTCTTGCAAATTAAACAGTCACCTAAATACAACAATGAGAACAGCAGTTAATTTGGAATTTTCTTCGGTTAACGACCAACACACTTTCTTGCGGAAACACTACTTTGTCGTGTTTCGAAGACATTGTCAACGGTCGTTAAGACGTTTACGATCCGCACTGACATGTCGTGATTGAATATAGTGCTACAACTTTAGCGTTACGAGTAAAAGATATTTCAGTAAAAGTCTGTTATACGACTTTTGCGGTCTTCAACTGTTTGCTGGCCAGTTCCTAGTTTTGAATTTTGAAATGTATTATTTCATCGTTTAAGTCATTGGCCACTGCTGCAGCAGTGTTGAGAATTGATCTATCGCGTTGTGACTTACATACAATTATTACTTATTTTACCGACTTCAAAAAAAGGAGGTTATTAATACGACGTGTGTGTATGTGAAATCGTTGGATTTGGATAATATTTAAGTATGTTGATCTTATAAGGCTTCCAAACACATGTGCAAAATTTGGTAAGTGGATGTATGTTTGTCCCCGGATTTCTAGAAGTCGATAAGTATTATGTAGCGAGTTTTTTTCATTTTAGTTCAGATATAATATATTAATATATTCCGATTAGGGTGTAAGTTTCATCTCAATCAGTCAAATAGTTTTTGAGATATGGACGATAACTAAAATCATGAAATAAAAAATATTTACCAAATTAAACCGCCAAAACACTGACTAAAAAGATCAAAATAACGCATTTGTCTTGCATTTAGGAGCAACAAATTCATTCGGAGTCGGTGCATGATGTCAAGCTTACCTGCACCAACAGTTTACTGATATTTTGCATATGAACTTGTTTCTTCTAAATACTAGACCAGGAGGTTTAATTAATTTACTAACCTGTGCTTATTGGATTTTAAACTTTCGCGTTGCATTGCAATAACTATTAGACATGACGGGTCTACTCATACGTAACTCATAAGTTTTTATTCGCGTTTAGACCCGTCATGTCTAATAGTTATTGCTGTGCTTATTGGTTAAAAGTTAAGTTAAGTTAAGTTTAGCCTGTAAGCATCCCACTGCTGGGCAAAGGCCTAATTAAATAATTAATTAATTGCTTATTGGTAAAATAAAGTTTTCAGCAAGAGTGTACTTGCTCTTTCTCTTTTTAACTTCAGGGAATATGATCAGCATTTGTCAAATATTAGCAATCACTTCAGATTTAAACTTACATACCTAGATACAATAGAAGCATATAATCTTGAAAGCAATGCAAAAACAATTCGCGTGCTTCATTTTACGTCTCCTGGGACTGATTCATTGAATCGTTAGTCATCATCATCAAACTACTGCTATGCTGTTTTCTTTGCTGATGAATCATTATGTTTTGAGGTTATATTTCCGGTTCATTACTATTGACTACATTTTTTATGTTTTGATTTCCGGAATGCTTAGCATAGTTTTATTTAGTCATTTTTGTATAATTAACTCATTTTGACGTAGTGGGAATATTATGGCCTTCTTATTTGAACTTTATTTATTGTAAGGCTTACCTACACTTATGAAATAAAATAGTAAATTTGAATAAATGAAAATGGCCAATTCCAAAGGTTGAGTATATCTACTGAGGGTTGTGCACGATTTTTAAAGCCATATAAATATAATAATCGTACCTACCTAAAATGTTTCAAAATATTAATGAATGGACTCATAAAAATCCAATCACAACTGAAAATTTTCAACAACCTCGCTTGGTCTAACCGCCAATTTGGCATATTGATAAATTCATTTTTAAACAGGCAACACCGTACGTCATCAAGTTTATGGGCGGCTGAAATATTAGCCTCCATGTTTCATGAGGACACATTGTACCGTGTTTGCGAGGGTAATGTCATGTAAGCATGTTTTTGCGTTTTCAGTAAAAAAACATTGTTTGTATGCTGCTTTTTAGGTCGTCTGGTCAGTAAATAAAAAAAGGTTTGGGTGTTGTTGGTGCAGTCTTTTGATTTCCACAACATACGAGTAAGAGCTGTTTTGGCTTCATTGAAACGTCATGAGCTGTTCTTAAAGTATCTAATAGTATAATAGCCATGAGTCTATAGTATGGTGTAATCTGCCTTAATATGTGTCAATGTTATTACGTACTTACTTTGAACTGACATTCACTAACACTTGACACCAAAAAAGGTATCGGATCGGATATCTAACTAACTAACTTACTCCTTTGGCGCAGCGAGCCAAAGTGTGTCTTGGCCTCCGATATCTACTTTTCGAATTTGGACGCTTCTTTGTATGCTTTAGAATGTTTTTTAACACTCACAGTGTCATATTTGAATTTTTAAAAGATGAAATAATAAACCAAAAATTGCGCACGGGTGGGACTCGAACCACCATCTTTCTGGCTTACCGGGCCAACGGCTTTTCCAATTGAGCTACCGTGCTGTCGGTCCGACCGCGCGAAATCCGGACTTCTTATTTCATCTTTTAAGGACTCATTGTATGTTGGAACTTGATATAGTGATACTGGTCTATAAAAATACTAAGTATACATACATATAAGTAAGCATGACCTGAAGGTATGACTGGGAGAGAATGCTTTTAGCATTAAGTCCACCTTTTGTACACTTTGATTTGTACAATAAAGTTTTTAAATAAGGAATTAAGTTCATTCTGCTTTGAATTATCCAGCCAAAAGTTTGATTATTCTTTATGTGCTTATTTTATGAACAGAAGAAAGTGAAAAGAGTCCGATTTGAAGAAATCATTAATTTTCAATATTATTAATTTAATAAAACACAATTTACGGATATTTTATTTAAATGTGTAGTATTCGCGTAAACTTCAGAAACAAATATATTTATTTAAAAACTTTATTGCACAAATAAAAGTGTACAAAAGGTGCTTATAAATGCTAAAATCATTCTCTCCCAGTCATACCTTTAGGTCATGCAGAGAGATTGTTATGGATGCAGGAGACAGGTATAGATGAATTATTAAATTTAATATAACTTAAAATTAATTTCGGTCATATACCTAAACTCGTTACATCTGTATTGAATAAAAGTGAGTTTTTTCATCAAAATTAAGGTACAGATCTCGGTGCCGACCGAAAAAGGTTTCCTAAATGAAAGACGAGGCCTTTCTTATATTTATCAAAAGGAGTTCTCAATCTACATCTAGTTAGAGTAATATAATCTACAGAAGTAAGACACATTTGTTCAGACACGGCTGGTTGATTATCGTAAAATCAATCAGATCATCCCTAATCGAACGTCTTGGCAAGTTAGCGGAGCTGCCGCTCAGGGCTCCCACAAATTGTTTTCTAAAATCGAAAATAATATAAGAACTAACAATAGGTATTAGGAGTATATGTCATAAGTTACTGATTAAGGACAGGAGGAGGCTGCTTAGGTTAAATCAGTTTTGATTCCTACATACGTGAATGGTTTGAAGATGAAATCCGACCGTCCTCATAGTAGTAAGAATCGACACGTCCTAGGTGATTAGCAAGATCTGGTAAATACAGATTGGCTCTTATTAATTGGTGTTAGTTAAGCATTAAGATTAGCTTAAATTGAGAACTAAGAGGTGTGAATTTTATAACAGTAAAAAATTCTTTAACAAATAATTTTTAATGAATTATTTTTTCTTTAAGCAATTAATTTTACTAACATCTTTTAATTCTTTTCGTTTACGCCCCAAAATTGTACGCGCTTTTTGAAGCATAAATACTCCATCAGTGGGAGCTTCATACATTTTCTACAGCCACTACTTGACGGTATAACTATATACATAATTATATAAGCTTAATAATGCCCAATTATATTTATTTTGTATTTTAAATATTATTAATAGTATTAGTCACAGAATAAAAATACCTGCTCTTTACCACAGTTATGACAGCCCTGACTAACATCTTAATAACTTGGGCGGTCCGTCACTCAAGCAGGCCACAAATTACTTTCCAAGTTTGGAGACACATCAGAACTAATGCTTGGGACTTCTAAAAGTAGATGTGACTTTTGGTGCTTGTCCAATGTTATGGTTAGGATCAGAAGTTGGGATGTAAGCCCACTAACTAGGGTACATTCTTACATCCACTTCTATACTTATACAATGTGTCCCGACACCAGTGTCGGAGCCTTTGATGCTTTGAAATATATAATTTTTTATCGACAAATTAGCCCTCATTTTTTTGTTTTCTTTCCAAAGAATTTTCGGACTTTATTTTACTGAACATTCTCTTCTATCGTTTCAAAATAAAAAATAAGCAATTTAGTGCTCAAGATTTTTCATGAGAGGCCCATAATTAAAAAATACACAGAAAAAAAATTTTTGGTCTTTAAATATTAAAAAAAAAATATCACATGAAAATTAAAAAAAAAAGTATATTATAAAGCTGAAGAGTAGTTTGTTTGTTCGTCTTAATCTCAAAAACTACTGAACCGATTCAAAAATATATCTTTGTGTTGGATAGCTAATTTATTGGGGAAGGCTTTAGTCTAACATCACGCTGCGACGGGAGGGGAGGGAACAAACTCAAAACGCGTGGGTATAGTCACGGGGGACTGCTAGTATGTTATAAATCTGAAAGCTGTTTTTTATCGAGGTGCTGAATTGTTTTCTATTTATCTACATAGATAAGATTTAGGACTTCTAAAAATCCATGCAATTTTTTGAAGAAAATAATTTGACGATAAATATAGGAAAGAGGTCGAAGAAAATCCGTATTTAAAATGCTAGAGCTTTCTTTTCATAATGTCTAATTGAGATATCCAAGTAAAAAAACTCTAAAAAGCCTGAAAATTTGAATCTCTCTAAAAAATTGAAGCAGATCCTGCAACTAAACTTTGTAAAACTAGTAATACAAAATCAATTGATGTGACAGGAGCTATGACAAAATTAACCAATTAAAGAAACACAAATACTTTCTTACGTAATACCCAAATATCTTACCAGTAACGTATGTTCTTTGTTTCAAACGACAACATTGCGAAACCGACCTACATTACCTAAGACGGATTATCAACACTGAAGGGATATTTAGGACGCACGTGTGTGAGCCATCTCTAGATAATTTGTACTCACGATTATTTGTAAACCGGTGCGGAAAACTACGCACGGAATAAATTTAAGTGATAAACTTAACTAATTTAAATGAGTTTGATCCAAGTTCCAGATACCTATAGAAACAGAAAGTATATGTATTGTTATCCAATAAATTCTTATTTATTAATTTGAACTTTATTGCACTGTGAGTTGTTTAATTGGCGGACTTAATGCCATAGCGCATTATGTACCAGTCCACCGCTTGGGTATGCAGAAAGTTGAATCAGTGAAATTCTTATATCAGCATTATCCTTCAACAACTTACTATAAACAACTCAAATACTATTCGTGTTTCATTGTATGTATTTTTTTATGAATTTCATTATATACTCCATGCGGTCACCCATCCAAATATTTACTACACCTATCGCTCTTCGAATCTCCGCAAGCGAACATTTAAACTGCGCCATATAAGGTCCTCCGTTTGCCCCATCCGCCATTTGCGAAGGAATGTCTTTGTGCGTAATTAATTAAATTGGAATCCAACGTGTATTGAAATGTGTAGTCGTAAACTAAATTGTCTTGACCACCGACCAGTCCCTTATATGTGGGGATAATTATCACAGATGCTTTCGCTATAGCAGGGTTGAGATTGGATCTTGGTCTCTAAAGTTGGCTACGTTCAAGTTAAAGAACTTATTCTGAACCATTTGATTATTTACTAAGAATATGGTGGCACTTAGAGGTATAAATAGATGAAATTTAAAGTTTATTTCTATGTGTATATACAAGAAATATTGTGGTAAATAAAAGATTAATTAAATACTATAAATTCGTCTAAACTAAAACTTTAACCTGACTTAAGAAGTGTTTTTGTTAATCATATATGTGTCAAAGTCGGAAACTGAAATGAAACCTTTTAAACATGACCAAAACAGCAATGTAAACATAATTATTCTAAATGATCTATTCAATGATGTGGTATGTTGCTTAAATGTCAGTGAAATAATTCGAATTGTTAGCAAAAAACAATTCGAATGTGTTTAAGACGGATGAGCTATAAACAACAGCTGACACAGAAAGGATACTAAAGTGACGGGAATTTTACGATTCTTTCAAGGCTCTTGTACGATCAAAGAAGGCCTGTAGAACCGATGGAATACTCGTAGAATAAGTAGGTATAGTTTATTTCACATATAAAGTTGAATACACATACCTTAATTGAAAGAAATATCATTTGAAAAGACGGATTTATTTGCTTTAAAATCAACATAAGGTTATCTTAAGAGCTAGCTTCGCATAGAGATGTGGTTTTGTCAAGTCTTGATATTATTTAGTTTTTTTCTATAACTGATTGAATCAGAAATGCTCAATGCTCAATTTAATTTAATGCTCCTTATTGATTTCATTATCATATTAGTCAATCGCAAGACGATCAGAATAAGTATACTCCATTGATTTATGTTGGTCAGTTGTTTCAATAAGATTGTCACATGACGGGTCTTAACACGAAATGAAAATATTTATTAGTATTTGCTACTCAATGTATTTGTTTCAAGATACTCTAACAAGGTTGTCTGTCTATCATGCTCCATGCATTACTTCTGAAGTCCAGAACTCCTTGTGTACTCTTTTCATGTTCATTTTAATTGATGAACTCTATTTTAACTCTCCATATATCCATCCAGCGAAATGTAGCAGCTACATAAAGTTTTACAGCACTATTGTTCTAGCGCTTGCGCATGCATGTTTTATAGTTCACGCATACGCAACTGGGTCGAGTTTAGTGTCTTTGTGTACAAATTGTTTGTGTTTAGTTGATTGATTTGTTAAACGATATATTGGTTGTATTTCAGTTCTTACGTGTATAGTAACTATTGTGAAAATGTCGTGCTTTTTTTATCTTATGTCCGTCGTCAAGGATTTATACAGGGTGTGGCCTTTAAAAAAGGCTAACATTTTAAATATAGGCCCTTTTAGTTACTTGTTTTTTTTTCAAACAAAATAAATCGAACTAGCAATGTATTGCAAACAAATATGTCCAGTCATAGAACTTTACATTGCCATTTACTACAACACAACTTTGAATTACTATAACTCTGAGTGAAAGCATTTTAAAGCACTATGACCAGATCAAGGTTACTACTTATACTCTGTAGAATCATTAATAAACTTTGCTCTTATTACAGGCCACACGCTGTTTATGGCACACTAATCAAAAACATACTGAATGGATACCCATTTTCACGTATACAATACTCAGTAGATAGTTAAAAAACGTTGCTAATTGACTTGATTCGGTTTAAAACATTTTCCAAGCTGCAAGCTCATAACTTGCTCTCTTGACCTACTATGTCAGTTCTGAAACAGCTTTATACTGTAAAGCGCATTCCCTACTTCCAGGTATCGCATAACTACAAAACTATGTGCACCCCACCTTTGCAGTTCCTTTACTATAACGTACAATCTCCAGCACGCTTAGCCTACACGTTTTCGTTACAAATTCAACCTTATCAGAACGGTGTAAGATGCTGCAGTGTATAGCTTGACTTGATGTTGCGAACCATGCGTTTAGCCTAAGTGGCTGCACGATTAGGGCGCTTTAAACTATACTGGAATTATGCTCGTAGTAATTTAACTGGGTTACTTTGCGGAAATTTATTTCGTTTTATGTAGAGGTAGGGAAATGTGTAAGAACAGTTTTTATTTGCGTATTTTTTAAGTAAGTGTCTTACTTTGAATATAACGAGTAATCGGCCTACAAATGTAATTAAACAGATAGCTGGCTCTATAATAAGCAGATTAACTTTACACTTATTTATTGAAAAAATATTTTTGTAAGAATATTTGATTAGTTATCTTATGAATAAAGTCTTCAGATAGCTGGTTAAAATTTTCCTGCGTTAGAAAAATGAGCGGCAACACCTAATATTATGTATTTAAACTTATTGGAAATACTTTTTGCTATTTATTAGTATGCACTACTATCTGACTACTCCTTGTAGTTTATCACCATAAACTTTTATTACAATTTTATTACAATTATCGTCCCATTAAATATTTATGACGCCAATATAGAATTAATGAGGTGTGCAATATGAGCTATAAATGATACAAACGTTTCGATTGGCCGTTAATCGTCACGGTTCGTCGTTATTGCTGGTTTATACTCTTGCGCAGATTGGCATAAATAAGGGTAATGTACTAGGGAAAGAGAACAAACCAAAATAACATTTAAAAATATTTAATGAATGTGAATTAAAGGTGGTCTCTAACTATGGGCCTCATAAAGAAGCTCAAAATCACACAACGAGCGATGGAGAGGGCTATGCTCGGTGTTTCTCTACGAGATCGAATCAGAAACGAGGAGATACGTAGAAGAACTAAGGTAACGGACATAGCCCTGCGAATCAGTAAGCTCAAGTGGCAGTGGGCAGGCCACATAGCGCGAAGAACTGGTGGCCGTTGGGGCAGAAAAGTTCTAGATTGGAGACCCTTCAACCAAAGGCGCAGCGTAGGACGTCCGCCGACAAGATGGACAGACGACCTTGTGAAGATCGCAGGATCGCACTGGATGCAGACCGCTCACAACCGGTCGTTGTGGAAAGCCATGGGGGAGGCCTATGTTCAGCAGTGGACGTCCTTCGGCTGATAATGATGATGATGATGATGGTGAATTAAAGGGAACTTGGGATCTAAACCTAATCACCTAAAATTGACCGCAATAAGTTTTTGGAAAATATATTTATCGTGTTTTTTTTATCGTTTTAAACTAGTTCAATGGGTGCATATTTGATTTCAGAAAAAGCCTTGTTAGGAACACATCAAAATCGGTTTCTATAAAATAACACTTTGGCAATAAAAAAAATTGATGCGTATTGTCAAAGGTCGAATTGAACGACGGAGCATATTACATAGCAGTGGACGTACCATGGTTAATAATGATGAAATTTGCAATCATTTTTAGACAGACAAAAAAGGGCCAAGTTGTATCGCATTTGATCAAAATGTTTTTGTTTAAATATCATATGGGTTTGCCAAGAGCAACTCTCTAGACTATACCAAAGGCATAGCCATGATCTGAATGTATAAGAATTAAAAATATACCTTTGCTTCACGAAATAAACTCGGAAGGCTGGCTGTATTACCAAGGCTGTAACTACCTTTCTGCCACCGGACAGTAAAAGCGAATGATTTTATTGGTCCTGTTAACAGAGGCGTTAACTGAATACGATATTGTTTGATCATTAATTCGGGTTAGTGATAAACTGGTTTATAGGTTCAAGTTACGGGCATGTTGCGATATTTCAATTATATTGTTGTGTTTAAGATTGATAGGACAACATTCTTCTGCGACAGTGTGTAAGTGAATTAAAGGCGGACTGCAATAAAAAGGTTTTTTTTATTTTTTTTTTTATAGTGTCTAGGCAGACATTTGGCCCCAATCTCACCTGATGGTAAGCGATGATGTGGCCTAGGATGGATCATGCCTGACTAGTAATAGCCTATTCACTCTTTTCTTGAATTCGCCCAAATTATAATGTCTAGGAAACACTTCAGCCGGCAGCGAATTCCACTCCCTAGCTGTGCGCATGAGAAATGTAGATCGAAACCTATCAGTGCGCATTGCTGGAATGTCTACGACGTAAGGGTGGAAACTGCGCCCGCGTCTAGTGTTCCGCTGGTGAAAGGGGGCTGGTGGAATCAGGTCATGCAGTTCTCTCGCACACTCTCCGAAATGCAGCCTATAGAAGACTGAAAGACACGCCACTTTACGTCTGTGTTCTAGGCTTAGTAGCCTACGTTCAAAAAGCTCAGTGTCTCCAATTATCCTTTTTGCCCGGTTTTCAATCGAGTCCAAGGCAGCCAGCTGATATTTAGCAGAACCATCCCAAAGGTGGCAACAATACTCCATACACGACCGGACCTGAGCTTGGTAGAGTTGGAGAAGCTGCTCCGGGGTGAAGTATCGCCTAACCTTAGATAGGATGCCTAGCTTTTTAGCTGCGGTTTGGGCCACAGACTCGATGTACCGGCCGAAATTTAGGTTGGATGACAGCTGTATGCCTAGGAGTTGTAAGCTGTCCGTCACAGAGATAGGCACATTTCGGAAAGTAGGACCAATATCGAAAATACTGCGCTTTGTGGAAAATAAACACGCCTGTGTTTTGGTGGCGTTGAACGTCACCAGATTGGCATCACCCCAATCGGAGATAGCCTTGAGGACGCCGTCCAAGCGTTCCACCATGGACTCTCGACAAGACCGGATCTCATCCCTGGTGGCTCCCGCCCTGGAAAAGTATCTATCGACAACTGTGCTATCATCTGCATACCCAACTATACCGGGCACAAGCAGGTCATTGATATGCAACAGGAAGAGGGTTTACCACTATTTTTTTTGTTATTAAACTAGATCTTCTTAAAAACTTTCTTCCTCTAAAACGTTCATAAACTGCGACCGCTCAAAGTAACATTAACAAGTGGGGCCATAAAACGCGCGGACGAGCGATTAGCGCTGGCAGCGGGCCAGAGCGGAGCGAGCTAATGAGCGAGCGATGGCTGGCCGTTCGCTCTTTTGTCTTATAATGAATATTGATTGTTGTAACATACGTTTGCAAAATTATTTGAATAATATACGGCTCTTAGTCAGTCTTACGTATCTTCGATGTTGAATTGTTTGTTTCGTGCACTAAGAGTAAATTAAACGTAAGACTATCAATTCACAAAAACTATTTAAATCTTCTTATCAGTTTCAAACCGAAAAAAAAAGTATTAAAAAATAAAATTAGTAAGCTGATAGGTTATATTTCTACTATAAACTCGGGACAACTACTAGAACAACACGTCTCAATATTATTTTGTCGCCGTCACTAAAATTAAGTGGAATGAGAGTTATCACCCTTTACACAAACCACTTTAATAAACCTAACACAAAGCACCAAAAAACCTCTGTCAGCGAAATAAACGACACTCACAATAATTGTCCGCCCGTTCGCACATACGCGGCGGATCCGTTAAAAACAACGACGCGTTGTGAAATAACGATCAGTCGGAAATGCTGACCGGCGCTGGACGCCCGCTAGGCTAGGCGCTAATGCGTTACTTGTAAACGCGTTAGCCAAGCTCGGATCGGGTAAAAGAGAGCCAAGTTGCGATAAAGATTTGTGTTTGAATTTAAAAACGGTGATCTCACCTTTATCGTTCATTGGATAATTTGACAAATTATACTAGTTTTAAACCGAATCAAATTATATTTTGGTTCTATGTGGCGTATATTTCTATTTCAATGCTTTGATTTGATGGCGTCTACGTAAGGCTTATTTGATTATTGTATCTAATTATTGTCGAGCATTAAGCAAAAATATTTATGTATTTTTACAAATATGTAGGTCACTGTATAATCTTTCCTCGATTTTATATCTATTTGAAGTAGGTTTTTGCAAACATATTTTTATAACTCAATCTCCGCCACGTACAAAGGTATTGAAAATTTTAATATGTCCATGAAACTTTTATAGACATATGGAAACATAAATCTGAGGTAGTTTGAATTTTATTACGGTACGCACACAACCCTATCTAGTTTACGGTGAAAACTTAAATGCTATAAAAGTTGGAAGCCTGCCAAACCATTAAAAATAAACATTATTTACCAATTACTCCAACATAACTCAGTAAATAAGCAGTTCTCAGTTGCATTCACTAATATAATACTTATTGAGTATTTGAGTCCAGTAAAGCCAATTAATATTCTTTGAAATACGTAATTTAGCCATTCACTGTTTCGACTGAAATTACTGAATATCTGTAAATAAACGGTCCATAGACAAGGTGTAAAAAATATATATTTGATTTTATTTGGTTAGGTAATGCATACCTTATAATACCGTCTCAGCAATTCCTTCAAAACTTGGCATTGCTCCACCGTGCGCTCTTTCACCAGACGTAGCGCAATGAAGCTCTTTAACTCCACAACCTGTGGCACAAGCATTGCGAGGATTACCTGATATGACCTGATTTGATTGCTACCCCAAATGTTTAGAGTACACTGCTGGCTTTTGTTCAGACAAAATGGAAGCTTAACACATATTGAGAGGATTTGAGGTTTTGACGAAGAATTAGACCCTTTTAGCAGTTTGTGTAGCTATGTCATTCGGGGTTAGGATAAAAGTACAGTTATGTCGTTCTTAAAATAGGTAAAATATCACTAACTCAAAAATCAAAAAGTCATATAATAAAAAACACGCAATTAGTAATTTACAAAAAAAATTAACACAGTTTTCTGATTTCCATTTAGAAGCGTTATTTACTGCATAGTTTTACAGTATTTGTGTGTGTGTGTATCTGTTTATTGTAAGCAATAAACAGATACACACACACTTCTCCATTAGGATTAGATAAGTTTAAACCTGTATAAGTGTATCTCGGAATTATTTAGTACCATTGCGCAAATCACTAAAGTTAATCGTCAATTAGCTTCTAAATGATCTCAATCTTAATTTAATTCAGAACCGGCCCTCTTTTATATTAATAACATCATCTGAGATATAAGATATGGCCTATTTATAGGATGTAAAATTTTATCGCTTGGAAAATTTAGTGACGTGAATAAATTTGAGATGACGAGTTTTTTAACTCATTTTTAATGGCCACAACTCTTATAATAAGTGTCTAATGTGTTTTTTTTTGTTACAGGTAATGGAAGTTTAATTTGTAGTATCGGATTATACGGTAATTTTAGCAGTTAAGATAATTAAAATAATTAAATTTTTTGACTTTCAAATATTACTACGTAGTGTCATAAATAATAATGGGGCAGCAATCTGACACGACCGGAGAAAGATCAGGCGCAGGACCAACGGCTTTACGTGCTTTCCGAGGCACGTGGGTTAATCACCGCCAACTTCCAAACTCCGGGCTACCCTGAGAATTTCTGAACAGTAAACCTTAGGTACATATATTTGGGCGATCGAACATCGTCACTTTGCCACTTTTCACCAGTAGTTGGACGTTGGCATCATTCAATATGTTTGCGATGGCAATTGGCGCCTGCAGTTGCCACGACCTTTGTCAAGTGCCTTTTGCGAGCGGCGTGTGTAGTGACTTACATTAATAAGCACTCAGTTGTATTGAGGTTATTCAGAAAATAAAATAAACTTATCCCTTGTAAAACACACATACACAACTTTCTGTAGCAATCCAAAGACGCGTTTGACATATTTTTGTCGATGTTGTATCGAGACTGAATCCCTGAGGTTACAAACCCTAAAATAATAACTTTTCTTCTCATTCGACACAATACGGAACCGGAAATAGTTCTAGTTTAAGGTGTAGTTTCCAGGCTTCTGTCCAAATGTCAGTCCCATGTCGCATTACCGTGTAGCGACGGCTTAAAAAACGTGTACGTTTTACCGTACTTCAGTTTTGAATGGAGTTAAATGTGTATTAGCAATAAATACCAATGCTATTATTTAAGTTGTTGGTCGGTTTTCGGAAAGAACTCAATTCTGAGACAGTTACCAAAAAAATCGAAAGCCATTCCGTCGTTGAACAGCATAATGTGAATAATTCATTTTTTTCATATGAATTCTAATTCTCAATTCTTCAACATTAAATTAATTATGCACAAATTGCAAGTAAAAGATGTCACTCTTACGAGTGAAATGATCACGCACGACCTTGACATCATAACGTTTATTACCATTGCCATATCTTTGTCTAAAAAAATTAGACAGTCCTTTCTTCAGGCACTGCAATCGCATAATGACGGCATAGTCATGTGATTGCCCTGTGTGTTTGTGCCTGTTTATAAATTTACTAACATTAGAATAAGTGTAAACCTACTAATATACTATGGATCCTTGATCTGAAATAAAGAGTAATTTATTTATTTATTTATTTTTATTTTTATTTTACCAAAGGCATGAGCTAAACTCATCAAATCGTGATGAAAGCTAAAGCGTCCCTATTTCTATCTAACATTTAGTACCAACTATTTCCCCGAAAATCCAATTCCGACCATCTCATATAAATTAATACTTAATTACATTACGTAAGAGAATAGAAAAGATGCCCGCAACCCTCTTGGCTATTACAAAAATTAACACTTGGCAAGAACAACGCAATCACGCAAATGATTCCTGTGGCGATTATGTCAGTCCCCTGGGACGTGTGCGGATTAGTCGGGTCGGATGCCACAAGAATGAGACATCTCATTTATCATACATGGCTTCTTTGTTGTTACTGTTGTATAGTTAATATTAACCTTGTTAGAGGAAATAAATGTTATAGTTGACTGGTCAGAAAATTGATGGGGATGTCACTGTTTGTTTTCTTATAATTATATTAATATATATTATAGTTTAGCCTGTAGGTTCGTGACCATTAAATTTCAAATAGAACATCTTCTATTTGAAATTTAATAGTCACGAACTGGTATTACTATTATGTAGATATTTCATTTCTTGCAAGATCCATACAAGCTTTTGTTGGTTATTCAATCAAAACCATAAACACTTTGAAGGTTAAACTCTCAAAATAAAGGGCATTCAGTTTTTAAAGTAGTATATTTTATCCTCATATTCATAGTATTTATAATATTTTCAATCTAGTTCAAGACCACGGTAAAATGAAACAACAAGTAAAATACGTTTACCCATAACTTTTCATCTTTAAACACTATCAGTGTCCCAAAAAAGGGTGAAATCAATACAAACCCGACGGAAAAATCTTTGTTGATCGAACTTCCACAGGAGAATATCTTCTCTAATAACAACAGTATAAAGTAGAAAATTCCCGATCAGGCTTGGGCAACGTTTCGTTATACGCACCGAAATGTTTATGCAGATTTCATATTCAATTTCCTATAGAGGATTTATTGTAGGTTTGATGCGATTCTCTTTGATTTGTTGTTATTATGATCCCGGAATATTTATTTTAACAAAGTCCTATGAACGTAGTATTTGTAATAAAGCTTTTTGTGTCTTATTGTTTAATGGAAACATGAGTTGACTTTGATACAGGAATGCTACAATGTTACTTATTTTATATGTGTCTGAGGGTTTGGTATTGTAACAAATGCTCAGATCACGGAGTAAATAAGTATAAAAACAATCCGTTCCAATACTTTTTGAAGTAGATGGCGGTTTAACAGTAGTATATTTTATACACTTAGAAAATCATAGCTTAAAGATGTCAGCGGCTCATTGTGTAAATATTATGTTTATAAGTTCAAAGTACGGAAGTTTTCAAAACAGACGTGCAGATGAAATGAACTCTAAAGTAAATGTTTATATAGCGCGACCCACTTGAAATCAAGATTGGTACATAAAATTGTATTTAACTACTTTTGCTATTAACTACTGTATAATATAATTGCTTTGAACATTTATAGGGACGTAAATATTAACAAATTAGTGTTTTACCGAATCAGTTGCAAATTGCAAACCTGAACTAGATAGTTAAAGTTAAATAAATTAAACAGTTTGGTAAGTCTTTTTGATTTTTAATAGTTAGAGTATTTATTCAAAGATAATAAAATATCTTTTCTATTTCCACTAACGTTTTGCCTTTTGTCATTTATAAGCCACCTTTAATAATATAAAGTCCTTGCCAAGAAAATGATGTGTAATTTATATCAGGCTATCTTATTTCCTGAAACCCATGTCATCTATAGAAAAAAACAGGTTGACCATAAAGGATCGTCATATTCCACCATCCTGTGCCCTTACAATATATCGCATGTACAAAGATCAACCCGTCACTGTCACCAGGCTTAAAACACCCCTTACAGGTCTTCACGGCCCATCACTTCTTATCATATAACCCTTACCCTGCAGACAATAAGACCCAACGTCTCGAGATATTATTATTCAGAGACTCCGGGGTCTATTGGGCCTATTTATCATTGTCTTCAGATGAATGATTAGTGTGACAAGCTCGTACAGAATTTGCTTATGAATTCCATTGCTAGGGTTATTGGGTTGCTGTAGATTAATGCTCTGTTTTGGTGGATTTATTGAATGTAGCTGGGTGGGGCCTTTTAGACCCCTAAGTGAAACTAATGGGTGGGGTTTGGGGAGTTTATAATCAAGTGGAAGTTTGTGGCGTGCATCAAATAGCCGATTGAGAAGCGGGTTAAATTCCGAATTCAATAGTTAGGAACAGACCAGTTTTTTACAATAATGAAGTAGGTTCAAAATATCAAAGCTTTTTAACTTTAACCAAACAAAGCGTAATATATTTTTCTCAATTATTTTCTGGAAATGTTGCTTAGCTATCTTCAACTTCTTTTTTTGCTAGTCTTTAATGAATACATGGTTGTAAAATTATAATGCAACAACGCAGCACACTAAACATTTATCACCGGAATATCTCATAGTGTTCGCATACGATTTAATATCGGAAACAGTAACAATTTGTCACCACGTCAGTCTCCTGCTCCCGAAGATATGGGGGAATGGAGAGGGGAGGGAGGGGGGCTGTCTCCTGTGAATTATTGGCCGATTTCGGCGCGATAGTAATTTATGTGTAATGAGGATTAACCAGAATTAACCTTGTAACATATCAGGGTGAGATAGCGCTGATAGTGTAAATACTGGTTGGATTTTCCGCGAATTTCTCATATTTGGCACGCCTGCTGAAGTTCAATTAATATTTATTATGTTACTAGTTCTATTACTTAGGTAGTTAATTTTCTTACCTAGTACTGCTATGTAGTATTGACTCATTAAGAGATTGCTCTCGTACAGTGTTAAGCTTTTAATTATCATTATCAAACGCAGGATGTCTAATGAACATCTGAGAATGGATTTTTATAGAAGCCGGTGGCCTGAAAACTCTCATGGTCGCTATGAAAAACCTTGCGAGAGGTCTGCATCCAGTGTTGTGATCCTGTAATATTAACATGGTTACGTGCTGTCGTATACAGGGTGGCCAGGTAGTTGACGTTCAAAGCTTTTGATGTCTTACACCGAGGTGTATTTAAATCACCCCTTTGTATTTTCTACGATTACTACTTTACTTAAATAAATAAATAAATAATTGTTTATTTCTATGTCTAATACTTGACAGTGTGTAGCCATATCCATCGAGCTAGCATAGGCGAGTCCCACCGATCTGCCAACGCGCGCAGGATACATAGTCTAGCAGATATACATTTTAAACGTTTCTGGTTAGTTTTTACGAATATGTACTTTAGGTTTATCCACAGGGACCCCCTTTATTGATACATTTAACCAACTTCAAACAGTAATTTTGAACTTACTTCAGAATTATAAACAAAACAAAAAATAATTATATCCTTAAATCTAAACTAAGCAAATCGTGTATAATACAGGATGCTAATTTGGATACACCTCGACCAACTTATAGTATCTAAATTTCATTTAGCTTTGAACGTCAACTTTAGACAACCTGTATAATTATACCACTTAGAAAGTAAACTTTGCATTGCCTAGCTTCTACAAATACTGTGTCAAACAAGAAATCCGTTGCGCTTCATATCGAGCGTTTCATACAATCACGAGCCTTCAATCTTCAACTTATAATTGCAAATGAAAACTCTCAGGTGCGTCCGCGCATACCGACGCATCACGGGAGCAGGACAACGCTATCGCAGGAAAGGAACGGCGCTATACAACAGGAGACAGATTGACGGTGCCCATATATGGGATGCTATGGGGTCGGTTTTTGTGATGGCCATATACGATACAAAGTCAACGTCCTGGTTTATGGGAATTGGGTGACCAGAGTTTTACTGGTTACTTGCCTGCCAATAATGGACCTGATTCTAAATGTGCGACGACTAAAACTAAATCTAAAGCTGTTCTAAATAAATGAAAAGAGACAGATCACAATGATTTAGAAATGTCAACCTAATACTCTATGTTTTTCAGAAAAAAGCAAATCTTTGCGTAGGTAAGTATTTTGGTTTAGTCCATAGACAATTTAGTGGCGATCTTCCCTTTATATAGTGTGTATAGATTCCAAAACTTTTTTTGCAACTGACAGCTTTTTAGTTTGACGGCTCTTAATCATTGTAGTCTGTCACTTTTCATTGATTTAGATGAGAAAGAGACTGTCACGTGACATTGGCGGAACAAAGTGTCGAAAACATTAAGTTCGGACGCCATAAACAAGAAGAAGAAGAAGAAGAAGAGAAAGAGACGTTAACTTTAGTTTTAGTCATTTCATATCGAGAATCAGGTCCATTGATAGAAAAAATAGCGATGTTGGTTTTCGCGTCGGTCAGGATGTATAAATGTATAAAAGGATGATCAGGAAACCACAGGAAAGTCATTGGTGGTCCTGTTTGTAGCATGTTTTCGTACCATAAATAAACAAACAAACCAGAAAACTCAAATAAGATTAAGGTAGATTATAAAGGGCCTATAAAAACAAACATTTATCATCTAACTGGTTTTAGGGAACTCTCTGATAATATTTTTTTACCAAAAGCTACGTTACAGTAAACAAACATGTAATAACTTCTGAAAAGTATATTAAGTAAACGTGGGATGATATTTTGATAACCTTTCGTTATTAATTCTACTAACACTTTGAGCAATCAACCGTAATAGAAGCATGAATCTAATTTGTATCACTATTTTTTGTAAGCTAATGTGCCGATATTTTTACGATATCGTCTGATACTTTAATGAAAATAAATCATTTTTCATTGCTTTGTAAAATTTCGGAAAAATAACTAATTTCATTTCAGCCGGTGAAATCAGTCTTTCGTCCTTACCCAGATGTTCCGGAAAAATTCTGTCTTAAATTCATAAGGTACTATGTGCCAAACATGAACAAAACTTGTTTGTTTAAAATTAGTTATTAACTTAGTAAAATATTTTTTCAAAAGTTCAATTTTGTAATAAAAGGGTTGATAAATTTATTAAGAACATAGAAAAGTATATTTTTTTTTACTAATTTTAAATGCAAACATGTAAAACTGATAAATAGCTAGTCAGCTCCTAGATATAACTACAAGTCGTTTCTAATAACTAAGGTGTGTCTTTTACGGAACAGTAGGAACAACTGGGTTAAAATTAGTAGCGATTACTTAACCACTTATTACTGGATACTGAATACCTAATTGATAATATTCAGCGTGTGACCTGTAATAGGAGCAAAACTTTTAATCAATGATCCTACAAAGTATACTTATTTACCTTGACTCGGTCAGTTGGTCATAGTGATCCAAAACGCTTTATCTCATAGATATAGTAATCCAAAGTTATAATGTCTAATCAATGTATATCAAAATCACTAACTCGTTGTAGTAAATGACAATGTCAAGTTCTATGACAGGATACATTTGTTTGTAATACATTGCTGGCTCTATTTAATTTGTTAGAAAATAACAGGAAATTATTTTTTATTATAATACATTGGAACCATTTGGAATTGATTACTGGATACTTAAAAGTACTACCTAAAAATATTTAAAACTTTTGCTTCTTTTACATGCCACACCTTGTATAATATAGAAGACTGATATATTGTTGATTAAAAACTTTTGACACAATACTAGGTAATAATATAGAAGTACTGAATGCAACATTAAAATATTTATATAAGTTATTTTTAACTCGGACAGAATAAACCCATTCCTCATTCACAGATCGCTCGTCCTAGTTTAAAGCCAAACATCAGAAACCGAATCCTAGACCGAACTAGGAAAAGGAAGGGATATCGATCGGTCCAAATATAGATCCAGCGGTCTGTTAGTCACACCGCTCGGGTTACCGGGAATCGAATCCCGACCGCCGCGCTTCCTGACTGAGCAACTGGGCCATTGAGTTGGTTTAGTTGTTGGAGTGTGCGTGTGAGTTTGTTGGAGGTCTACTAGGAAGGATAAATATTAATTCGATACGTGAATAATTGTTTTTGTAAGCAGCTAGATAAACTAGTTACAATTTATTATGTGGGATAGTATTTTGTTTTTTAGTGTGCCTCGGTACCTACTGCACTTGTTTGAAAGGTAGTATACCATTTTTTTAAACATACATACGTAGCATAGATATGTAATAGTTGAAAAATTACTTTAAAGGCCTGAGCCCATATTCTTAGCACCAATTAAAGTCAAAAGTCGAATTCTATGTAGTAAGGTAAGGCATACGTAGTAGGTACCAACACTTAAGCAAAGAGACTGACGACATTAGACATTAAACAATCAACAAAAAAAAAACAACAAAAAAAAATATAAAAAAATGGCAAGGAGTTCGCTACAGTATGCATACCATTCAACCGAATTCTAAATATCAATGAAGACAAAACAACATTGAAATCTGGACCTAAAGCCCATATTCATAGGCAAACAAACACAGATTTTGCTATCTTCTAATAAACCTGACACGTTTATCTATAACCCCTAAAATAGGTTATACTTATCTTATACAGGCTGTGCCTCTGCAAACTGACTTAAGTGACGGATAGGGGACCCTTTTCACAATATCTGAAGTGTCAACTGGCGGTGTAAACATGGACTGATCTCGAATTTGGGCCTATAGGAGACTTGCGTCTATGAAATTACGTCCATTTCGCGGCAAAGATTCTAGCTTTAGAGATAATTCACAGAAGTTACTTAATTTTTAAATTTAAAATTTTGGTATTTGATATTCACGTGAATAGCTAGGAAAGCGGAAGAAAAGAGCGTAGTTCCACTACAAAATTTCTTTAGTATTCCTAAAAAAATATTCAACATGGCATACAAAAGTATCATATGAATTCATCATTTATATTCTCAGCAAATATAAAAAATCATGTTGGGAGTGTTAAATACTTGATAACTTTCTTAGATGCTTTATTTTAAAAATTCTCACTTACCAAGCATTTCAGAAGTGTCATTAATACAATTAGGGTTACTCGTCACTGAATTATCCAGCTCTCTTACCATCATATTTAATCCATTTCATTTTTGAGATAGATCAAGGGACTCAAATGTGTGTCTACAAAACTATTTAATTTTCGTCACCCACATTGACTAAGCACATAACTATCGCGACAGCGATTTCACAGTTATGTAGATGACTTTTCCGCTCTTCAGCCCTCGAATTTATCTATACCCTACTATACTTGTACAAGCCTAAAACAAACCTGTGATGTTCGAACACGCTTACGGTAGACATTATTGCTTTTGGTTCGAGCTTTCGAAGCTTTGAAAGTTGTTAGTTTTACACCTATTGGTGTCTCGGACGGAAGCTGTATTGACAATAGAGGATAGAATTCTCTTTTTGGTAGTTACATTGCCTTGTATGTGTACATAATCAACAGATTTCCGTTTAAACTAAATTCAGATTCAATAGAATGCATGCCATAATTAGTGTTTATTTTTTTTCCTAGCCTTAGCCTATACTATTTCACTCCCCCAAACTACTCCACGGTCCTTGTCGGCGGTAAGAGTTTGCCAGTCTTCGCTTTATTGGTCTTAATCGTCTCGCCAGTACCAACTTTCGGGACTTGCCTCTCGGACGACGTCCTTCGTTAGGCAGCCAGTGGGTGACAATCTTAGACTTTTTCTTAGGACACATTTTGAGTGTATTAAATGACTTTTTTTACGGGTAATTATTAGTCAGAAAAGCCGCAATCTTATCTGATGCCCAGTGATGATGCGGCTGATGATCACGTCTGACGAATAGCCTACTCTCTGTGTATTATGAAACTGAAACCAAAGCTAGCCTTCCTAAAAAAAACTCACATAGTACCTTAAAAAGATGACGCCCTTTATTTTCAATAAGTCCCCAAACAAAACCTATTTCATGCGATATGATTCTAACCACCTCCTAACTATTATTCATCGCCCCCACTATATTTCAGCCTCACGACAGTATAAATCTAAGCGTATTACTATGCGTAATGCCTTACTCCTACAGGTATATTAGCTAACCCAATCGTATCTGTTTAAAAAAAAACCAATGACAATATTTTGAACGCTGCGAAGCAATGAGCGCTCATCGAGGTTTTCGCAGCCCTATTATAGAACTAATAAGTTGACGGCAGTTTGTCAACGGACAGTGTAACGGCAGCTGCAGACCAGAGGCCGCGTTTTGCTGTCGACATGCCGTCGAACTTTCCTACTTTGATAAACTTCCTATACAATTTGTGTAAAAATTTAAAGCATTCTCTGGTCGGCTATATATTTATAGGTCGTTGAAGCGCAGTCGCCTTTTAGGCCAAGTTTCAATAGTGGTTTGTCGACCAACAGTCGACATTTCAACGGCTGGCCGTCAACCGTGCCGCACACTCATTGTAGGTACATAATGTATGTACTTGTTATCAAATGAGCTCTATTTAAACATAGAGGGACACTAAATATCAGATTTGATAAAAATATGCAAAGGTAACAATAAAAATAAAAATTATGAAAATCAAGATATTTCCGATATGCCACATTCAACGGCCGATTTAAGCTAAAAATTACCCATTAAGTTGATCGTTTTTTGTATTGTAATGAAAGTTTATGAAGTCAAGCAGTTTTTAAAATTAGTCAGAAACTATGGAAAACCTTTTCTATATTTTTAAATTTATGTTGAAAATTCTATTCGGTTCTGCTTAATGCAATATTTTTTAGTATCGATCAATAATTTTGTATCTTGTGTCTAAGTTAGGATGGCGATTATTTTACTCATAATATTGCAAATAATGAGCATTCTATTGAGATCAAAATATCTGTGAAAAGTGGACCCAAAAAAAAGTTATAATTTTTTAAAGATATCGTCTAGGTGCATCATGAAAAATATCGAAAAAAAATTATAACTCCTAAACTATAAATATTTGTCTAACATACATGGGGGTGAAATGGATAGGTATGGTACTCACCTATCACCACGCATCGGCTTGACACGTTACATGAAACACCCTGTATATAGTTAGTCCGATCTAAAACTCACATATCGCGGTTCAGGATTATATGGAGATTTGGATGTTGTATGGAGTTAGGCTGTCAGCGCCATCTAGCTGTTTCGGAGCCAAGTTAAGTTGTTATATGTATGGCCAAAATTATTTAAATTACATCCACAGATTCTGTGACCCGCACCTTTGTAAGGCTAATTATTCACACTCATAGATTGCAATTGCTGCCTACAGCAATCGCTTTAACTTACGTGATACCGCAGCCGGTCTCCATTAGAAGACATTATATTAAAATGAAAGTGTTCTTTGTGAAGCTGAATTAGATTTGTCGGCCTCTGTCGGCCATTTTCAAAGTGGACTGCCAAAGACCGGGGTTTTAATATTTGAGGGGAGGTTTGACGCTTAGACAGAGAAGACTTCGTTTAACAAAGTCCTTTTGTTCGTGTATGATTAAAAATGAAAGAGCTTTTGCAATGTAAATGTTAAATAGAATAGGGAAATGTGCGTAAGCAAAAATTTTGACTGAATTCGGAATTACATGGAGGTACAGTCAGCATCATAAGTCGCTGAACACTTATCAATCTAATAAGTTTGTGGCGTCAAAAGGCATGAACGAATATTTCTTTAGCATGATGGTACGGCTACGGTCTCTTGCGCCTGATCTCTTTTCAACGAAAATTGCTTGCACACACGACACAAAAAAGAGTGTCACTTCAAACAAAAGACGACGGGATGTGCAAGAGATTTTGGCTCTCAAAGTGGTTATGCGTGAAAGACCGCGACCATACACAAGTCTTCAGCGATTCATGATGCTAACCGAACATTAGTTAAGTGTTGGTTGAGCTAACTTTAGTAAAGTTTTTCCTTATCATAAAATCGATTTATTTCATAACTTATATTCTGTGTTTTTGTTACAGGTAAGCTGCAGTTTCATGAAAACATCATCGTATGTACCCATCTTGTTATTGTATTGTTCAGGTGATAGGTAGACCGCGAAATTGAGACCTCGCCTGCGGGGCAAAGGGGTGCGGGAGGAGACGAGAGCGCGGCTAGTGAGCGCGCGGGCGGGTGTTTCCGCGCCGCCCGCACCTCTCAACCCGCTATTGCCTCACCCGCGCCCCTGTGCCCCGCAGGCGAAGTCTCAATAAAGCGGTTTACCTATAGTTCTATAGTTCATTCGCGTTAAGAATGCAGTGTCATCTGTGCAACTGGAAGGTTAAGGTGTATTAAAGGACAAAGGACAGACTTTTGTTCGAAAATTTGCCTTTAACTGATCACTATAAATATGACTTTATAATTTTGGGCGACCTGAATGGTTATGATGCGTGGTTAATGTCAGCAGGTATCGATGACTCACTGCATGTTTTACGCTATTTCTCCAATACTTGAATTGTTCCAATCGCACAAAGAATGGAATTGTTTGTAAATCTCATGTACCTACCCAATAAATCTGAAAACAGAGCAAACTTACTCGCTTCAATCAAATTAATTAACGCCGGCGTTTACGGCGAGGTTAAGAAGGTAGGGTGTTATTGTGGTGTAAGATGGGAAATACAGCGTTAATGACGAGTGGTAATATTAAATAATAGTGAAAAGTGGTTATCTAAATAACTAGTCAAACATGTCAGGGTCTTTTTATAGACGAATAATTCTATGTAAAGAATGACAAAAAAATTCAGCTCAACCGATTTTACTTCATTTTTCAGTATCGCATTTGCTATATTCAGGAGTTTTAGACTATTTTGACCGACTACAGAAAAGAAAACATAGACTGTAAATAAAAAGTAATGAAAAAAACTTTAACTGTCTTCAAAAATTCTCACTCAGTCTCGTGTCGATACGCGTACGAGGTAGTTGTTTACTCCTTGCATAGAAGAGTATTATATTGTGCGTGCGATTGCCGGCCGCCGGGCGCGCCGAACCGGTTTGCTACGCGGCGGATTGCTATGTAGCTTCGTCTACGCGCCAGCTGTTTGTTTACGTTCGTAATTATAATGGACGAGATAAATACTCATATAGAATGCAGGGAGGACATTATAAGATTAAATTGCAGCCCTATTTTGGAGATAAATAAATCGAACCCGGAATTACAACAATATGAAGAAGAAATCACGCAGGAGGGAAATGAATTAGTAGGCCAAAGCAAAAGACATAGGGACGAGGAGGAAAATGAATGGACGGTAGTGAAGAGAAAACAAAAGATGGTTAAAGTCAGTAATGATAACATTGAGGTGTATATTTCCAGTAATGAGAAACTACCAAAGCAATTTGCCTTAGCAAAGACATTTAAAGAAGCCGGAATTGAAGATATAACTAAAGTTAAATACATAAATCCTTACAAAGTACGTTTGGATATTGCAAATGAGATGAGCGTAAATAAGTTAGAGACGAGTAAAACTTTGAGCGAAAAAGGATGGAGGATTCAAAAGGCTATGGAAAAAAGCACTTCATATGGAGTTATTCGGGACGTTGACATGGAGCTAACGGATGAAGACATACAGAAGAGCATCTCCTGCCCTAATAACGCAGAGTTGGTGTCTATTAATAGATTACAACGACGTAATATTACAGGAAACGGATGGGTTCCTAGCGAATCAATACAACTTTGCTTCAAAGGATCATATTTACCAGCGTATGTCTATGTCGAGGGTATGAGAGTAAAAGTTGATCCATACGTGTTCCCTGTGTCACAATGTTCTCGATGCTGGAGACTTGGCCATACCATCAAAAAATGCCCATATAATAAAGTAGTTTGCCCTAAATGCGGTGGAAATCATGAAAACTGTAACACGGACATCTACAAATGTGTAAATTGTAACGGGAATCATTTATCCTTGTCTAGAAATTGTCCAACCTATCAGCGAGAGAAAAAACTGAGAGGACTTATGGCAGAATTCAACTGCACTTATAGAAAGGCTCTCTCAATTCTGGTGACTCCCGACTCACCAGTACCTGATGACAACAAAAAAGATGTCAGACTACCTGTTTTTACTAAGGCAACTCCCCAAGACAAGTCAACCACGTGCACTCCTACTCGCGAAAACTTCTCAGCTACGTTTGCCCAAGCGGTGAAGACAGAAGCGATTGTACACAGCGAACCGGAGCCAAAGAGTAACCCGCGTCCAAAGAAAATACGCCGACAACCTACGAAAAGGACCGTGTCACCTGAACGCCCTAGCAGTCCTATAGAGTCAAGAAATAGATACCAGGCAGAAGGCATACCATGCCCCCAAAAGGAAGTAAGCTTTAGTGAACTGCTAAGTAGACTGAGAGAAATAATATTCCTAAGAAGTGAACCTATACAAAATAAGATAAAAAATACTATAAATTGTTGTGTAGAATGGCTAATTTTAGTTGTAGTAGATAATATCTCCGACTGGCCAATTTTAAAACTAATACTAGATTATTTACATGGAGAGTAGTCCAAAAAACCAAGTAAGAATAAACATTATGCAATGGAATTGTCAAAGTCTCAAACCCAAACTGTTAGCTTTAGAACAAATACTGTTCGGAGAGGGGATACATATTGCTGTGCTGAGTGAAACGTGGTTGCATCGTAAAGATCGTTTTGATGCTTATGGCGGACTAGCGATTATTACCCACAAATCTATAATGTGCCGATTAAATAATATTCAAAGTGTAAATTCGGGCATAGAACTACTACATTTAAAAATTTACAACTGTATAGACATTGAAAATATTATATCTGTTTACTGTCCTTCTTCAGTGCGTACTTCTGCTAGCGACTGGGACTATATTTTATCTATTGCCAATAGGAAGACACTGATACTTGGGGACTTTAATGCCCATCATACAACTTGGTCAGTGAAAACAGATACAAGAGGTGTCCAGATATTTGATAGCTTGACAGATAACTCATTAGTAACATTAAATAATGGCGCTCCGACACGCATAAGACTAGTTGAAAATAGACTACAGAAATCTGCTCCGGACATTTCTATATCGTCTGCAGATATTGCTGTTAATTTTGAATGGACCACCTTAAATGAAACACTAGGTAGCGACCACCTAATGATAATAATATCTACAGTAGTTTCAACTAATAATGTAAGTGTATTTAAAAAGAACTTTAAGAAAGCTGATTGGGATAAGTACAAAGAATCGCTTCATAATGAATTCATATCTGTAGCATTGCCTCAACAAGATCTACAAGAAGCGTATGATTTGTTCATAGGATATATTAATAAAGCAGCTGACAGACACATTCCTACCATAAAAATTAACCTAGACCCAAATAAAAAATTTAAACCTAAACCTTATTGGAATGCTACTCTCTCTAAAGCAGTCGCGGAGCGCCGGTTAGCCCTTACAAAATTTAGACGAAACCCTACACCCATGAATTTAGACATATTGAAAACGAAAACTCGGGAAGCACAGAAATTAATACGTTCAGCAAAAAATACTGCTTGGCAAAACTTTTGTTCCTCAATTGATCATTCGGCTACGCAAAGTGATCTGTGGTATAGAATGAGATGGTTGAAGGGGTATAGGACTCGTTATAATTTTGTTGATAAGGATTTAGCGTCACAACTAATACAAAGTTTGACACCCGATTTTGCTGCCCCAAGGGAACCTATTTTACAATCAGCTAACTCAAATATAGATAACAATATTTCGATACAAGAACTAGAAAAGAGTATCCGACTTTCAGACACGACCCCAGGGCTAGATGGTATAGCATACTCTATGGTTAAAAATCTACCAGATAATGGTAAGCATTTGTTGCTCGATTTATATAACAATTTTTTATCATTTGGCTTTGTTCCCACCCAGTGGAGGGATATACTGATTGTAGCGATTCCAAAACCAGGGAGAGATAATAACTCAGTATCATCGTTACGACCCATATCCATGATTTCGTGTATGTGTAAAATTTTCCACAGTATTATTAAAAATAGAATAGAATGGTTTACTGAGAAAAATAATATTTTATCCCAATATACTACAGGTTTTAGACGTGGCCGATCAACATTACATAATCTCTCTAGTTTGGTTTCAGAAATTCAGCTTGGTTTTACTCATAGAATGGCTACTATTGGTTGTTTTATAGATATAGACAATGCTTACAACAACGTAGATATCTCAACTTTAATTCAAACTATGGACCGCCTTGGTGTGGGTTCACATATATGCAAGTACCTATGGAATTTTCTTAGACAAAGATCCTTAAAAATACAAGTTGACAACTACACAATTTGCAGGAATACAGGACGAGGCTTAGCTCAAGGGGACCCTTTGTCACCACTGCTGTTTAATATAGTCACTTCACATGTTTGCAAAGCTGTACAAAATATTCGCATTTCACAATATGCAGATGATTTTGTCCTATACTCAAGCCAAAGAAACTTATTAACTGCAATCGATAATTTACAAGAGGCTCTGGATAATGTTAGTAATTTATTTCTTAATATAGGTCTGGAAGTGTCACCTACGAAGAGCAAAGTATGTATATTCTCACATGCATTTAGAAGAGAAGAAGTAAATTTAAAAATAAATGGTGCGTCATTACAGGTTGTTGATACTATAAAATACTTAGGTTTATGGTTAGATCGAGGTTTAAGATGGGGAAAGCATATAAATGAAATATCTGAAAAAACACTAAAATTTCTAAACATCCTGAAGTGTCTTGCTGGTCCGGGGTGGGGCGTTCATCCATCTCATTTGCGCCGCCTATATATCGCTACTATCAGAAGTAGAATGGATTATGCATGCTTTCTTTACGATAATAGTAGTCTTACTCATCTAAAAAAACTAGACCGCGTCCAGAATCAGGCTATGAGAATCGTTGGTGGTTTCGTAAAAAGCACACCAATACACGTCATGGAAAATGAACTTTTTAGGGTTCCGTAGCCGAATGGCAAAAAACGGAACCCTTATAGTTTCGTCAAGTCTGTCTGTCTGTCTGTCTGTCTGTCTGTCTGTCTGTCTGTCTGTCTGTCTGTCTGTCTGTCCGTCCGTATGTCACAGCCACTTTATTCTGAAACTATAAGCATCACATAGCTGAAACTTGGTAGGTAGGTGTATCTTGTTCACCGCTTTCCGATTCAGATACAAAAAGTAAGAAAAAATAATATTTAAGGGGGGGCTCCCATACATGTAACTAAAACCAAAAATATTTTTTTTACTCAAACCTATGCGTGTGGGGTGTCTATGGATAGGTCTTTGAAAATGATGTTGAGGTTTTTAAAACCATTTTTTCTAAAAGTGTAAGGTTTGAGATATAGACGCTTCCAAAGTGGTAAAATGGGCGTCCCCCCCCATCTAACTTTTGAACTAAGAAAGTGAAAATTTTGAAAAAAATATATGATGTAGATCTCAACAAAAACTTGCAACGAAAATTGGTTTGAAGGAGATCGAACCAGTAGTTTTTGAGATATTGCACATTTTTATCAACCGCAAATATAACTTTGTCTTTCATACAAACACTATGAAAAACAAAGTTATTTTTGCTGTCACAATATATTGTGATGTTTTCGTTAAGTGAAAGTAAGTGCACCCTGAATTCAGTTAAGGGTGGCACGGAACCCTTAGTGCGCGGGTCCGACACGCACTTAACCGGTTTATTATTTTGCCACTACAAGCGCGTAGATATTACCTTGCGGGCAAGTTTTGGTTGAAAGCGAAATCTCTTTTAGATAGTCAAGAAATCATTGAGGTTTTACATAAATTGGATGAGCATTTTAGTATTTATAGGTTACGCAGGAAAAAGACGCCACTTTTAGCAGTGGCACATAATCAGCTTAAAAAAGTAGACATCCATGTCTCAAAGCAATTAGAAATGTTCTCTTTAGATACATGGATAACCAATCTCAATGTTTCTGAATCTGTATTGCCTCACATAAATGACATAGATAAAGCCAAGCAGGCCTACAATGGTTTGGTTTTGAGACAAATATGTTTAAAATTTATTAATGATAAATATTTACAGTCATATAATATATATACTGATGGGTCTTTAGATAATGAAAATATAGGAGCCGCCTTTTTTGACCCTCAGCTAAACTTATCAATGAAGTTCAAGATTAAATATAAAATGTCTATAATGTGCGCGGAACTTATAGCTATTTTGGAAGCTGTATCTTATATTGAGTCTCTCAATAAGCAACATCATCAACTCTTTGTAATTCTCACAGACTCAAAGAGTGCCCTACAGCATTTGGCTCGGTGTACCTCGAATTTTCGAGGAACACCGATAGCCTACAGTATTCTGAAGATCATTGATGGTTTAGCGAGGGTTAATATACGTGTTGTGCTACAGTGGATTCCTGCTAATGTCGGCATCGTCGGCAACGAAGAAGTAGATAAGTTAGCGAAAGAGGCCACCACTGATGGAATTTTAGTTAGATCCTTACCTTTCTTCTCGGATCACTTGTACAATGTGAAAAAAATATGTAGGCGTATGTGGAAGGAATCATTTGATGAAAGATCTCTTACCAAAGGCATATGGTATAAAACCATCCAACCCGACATTTCACGTGCTTCGTGGATAGATGGTGCTGATATGAGTAGGACTGACATTGTGACCGCTTTAAGGCTTCGATCGGGACACATTCCACTGAATTGTTTTGCCTTTTTAATGAAGAAAGTGGAATCCCCCAACTGTAGCGAGTGCAATCTCTTGGAGGATGTGGTTCACATTTTAGTGGAGTGTATCCGAAACGAAGTGGAAAGAACAGCTGTATATAATAAATATAACATGAATGTATTAAATGTAGGCTTTTGTAATAGTGTTCTGGCTTTGCCATTGTCAGGGGAAGCCAGAGCACTTTACAAAATGGTGTTGAAGGGAATTAAGCGTAGATAGATTCATATTTTCTTAAATAATTTTGTAGTTACAATGAGGGTGGCATTATAATGTTTTGTAAAAACCCTCTATAAATATTATATTGAATAAAAAAAAAAAAAAAAATCTCACTAAAATAATGCATTTGGCTTCCATTTTTAAAAAATAATAATAACAACGAGGTGCTCGTAGCGCAGTGGTGGCAGCGCTTTGGTAGTAATACTGAAGTAAAGCAACTTACTGCGCGGTCGGTCTTTGGATGGGTGACCATTCCGACCATATAAGTGACGTATATCACGAGCATCTCCGTGCTTCGGAAGGCACGTTAATCCGTTGGTCCCGGCTAATATCGATTGATATTAGACGTTAAGCTTAGTCAGAGGCCCTATGAGCGGCTTGACAACATCTGACAGCAAGGTTGGTCGCTTGCCTTGCAAACACCCCTCCGCCAATCCGCACTAAGCCCGCGTGGTGGAGTATGGCTCATACTACCTCATATTTGAGGTAAGGCCTTTGCCCAGCAGTGGGATGCTTACAGGCTAACTTTACTTTTACTTTAATAATAACAACACATAAAACGCTTTCGCTCCCTCTTCACACCAAAAGCTAAAACTAATCCCCATTTATAATAACCGTTTGTAATGTGTGTACGGGCGCGCTACCTGCAAATTAACTTCGGCAAATATTTGTTTCGGAAAACACGCATAATGGTAACAAGAGTTTGTTTTATGAACGATTTACTTGCGCTTTAATACACTTCCGTTTGTTGATATTTTTCGAAAAATGAGGTAGACTTTTGGTCTGCGTTCATTTAAATATACTTATGTGGATGTTACAAAATAGTAACAAGCCTATATTTATAAATGTTTGATAAGAAGTTGAACTCGAGCAAGATTAATCCCAAACTAGTATAGTTAACACGTTCCGGGACAGTGACCGCCTACAGGCGTGAAAACAATAAAACATCTATTGTGTCTGGAACAGTGTCCCGGAACGTGTTAAGTGACAGAACCGAATGGCGCAAACATATTCGCAGAGCCGACCCCAAATGAACGTGAAGAAAAGGCACGGAGAAAGAGGAAGTCCAGTTAAAGTACGAAAAATAATATGAGGATGTAATGAAAATTAACCGCTTCTCACATCATATTTAAGACTAGACATGCGATAATATGTCAAGCCAATTTTATTTGAATAATTGCTCTTGATTTTTCAACTCTTACTTATTTTTTAAAACTTACATATTAATATAAAATAAGATATAAGAGATAATAAGACACTTTCGGCCTATTCTACAATGTCTTAATATTCTCATTAGCGATAACTGTCCACTCCTTTATACGAAATGACGTTTCACATTTGGATTATTCGTTAGTTAGTGCATATTTATCGATATTGCCTGTTAAAGACCTATATATTTTTGTGACATAATACCCCATTTAAAAAAAAACATTACGTACGTAAATATACACGTTTTACTACTGTATGAAACTGAAACAAACAAATATTAAATACTTGATTTATCAATTGTAAAATCTCATAGTCAATTAGTTCAATCAGATAAACGCGCGTAGAATTATAATAATTCAATTTAGCCTTTTGTCTATAAAGCAGATTTGATATTTTGGTAAATGCGACGCAAACGTTTGCAGCACACTATTATCTGTTTGTGAATTACCACGCGCGATTGTCATTCGATATTTATCGTGATATTTGCGATGCGGGCGTTTGTGATATTATGTAAATATTGGTTATCGAGTGATTTTTACGAAAGACTGCTAGACTTCACGCTCATATCAAATGGAAAAATATTTTTGTAGAGGATTGATAATTATTGTATTAATTTTATTTTATTATCATTCTTTGTGGAGGCTGTATCCGAATGAAATCACGTTCTAACAGATTTCTACAGTGAGATTTAAAGATCAGAAACCCTAATTGCGGTAAATGGTTAAATTTAACTTTGTTGAAATAGAACCTAAGACACATTATATATAAAAAAAAAAACTTTTACGAGTATGTAACTAGCTTTATGAAACTAGATATTATTGTAAAATATTCAACTAGTAGTTGTTGTGACGGTTGATCCGTATGAGCCGGTTAAACTGCGCGGTTCGTAGTTAATCCCCGGTTTTGCGTGGTTACACCCGGCCTTAACGTGGTTTGTACGTTTAATCGCAACGCTTTCAGTAAACTTGTTTTGGTATTGAAAATAATAACTTTGCGTTTTTATAAAGCTATTGTTTTTAGTTTTGGAGAGGTTTTTAGACTAAAGTAAAAATTGTTAATGGAACAAACATAAAAAATAAACATTTTAAAGTTTGAAGACTTGATACTACATTAGACATAGGTACTTGTAATAACAGATTGTTTTTTTGTGAACATATAAATGAAAACGCTTTAAATCAAACTTTATTCGTGAATTAAGCACCAAACCAAAAAAATACTGGAAATCATAATATAAATTATTGGATCGGATACCTATTATACACACAGATGCATACAACATATCTTCAAAAATTTAAAAATTGTATCACTCGTAATTATCAAAAAACCGGTATATCGGTCAGCATCATGTTGACCCGAATAAATATGCAACCTCCGACCTACCCGGATAATCCCCTAAGACAGGTTAATCCGGGTTTTGTCCGAACACGGCGACTTTCCCAGCTATTGAGATATTTATCATCCACTTTAAACCCCTCTCGCGATAGATATTAAAAGGAATTTAGGATTTACGCAGTGAGTAGTAGGCTTAAGCAGGTAGATATTTGTTAATTTTATATTTGATCATGAATATCTTTAATCTTGTAATGCACCTCCACCAGCACCACCAGCATCAAGATCATCAAAGCAGCTAAGCACTTAAGCATGGGCTTAAGTATTCACCAAAAAGAGTTTTTCAACAATTTAATTATCTATGTAATTTTAGTCAGTCAATTACATAGATAATTAAATTGTTGAAAAACTCAAAAGTCAAAGTAATCAGTGTCTTTTTCGTCATTTTGAATAGGGAAGAAATGCACCGTAAAGAACAAATTTTCTTTTTGCTATTTTACAAATTTTTATATTAATATTGAAGGTCACTATTTTTGGGATTATTTTAATATTTATCATACAACAATCTTTCGCCTAGAATTTGTAATTTACCTACGTGCATTTCAATCAGTATTCAGATAAGTCCTCCCCTTAGTTCAGATCAGCGTAAACACCACTACAGCTCCCTTCCTAACCGCCAGCAATTTAACCGATCGCAAATTAAATCTTTCAATTAGTACCCACCGGCCGACCGATACCGATTACCGGTAGCAATAACCGTGCTTAACGGATAAGGGCCCTTACACATTGCGATATTTTGCATTGATGCAAACCCACTTCAGTCTCGATACAGTTGCAACAGACACGAGCTACTAAAAGTAGCGATACAATTGCGATGCAGTCGTGATTCAGAAGCTGGAGCTCTATTTTCATTAAAAAATGAATGAAAAATTAACGTAAATTATGCAAAATATAGAAATAAGTACCTATACAACGGGTTAGTTTTTGAAATCAATCTTGTATGGATGTGATGCAGTTTTCATTCAAAAATCGCATGCCATATTGAGCCGAGTACCTAATTAAAAATAGGGTCTCTGGCCGTGTCTGCCAGAACGCCTTGCCGCCTTGATGCAGTCGCGATTTAAATAAAACACAACAACCATCAAAAAACGCTACGAACGCGCGTTTTTACCGAATCAAACGCGCATATGAATGGATTCAAATACATGTTGAACTTTGGGGTCTCGATGCAGTCACGCTACTATCAAACGAACGTTTATATCGCTGCAAAAATCGCAATGTGTAAGCGCCCTTAATGATTAACGAGCCATTGCCATCGAACTGACGGTTCAAACCAGACTGTTAATGATTGAAAGGTGAATTGATTTCAAGTTGGAAGTGTGTTAAAAAGGGGATTAACAAATCATTACGTCGTCTTCCTGGCATTTGAAGATAATGTGAGAAAGCATTAATTAGGTCAATAAATGGTAACAGAACTCTTTCCTTCTCTGAAGTCTTACACCTGATTCTCACAGATTTGATACCTGAAAATGTCTGTTTTTGATAGGTGCCTAAATACATTTTATGAGGAAGTTAAACAGCTTCTGACATATTCATTATTAATGCTATATTTTGCACTTGAAAAACCTGACAATTATTTTGTATTACTGTGTCACTACAAACTATGAACGTTTACATTAATTGCTGCGATTTTCGTATTTATTGTTAAACTAAGCTGAAACAACAGCTTAGTTTTTTTCTCATCCACTTACGAACGAATTAATTTTTGGACATTTTTGTTTCTTAAGTCAAAAATAATTGGTTACTACACGATAGTTAACAAAATTTTGAATTGCTGAAATGCTAAATAGAGACTTTAAAAATATGTTTGTTACCTAGAAATTGGACTCCGTAGTGAGTTTTCTGCACAATGACGTCACATACCAGTAAATCTGAGCACACTAGCGCCACCACTGCAATAACTCTTGGTTCTCATATCATTACCTCGCAGCGGGGAAGAAAGGGGACAGAAGGGGGCAAGAGGGGTTTATTACCTCACGTTATGGGGACGTTTATTAGACTTAGGACTTGTGTCGGTCATTTTGTGCAATTTCGTTTATTTATATATTACTAATGCGATTAGGGTGGGTGCGATATATAAATGACTAGCGGCCCGCCCGCGACTTCGTACGCGCGTTTTAGTTTAACTCCGTTCCCATAGATCGTAGCGAAAATTTATAAGCCTATACGCATTAAACTATAGCCTTCCACGGAAATTAGCTATCTATCATATAACCTTACCAATAGTTCCTGTGAGTAGCGCGTTCAAACAAACAAACAAAAACATCCAGTTTTAAAATATATACAAAGAAATGCGTACAGATAAATGTTATATTTTATGTACACACAACACGTAGCCCGGTTTAATGGTCAAACTTACACAGTGATATTATCTTTTATTTTACAACGAAATGGAAATACTTCGTACCCTATCGTCAATCGTATATTAATTTCGGGTACTACAATGACCAGGCTACTCTCTGCGCTTACACAGCATCATGTCACATACAGGCTGTGAGAGAAGCAAATTCCCTCATGTCTTCTCCCGCTACCTTAAGAGTTTGAATTTGAGCTTTGTTTATGGTTATTGGTTATAGCGAATACCTACTCTACTTTCTTGAATAGCAATCGTAAATTGAAAGTAACAATTCTATGTAGAGATCCACGCCACCATCATCATCAACATCCAAAAGCCGTCCACTGCTAAACATAGGTCCCCCACGAAAAGTTTGCAGAAAAGTTCCAGATTGGACACCTTTCGACCACAGAAGCAGCGTAGAATGTCCACCGACAATATGAACATACGATCTGCAATCTACACTGGACACAGACCGCTTGATACCTACGCTGTTTAAACACAAAAAATGTTATTTACTATTATTCTAAGGAATAAAATCTCTTCTCGAACAACATCAATAACAAACATGTGTCAAATATTCTGTCTCAGATATGTCAAATGACTGTCAAAAATAAAAAATATCGTAAGCACTAAAGAGTATTGATATCAAATTCAAAGCAAATCACCCCCATAATAACTTTGCACCCCTTTTTAACCCCCTTAAGAGATGAATTTCAATAAAATACAAAATAAATCTTCCGTCAATTTTGTAAAAGAATGTGTATGCAAAATTTGAAGTAGATTGGACCAAGGGATCTGGTTGTCCCATACAAACTTTGCACCCCTTTTTGACCCCCTTAGGGGTGGAATTTCTAAAAATCCTTTCTTATCGGATCCCTTCGTCATACAAAGAACACACCCTCCCAGTTTCAGGTCTCTACAATCAGCGGTTTAGGCTGTGCGTTGATCCATCAGTCAGTCAGTCAGTCATTCAGGACAAAGCATTTTATTGGTATAGATAATGCCCTGCTTAGGTAATAGTTTGAATCAAGTGTTTTTAAATGCGTTAGTTCGAGATATGTGGATCCAATTGTTGAACTAGCTAGACTATGTATTTATTGATTTTGTCTAATCTTCACATACCATTAGCAAATTTTTTATCAACAAATCAAACAAATTGGAAATATAAGATTAATCTGCACTTACACAAAATAAGACATTTGCATTTGCTTGCTATATTTTCAAACTAAACTTGAGATTAACTAAAAAAATCACGACCCAAGCGATAGGTCGGGAGTGCAGCAAAGTTTTAGTCAACAAGAAGTTTGTTTTACACAAGAAAAGTTTGTTTTTACTTACTTCGAAGACGGAGTTAGTCTGCTGGCCTAATTCGTCGATTGGGTAGGTAATACACTAATGAAAATATTTTTAAACTAGTCAGTTTTAGAAACAATTAATTGACTTATAAATTTGAAAAACACAGCGGTGCAAAATTGGTGTTGGAATTTAAAAACGATCGATCCATTTCAGATACATACTATGAAAACGGGCTAGTTTCAATAGAGATAATAGCAAAGAGTTCAATAACCCATCTCATTAATAAAAAAAAAAGTAAAGTTAGCCTGTAGCATCCCACTGCTGGGCAAAGGCCTTACCTCAAATGTGAGGTAGTATGAGCCATACTCCACCACGCGGGCTCAGTGCGGATTGGCGGAGGGGTGTTTGCAAGGCAAGCGACCAACCTTGCTGTCAGATTTTTATCAAGCCGCCCATAGGGCCTCTGACTAGGCTTAACGACTAATACCAATCGATATTAGCCGGGACCAACGGCTTAACGTGCTTTCCGAAGCACGGAGATGCTCGTGATGTACGTCACTTATATGGTCGGAATGGTCACCCATCCAAACACCGACCGCGCCGAAAGTTGCTTAACTTCGGTATTACTACCAAAGCGCTGCCACCACTGCGCTACGAGCACCTCTCATTAATATCTCATTAATATAACTCAAAATTAGCGAACATCAAGTGGCATCGTATCGGCTTTCCGCGTAATTGAAATCGGTAATTCGCGCTATTACCGGTAAAAGCCGGCTCGGTAATCGACAGTTTTATTGTGCCGTCTGCTTGGTTAAAACTTTTTTGCCGGGTTATCGGATAATCTGGGCGTTATAATTTTTCTGTCAATTTTTAAGTAAGTATTGTTACCATGCGAGGCTAAGTATTAGACACAAGTATTACTTTATGTTGTTATTGATTTTTATATTTAGTAATATTGCTATAAATCACTGCTTAAACTAATTTTATCTGTAAGAAGAAGAGTATAGAAAAAAATTAAGTACACAGTTTTGAATATGTTTCAAAGTACATTATAGTAAACGCCATAAGAAGGAATAGGCATCAACTCCTTAAACTTAACAATGAATTTAGCATTTGTATGTATGTTTTAGCATTTCCTCAAAACGTGCGTTCAACTCATTCGTTTATAAACACAATTATGTTTGTGAAATAATGCTAAAATGTATACTTTAAGTGTAACAACGTTGAGTTGTTATTAACTTTTATCGCCCCATTCGCTCCAGAGTGCGATTAGACAGAGATAGAGCACGTCCGCGCTCTCGCTCTGTACAGCTGATTATGTTAAGTGTACCTGAGCATCATGAGTCATTTCCTCTCAAAAATATTCATGGACTCTTTGCGAAAGTGGTCGGATAAATTCCTACATATTTTCTGAAGACAAGTTTTTCAAAATGGTCACGAAAAAGCTCGCTTTAAAAGATAATATCTGTGAGCTTTTATCAAGTTAATCTTGCTTTCAACGTTGGCTAAACGAAAATTTTAAACATGATTCTAACCTTATAGTGTTTCATTACTTTAAATTGAAAACAAAGATATGTCAGCTCTAACGGTGCGACAACTTTCCAAATCTCACACCACAGCCATATTATTTTCTAGCGGAGTCAAACTCGTCCCCTGCATTTTACCCTCGACCAATCTCGGCGTGCATAAACCCCATAGTTCCACCACTAACGGGAGGATATTTCCATTAACTCCATAATCAAAATTCCACCACCGTCCGACCCTTAACGGCGGAGAAATATGCGCCTTAAGTGTCCAGGGTGGTTAGGTAAACTGAACACAATAGCAATGCAATTGCTATTCGTGTGTGTCAAGGCCAGGGCTGTGCATGACGCATTGTCAGCAGCCGATGAATTAATTGACGGCGCGTTGATGACAGATTGTCAAAAACGCTTTGATGCCTAGCTGTTGCCTGTCTGACATTTTCATACTTCAGCAGCTAAATACCCTATTTTAACGATTGTAAGTAAAATAATGGTAACTCTCGTCCTGAAAAATTATTTACTTTGACATTGACTGTCAGCACAATTTTTCAGGGCTGATGTCAGTAATTGCCTACTTTGGAGCATTCGAATTACTGGTTATTGCTGTGTAAATAGCAACTGAGAATAGCAACTGAGTTACATAATACTCCTGACGGGATGAGGCTCTCTGTACGGCATTGCCGGGAGCGCGTGCCAATTTGAAGGAAGTGGTTGGAATTTTATTATTTTGTAATGTACAGTAACTGTGACTGCAGATTTAATGTCTCAAAAGGTAACTGGTGGTCGGTAATGCTACATGGCGTTCAGCTACTCGTAGTTCATCTAGGAAGACAGATTTGCGCCTGCATCAAGATTTGTAACACAACTTGATATTGCTGCAAGCGACAATTAACTGGCTCATCTCGCTTTAATAAAGAAATGAGAAAACTTAAAGTATATTAGCTAGTTAAAGTTAGTATTTGCATTAAATTTTGAAGAAAATTCAGGTAATATTTACATGCCGGCTATCGGCAAGACATGTTGATACTTCAACTGAAAAACACCTGTTATGTACATGACTACACATGTTTTGAGTAAATAAATGCATCTTATCTTATCTTATCTTATCCTTTCTTGACTTACTGGTAATGTGTTGAGATAGCTGTAGGTCAGTCAGTATAGTAGTGTATCACTTGCAACTAGAATCACGCGCGTCCTTCAATGCCGGCCGTAAAGTCAGACGGCCGTATATCGTCGTCCTGGGCTGAGAGAGCCGTAAACGAGCACGTGACTATCTTTACAAAAACCTACTGCACTGAGCTGAGGATCAGATAATGAGTAAATGTAACCAAAAAGCCTAAAATACTGTTAAGAAAAAATAGGCAAAAATTCATCTCAGCTTATCGAAACACGTTAAATTGCTTCCCATGAAATGTTACTTTGGTACAGCACTACATCTAAATCTTTTTATCCAAAGCTCAAGACTCCAGCTTAAAGCAATCCCCTGAACTTAGTCTTCCCAGCGTAAGGACCGCAAAGTAATAATTACAGCCATATGTCTCTCAAATCACCGACATTCGCCACATTAAGAGAAAACCCTTTTCTTTATTGCGTACACTAATATAACATTAGTCGGGGACTGCACTTGAGGGAGAAGACAGAATGCTCTTTACAATTGCTTTTATACCCCAAATATTTTGACGACCTCAGTGGTGTAGTGGCTAAGTACGCTAGGTTTCAAGGCGTCGCTGTACCGAGTTCCCTGGTTTGATTCCCGGTCCAGTCGGTGTAGAAATCATATTTTTTTTATTTTGCCTTGTGTCTGGGTGTTTTGTGGTACCAACGTTGATTCTGTTTTCCATAAAACAGGTGCATTAGCTACTTACTATGAGATCAGAGCAATGTGTGTGACTGGTGGCCAATATTTAATAATAATAATAATAATAAGCCTCTTTATTTCCCAAAAATATTAATATAAACAATGACTTAATAATATCTGATTAATTTCGTAATATCATTCCTTTCCTTTTTTCTACTTTATTTACAAATTATTATTTAATTAATTTATTATTATTGAATTCATGCAATTATTACTAGATATAAGAGTGCATATAATTATTTATGTTGTATTTTGGGGACCCATTTTCGGGTAAAGGCCTCCTCCAGCGCCCAATGGCCAATATTTATTTATTTAAATAATTGAACTACTATTACTAGCGTATGGAACTGACTCCACGAACAAATTTGTTGCGCTAAGATTTGACATTCCAATGAATTTGTCGCAATCTTGTTATTTTGTTGCAACATATTTTTTGCAATATAGCTTCTATATAGGTATGTATATATATAGTAATAACATCTCACTGATTTCAATACACATAACGTTAGACAGTTCCTAAACCAATCCAATCCTTGATTTTGCTAATACCCATTGTTATCTAGTTTTTCTTCCTTTTTCGCTATTTTAAATTAGTCTAACCTCACAATGTTTCCTCTCACATAGATACTATGTAGGAATAACTTTCTTCTCAGCTAAGACGAAGTCCAAAAAAAGATTTCCTTCACAAGTAAAATCTTTAGTAGTTCCTTTTTTTATCGCTAAAACTTGATATTTGTTTGTGTTTATATTCTAAAGATTGACGTTATGTACTTACCATCCCCATCTCCGCTGTGTCATTCGTGCATCCTCAAAACACAGGGATACACTTTCAAAAATAATGAACCTTCAGTCCAAGGAGTTAAGGGTTAAAATGGAATGGAGGTACAGTTGTACAGACAGACTGATTGATCGCGGTGTGTCGTGATGTAGGGTTGACACGAAAGAGTTTTTGGGTTCGGTGAGCAAATGTTAAAACCTCATAAAATCATCCTATCAACTGAGATTATAAAATGAAATCTACTCTTTTATTAATTTTTCATACTTATTTTGTAATAATTAAGTGAACAATCGAGAGTCCTACGAATATAAAATTCACTAGCTTTTGCCCGCGACTTCGTTCGCGTGGACTTCAGGTTCGTCCCGTCTAGTAGCGCAAAAAATGTGTTTTTTTACGACCTCACATTAGAAACCTCAAAAATTGTAGCCTATATGTTATTCTGATGTATAAGCTATATTGTGGTAAAGTTTCATTCAAATCCATTCAGTAGTTTTTACGTGAAAGAGTAACAAACATCCATACATCCATACAAACTTTCGCCTTTATAATAGTAGTAGGATTTTGGTAAATTTTTAGCGCTCTTCGGTTGGATTCAAGTAACATATCCTAAAGCTATCCATCATATCCACTCTAAAGCGAGTGAGCAAATTTAACTGGCAGATAATGCTTTAAACATCAAGTCCACCTTTGCACATCATGATTTTTGCAATAAATAAATATCGTTTCAGCTCCAGTAACCCAAAACCTCTAGTAACCTCATCATATCCACTCTAAAGCGATAAATTTGACTAACACAGAATGCTTTTAACATTAACTCCATCTTTGAACACCATGATTTGGGCAATAAATACATAAATAAAGCTGATTGATATCATGAATAAAAGGCCTTGCAAAAAAGGTAGCTACGGAACTATATACACAAAAAGTGTATCAAACTTTGCTAATGCTGTGTGATTTCTCTCATAGTAATGTCGCAGGACTGTGATGAGCTCGTATTGTAGTTCGTAACAGGTTTTCCGCCTAACACAATGTTTTTTATTATTATTTTTACAAAAGAAACTCTCATTTTTATTCGGTATCCATTTTAGGAAGTGAGTAGGACGCCATTAATCGGTTCGGCGCTGGATAATTCCTCCTTTATTTTTGGTTCTGGCTTTAAAAAAAATATGCAAGGATTTTTATTTCCATTAATTTCTTAAATTAGTTATGTATCTAAGTATTTTTTTGTTAGAATGCCAAAAATAATACTCATTTAAAATATCTACAATATATTTTCTTAAAATACATTCCCAGTGTTGACAAGTTAAACGATTTCTTAATTTAACATTTCCAAATATTCCGATCGAACGGAAATTAATTTTCTGAATCGAATACATAACCGAAACAAATGTTATTATTACTTTAACGAAGTTAATTTACAAATCAGATTCTGAAGTTAGAAGACAGCGGACTTCGGTTAATTTTGAACTTGCCACTTGTTATAAGTCAACTTGTTTCTAACTCACTGTTCCTAAAGTGAAATGGCATAAATTATGTTCTTGATTTCATGCTATTTGATGCCAATGTCATTATGACAAAAGAAAGGAATGGTTACCAGATACAATTACAAATAACGGCCAGAGGTATGGTTAGTAGCTTGGTGCATTTCAAACTCAATAAACAGATTTTAAACTTGTTTGTTCTGATGCGTTTGCCGATTAAGTATAAAGAGAAAAGTCACATGGAGTATATTACACCTTAGAGATAGACTTATTACTTTTGTCGCAAAAATAAACTTGCAAGCAGCCCAACGGCCTGTTTCACAATGTCCTAATAAGTTTTTGTTACCGTTATCTGTCCGTATACTTAACGAAATGACGTTCCATATTTGAAATATTCGTTGGTTATTATTTGTCTTATTTGTCGATGGTGAAAAGATCAATAGTAAGTATGAAATACTTTCGTAGTAAATAAACTACTCTTGAGATTGATTCCATCTATTTCAAGAATAGTAAAATTATTTTCTTAAATATTTTTACGTTACTTGAACACAAAATGGCTTTTAGTGAAATAAATTCAAAAAATCCTCCCTCATATTTCAGTAGCTGGCATTACTGCACGATGTCAGCCACGGACCACCACACAGTATTTATGACATCTACTAAGTGGAGAAGACCTTATTCTCAAGTTGACATGAGCTTTCAGCTTTTTCCATCCTTGTCACTCATGCAAACACGACTGAGTGAGTGAGCGAAATGGGCAGATTTAAAATAGGTTTCAAAGAGTAAGAACTGTGTGGTAGAAATACACGGTTTGCAGAAGAAAAGTAAATGAATAGTATTTTAAGAGAAACGCGTTCTCGTTTGCTTAAAAGAAGCTTTTCTATGTAACCTTAAAATGCGATTTGAACCTAAGTATCTACTCGTATTTAAAATATTTACATACTTTTGTAACAACTAGAAGTAGATGTAATGAAATAAGTCAAGGTACAGTTTAGTAGTTCACTAATTGCTTGTGTATTGGATACTAAATCAATCAATCAACTCGTTAGCTAGTCGAATCAATCACTTTATATTCATAGAATGATGCGTAAGTGATCTGCAGTTTGATTTTTGAATCACTCGCTTGGATATGGCGTGTGATTATCGTTTAAAAACGAATAAAAAATCAACGAAAATCACGCGAAATATAGACGTAAGTACTTACAAAATTAAGCATTTGTTTTCAAATCCTTCCTGTGTGTATTTCAATTGATTGTAATTCCAAAATTGGACTTTATTTAATGAATATCACACGCCATCTTGAAGCAAGTGATGTAAAAATAGGGTCCCTGCTACATTTCCATTAATTCATTATGGCATCAATCATTCATTGATATGGTTGTCATTCTAACATTATTGTGTTACTATTAGGTATTACCTAATGGGTTTTTTAATGCACAAACAAAGGAAGGAAGGTACTGATGTAGCGGCGGATTAATGCTTTAGATCATTCCCTACCAGTGAAGTAATATTAGAAACTAATATCAATAAATCAACTCTTATTTCAGTAATCTTAGTTTCAACATATTGCTAAGACATAACTTTCGTCAGAAGACACTTGTTTTGGGAATGTCCCGCTCACCCTTTATGGATACAGGGGATTAGAGTTTCTATAATAATAATAATGGTTAAAGAGTTTCTATAATAATAATAATAATGGTTAAAGAGTTTCTATAATAATAATAATGGTTAAAGAGTTTCTATAATAATAATAATAATGGTTAAAGAGTTTCTATAATAATAATAATGTTATACTTTCAGTAGTAAGTCCACCTTTTATTAACTTTTAGTTATGCAAATAGAGTTTTTAAATTAATCATCCTGTCTGTAAGTAGTGAGGCGGCCAATGAATGATCACATCTTACTTGTAGCAGCCTATTCACTCATTTATAAAAAAAATACCAAACCATATAATGTTATTAAGAAACAGTTGACTCCTTACAAATGTATTTATTACCGAGTTCAATTTGTCAGAAGTGACAGCCCTGATCCTCGGGAACAAAGTAGGGAAGCATGTTGGTTGGTGACTTCTTAATCTTACACCCGACCGCTATTGGACTCGAATATCTGGTTCAGTTTATAGGCATTAAGCGATTTATAATTTAATTTTTGTTTTTATAGTATTTTGTCGCTATTAAAATGCAATTTTAAGTACTATAAATATACTTTTTACGAGTGCAATTTATATGAATTAGCGATTTTGTTTTCACCCATTTAAAGCCTGGCGGCCAATATTCATACCTAGCAACCAGTGTTTCATTTGAAGTTGTTATTTTTTTATATGTAAAAGTAACAGGCTTTTGATTATAGCAGACAAATGATCGTTATCACTTTGAGCAGATTTTGGTGAATTTTAAATCCCACTCTGATGTGTTTATCAACATTATTTTGTCATTCTATTGTTTATTCGACCGCCGGCGTTCTATCGATCCGTGAGGCTTTAACTAACGCCACATTAATTCGTAAAATTTAACATTTTTAAAGGAGACGACTCAAAATTATATTTGTGTAGTCGTGTGTTTCCCCAAAATAGTTTTTACTTTTTGAGAGATGAATGGGAAAGTTAGCATAGCATTTCAAAAATATATTTTTTCATGAGTAGATAATAAGTGAGTTCTTATTTAAGATAAATGATCATACGGATCAGATGCATATCTGGTCTGATAAATAGTGCCCTTATTTGCTTTTTTGAGTTGTGGATGTCTCTAATAAAACTTAAAATATTTTACTTATAACTTGTACCCCACACTAAAGCTAGGTCTGCGGTTCAATTCGCGAGCAACTTTGTCATTGTATTGTCGCAGGATTCGGGAGGGATTTTTAAACAGTGACGGTCTTATTAATTATTATTGCCTAATTAATTATACGAAGTTATAAAAGTCTGAAGTTGCCGCTCAAAGCCGAAATTAATAACTTGAAGTCAGTTGGAAAGCTTTTCGTTTTGACGGGATATTTTTATGAGAATAAACAGTAAAACAATATTTAGGCAGCGTATAGTAGAAACAATATAAGGTTGTTGCTGAAGCACTATCTTATACATGTTACACGTAATATTTTTTTGTATCGTAGAGCATTGCTTACTTTAAATTTATTGTTTTGAAATGTTTGTGTTTTATTTATTTGTTAAAATAAACTTTGATCTTAAGATGTTCACGTTGGCACCGTAGAAAAGTTTCTGTTTGAATTACAGACCGATAGAGGGATTTATTGTAACAATAATACGTTTTATAAACAACCACAATGTTATTTATTAGCACAAGTAAATAACTATACCCATAAACTCCTCTAACCCGTGATTTAGCCGAAATGCAATCGAAATTCAATCCTCTCGGAAACCGCTCCATCACTCCTAATAGTAATAGCCTTCACAGGGTTGAATGACCTCTAACAAGTGACTGGAAATTTAAAGGATTAGCACCGATCTGGTAATCTCTTGGCAACCCGGACGGAGCCGGGTTAGAGTATAGTTTAGGATTGGTACTCAAAGTTTTGACGGCAACTCACTTTTATTTGCATTTAATTAATATAACTACATGAAGTTGAATTTAATTCACCGAATTTTGTGCAGAGATCATTGGTCATTGCTGACAATGGAGACTGTCCACTTGTCGCGCACTTATATGGTGTCACTTATTCCCTTTTAGTTACTAAGTCCTAGCATTAGTTGATAAGTTTTCTTAATTTATCTGTATTGTCGTTGTCTGAAAAAAAAATGAGGTCAAATCATTTTAAGTGATAATATTTTAACAGTGTCTTTGTTCACATCATAGAAACAAAACACTTACATAACTTTTTGGAAAATCAAGATTTCATTTTTATTATTTTCTTTAGCAAAGACAATATCATTTTTTCAAAACAGCACCCTGACAATTTTAAAAGTTATCTACTTCATCGGCTTCGCCTCTCTCAATTCAATGCCTAAACCTTCTTTTTCTCTAAGCTTAGCCTTAATTAATAAAAAAATAAAATCTGAAAAAAATAATTACCTTAGTCTCCAATTTTCTCAAAAACTAGCGGATAAAACCCTCAAGTGTTTTCAACAAAAAATGATTAATTTATTGTGCTGAATCAGCCCTTTAAATATTATCACTTAAAACGAGATGACCTTATACATATATTAACCCAGTTGTTCCTACTGTTCCGTAAAAGACACACCTTAGTTATTAGAAACGACTTGTAGTTATATCAAGGAGCTGACTGTTTATCAGTTTTAGTTTGCATTTAAAATTAGTAAAAAAATATACTTTTCTATGTTTTTAATAAATTTATCAACCCTTTTATTACAAAATTGAACTTTTGAAAAAATCTTTTACTAAGTTAATAACTAATTTTAAACAAACAAGTTTTGTTCATGTTTGGCACATAGTACCTTATGTATGTAAGACAGAATTTTTCCGGAACATCTGGGTTAAAAGCATTTTTGTACAGTATAAAAATATTACAGTGCACCGTTCACACAAGTACTCGAACCTACAAAGTTTTGACGTGTCCCAATCGGCTAACCTGTACATTGATTTGTTTTTTTGCGTACATCCATCTTAACTACCAACATATATTTACAACTGCTTCTAAACATTTTATTCAATTGCAGGATTCAAAAGATTGAGTACCAGGGCTCTAGACTGTTCTAGTCGAATTTAGTGCTTGTCGCAATGGTCCTATCGCTCTAAGTTAGGGCATAGCAGATTAGCCAGACTCAGGACTAGCTCCTGAGGTACCTAGGTTATTGCTTTTGGCACTAGATCCTGGGTTTACTAGTTATAGTGCGCCTAATGATAATGTTTTAATCAAGGTGTTATGGGATTCGATATTGTAGTGTTTACTCTCATCTACTCATTTGTTTACATAATGTATTTGTTACAGCTTTCGGGCAGATTGTGTGTGGAATCTATATCCTTTTTACTAAGTCTAAAGAGTTAACGAAAATCAACAATAAGTAGTACCTATATCTACTAGCAACGTCAACGCCACAACGTCAAAATGACAGAATGGCTATTTTAATGACCATTGGTTAAAACATTTTTTCTTCAAAGCGCACAATCGTAAATATTCAACCGCTGGTAACGACTTAACCATTAATTCAGATAACTCTTTATTGCACATCAAGTAGGTTAATTACAAATTCATTTATGGGAAATGTACAATTTAGACGGCCTTACTATTGGTAATAGTTTTTTCTGGTTTCCATAATTATTTGTTTTGTTGTAAGTATTTTCAACTTTTTCAGTTGTTCCTCTCAAAAATCTTTTAGAAACACGAGATCCTTAATCCAAATCAGTCACATTTCAATGCCCTCAGCTTTCACTAGCTATTTATACCAACAGCTTCCAAACGCGTAAAAGGGATAACAGAAGGCATATCGGAATATTCCCTGTTTAGCAGATAAGTATGGAGATTACAGAAATCCGTGAAGGGTGCCGAAATACCTTCTTATTCGGCAGATTTTCCGATTATTCGACGGCTGTAGTCAATTTAGGGACCCGTTTGTGAATACGGCGCCTATTTAGTTGCATACGTTTGCAGCCATTTGTTTGCGTGGAAGAAATGTTTGTGTATGTTGGTTGTGCGATTGAAATATTCAGCTTGTAGTATATGCAAGTGGGCCTATGTTTTTCTTGTGATTGTTATTTTGATTAGGAGTACGTCTTTAAGAGCTTGTTTTTTGTGATCCTATACCAATTTACCTGTCATCCAAACGGTGTTAGCTATCAGGTAAATCAGTCTTAAAATGAAAGCTCTCTCGAACTAATTAAATGTCTTTTAGACTAGATACCTAATTAGGCACGAGAAAACCAAGTTTTTGTGTCTGTCTTGTACACCATGTTTTCAGCTTTGCCTAAGTAGTGTGCATTACGTACTTACTCTCCAAAAAAGCCGCACACAGCAATTTCCACGTCATGAAATCAAATACGAGGTCTTTTTTATATTTCAAAACTACTTAACCCACTGAACTCGAGTAAAATCCGAAAATACTCTGCATTTTTCAACACAACGTACTTTACGCATTGCAAAGGGTACCTTAACTCAATGGATTAAGCAGGAATTTGGGATGGCAAAAACAATTTGTCTCTTGAAATTTTTTTTTTGCTTGCTGACGGACGTCCGATTCGGAACCGGAAATAAAAGAGGGGGGAGGGGAGGGACTAATCCCTGTTTAAGTAGCGTATCCCTTGCGGTCGCGGCTAATCCGCTAACTCTAGCAGAGAGGCGCGTTTATTTGATGGTCTGCCTTGTTTTTGGTCTCTTTGAGGAATTAGGTCAAGTGAAGATGGTTTTGCGCGAAGATATTTCTGTGTACAGGATGTGTTGATCTATTGTTTAAATTGTAGTCATAACAGAAAAACGTTATTCATTAAAGTCATGCATTCTACAAATGTATATATATTATTTCAGTTGAATAATGAATAGACAATCAATTTATCCAAAAGCGAAAACTGCAAAAATCTGCGTGTCACATATTGTGATTGCAATTTCAGTGTAGGTAGGTCACTTATATGGGGGTAAAAAAAAAATACTATTAATCAAGCTGCTATCAAATACTTTTTGTTACTATTTATCTGTTGTTATTATTAAAACTGTAAACCTTAGATACCATACCTTCTAAACTTGCCAACATCATTTCTTTTATTAACCTCCGACACAAAAACAGTGAGGGTTATAATAAATTCAACGTGTCTATCTATCTGTGATATCGTAGCCCCTAAACAGATAAACCGATTTTCGTTTAGTTTTTTTTTTGTGTCATAGATTATTTTATCCTGAGTGTTCTTAACTATGTTTCAAATCTGTTCAGCCGTTTGAAAATCATCAGCTCTTTTCTATTTTAATTTCTACCTCAATGATAGTTTATTTTTGTTTTTGAAGTGTTTTGTCACCATACAAACTTAATAATATAAATTGCACTTGTAAAAAGACAACTGTGTGTGTGTGAATGTGTGTGTGTGATTGTGAGAGCAATCTCACAACATTGATGATGTCACGCAGCCTACGCGTTAAGAAGCGCTTGCAAAATTCAACAGGCCTGTTAATGTGACGGTGGCCGAGTGGTATAGGCATACGCCCGGATTGCGTAAGACACGGGGTTCAATTCCTCGTCTGTCACAGGTTCACAGTTGTCTTTTTACAAGTGCAATTTATATTACCTCAATGATGTTGAAAGTATATGGTAAGGTTACCGTTACCTGATCTTCCGTTTGAAGATCATGAGCTCCTTAACAACATCGGACTAGCTTCCATATGTCCTATTGAAATAACATGGTAAGGTAACCATGGTTCTAATATGACATAATTATGTGTCGGGGGTTTTACAATGTTTAGTTTTGGATTCTTGCAATCTAACCTTCAGTATCCAAGTCACGGATTCATCATTCTGATTTACCATCACGGGTATTGACCAATATCTCATCGTGACTATACACTATTCAAATCCAGGACATTGAGATCCAGGACATTTGCCAATCTGGCCGGCTGTCCAGGCGGGAGATTGTGCCCGTTTCCGATAGTTGTGGATTTGAGTTACTGATGGCTCGCTATTTGCTATGAATTTGACCAACGCTGCTTGGGATTCTGTGATACATCTTTATACTTTCATCTTATATGACTGAAAATAACGTCTTTTTTGGAGCTGCAACATACCAGAATTTTATTGGAGAGTCAAGAATATTTTCTGCATGTTGTCAGTAACTTACTCTGTACATTAGTATCTTTGCTGTATGTATTTTGTTTAATTAACACAATATTTATTTTTTAAGTGGATCGCAAAAAGTCACTAACTAAACCCGTGACTACGAACTCTGTAAAGTGTTAGAAACGTCGGGGTAAAATTTTACAAATTTCCGCGAAGAATCTCTGTAAGTAAATTGTGTTTATACCAGATTTTATGCTTATAAATATTAAAGTTTATTTTTGTTTTTTTGTGTTTTGTCACCATACAAACTTAATAATATAAATTGCACTTGTAAAAAGCAACTGTGAACCTGTGACAGACGAGGAATTGAACCCCGTGTCTTACGCAATCCGGGCGTATGCATATACCACTCGGCCACCGTCACACTACCTACCTACCTACCTACGCAGCCTACGCGTTAAAAAGCACTTGCAAAATTCAACAGGCTTGTTAGTGTGACGGTGGCCGAGTGGTATAGGCATACGCCCCGATTGTGTAAGACACGGGGTTCAATTCCTCGTCTGTCACAGATTCACAGTTGCTTTTTACAAGTGCAATTTATATTATAAATATCATCCCAAAAAGTTCCACCCTCGCTTTCAAAATCACCGTATGATTTAAACTAGCATTACTGCACAACTAATGCACCGGCTAGGTTCATAAATAAATTAGCGACTAACCATTTAATTAAATCTAGTGGGCGCATCTCTATTCATATTTTAACCCTTAACAATGGTTTGGGCAGAGCACAGGTCTAAATTATACCCCGGTCTAGACGACCTGCAGTTTTGCCCAAACAGCTTTTATTTCTCTAGAGATATATATAACTATAAACATTGTGTGAATTTTAAACTACACCAAGATTCATATTTGTAACATAAATAGTCCTTACTTTAAAGAATAAACTTTATATCATGAAGATGCGGTTAACTGTTGTGGTATTTTTATTAATTTGTAATTTTTGTATAGGTTTTATGATGATGATATTAATTTATTATTCTAAAGACGATAAACCTCGTTTGCTCCATCTTGTTTCATTGTAAGGAAAGTCGAATAGCTGTAAATACATGCGAAAACAGTTCAATACAAAGTTAACAGCTTAATAAGGAATAAAATAGGTATACTTAGATACTTACAGCCACTTATATCTTATCATTATAGAGGGAGGTTAATTTACTCGCGAAGATACCCACTTAAATTTAGTACACTGTAAAATCTCCGGTTGCAACAGTTATGTACACTATTTAGCAGTTTCTGTCTGTGAGCATACTGCGCTTGATATTTATTTAGCAGACGCTGAACACGTATAATGTTTCAATATACGTGTAAGTAAGTACCTTAATATTGTTAACCGTATCTGTGACCGTACCATGTTACATACAAATGGATATCATCCCAACAATGGTTTCGTTGCAGTTTGAAATGTTACAGGTTATCGTTATTTAATAAATATTTAAATCAAAACCTATCTCATTCGTGCCACAACAGTCGTAAACTCTAAACAGTGGCCCGTAAAGAAAGCGCCTACATGTTTTATTCAAGCAATGCAACTGTAAACTTTTATTGCTATGTTATTTTTATCAGGCGTATAACATCGGGACAATCTAACGGACAGGAATGCTTACTATTAAAATTAAATTCTTGTATTTTTGTGCAAAAATAATTTTAGCTATATCATCTGCTGTTTTTGTTCATCAAATGGGGTAACTGAGGAAGTGTTAAGCTTTAACGTTCGTTTTTTTTCAAGAAATCGTAGCCAATCTGAAAAAAGGTCAGCATTATCTGTGAACATCTAAAACTCTTTATTTCGTCCGATATTAGCCGATTACTTGATCCCAAGCGTTCGAACATCAATCCCGGATCGGGACTGGAGGAACGAAACATCGTTTATTTGGGAAAAAATCACGGAATCCGAATATCTGATCCGTTTTCTTGTTCCGAATACGTTGAACACACCAGTGGACAAATACCGATGTTCAGTAATGTGGAAGTGTCGATAGTTTTTTAGTCGATGTTTCTTTGATAATTTATGTATATTGGTTCTCATTATTAAAATGGGTGGGTTGTAGCTTGAATTTTACGTAAAATTAATAAGTACGAGTTAATAATGTAGCCGTCCGTCTGATAGAATAATCAAGAATTATAGGTATTTACTATACTATAAAAAAAAATAAGCCATAAAAAATTTAAGCCATAGCTTACGGCGCTAAAATAATGAGTATATACTTTATTCACGTCTATACATTTTTCGAAAAAGAAGCAGTTAACTTTTTCTATAATAATATTACAAAAAGCCTTTTCGAAGTTTTTTTGAAACGTTTAATTAAATCTTGACCATTGACCAAATTTTATCGACAAATAGTTTTATTTCCCAACACTAATTCACCCTGTCTGTCTTAAGAGGACATCAATCAGGGTACCCATTTGCTGACAAGGCAACGATTTGTCAGACTGTGTGTTTGTTTAATGGTACCCTCAGCAGAGGGTGTAATGTACGGTCAACAGAAAAGTGGGGGTTTTCAGTAATGAATGTAGCGAAGGGTCGCGGTTGAACCATTAAGGAATGAAAAAGTCAAGAACATACTGTGGCATATTAGTTGAACATGGGATCAGTAAGTTTGTTGAAACTTACTATTTGTAGCAAATTCATGTATTGCAGCCTTGGATGAATAAACCACTGGATATGAAACGTAAGAGCGAATGTATGAAAACATCATCAACCAATTTTTGCGGGGCGGGGGGAGTTTGTCTTGTCACTAATTGACATTTAGTGCGTGGAAGTGTCGATATTATTTTATCGACATGTGTTGAACAAATGAATGAACGAATCTTATGCAAAATGTTTTTATTTTATTTTCATTACCAAAACAATAATTATGGGCATGTTTAAATAAGCACAAACCATTAAATGAATAATTGAAACATAGAATATGTTAATAAACGGTCTGGCAAGTAACACTAACTAGAACTTCCTAAGACATTGTGAAACAGGCCGTAAGTCCTCCAAAGGTATAATCTAGCAGTAGATGAGCTTACACTTCAAACTAAACTTCACAATTTCACGGGATTTGTGAAGTTGTGAAGTTTAGTTTAAAAATGCAACAAAGTTTAAAATCTTATAGAGCTTACACTTTGGTATGATACTAAGAATGTATAAATAATAGGGGTTTGATACAATGGGCTTATGATTCTGCTTTAAAGATTTGTCGTACTTGATGCGCTTTGCAGTCAGAAGAATACAAACCTGATGCAAGCAGCGGTCTTCGAAAGAAAGCAGCGAAGGCATCCAATATGCAAATGACTAAAAAATAAAAAATAAAACTCGAAGAATATAAAAAAAACTTAGTATACCACTAAGTATTTTTTGTAATACTATAAGACTTAGCCTATTATCGCTCGCTTGGGGTGTGAAATAAAAAGTTATCTTATCTTAAAATGTATTTACTGTATAGATTAATAGAATCACGTTTTATCGAATAACAAAACATTTGTTAGAAAACACTTTCCACAGCGCCATAGTAAAAAATAAAAACTGGTTCCACCTGCCTTAACCTTACTCCACTCAGCCCTACGACCTAAGTCTTGGGTTCGGGTTTCAGCCACTGAGCAGAGAGTAGGTAATAGAAGGTAACGGAATAACATAACTCGCCTAAATTCAAGAATATGATACTGTGAGTGTTTTATTCTAAACCATCGACTAACTAAATTAAAACTATTATGATTCGAACCCTCATTAAAGTGTTCCTATAGGTTCAGTTATAAGAAGAGTAGAACAGAACGAACTTCTGAAGGTCGGGTCCCAATCCCAACTGATGACCAAAAATATAAATATTGTAATAAAATATGAAGTTTAAAATATTAAAGTAAACTGTTGTATTTTTAGGATCACTTTAATCTACTTTAAAGTTAATCATTTTACAGATGTATTATTTTATTTTATATTATAAATTTATTAGTACGTTTATCGATATGATTATCGACAATTGTCAAGCACAATTACAACTAAATTGACAAGGCAACGAATGATGAACGTACGATAATCCTACCAAATGAAGTATGCGTCATCTTGTTGATTTTGCAGTACCTGACCACAACTTTTTTAATTAGCAATGTAACTTTTCTCTAGGAAAACACATTTCGCTATTTTAAGAAAAATTAACAGCTTTATTGGGATACAAAGTTACTTACGAATTAAAAGAAATATTTTTTGTCTTGCCGCTATAATTTTTACACAAAAATACGGCACATTTACCCATTTTTTTCTGCAATGTTTCTCATCGAGTTCTGTCACCGTACTGACAAGACGTCACATGAAATTGAGGCTAAAATGCCCAATTCGTTGCCGAGGGGGAACAAGCGAAATTTCCCGTCATTGCGCGTCCAGTGGTTTATTCGTCCAAGATTGCAGCACATCGAATTATTCAAATTAGTAGTTTATATTGGCTAATTATATTATAGCTTTCGTCCGCAATTTTGTCTTTGTAAGCGCATACTACAACATTTATGAAACTATACAATTAGGTGTTGTGCTATTCAATTTCAGCATTATATTTATTGTATATTTTTATCAAAATTAAATCGCTAGTTTTTGTTTGACAGGGCATTTTATCATATTAGTTGAGTAATCTAGTTAATCTAGGTTTAAGCCAGGACTAAATAACCTGACCAATTTGCAAATGAAATTTCATTTTGGTGACATCAATTGGGTGGCTGGTATTCAGTCCGAGTCTAAATAGTATTATGATTTAAAGTGCACATATCACTATTATGTATTAGGTTAGTGTTGTTGCGTATAAAACAAAACATTGGTCGATCATCATCATCATCACTACATATTTTATAACTACACTTTTTTTTTCAAATTCAAAATATTATTTCAATTCAGGTCATGAAATGACACTTATTAAAATAATGATTGATTGATTGATCACCATAATTATTAGTTTTATTGAATACTGGTGGACCCAGCGAACTTTGTTTTGCCCTCAGCCCCGTAATTCTTAAAGTTAAGCGGTCTCAGAAAACATTGTTTCGCCCCGGCCCCATCGAACAGGATAAAAACTTATCTTATGTCCTTCTCCTAGTTCTAAACTACCTCCCCACCAATTTTCAGCTAAATCGGTTCAGCCGTTCTTGAGTTATAAATAGTGACTTCCTTTTATTTTCTCCTATATCCAATAACACAGCAAGCTCAATAGAAATGTTAATTCCTTACACATGTCCCCGAAATCTCAACAATCTATTTTATTACCATTGGACCTCTTCTCAGAAGAGGACATAACGACCTCTATTAGGTGCAAATAGAGGCCTCTAAGCACCTCGTTACTGCTGGATCGGTTGACCACTTAATGCAGGCTCTATTATCAAGACTACAGCCGTATTTTGAAACTTGGCATCCTTGTCACACACACCTCTTTGATGGCATCAGCGAGTGAGATGGGAAGAGCCGAAAATCAGAACGTCTCATGGTGTAGGAATTGTGCACTGTAGTTGGATCGCCAAGATTGAAGTTGGTTGGTGACATAAACATGAAATAATGCACTCTTTAAGGATTGGTAATAAATATTAATACATTTATTTATTTTATTATTTATTGCACAGACAAAAGAAAGTACAAATGGCGGACTTAATCCTAAAAGCATTCTCTCCCAGTCAACCATTGGGTGAGGCAGAAACGGTTGAGCTAGCTTTATTTACCTTTATGATAAAATACTTATTAGTAATAATATTCCGTTATCGAAAATTTCAAATGGTTGGAAGAATGTTGATGAAACAGTATTTTTTGATAAAAATGCCAATTATTTAATGAAAGGTCTGAAAGCAGAACCCTGACTAATTAAGCGATTTTTACTAGTTCTGATATCTTACAAATAGATTGACTTACGAAACCCAGTGTTATTTTCTCATTATTCTGATATCTAGCACCAATTGATTGACTCACAAAGCGCAGTGTTATTTGACCCTCATTAACTATCGCAAGACACGAAGAAAGAAATAGCCAAAAAACAGACAAACGCTTTACAACGAAGAGACAAAATGTTCTGACAAATCGTCGATTAGCCGGACAGATCCGGTTAGAACTGGCTGTCTCCGCTGAAACCCGGCGAAGAAAAATGGCGACGAAAGATCAGAGACATTTACATTTTGGAATCGTAATAAAAGAGGGCAAAGAAATAGCGGTGGAGTTAATATTTACTTGGGAGTATGTACTTACTTTACTGATTAATTAGGGTTATGGATAAAGTAATTAAGCGACCCATTTATCATACTTACTTACTGAAAGTAACTGATATTGGGCACGAACTCACTTACACACACACGACACTTATATAGCTCAAGTATAATTCATTAGTACCTTTAAAATAACCTTAATTTAAATTATTAACTTAAATTAAGTGTCCCTTATATCTATTTTATTGATTCCATAAAGTCGATATATTCTGTATGTTTAAAAATACTTATTGCTTATAATGTGTAACGTCACTAGTAAAAGGTAAGGTAAGGTAGTACAAAAGGTTTTTCGACATGGATCCGACACATCTTGTTGTGTGTTAAATATTCGAATTTCGCATGCCGCTTGAAATGCGTTACGGCACTAACGTCGCAGTGTAACGAATAGAGATGATTAGTGTTAATAAGAACATACAGATAAAGTAAGATTACAAAAACTAATTTCTCGATGCATGGTATTTGGGGGTGAAATTCTGCATATCCTTTCTGCATGCACCGGTGATGTCATTCCATTATGTATGATTGTATTAGCTGCATCTCGGGTGTCAATTATTGCGCGGCTGCCGATGGGAAATTCGTGCGGTAGGATTAATTGAAGCCTTGTTAGCTTTGTGTAGGATCTTAATATGCTTTGTGTCAAAGTGTTAATCTTAATCTGTATCATAAAAGAAAGTCGCGTTAGTTGCACTAATTATAGCTCTAGAACGGGGGACCGTTTTTCCGAATATGTATTGTAATGCAAATTGTAACTGAACGTGGAACTAGACAAATAAAATGTATAGTGATGGTACTGGGTAGTGAAATATTAAAGTAGACTTTGCCGTGGAGTTCCACAGAGTGGTCTCCTAATACACGAATCAATATTAATAATATAAAACACAACTAATTATGGTTACTTTTTGAGATAGTACTGAGAAGGGGCTTCGAAAGGAATCACTAACTATTAATAAAAGTGAAAATCATCATCATTCGTTTGTTTGATCTCAGTGAATAACTTTTAGAATAACCTTGACATGCTCCAAATGTTGTTTCATCACCTCCCAAACAAATTATTTTCTCATTCCTCAAAACGTTATTTCCAATTACACAGCATCCCCTTTGTCTCTCGTGGCAGAGAAAAATACTCAACGGAGAAATAATTTCTTCGCTTCTTAAAACTTGTCTGCAACATTTGATATTGGCTTATCTATTGTGTTTGGAGAATCAAGACGTCATTTGAGAAGATGAGCTTTTCGCTCCATCTCGGATACTTTTATTTTCATTTCATAATGTTCCTGCGATTGGAATTCTGAAATATTTTGTTTTATTCTCATGCTAGCTTAAAAATTATCTCACAGCATATCAATATCTGCCGAGGAACTTGATGGGTATGCAGTTGTTGCTGCATTGATGATTAACAGCACACATTGATGTATGTCTTCGTCTTGAAGCAATGATTTGGAAAACTGACAACTCTTTAAGTGGACTAATCTTAACCTTTAACACCGGTTAGTCGGGAGTTTAAATAATATAGCTGTAATGTAGGTAGATGAAATGATTTCTTCTCTGATACAGTTGCTTTTTACGAGTGCAATTTATAATATTAAGTTTGTATAGCGACAAAACACTTAAAACAAAAAAAAAAATGTTGTATTCTTCATAGATATTTCTTTTTTATAGTTCATAAATGTTCTTATAGAAATTGAACTGTCTAGATTAAGTCAGCAAATCCTAATAATCCCAATTTCAAGCCACCGAAGAATAAACATGAGTCCAAAGTTAGGTTCAGTCTAAAATCAATTTGGTAATCGCGCCAGCCGAGAATATCATATGAATGTAATTCACGCTCCATCGCCTCCGAACTCGCTGTTTTCTGAGATTCCTATTTAGAGGACACACAGACTGAAATTATGGTAAACAATTTTACTAAAAGGTGATTCCATAATTCATTGATAATTGTCTTATGTCACCAACTAATTATAATTTTTAAAATAGTTTGACTTCTCCATAAAGTCTACGTTGTAACCTTGATAAAACAAAAAAAAAACTAATTAAAAGGGCGTGTTTAACTCGAACAACGGCATCGAGCGCGTATATGTGAATTTATATGGGATAACGTGTACACAAAAATCTGTGAATGTGAGTTTACGAAGCTAACTTTTACGCTATCAAGTAGTATCGAGTAATGGCGGCACTCGACTAGTTAAGTAGAGGCATTTAAGGCCGTAAAGACTGCTTGCCTTGAAATACGTTTCGGAAAAGCTGGTCTATTTCATCTTTTGTTGAAAGGATGTATTTATTAGCAACAGCACTTTTTTGTAAGTCCAAAGTTCAAAAAAATATTACTCCGCGCTCCTGAAACTACAAATCCGTGTGTAACCAAAAATGTCGTCACCAATGGCTGAGCTTGGTACGTGTGAAATAGCCTGGAATGGAAATAAGTACGTTAAGCGATTCTCGGATGATTTGCTCCCACTGACTAGGGGACCCCCCTCGAATAAGCTGCAGCCCAGTCGGCTGATTCGATTCTAATTTGCAGTTGGAAGAGTTCTGGAATTGGACCAGGTATATTAGGGACTTATGTGATGTGATAGATTGGAGATCTTTGACAGGCTTGTTGGATATTATATTGGTAAAGCACATACGGTGATTGTGAAATTACGGCAAGTACCTATCAATGTTTCAGAAAAGTCTTATTTATTACACATGTTAGACAAAGTACATTTCAAATTAGGATAAATTTTATTGTTAATTTTACGAAGGACGTGTTGTTCCAATGTAGGACGTCCACTGACACTATAGACAGACGATCTTGTAAAGATCGCAGGATCCCACAGGACGCAGACCGCTCGCAACCGGTCGACGTCCATTGGACGCTAGTAGACGTCCTTTGGATGATGATGATGATGATTAATGTTAATCCAATCGTTTGCGAGTACTGCTAGCTTGGAGGTATATTCAGTAGTATGTGTGCAGATGTGCGCAGATTTGATAGGGGTGATGGTAGGGTTTATATTGGGACGTGTATACGTGCCCCCAAGTCTTCATGCAGAAATAAATGTCTTTTTTTACTTTTCTTAATGATTAGCGAATGTACAACCTGTCAGCAGCCGTTAATTCACTTGATCAAGATTCTGATCCAATTGAGATTTTCATTTTTCATCCTCACCTTTCGAACCACAAAGGGCTTGACTCTAGTTCATTATCTCAAACAGGCACAAAGAAGAGTATTTACACGGCTTTGTGCACCTGCACTGCAGAAAATCCGATAACTCTGACCAAGTTTCTGGTTAGACGAGGTGCAAGAAAAAATTGAGGCAATGCAAGAAAATAGGAAATGTATTAGGTATGCAAAAAAGTAAAGCAAATGCATTTCTCTAAAATGAAACTGTCGCAGTTTTAGTATCGTTTGATTTCGATGTTTTTTTTTCATTACCTACATTGTTTTCTTGTACCTAATAAGGTAGGTGTCATTTTAAACAATTGACGTATTTTTTTTTGTGTAGACGATCAAATCCTACATTATCTTACCTCTTTACCATCAAATCAACCTGAACTCTGATTCTTTACAATTGTATCCACATCGGCAGTCCTTCCTTTAATGATGCTTCATATTTCACTGGCTGTTTCAGGATTTTTTCCATCAAAATATAGCTGCACATAGATAAACAATGCTTGTAAATGACATGTAAACCATTGAAACATTTTTTCTGTATACAAAGTTGCGCCTAAAGAAGTAAAGCAGTGCTCGTTGAAGCCATTAGATATAGACATGCAAGAGCTTTCAGCTTTAAGACTGCCTTAATTGCTCATACAGTATTTATTTTATATAAGTTCTGTTTTCGTAAAACGGTTGAACCACTTCTGGTAAATTTTATCATACAGAAAACCTTAAAGACCAACCAAGGATAGTTTTTATCCCAGAAATCGAAAAAGGTGAAAAGATAAATAAAAGTTTGTACGGGAAATTTAATATTTACGCGGGCGAAGTCCCGGGAATCTCACCTAGTATATCTGTACACTTGCGTCATTTATTTAGGTACATAACTGTGGGTATATCGCAAAGAATGCAAGTGGTATAGTCGGCACGCGCGGCATGTTGAAGACGGGACGAGTGAGGAAATGGTCGGTGGATGGCGCAATATGTAAACAGAGCTTATTAAGAGTAATATAATAGATAATAATTATAATATATAAGTGTAATATTAACGTTTATTTTGTTATAGATTTCTAGCTGTACAACACAAAAATATTCTACATTGCTAAATTTGAATTTTAAAACGCGTTACACACTAGGATAGCAGCAGCCATTTCATATATTTTTGCAATAACTGCTATTCCAGAATTTTAATCACATAGTAATGACATAAATGACAAGTTTCTAAAAAATCACTCAAAACTTCCCCCAATAGAAACACAATGTCCGCCAAAACATTTTAAAATAAAACGAATGTTCAGAAAATCTTTTTCTAACTTCGCTATACCGCTAAACTTGCACCCCGAGAAAAGTAGGAAATAGCTGAGAAGTGGATGGAAATAAGAGCTAAACGTTACGAAGACAGATTTGTTTTATTCACCGTTTAGATACCTACGTGCGCTGGTTTTGCTTTAAAGCGCTTTTTTATTTATTCTCTTCAGCTGAATAAATATTTGGTTCGGTTCTTCTGATAGTTCAATTTGTTGGAATCATATCGGTTTTGAAGAGAGTCGGGACTTTTTCCAAGTCGAGGTCTTTCTGAACGATTTAGTTTCCGTGTAATATTAAGTTTTAAAAATTGGAATCTTGACATCATAGTATGGCTTAAATTTTACCTTTAATAGATTTCATTCATAGCACATAATCGTTATCGTAATAGTATAAAAACATGTGCAGATGTAGACTGCCAAGTTTTGATTACTTGCTAAGATGTTTCGTTGGTTTCAAACCTTATCCTTGAGATATAAACAAAAACAGTATCCGATCTAACAATAAAAAAAATTGAATAACTTCTGAAATGTTTTCAAGTAAAACCTTGAGGATCATAGCCACAGAATAATAAAATGGGAGAATAGAAGTCCTTGCTTTATGCTCAAGATTCCAATAAACTGAATAACCAAAGTTAATATCCGTTTCAGCACAGAGTCAGGATAAACAGCAAACTTAGTACAAGGGATGTCCGCGGTTGAATTTATGGGAATCCGAACCGATAGTGGGAGGGTATTGTATAAGATTTAGCTAAATCTCAGCGCAGCGACCGTTTTGTGTGATGTCCTTAGGATTAAGATTTGTTTCCCAGTTTGAATATAAACACCTTGTCCATAAAGTAAAATTCAATTTTGATTTATTTTTACCAATAAATTAAATTAAAAACCCCTAAAAACATCCACCTAGTGTGTATAACATAGGTACCGCAAAAGCTGAAAACTGGTAATTTTTCATAGCGCAGATAAATAGATAAATGAGTTAACAAGCATACAATAATTCATAATCCATAGGTCACTAACATATTTCTTCATTTAGATAATATTTGAGGTACTTATCTAATTTTATCTGCTTAAAAATTACAAAATATTTGTTTTTTTATAACTCTTCTAAAAATTATTAAAGTACGAGCATATTTGAACGTCTGAAATCTTTTACCATCTAACCTTTTTGCGCAACCAAAAACCACAGTGGATGAAAACCTCAATGATGCCAATACTCCGATTTCGATCGAGTATGTGAATTATTTATGCCCCACGAATGAGGCAGTAAAAACTGTAGATAGCCGGTTTTACGATGCGAACCCTTATAAATACGGCTTCCTATATCCGGAGTTTCAATCTGTGGTTTTTGAACTGAGATAGAGCAGTATAAAAGGTATGTTTCATTCCCGAATCGCCTGAAACGAATTTTCGGGTGTTTCTCCATCGAAATGTGCGTAATCAGTCAGGTATCAAACGACTGCCGGGAGTCGCATAATAATGGAATTTCTATTGTGTCTCGTTCACACATACTTGACGAGTTAAAGTTTTTGTAGAAAAATGTTTTTAAATCAATTCATTTTTATTTTTAATGTTTCTGTTAGAATAGACTCAGACAAAGACCTTTAGTATTTTCACAAAACGACAATGATCGCTGATGCAGATAAATAAAAAAGAGGAAAAATTAACGACCTCCCAGTAAAAAGGATCCTATGCGTAAAAATGCTCAAAGAAATCCCGAGAAATCCCCGGTTGTTCCCTGTTCCTTCGGGAGCTTGAAATTAAAAGGGACGTCTAAATTTTAAGGAGATTTCTCGCGAAATCCTGGCTCATTACTTATATAAGTCGATTTGTGTATTGGACCCACTTTTGGTCGAGTTGTTGGTTTCTCTATTTTAATTTCTTTACGTTGAACGCAATTAGAGAGCGCATTGGGTTTTATTAAAATGAGATTTTTGTCATATGTATCTTGGTTACTTTTGGATTGTTAAAGTTGTCATAGTTGTATTATTGACATATTTTGTACGTTTTTGTTATCCCTTTTAGAAGCGACATCTCGTGTTTACCAATATCGAAAGAGTTTCAAATAATATTTGAATTAGTAATATTAAAGAAAATCTAAATATTTCTAAGCAGTTAAACAAAGTCATTTATTTGTGACGGTTCCATATTTTTTATATTCTCACGATATAGTAAATAAAAATAACGTTAACAATTACTAAATTGACATTGTTTTTACATTTCATCGGAAACCGTGTTATATTTCGACGAAAATAATTCCACTCACCGAATACGCATGATGTGTTTTGCGGTTTGAATTTTGTGTAAATAAAATGTTTCACTCATTTCGATATTAAATTCGCGTGCTGAATGTTAAAATATAATTAAGAGGACCTCAAATGGACCGCAAAACGTCATTGTGCGCTCAGTATGGCTTAATTCGATATTAATTTATTTTACTAGCTATATAGAAATGATGAGTATTTATTGAATCAAAACAGAAGTGTCTAAAATATATTCAAACATAATTTTACTTGTTCTTAAACTAAGCTTTGCAAAATTTTGCTTTGTTAGATAAAAGATTGATAAGCAAATTTTTTTATCAACTTTTATGTTTAGTTGAGTTTTAGACTAGTATTTATTTTTTCTTTAGTGATATCCTAGATTTGTAGCGTCAAAAATACCTCTGTTTTGTGTCCTGAATCTATGACATCACACATCTCATCAACAAACAGTGAACCTGTATTAACAGAGTTTTTTTATTCAAACCACAAACTAATGAAACCTTTCTTTGTTACAGGTACACACATACACAATTGGCAAACATCGGAGTATTCCCGCGGGTACCTGATTAAATTTCCCAGATATTATACGAATAGGGAAGTAATTCCCGTATCGGCAGCTAATTGTGTTACGATACGCGTAATTCTATCAAATTAGTAAGATTGTTCTCTTTTGGCACTGTCTTGTTATGTGTTACGAAAGGTTTTGTAAATTCTTTGGCACGCTACGGATTTGAAACACTTTAATAATATGATTATTATTATCGGTAGGTACTTATATTACTGTAAAATCTGGTGTTTTACAAATGATAACAGATAACAATTACAAACATTTAGTAGCTATCAATGTTCCTTCAAATAATCGTTATTATAATGAATAAAATATCGATAGAGATTTATGTGACTATAGCACAAATACGAATTAGGCTTTATTAACCCTTCGAGCCTTAGAAGGCTTCGCTTTTTAATTCGCCAATTCCTCTTGGTGACAGCGCAATTTTCCGCTGCGCGCGCGCATTTTCGGTACCTACACACATAAGTTGCTATATCTCAGGGTAGAAATGAGCTATTTTCTATAAAATGGCGTTTTAACTCTACTTTAAGTTTATCAGCCTTTAGATTATCAGCTATAGTAGTTCCTAATGGTTATTTAAACACACCTGAATCACTTTAAGAAGGAATATTCAAACTAGGCATTTTTAACACTTATTATATCACAATGATTAAGTTATTACGAATTTATTCTGGATTTCCGAATCCCGTATCTATCGGAAAGGGTATTGTCTATAATTGCAAGTTGTTAGACAAGTTGGAACTTGAAACTATCAGCTAAGTTGTGCTTATCGCTTGGCGTCAGCGATAGACGGTAGTTTCGAAGTGTCTGATGTCGGATGGGACTGTTTATGCATTAGATTAGGTTTTTTTAAATTTGATTGCTTAATTAAATTTATTTATTTCATTGCCCTTAAGTTTTACTTGAGACGAAGGCTTTTAAGGCCATTCTTAACACTTTTAATCACTTAGGTACTTACATTAAGGTACTTGTCTGAATTTGAATTTGTACATATCTAAAAGTTATTAGCTAGCTGACTTAAGACAAAAAAGGTATATTTACAAGCTTTTTAATTATGTTAAAAACCAGTCGTTCACAAAAAGATTACTGAGCCAATACAATATCCTCCTAAGAACTCCTGACCCAAATTCATCAAGCAATCCACAAATCGGGCTCAGTGAGCCGCACCCGAGTTTAAGTTGAAGTTGTCGCTTAACTCAAAGTTTAACGCATCGGAAGATTGTCTTAGCCGTTTGAGAAGCAGTCGCACTTCTACTGAACTTCGCTTGGACGTAGATTTGATTTGTCTAGAAGTAACATTTATTTCAAACAAACCGTTCAGATTTAGTAAAAATATTGCATAGGATTGGATTGCTTTACAAATGAAATTTTAATTCTGAATCACTTCTGAGCATTTTGGTCTTAGGGTACGGGATATAAGTGACTGTGCAATGTGTATATTTACAATATGTTCTTTTTTATTTTGAAATGGATGCTCAGCTGTAGCCATTTGACCAGTATCACACCTGGTGGTAAGTGATACTAATTATCTAATAACTATTTGATCGCGCGACTAACTGGCTTGCTGAAGACGTCCTAAATTTATTTCCCAAATGCATCGTCAATATTTAATATTTTTGTACGTTTACTTGTGTCCAGAGAGAGATGTCCAATTTGAACTTACTTGTTTGGATTTAAGACAACTTCAAAAATTCGGACAACTGGCATTCGTTACTAAAATGGGCAACATTATTTTGTCACGTAAACGCTGCCATTTCAATTCCTCTCTCAGAGTACTTTACCTCATTTCCCTCCGTTTTCTTACTAAAAATACTCGTATTCATCAACACTTAAATAATTCCTTTCCAGTAATTAAGCATTTAACTGCAATTAAGCTGAGACAGTTAATAAATCTGAAACTTTCTTTGAAGATAGATGGCGCTCCTTGAGCACTTTAAACTTGTGAGACCCAAATCTTTCGTAGGTATGTGAGTTTCGGGATTGCACTATAAATGTTTGAATAAAACGTGTGTCTTAAATGAATCTGGCATCTACAGGTTCAATAGTGGTGAAAACGCGAATTTTATTAGATTTGTGATTTGACTTCCAGTAAGTAGTAACTATAAATTTCACACCTAAACTTAAAAGAATCATTTAAAGAAAAGATATATTGTTAATACTATTAAATAATACTTTATTAATACAAAAAAAAATTAACAAATTGATGGAGATGTAAAAATATAAACAAGAAATGACTCGAGATAGGCACTGAAAAAGTCGTAGAAATAACTAATCACACAGCTTAAGATCTAGCTATTGATACTCAAAGAAGTAAAAAAATGCTGGTAATACTAAAAAAGTTAAAGATATAGCCAGTGATACTAGAGAAATGCAAAATCCTTCGGCAGACGATGTTAATTTAGATAACTCGACGCCGCGTCGACATTCAGCTAATATCCGGCCACTAGTAACGTCATGCTCAAGCTTTCTGAATTTTTAGATCCTTTTATTGCCTCGATCTAGCTAGCGCCTGGGGATGTGGGAGGTATCTGGATATTTTGTTCTGTTAATAGTCTTAGTTGGTGAAATATAAAATTACTTTGGTGGATAGGGGGTGAGCTAAAATCATAGAATAAGTCTTATTTCCAAGACAGTGGGTGTGTACATCTTAAATGCTTTTCTTAGCAGCACTGTCAATGTCAAGATTATTGTTGTTGACAGAAATTATTAATGTCATATCTCAGGTCCAATCTTAATCTTTTTCAAAATCATCAAAATGGCTTAAAGGAGTAAAAGCTCTAAGTAAGTAAGTAAGTAAGTAAAGTGTGAGCATGCCATATTGGTAACATTTTAAAGAATGTACTAGGGAATCGATTAAGCAATCGGGTTCATGATGTCTGATATTAGAACTATTTTGAAACGCAAACCCCGTTAAAGATTAAAGGATTTAATCACCACCGACAACCCGTAAGAAAGTAAACAAATCGAGAACTCAAGATTCGCGCAATCGAAACATCTTGGTTATTTTAAAAATCACGGGAATAATAGAAAAGTTGGTCGTTGCGGGCCTTGGGACCTACCACGCATATCTCCATCTCTAGTTGTCCCATTCTTTCATGCCATCTTGACTATATGAGCGAGTGCAATGGCTAGAGCCAAAAACACTGTAAAAATCACAGAGTAGGGGTTTTGGAACGACCGTGGGCCAATAAAGCAGGAATTCCTCTGCTAGGAAATTTGCCGAACAAACTTGTGATCAAGCGTAACATTCGGAGATAGGCTTGTGAGACACTGGAAGAAAAAGACGCGGTACTAAGCATGCACTTTCTGTCTGCAGTATTTATTACATTGATTTAGTTTCTAAAGCTATAGTACTTTCTACTATCTAAAGAAAATAAAATGCACTTGTAACTCAATACTCAGGCCATTGGTATTTTTTGGTAAAAGTAGGTTATATTATAAAATTCTACTTCTTTTCTTTCTATAAAACTTTGTGTATATTTACTCAACTAACTAGCCTTAAACTTTATTTAAAGTTCTTGTTTACCTCGATGCATTGATTCCATGTTAAATAACATTAAATTTTCATCCATGCTGTATAATTCAGATATAGTTAAAGCATTTTTTTTACTTCATCCAAATATAGGTTCTCGCACTGGAGTGAGACCGTTACCCAGCATCGTTCAGGAACAGTAGCTAACGGCAATTGATTCCGTTGAATTATTTATCAGGAGTTGAGATCGGGGGACGTTCAGATTATTCCGACATCGGCCACTTGAAGAATGTGTGCTTTGGCTAATTGGGAGGACGTTCACAGTTATTGGGAGTAAATATATTAGACAAAAGTAATTGTTCTTTATATGCAGTACTTAAATGATTGATTATTGTGAAAATCCTGTAGACTGACCAAAATCCGGCTTAATGAAGAAAACGTAGTTTTAAAGCCAAAACATTTAAAAGGTCCAGCCTTTTACGAGATTAAAAATGGAAATGTTTGTGTTACCTTGCTTGTATGTTAGAGGACCTTATTATTATTTATTTGCAAGGCAAAAAATAATATCTCATGCATGTCATGATAGTTTCAACACCCTTAAAACATAAAAATGAATACGTAAATGCCAAATAAATATTTTAAATCTAGATAACTTATTTCACCCTGTATGATTTAGGAAACTAAAAGCATTCTCAACGATTATTTAAAGGGTAGTATTTAAACGAGCGACTGTAAATTAATGTTTTAAGTGTCAAAAATACTTAATTTAGGTTATAGAATTACTAAGTGAGCGACTGAGTGCGAGTGACGAGAAATCAACAGATCAGCAACTAACAAAGAATAATTTGAGTTACTTTAAATACAAAATGAGAAGCTTCATAATATATGAGCGACCCAATTTTTGATTGAGTGTCAACATTACGACCTGCATTTTTTTCAATATTTGGCAAATGGATTTTTCAAACAGCGGTATTTAATCTTATAAGAAGTGTTTCGAATGCAAAAACTGCTTTGAAAAATACTAATCGAAGTTGCGTTTTATGAGGCCACATTTAAATAAAAAATCATCTTATGAAAATACTATTTGAAGATACACTAAATATTCTTATAGGTAATTAAATTAAACAATGTATTACGAAAAAGTAATAATAATCAATTTGCGTTTAACTAAATCAAATAATAATAAACCGGCCAAGTGCGAGTCGGATTCGCGCACGAAGGGTTCCGTATATACTATGTATGTAAGCATTTAAATTGTGCAAAAAGTTACATGACAATTATTTTGCTTATTTTATGTAAGTATGTTTACTAAGTTATATTAAAAAAATATTTCTCAAAATCTTATTTCACCACTTTGTCGAGGAGTTAAAATTACAGTTTTCTAACACCTAACTCTGCGCTGAACTGCGGACAGACGGACATGGCGAGACTATAAGGGTTCCGTTGGACTACGAAGCCCTAAAAAAAGACGCTTCAGTCAATAAAAAAAGTGATTTTCTTATCAATACTGTAAGGAACATTAACTGGTATGAGGGTTGAGGAACTCTTCTACTCATCGTCACTAGTAGATAAGTGCTAGCCCTGCCTCGTTTTCATTTTTTTCCAATGGGTATCATTTTTGCTTCTAGTGGTGGTGTTGTTAATAATATTCATTTTATAGTTTGCATAAAATATAAAACATAGGACCTCAAATAGAATATCAGTAACCAATAATCATTAATACAGCAGCTCACAAACTTTGCTCAGAATGAACTTTTTTGTAGTTCGTTATGTAAAACCTCAATTGGAAAAATCGAAAATATCTTAATATTAAAGCTGCCCCCTCTGTATTTCTAGTCGCTCAGTTAGTAATTTAGTCGCCCGGATAGTATTTTTATATCTGAAATGGATATAACAAAGCCCACTTGTTGTAAGCTCGTTCTGGATTTTATTATTAATCAATATTCGTCGTTAGTTTAGTTAATTATTCGCTTACTCAAATTCATACCGCTCAAGTGATTAAAACAGTACGTCATCATCTGTCGCCAAGTTATTTTTTATTCGCTCGTTTTATTATTCCCCTTATTTAAATAGATACATCAGGAGCGATCGAGATCAAAAATCTGCTAAGCCTCAAATACTCAAACAAATCGCTATGTATCTCGATATTTATTTTGAGGGATGTTCAAGATAGAAAAACTTTTCACTCTGTATACGCATTAGTATCGGTGTCTGTTATACCCGTCTCAGAATATCTCTCGGAAATAAAGAGATCCGGTCCAAGGGATCAGGGCATTATATTAATGGGATTCCCTCGATTTTCATGAAAAATGCCGGTACATTTCGACGAATTTTTCGCTTTGCAAGATTATGTTTTAACAGGATTACTTGTGTAAGTAAAACGATTTGATTTTCAAGAGATTGTAATTTATCAAATTGAAAAAGGTTTTGGTTGCTGACTTGTGAATTTTATGTAATCGTTTTAATGATGGTCTAAGCTTGATCTGTCTCATGATTTTCTAGTTGAAGCTTAGAATGTTCATTTTGGATCCCTTATACCTCTAGTATTTGTTTTTTTTTATCGTGATCGAATTAATTTTAACATTTACTTCCATTGTCAAAAACTAAAACTAACTAACAAGCTTCTAGAAGCTTCTATTTCTTAAGACATCTAGGATTAGTGCAACAGTTTTGAAAATTCATCTCCTCATGCTTTCCAACTTATTTATTAACTCTTAAAAATCAAGTAACAGAAGCAGAAGGAATTATTCATAAATCTCGCTGCTACAAGATTTTCTTCTTCAAGGTATTTCGGCGAAAAGGATAGCGCAGTTGCAAAAATCCGGATACGTCTGGTTTGAACCGGTTTCATCTGGGGTGAACCGGTTTTTGCATGTTCACGTGAGTTTATACAGCTCGTCGGTTTATTTCCGGCGAATGTTGTGCTGCATGTCGAGATTTTGTATCGATAAATGTTACTAAGTTCGTAATAATAATGTCATTGGGAATAAGGTTTTTTTTTCTTCAAATTAGAACTTGAATTCAGTCACACAAAAGTAATTATGCATTCCTCAACGACTGCAATGAGTAAGTACGATATATTCGTGAATATTGCACCACTCGTGATGTGATTGTGTATTTGTGAATAGTAACTCTGTAATTGCTTACTTAGCAAAATAAAAAAAATATAGACTTACTGATCTGCTGAAATCCAGCAATCAAATTAATAATGTGGATTGGTATTTGTCTTATTTTGTTTTTTGATATTTTGAGATCGCCGCCGTCACTGTTGTTGCCTCTCAAGGCAAAATTCATGAACATATTTTATTGATTTCGATGTTGATATTTCTAATATTGTCGAACATCACTATTTCCGAGTGGTGGGTTCCGAGCTGCATAACATTTATAACGTCGGTGCGCTTGAGTAGACGCTCTTACGTGCTCGCATATGAATTGTGAATAGTTAAAAATTCTATTTGCATTCGCTAGAATACTTATATTTTAAGTTCAAGATTTTGGGGCTTAACCTTTTGGTTTAGACTCTGCCTCGTTGGTGTAGCTATTAAAATCCCGGGTCGAGCCGAATATCTTTTGGAGTCTCCTACGTCTATCTCCGTCATTGCCGAAAATCGGTACAGTTTTTTTTAAATGGTAAAATATGACATTCTGAAAGCTCTATCTAAGGATTTATCTATCACATTTGTAAGCTGTTTGTATAAATCTGAAAATTTTGCATTGCTTTATTTTGTCAACAATATTTGTAAGGACAGATTGTCGACACTGCTGTGCCGAAATATTAAGAGTATAGGCCTTATCTTAACTCTCCAGTAACAACTGAAATTTCGAGCCAAAAACTATTATAGCATCAACTGTATTTAAACGGAAAGCCATATAATTCTCAGGAGAAGTTTCTCGAAGATTCCAAGCTGGAACAATTCCAAAATCTGTGTAATTGGCCACGGAGGCAAATAATTGTTTCATTCTTTATTTTCTGTTTGTTTTAAGCAATTTGCTTGTGTTGATTTTTAATTAGCCGCATTTCTGGTTCTTGTGTGCGGGGTGTCAACTATTGAAGCGAGTTTAATAAAAATATTATTTAACTAATTTGTGAAAGTAGACCTGACTTAAATACGTCCATATTGGACTAATTGATTTTTGGTAAAATTTCAATATTTTTTTTACACTATTAATTCTCACAATTTTATAAGAAACAATTTGTTAGCACAATATAAATGTTAATTTAAGTATAAAAAGTTCATGTGATGTTTACTATGTTAACTTTCAGGCAATTCTCGTTCTCAATCTGTAAGGTTGTTGCCTTTTGTAAGTCTCTTGATATCTATGTTATTATACTGAGATGAGAGTAGTTCTACTGACCCTATAATATGTTATTTAGTTGTTGTTTGTTTCAACTACTCTTGGATACCCAGAATGCTTTGAACGAATTCTGTAGTTGGTAGTTATTTTTTTACCCGCTTGTGGAACTGATTTTTAATTAACATTGCATCACATGGACGGTTGATTTTTGCTGTTAGTGTAACTTTTAAAATTCTTTTGCATCTAGTTTGATATTACTTCCGTGTTTTCCTTTTTCTTTGTGAAGAATATTTTTGGGGTAATGTTCATAACGATGTTTATTCACTACTAATCATCTTATTAAAAGTAAAAAAAAAATTGTTATCCTGTACCGTCCCACTGCTGGGCATAGGCCTTACCTCAACTATGAGGTAGTTTAAGCCATATTCCACCACGCGGGCTCAATGCGGATTAGAGGACCGGTGTTTGCAAGGAAAGTGACTAACCTTGCTGTCAGATGTTATCAAGCCGCCCATAAGCCCATCAACATAATATCTTTCCTAAATTACATATAACTCTTTGTGGCAACTACAAAAAATAACTTAGTGTGATGTTTTTACTGAACATGAGTTTCCATCAGTTGTAGCTAACCTGTGCATTTAGGATCTTCACCTCGATCTCAGTAAGTGAAGGCTTTATCATGTCAACTTCTTATCAGTAAAATGGATCCGAATCGTGAATACTAGAGTCAAAGCCCAGCAATTACCAATCAATATGTATACTCAATATTTGACCGGAAATACTGTAGATATCTCAATTGTGCCAAAACCTTCGCCGTAAGATATTAATGGTCTCGACAATGGATTAGAGTATCAAATTCCGTCTTACAAGTGGGATTACAAGAGTACTCGATTCATTTCAGGGGCTCTTTCCGAGGAACCTTAATGCGGTGTTCAAATTAAGAAAAGTATGTAAGGAAAACGCTAAGGAGTAGAATGGTTAATATTTTAAATATTTAATTTGTTTGCTGGAATTCATTTCATAAATAAATTATTGTCATTCTTCAGCTAGGAAGATTGGTAATTTTATATTTGTTTTCTGATGTTCTTAGGCTAATGATTCACATTTTTTTTAGTTGGCAAGATACTTTAAAACGCACTCCTACATATCCACTGGTAGATTATTCATACGATCATAATGATGACTTTATTTAGTGAGAGTTGTAGCTATCGAAATGTTTATCGAATTATTTATCACAACTTTTTACCTCAGGCTAAACGTCTTTTACAGTCTTTAATAACATGGCGAATTTTCTTTTTCACATCATCGCCAAGTTCTTCGTTGCTCGCAATTTCCCTAATTTAGATCTCGTCCTAATTGCTGATTTTCTAATTAATCACAAGAGAGTTATTTGATTAATAGGCCTCCGAAGGAAAAGAGAGGGAGGGGGTATAAAGAGACGATGATTTAGGGATTTCGTTCAAAGACCAAGGTGCCCACTTCTCCAAAGATTCGGTTTTCATCGGTTTAGTGTTTCGTCCTAATTAATAAGAGAGTTTGCGTGTTTCAAATTGCCCTCTATTTCTCACGTTTCGAAAGTTATGCCAGTTTAAAATTAGTATCGAGTAATTGCACCTTTTTATAGATATTTTACGTAAAACAAATTGATAAGAGTGCCGGATTAATTTTGCAATCTAACTTCTGTTAGGTAACATAATTTGTTTGCGTGTACCGAGTACTGAATATATTTTTCATGCTGTTCTTATTCCATATATGTTTTATCGCTAATGCAAAACACCTGAATTTCTATTACTTCAGCGAAATTTCAGGTTACATGTCAGGTAGTCACGACTCACGTTGCAAGTTAAACTAAATTAAGCTTAGCTATCATGAATTATTCATAAGACAGTGATATTAATTTACAATGCACACATACACGGTAGTAATTCAAATAAGAGGACGCAATATAGTGGTATCCATTGACACATCTCCTAAAACGACTTTGAAATTCGAAATCCAGATCTTCATGACACTGGCCTATAAGAACTACCAACCAAATGTCAAAAAGGACTAATTGAGAAGCAGTTGATAAAGACCACGAGTGATATCAAAATGGCGATGGAGACCAGCAGCTGACAGAGAGAAACTTGAAGAGTGGAAGCTGCAAAGGGTTTCTTTAGGCCTAAGGCCCGCAGAGTCGTCAGGGACATGGCCGGGCCGCCCCCGCAGTGGCAGTGCGGGGGCCGGCGGAAGTTCAGGCCTCACGTGGTCAGGCCTCTCGACTTCAGGCCTTACATCACCAGGCCTCACGGAAAAGGCCTTCTGGGAGCGCTACACCCCAAAAGGCCTCTGCTACGGTTGCGGCGGTGACTGGCAGTTCAAAGGTGCTTTGAAAGTGGACATTGACAGTTCGGAGTATACGGGTTATAGATATTACTTTAAGAAACCAGGATATAGGATCAAGTCGCGTTCGTGCGAGGACGCGAGGTTTATACATATCAACTACGTTCTACTGGCGGAGGTCCGACATTTTGAAAAGGTCAGTTTTTTATTTATTTTGTTATTTTTTTGTACGTTTTCCGTTCTTCTTCTACCTTTATTTCTTTTTTTATCAAAAGCTTTAATCTTATGACTAGGTATTCATAAATATACATAGATAAATACCCAAAGTTGGATGTTTGCTATTACGGAATGCACTTTTGAATTGAAGAAATCCCGGGATGTCTGAATCGAAAAATCTAGTTTTTTATAATTATAGAAACAAATCGGATATCGGAATTTGTGTGTATGTACTGTCTACTTCTCCTAACACTCAACGTACTCATTAATTGATCGGGAGCTTAAAATTTACTTTAAGTTGAACAACACATTAATTCCATATGCTTAAGACGAGACATTTCCTCACCATGTTCAGACTAGTTTCGTATTCCTGAATTTTCTGGAATCCCGGGATTTATATTAAAAAAATATATAAGAAGCCGCCTCCATTCTATCTTAGCCTAAAATTAACTTTAGGTAATTATGCACCCGATTGTCCGATCACTGCTTATGACCTATTTATGTTGTGAAGAAAATTTTGCCAAGAGACGAATAAACAAATCTATTTTATTTAGATGATTGTTTGACATGCACCGAATTATTGAGTAGCGTATTCTACTTTTATCTGGCTCTGGCCCTCTAAAATTCAAAGAAATCTAAATATAAGTATATTTTTTTTTCATTATAATTATATTATAGTGATGCGCCACTATACAAACTTATTTATAAATTGCAATTGTAAAAAGCATCTGTGTTAGACTAAGAATCGAACCCTGTGTCATACGCTATCCGGGCGCATGCCTATACCACTCGGCCACCGACAGACTGTGAAATTTTAAAACTGCGTCATCTCATCCACACTATAGCATTTCCATTTCCATCCTACAAATGCAGATAATTGCTACCCGGGTGCAGCTAAACGCATTACGGCCGGGGATATCTGATAACCGATTACCACTTTACCCAACGACTGGGAAGGCGGGTTATGCATCAATGTACCCCACAAGGCTCGCAGATTCAATTAATGGGGAGCTGTAACAAAATGATTGGGTAAAAGGTAAAATTGAAAGCAGTTAGAAATCGTGCTACGAAGTCAACTTTTTGAAATGAAATCATGTTACATACATTACCCTAAAAGTCAGTCAGTCAGTCAGGTGTTGGAAGATGCCAAGAAAACCGGATGAGGTGGGGTTTCTCTGGAGATGACAAGTGTGACTGTGGCGCGGTGCAGACAATGGCCCATCTCCTGTCCTGCCCCAAATGTCCTAGCTCATGTACGCTTCAAGATCTGCAGCAGGCAAACGCCAACGCAATCAACGTTGCACAACACTGGGCGAAATTATTATGATTTGTTACCAGTCGACTCGAAGAAGAAGAACCCTAAAAGGGAGACTTATTTTTTTAAAACTATATTTAATGCAGTTAGCGCAAAGAAATGTCATTCTGAATTTATTATACCTTTACAAGGTAGCCGTGTTAATATCAAGATTGTGCATATTTATGAATCGTAATTTATTGAGGGAAGATTCTAAACGCAAACGTGAAGATAAAACTTATCACACCTAAACCCATGTTAAAGAAAAGTATGCTAATTCTCCTACCGTAATATATTATTCGTAATCTAATTGAAAGATTTAATACTCCGAGTGACTATTATCTTAGGTTAGATCCTACATTATCGTACCCCGATAAACGTTCATATCGGTAGTTTTATATCGTTTTAGGATATTTTTGTGTTTTCATGAGTCCGTAGGTACCCAACCTACTCCAGGTTTTTCGTATTTTTTTAAATAATTGTTACAATCATGTAAACATTATTAATTTATTTGGCTTATACGAGTAGGTAGATAGTTCTATAGAAAACAAAAGAAACACTCCAATTTCAAAAGAAATGCAAGGAATTAATTTCGAAATAGCGCCAAATTAAGCCCGGTCAACTATCGAGAGCGAAATTGATTATTTCGTAGATGTAATTTAAAAATTAGCGTCAGTTCAGTTAGCATTCGGCATTAGAGCGAGAGTAAAACGAATTTGTGTAGCAGTTAATTATTTTTAGATAAATTATTTTTGAGCTAAGAGGGAAGAGAGCTGGCAATACTTCATATTAAGTTTACATTCACGGATGTGTTTATCAACATTCTTTTGTCATTCTTTTGTTTACGCGACCGCCGGCGGCCCATCATCGATCCCTGAGCGTTTAAATAGCTTTAAGACTCCACTATTCGAAGTGACCACGCTTATTACTACATTTTCGATCCTTTAATATAAGAACATATCGTAAGGAATTGTATTTATACTGCTACTCTTACAAGATTCAAATTTATCCAAGCACACCTTGCTACACATGCATCAATTACAAAATCTGACGCTCAGCCGTTTATGCATTCATGTTGGATGCGCCTTGCGATGCAGCGGCCGTGTTGGCTGTATGCACGCGCCGGCAGAGGACGCTACTGGCCGGACGTGATCCGGTTATAACCGGTTATGCGCGCCTTGAACCGGTTTCAACGGGATATGTTCAAATAATTCCAGATTAATCTACGTGTTTAAATTGTGGTACATGTTTTATTCCGTTTTTTAGATTCGTATTTAAAAGCAGTCTTTCTTGAAACTAATCCTATTTATTTTATGAATGACGCGTCAGTCAATTAATTTAGTTTATTTTTAAATCTTCTACTTAAAACGAACAACTGAAGAAAGCATTGCAGCTAAGATTCTCTTAATATAAAAAGCTATTCCATTCCAAACGACGTATTGAACTGAACACTGAAAGGCCAACTCCTTTGTCCAAACCTGAAATATTTCAGCGAACAATAGAAGTGGTCCAATTTATTTATTTAATTAAATTGTGAGCTACAGTCATAGTTATTGCGTAGAAGCTTTTCAGCGTTCCGTTACTTTCATTCAGCTTTATATCATTCGTTCTTTTTTATTTTCTGCAGTTGCAAAGTAAGTGAATCTTATTCCGCGGTGGTCAAAGCTTTCGTTTGAGGCTAAACTTTTTATAAACTTTTGGAATTTTATTCAGTATTTCTATTTAACATAAAGTTCTTGGCAACTGAGTGTTTGCAAGAATGTATTTCGTAAATATTTATCTTTACTTTGTTTTTGTAAACTTTAATACAGAAAATATTGAATTAAAATTTAAAATCTTGGATTTATTATAAATTCATAAAAAAATACAATATCAATAGAATGTGAAATTACTTGTTAGCGCGTGAGTTTGCCATACTAGCTAATTGGATTGTAGGAGTACTAACGATGCTTTTAATGAGAATTTCTCCAAAACCAATAAAAGCGTCGTTGCATATTTTTGAAGTATCTTGAACTAGTGTCCTACTTTGTATAGCACAATGTCCCCGTTTGTCTCCTTAGTTACGTAAGCAAAAATGTTAAACACACATTTGAATCTGCACCTCCGTTAACAAGTTTCTTGCGATCCCGGCTATCGCAGGTGGCCGGCTCCGTGTATCCGGCTAAATCCGGTTAAAACCAGCTACGGCCGGTTGCCCGGCCGGGGATTACCGCCCTGATCCGGTTCTTCACTCGTTTCCGACTTGATTTATTCACTTCGGGGATTCGGTGAGTTTTTTTTTGCGAAGCAGTTACAAATGTTTTGATATTGGGTGATTTATTCGCCCGCGTTTAGGCCGCGGAGTGTTTTATTAAACTTGTTGTGATGTGACTTCGGTGATTTGGGCTTGAATTAATCATTTTGTGGATACAGTTTTAATGGAATTATTCTTACCTCTCTGAACGTCACGAATAATTGAATCGTTTCAGAAATGTTATTCCAGTAACTGTAATTAGACTAATGTCCTGTTTAACTATTTTTCGCTACTCTTGTGATATATTTTTTTCAACTTCTACAAATATCGCAGTGCATATTATAGATCATATGATATAGGTATAGGGCCATGTCATATCCTTAATTCTACTTGATTGCCGTTCGCTCCCATCTCATATTATAATTAGGGTGTACATTATTCAAAACCGCCCCAATTGCCATTCAGACAACATTCGGGACTTCGTGTTACTCGGATCCCTCATGACGTCTAAAATTATGCAAATGATAACATGAACAAGCGTTAAGGAGTCGACAATTAACTGGGCTCTAAGGGTGGGCACACTCGAGCGACAGAATATAAATAAATAGACAATGAGTTTTTTCTCTTACTGACAAACATCTACATACTTAAAATGTGTGTAAGTTGATTCAATCATTTAGCTGTTAACTTTAATACCTAGTGTATATAATGTTAACTTAGTAGTAGAATAATTATTCGTATGTCATTAAACAATAGCAACCCTCCTGCTCAGGAAATAACATCCAACAGTATTAATATCTTTAATCAGTTTGAGTAAACAGCTTGCTTATCAAGGAAAAGATAAAAAATAATATTGATTTTGTATGAAGAACATTTCAAAATTCCTTAGTGCAATTCGTTAAGCAATCGCTTTCTAGTATAGACCACGTACTTCACCAAGACAGTGACTGTTCGCTAAAATATCTATCGTGTGTAAGCACACCCTAACAAGGACCAGGCGTGACCGGCTCCCCTAATTCCCGGATCAATCCGGATTAAACCGGTTCAAACCGGACATTAGTGGCGCAAAATGGCGGGTTTTTGCGAACGGTAATCGTATTTGTCATTTTGATTGCGATTTCATTGCGGTTTAGACACGAGCTGTAATTTGATGAGGGTTATTTTTGATGTAAAATATTTTGGATGCGTTCCGAATCGCTAATTACGGATTGAAACATATTTTCATCTGTTTGGGTTTCATTTGAAATTCTTGTTGTGATTTACATTCTGCTTTTCTGTTGGATCCGTAAAACATTGGAATATTTACTTCATAGAAAATAAATAATCATTGTTTACGTGCACACAAGACCAAATCTATTCCCATTAAGGTTTTAGGAATAACTTATTGTGGAAGTTATATTGACAATACTACTTTGTCATATTAATATAAAATATTCAGAATTCAGTGACTTAATATTATCCTTCATGAATGGTCGTTGCAAGTTTATTTTGTACCAAAAGCTTTTAACAAAGTGTTACATTGATCAAAAATATCCAAAGCAATATTCAAAGTAAGTATCGATTTCACCTAAATCCATACTGCTCATAAATCTCCCTGAGATCAACTCAAAATATCTATTCATAATCGACGAATCGCAGCGGTTTGGATCACAATAAAAGCCACAGACATGTTTCTAAAGTAAATGACGCGAATCCCTTCGACTTTTATGAAAAACAGCTGCAAATTAAATGTACAGGTTTTTACAGTATCGCTGTATTTGACTTAAACTACTAAGACAAAGTAAGAAAAACGTTGATTTTTACACTCTAGGTACGTGGTCGCCGTGTTTTGATACTTGGAGAACTTATACAAGCGTCATCTATATAGCTATATATCTATGGTTTACAATAGAAGCCATCGAACCCGGGTCCTTTGGGAGTCGGGAGTGACTGGGAGATATCTGCATTTGCTGACCTAAATACTGCCATTTAGTAGTTTTGTGCACACTTTTACCTAAAGCTTTGATGGCGTTAGTTATTGACTGACTGTTAAAAATAGTTATTTATTCAGGTACTTAGAGACCAATTGGACACTGTTATGCAAAAGGGTGTCAAGTGACCAAAAATCAGGTATGGAGTTATTGGTACCACTGGATTCGCAAAAACGTCCTCTAACTGGTCGCCCAAAGGTCTAACTTGGAAAAAAATATATTAAAAGTTATTTCACAAAATAACGTATTGCGAAACAATCCATTGGATATACTGATATTTGCAAAAAGGTTTCATGTGTTACTTGATACCGTTTAGCGATTTATTATTGCTGATTTTATTTTTACAAAAAGGTTTCAAGTCCACGTTTATTAAAATTATTATGTTTTTTGAATAGTTTCTGTCAGGTTTAAACAGCTGTCGTTTTTTTCTTGCACGGGTCTTTAAATAATGACTACATAGTCCATAGTTTTAGATTTTTGACCAATAAATTGGACGACAAGTCCTCCTAGTCATAATTAATTTTAATTTTTTTTAACCTAATAACTCCTAAAAATGTATCCAGTTTGACTTACTTTAAGCAAAAACATTTGTATTCCAAAATCCTTACAAAGAACAGAGGTTTTTATTGTGAAAATAGTTATCTTATGTTTTTGAATTAACTTTAAAAAATACAGATTTTTTCTATTGATTTTACGGAGGCATCTTATTATTTTTGGATAAAATTATAGTTACTTATGTAAGAGTCTTATGTTTTAATATCTTCATTAAGATATCTTCTAATAGAAGCAATTTACTGAGGTTTTGGAAGTATAAGGTACATACTAATTATAACAAAATAAAATATAATTTTTTTTTAAATATCCCTGGGGCTATGATGATACGTCTTGATTGATCAAGCTATCACCTGAAGTTATATTTGATGCTGATTACGCCATGGGCAGCCTGTTAATTAATAATCAAGTATTACAAAATGCATAGAGATACGTAGATTACATAAAAAAGTGTGTGGATACACCAGAAATTTAGAATTATTGAAAGTAACGCTTTTTATAAACTTCTACAAAATAAAACAAATGATATATAAATGAAGAAATCATTCAAATATATAAAACTATGTCGTTAAAACTGTTTGACTATAAAACTAATACTAATTGGATTCTTAAAAGAGTTTTGCAAAAAGGATTTAAAGTACTTTAAAACCTTTTAGCAAATTATTTGCAAATATCCTATTAAAGCAAAAAGGTTTTAAGTGTTTTAATTGCATTTATCTACTTGTATAATTATTATTCACACAAATGAACATCAAATGCATAAAATATACATTTCATTCTGTAGTTATGCGAATTTCTAGGCATGTGTAAATACGAAGTTACAGCAATTTTTAAAAGTGACGACCTTGAAAATCTTTAAACGCGTTTATCTCGAAATGACCAATATGTCACTTGACACCCTTTTGCATAACACTGTCCAATTACTTTCGTCATTAATTAGTTTTCGTCTTACGCATCTACGCAAGATTTCCGATATTAAATTAAAATTCTTGAAATGGGGCTTAAAGGAATCCACATAGCACTTTTAAAATTTTCGAGCCTGCTATCCATCACTTAGGTACAAAATGTTTTGGAATGTTAATTATTATTATTTTCAAATCATTTTTCATTACACCAAAATTATCATTATATACCTACTTACTACATAAGTTATTGAGTCCTGCGCCTGATCTCTCATCGGTAATGTCGGACTGCCGTCTGACCGAATTATTGAGTGAAGGAATTAAGAGAAGTGCACTTGTGTATTGCGCACACATCTGGGCACTAAATATCTCCTGCTAACCTGGCCTATCTCTGTTGAAGGAGCCTCCATTACCAAATCAGCAGGAGAATATTATTATTATTATTTCTGTAGTAAGAAGTTATCTTAATAATTGTATCGTAACAAATAGACTAGCACCTGTTTTCCGCTATCCTAGCAATAATGTTCATTTCAATAAACAAAATCTCTCTCCTAGATTAGAGCTCGCATAAGTAACTATTGCAGTGAGGTCTGAATCATTAAGTGCGCGTAAAGCCGGGACTTGGGCCGTATCAATTTAACGATACGGCACAGCCAGATCCACACCTGGGTCGGACATAGAGTAGATTAGGAACAGAAGGTTATTGTGCTTGAAGGTAGGAAGTGCTATTCGTGGCCGATGGGGTGACTATTAAACGAGAAAATTCGCTTTTGGTGCTTAGAGGACAGTGAATCCATCTTGACTTTCGGATTCTCAATCACACTACTGCTGTTCCGCAATTCAAAAAAGCTACGTTTCGAGTATAAAGACCGCTTCGTACTTGGTAATCCATACTTACACAGCTCTGTGTGTTGGTGAAGGGATATTAGACGGACCTTTTGTCAACAATAAATCCACAATAAGCTATTTGTGTAAGATTCGTTACTCAGTGTTTGATAGTACTACCTTAGATCTGTCGTCGGTCGAGGAGTTGTAAGAAATAGTTACAAGGCTACTACGCAGTGACATTACTTAAATAACTGGTAGGTTATAGCAAACGGCGATAAGTTCTTAAATATTGAGCGATAAATGTAGATGTTTTTGGTTAATTCAGTGTCAATGATAGTTGACCTATACAATTCCACCAAATTTTTCTAACATTCTTATATTGTTAGGCAAAAAATTTCTTGTCGATTCTGCACAGTACCTTATCATTGCGAACAACCAACAGAGAGGATAAAACTGCTCAGGTAAATCTGCCGGTAATAAATCTTGAAGGCGGGAGACGGATTGAGCTAAAATAATGAAGTATCTTAGTGTATCGGAGACGCTCAATCAAATGCTGCCACAGGTGCTATCATTAGGATGATGAAACAAAGATTAGGTGATACGGAAAAACAGAATTAACGATATTTTCATGTAAAGACTGTAGCGAAAGTTGTATGAAAACACTCCACCCTGCAAATTATTTGTACGCTCGAAATTAGAATTTTAAAGACACTGCTGAAACGATTTAGATGTTTTAAAGACAGGCTACTTACTGACGAGAATTTCAAAGAAAAAAAAGTGATAAATCTAATGTTAATAGAGAAATCTCACAAAATTGATGTAAAACTTGCAAAATTCAACAGGCTTGGCAATGTGTCAGTGTCCCAGTGGTATAAATGCGCCTAGATAGCGTGAGATACAGGGTTCGATTCATTGTCTGACATAGTAATTGCTTTTTACAAGTACAATTTATAATATTAAGTGTGTGTGTTGTATAGAGAAAAACACAAAAATAAAATAATAAAACCATAATGCGAATAAGTAACAACAACGCTTGAAATGACTTACAGGTACCTCTTTTAAATCTATCAATATTTATTTCCTCTTTTAAATCTATCTTTATATTAAAAGTTTTTCATAATCCTTGGAAATGCTTTTTGTGGCTTTTCGTGTAACTAAAAAAAATAAGGGTTTATGGTGACGAAGAAAAAAAGTATGTAGGTCAAAAAGTACAACATTTTTATAGGAAACCAGACACTTGTAATTCTTATTTCTATTCCTACAGAGCCAGTATTTTTAGCGTTGACATTTCAACTACACGTTCGTGTTTTTGTTTTTGCACGGCCACAGTCCGTAGAATACACGACTAAAATTAAATCCGTGAAAAAACTTCGTACTTTTGTACAACAAATCCAATCCTCGGGACGAATATGGTGAAAAAACTTTATGATTAAGGAGGACACTTTTATAATGTTAAATCCTTTGTTATTGAAAATCGGATCAGGTACAGGCATTGAACTACTATTACTAGCGTATGGAACTGACACAAACAAAGGAGGCGGCCGACCTGCCATACATTGCTTGCCCCAAAAGTAAAAATCCATGCGTCACGACCAAAACTAATTTTATGGGTTCGTTTCTTCGCCTTTTAAAATAATATAAAGTAATATAAGCCGTAAATAGCGGGGTTTTCACATAAAACGAAATAAAATGTGTGGGGTCAATCTCTTGCACACTATCTAGAACAGGTCTTTCTAGATCATAGCGCCATCTGTGTCGAAAAACCGCCATCTAGGCCACCAAAACTAAAACATAGAAAACTGCCCCGCTAGGGTGCGTAACGCGTGAAAATTACGATGACGCAAACAATAGCCAACGAAAAGAAGTTCCTTGTCACAGTTTTTTTTTTTCAAGTTTTAGGAAGAGGTTGGTAGGTTTAAAGGTTAATACCCATGGGAGGCAAACGTCATCTTCCTACTTAAAATAGCGATTGCGAGCGCTAACTTATTTAACTAACTGCCAGTTATATGACACTGTATGACACAATATGCCAGTTTGCTTATAAGTGCTCGAAACCGCTATTTTCTGCCAAACACAACAATTGTTGGGGACAGGAAATTGTATTCAATCGTTGTCCTATTTTTTTTGTAGATTTATATGCCGCTAGATAAAAGCAAAGTAAATTAACAATATTGTATTAAAAATTCGATATATTTTTTGCAAAATGATATAGTCAAGTCTCTTAATGCTTTTTTTTAATCAAACGTAAAACGACTCTGGGGCACTTTACGACCGTGTCCTTTCTTGCGCGATGATTTGACACCACTTGGCATCAATGCATACAAACGGTTTTAAATTCGACATTCAAATTTTAAGGAATACGTCACTTTTCGTTTCTTTTAAGTGTGTTGCGAGTTGCGACACATTTTTTGCTTGGCACTTGGCTTGACATGTTAAAGCTAAACAATAGTTTTGGTCACTAAATATGCCATTTCTGTGGTACGAAGTCTTATCAAAACTCCAAACTTTTGCCACCCCATTCGTCGATTGCGAGATTTAAGCACGTTAAAAACGGCATCACGTGAGGTATATGTAATACACGTGCACCCGATTTGGGCTTTTATTTAATGCGATGCGATCCGATGCGATTCGGTGCGTTCGATGATAAACGGCCGATTGCCGGAGGGCTTTTACGTACTTGTAACTATCTCCATATAGCGATCGTTAAGCGATTGTTTAATTGTTTTCTAATTATTACTGAAGCTATTCGTGCAGTTCTAGACTGGTTATCGCAAGATGAAAGCGCTGCGTAGATCTGTGGTAAAACTTAGGTACGGTCGAAGTCTCTCGCGCCTGATTACTTTTTAACAAAAAACTGCTTACACACGAGACAAAATCGGTGGTTAAGGTGGTAAGACGCTAAGACCTGGAGCCGTACTCTTGAGACTGCCAAGATTTTTGAATAACGCCATCTCGCCATTATTTAGTAAGCTCTACGTAGTAGGAGTTCCCAAAATTTTCATTCATGACGTCCGTTACGATTTCAAATTCTGATTCTAATTCTTTATTTCAATTAGGTCATGAAATGACACTTATGAACGTCAAATACACAGTGAAAAAAATGAATGTTCCCTGAAAGGGCCGAATCATATCTCCTTTGATTGCAATTCGATAGCGGTTTGGTAGTTAGACAATAGCCCTGCCAGATTCTGCCCGTAATGAAACCGTTGTAATTGGATTTATGAGATGTATTTGCTTTGTGCTTTTCGGATTTTTATTGTGCCGACGTTCTGTGATGGAAACGGATTATTGGAGCACAGGTAAAAAGCTCTGTGAAATGGCAACTATTAATGAATTCTCTTTTAGTGAGAGTACCTACTCTCTTTATGTTCTTCTGCTATTAAGAGCTACCTTTATGAAATGTAGCTTAGAAACTATTATGCCCCTTTCGCTCCTATTATATGGTTATTTTATGATGTTACTAGCTTTTGCCCGCAACTTCGTCCGCGTGGAATAGTGACTTCTTTCTCCCGTTTTTTACACATTTACCGCTATATCTTTGCTCCTATTGGTCGTAGCGTGATGTTATATAGCCTATAGCCTTCCTCGATAACTGGACTATCCAACACAAAAAGAATTATTCAATTCGAACCAGTAGTTTCGGAGATTAGCGCGTTCAAACAAACAAACAAACAAACTCTTCAGCTTTATAATATTAGTATAGATTATAGCTATTTTGTGATGATATTATAACACGTTTTAATTTTCACCGGCAGTTGTTTCTGAGATAAACGCGTTTTTCAGATTTATTATAATATCAGTAATAGAGTGAAACCTACGGTGCATAGTCGTGGCCAGGGGCGAACATACTCTTACTCAAAATGGGCCCCAGCCCCCCTGGCCCCCAAGTTAACTAAAACCGCCCCCCTAATTAACGTGGCTCGCAAAACAAACGCATTATGATTGACGACGCTAACGAACGGCAACACAAACAACACCTTTACAGATTTGCATGGCGCGGTCAGGACACACTAGCGGAGAAATAAGCTTTAAATGCTGACCATGTATTTTTGGAAAACTTTCTTTTTGCTTGTATTGTGACTTTTATTTAGATACCATTGATTTTGCAAGGGTTTTTTTTTGAAAATGTTATGTTTGTATTTTGTTGTGAACTGCGCCATCAAATGCGTGCCTGCGTTTGTTTGTGTGTATATATACTGGTACATAAGTTTGTTGATGTCCACAAACAATTAACGCTTTTCTTCATTCCTTATCAAAATGCATAGGAAAAATCGCGTACAATTTTTTTCGGTTTATGTTTATTTAAATTTTAAAAAACAGTACGAAATGTCATGGAGATAAATTCTGGCGAAAAAATTTATTTAAACTTAAAAAATGTGTAAAAATCACAAAAACTAATTTCACATGGACTTATTGCATTATTACATTACTAGTCACCCAAAGGTCTAATCGGATTATTAAGACGGTGGAAATCAAGTGATAGAGGCGAAAAAGGAAAGATTACAGTGATGATGATTATTGACATGTATTTTTTGCTTTATCATTTGAATAAGTTCGGCAATGTGAACACACCCCTAAACACTCATAAAGCGAGCGCCATGATGGCACCGCCACAGGAATTATGATATTTTGGCCAAGTTAATTTTGGATAACGATGCATCCTTTGATAAATTAGCTGACCCTCTCCCGCTTGCTACGATGAGATAATGTTGTGTTGGAGAAGCATTTCTACCAAGCAATATTTGAGTGTCATTAATTATGCGGCAGAACACACATAATTACCGTGATAATACAGTGTGATTCTTTACAAAGTTCACATATTGAAATTTAGCATTCTATGCTTAATTTTATCGACGAAAAACATTAAAAAATCTAAAAAAGATTAAAAAAGACTTAAAAATATTTTTTTTTCAAAAAAAAATCATTTATTACCTGTGTGCTATTATTTTTCATGGTTAAAATTTAAAAAAAATACGTAGTAAAGTATTTTTTCTATAATTTTATGTAGTGTGGGCAGTTTTTTCATCCGGATTAAAATTTTGTGAAGATGCCTGGTCACCTCCAATCGTAATTAAGCTTAATTCATTGTTATAAATTAATTTAATACACGAAGGTCACAGAAGGGAACAAAAACTTTAAGAATCTGTTAAAAAAATGAGATTATTTTTAGATTTTTTAAATATGTTTTCCGTCGATAAAATTTATCATAGAATGCCATATTTTAATATGTGCACTTTGTTAAAAATCACACTGTATAAAATTAGTAATTTGATATTTTATAGTTAACCATGGTATTTTTTTATCATAATTATTTCAGACTGAGCCGATATTTGACGATCACACCCGATGTCAGGTGTAGGATTACTTTGTACCTAAAATGAATACATAACTTATCTATAGTAGGGTTCCGTTTTTGCTCTTTGGTTACGGAATCCTAAAAACGTTTCAAGACAATCCAATGAAATGTATATTTTTATTTTTTATTAAGCATCAAAATTAGCTGTTTTATTAATCGTTTTAATACCACTCGATTCTTAAACAGATAATCGACCACATTACCAACCACTGACAAAACATTATCACACTTCCACAACAGACGATCCTTAAAAGGCGCACGGCAAACTCGGTGCCAAGTTGCGCGATTCCCATAAAACTGGTGGCATTATAAACCGTCTCGTGGGGTGTTCCGCTTTAATTAAAAAGTTTAGACAAGTGTACACAGTGTTAATCCCTGCTTGAACCTTGTTTCGGCGAGTTCCTTGCGAAGGGCGATTGAGTTTAGTGTCTTCGTTTTAACAAGCAAAGGATCATCTGTGTATTTTTGGATATATTTTTTAAGACTGCCTATTATAAATGGTATTTTTAAGAATACTCGTCATTGTTTGTATAAAACACCAGAAATCATTAGCCAGAAATTGCTTTCTATGAAATCAACACACAAAAACAAAAGTAATAAATTCATCAGTTCAATCAGATTTTAACTTTAATTACAGACAACATAATATTTTTATATTGAGAAAAAAATAGCTGACCCGAAGTAAATAAAAAAAATGCGTTTGCTTGTTTGCGTACGAAATAATCCGACCCGCATTATTTTTTAACCCCGCCACTGCTTACGCAGCGTCACTAAATAACCCTGAACTGCGCGAGCATTTTTGTCCAAAGGTTTTTACTACAGACATGTATCTTTATAGATAACGAGGCTGTACGTATTTAGTGGTCCAAAAAAAATAAGGGCATTGCTTCACGTTTTGTTTACTTTGATTTTAAAATGTACCTAGTTCTCTATAATGTCATAAATTATTCTCAATTCGACGACAGGTTAGTTAATAAATAAATAAATATGCGCCAGACAACACACCAATTGTCTGGTTTCGTGGTAAGGAATTTTCTTCCTTGTGTTACGAAGTACCAGACAACGAATATGACGGGGGCGTCTCCCATAAATACTTAAATACATATATCATCCATGACTCAGGTACAAATGTTCGTACTCATCACACAAACATTTGCCCCTTGCGGGATTCGAACCCGCGACGGCCGGCGTAATAGTCAGGAGCGCTAACCAATACACCAAACGCATCGCCAAGTTCTGGTTGTACTGTATTTTTTTTTATTTTTAATAAAAGTTATTCGTCTCCTTTGACGGTGGTCATCCTACTACTATTATAAAGGCGAAAGTTTGTAAGTATGGATGTATGGATGTTTGTTACTCTTTCACGTAAAAACTACTGAATGGATTTGAATGAAACTTTACCACAATATAGCTTATACATCAGAATAACATATAGGCCACAATTTTTGAGGTTTCTAATGTGAGGTCGTAAAAAAACACATTTTTTGCGCTACTAGACGGGACGAACCTGAAGTCCACGCGAACGAAGTCGCGGGCAAAAGCTAGTATTATTATATGGTTTTCTTACAGTCGTTGTGACTTGCTTTATCTACTTCGTTATGTGTCTATAGTTTTTACCCCATCGGGTATCTGACCCGGGGTCCGAGGGACCGCTCTCGTTTTACGAAGACAAACTGCGGGTATCTATCAGGCCCGGGTCTTTGAAGATTTTAGGCCGACGTGTAGAATGTAATAGGGTGCTGTACCCGTGTGAAGAAAGTGTTAAATTGACAGCCGAGGAAATCTCTGGCTGTTCGGGCTGGCCTTCTGTCCTTGCGAAAATCAATTGTGATGCGTTTCTTGCAAAAAAAAACCTATAGGTATTGCTAGAGTCCAGATTTACAAGTAAAATTTACGCATGCATTTACTTACATACTTCTCAGTTGATCTTAGATTATTGGATTTTTTGACACAGCGCTGCAGTTATACCATATTATGTGTAACCTAGTTAATTTCCTACACCAAACAAAACATTAAAAAAATGCTGAAAATTCAATTCCTAACACAAAAAAGTAATGTGTTTTCCGTGAAGATACATGAAGCCAACGTTAGCGGATTTCGAGGGGTTAAAAGACCTGGTTTTAATGTGAGCGGCCGGGACAGGTTGAGGGTTAAGCACACACAGCGTGCTGCTTACCTGGTCGAGCTGGGGTTGGGTAGTGATGGGAAAAATTAATATCGAGATAATGTGGTGGAAAAAAATTATTAGAAACATATAAACTATTTTTTGAGGTAGGTAATTAATTTTTTTTATGTTGTGTCACTATGAAAACTTCTGTATCAGACAAGGAATCGAACCCTGTGTCTTACGCTATCTGGGCGCATGCCTATACCACTTGGCCACCGACACATTGGCAAGCCTGTTGAATTTTGCTTTTTTTTTAACACGTAGGCTCCGTTGCCTCATTAAAGTTGCGAGATTACTCAATCAACACTATTCAAATAATGTAATAAGAGAACTATAATTATTAAATATTTTTGCATTAATTAGTTCTTTAATAGAATTCAAATAATTTAATTATAAATATTATTAAAAAAAAGGAAGCAGTCTAGTAGAAAAAAATTCTTTACATAAATTACCCAGTTAATTATCGCATATTTTTGTTTAAAATATTTAAATGAAAGATTAGGACTAACGTATGGGCCCTATTCTTTTAAGTCTTCCATATCTTATAAAGATCTTTTAACAATGTCATTAAATACTTGTTACAGACTCGTGTTATTAAATCTTATCGATAATATTTATCGATACGAACCCCTCCCTATCCGTCAGGGCAGCAATATTGATGCTGTTTGCGTCGTTTATCGCGGCGCGTAATATTAACGGCTTATTGCCGCAGCCGCTTCCAATAAACCTTTGTTGTTCCTGGATCCCGGTGGTCTTGGGTGCATGGTCAAGGCAGAGATAAAGCAACTTTGTTTGGGAAATCATTTTACATGTTTTTTTAGGGATAGTTGTAATATTTAGAATGTCTGGCTATCTATTATAAAAAAAAGTTGTGCAGTAATTGTATCACAATAAATAATAATTTATTGTAAAAGCTAAAAGCTTTATTGATTACGTAAGTAATTTTTATAACTAACTGAAAGAAGGTATATAAATACTTTATAAATCAACTGGTTGATATTTTGTATTGGTGGATAATATTATTTAAGTCCTGTCATTGTACAGAAAATGTATAAATACTATATACTCACAAAAAACTGTTTATCATAATTCCAGTTATCCTAGAAACTTTAAGAAATATATATTCGAAAGAAATGTTCAGGTACATTATGTAACTCGGTGCGCATATATCTCAGTATCTAAATTCTTATCAAATCAAATGATTTATTTTTCCAACTCAAGATAGTCACGTAACATTAATTCGCCGCTCCAACTGAATGCAACAAAGACCCGTACTCATACGGCGATCCTGCCGAATGACCGACATTACTCGCCCAATCCTGACGACAAATAGCGCGCTTACTGCACGCTGAATCATGATCTTGCGAGTTGAAAAATTTCGTTGCTTTTGCTTTTTGGGGCAATGGAAATTGTAAAAATGCGAACACTTTATTTGATGAGGTGGGACCTTCATGAAGGAAGATTTTTGGCCGAAGGGTGTCGTATTTCGGCGTTTTCGCGGAAGTCTACGCGACACCAAGAACAACACACATAGTAGCGTGTAAATTCAGTTTGTTTTTAAATTGTATTTTATTTTGATCATATTGTATGTATGTTAGTCTGTAAGGTATTTATTTTATGGGCCTGTATTTCAATATCTGTTGCCTGAAATAATTATTATTATTATTATTATTATTGTTGTATGAAGACAAAAAAAATACAATTATTCTTTGAAGTGGGTAATTAATTAAGTGTCAGTTTTGACTTTTAAGCTAACCTGCTCAAAACTTGTGCTATTTTCAGTTTAAGCCAGAGGCCTTAATTTAGAGGTAAATATCTAAATAAGGACCTAAATTTCTAATACATTGTTTTTTGACAATGTTTTTATTTGTTTACTTTTTTCTGACGTGTCATTTGGGTTTAAGATAGCTTTATAAATAATCAAAGAAGCTCACAAGGCTTTAGAGTTCGAACAAAAAAAGCACCAGTTGTTGTGTCAAAACAATTATCATCATCATCATTATCAGCCAAAGGACGTCCACTGCTGAACATTGGCCTCCCCCACGGCTTTTCACAACGACTGGTTGTGAGCGGTCTGCATCCAGTGCGATCCTGCGATCCTTACAAGGTTGTCTGTCCATCTTGTCGGTGGACGTCCTACACTGCGCGTTTGGTCGAAAGGTCTCCAATCTAGGACTTTTCTGCCCCAACGGCCATCAGTTCTACGCGCTATGCCCACTGCCACATAAAAAAAATATATACTAATCTATTTCTTTTCTTGTCACCAGGATCTACAATCGGAGATCGAGACGCACCGCGATGTGTACGCGTCCCTCACGGGCACGGGCCGGCGGCTGCTCGGCTCGCTCTCGTCGCAGGAAGACGCTGTCATGCTGCAGAGGCGGCTGGATGAGATGAATCAGCGGTGGCACCATCTCAAAGCCAAGAGCATGGCCATCAGGTAAGAAAAATAATTAATAACGGATTATAGATACTTCTTTATAGCTTGTGGTCTTTTTAGGAGAGCGCGCGTTTAAGTTATGGCGTATAGACCTACTTTTTCATATGTTTGTGGTAGATTCCCTGTTAGTCTTTTATCTCATTCGTAAAGAAATCACGGTCATTATCATCTCAAATAAAACACGAAAGTTAGAAAGTTAGGATCGATTTATTAATATGGCTAAAGACGAATAGTTGTCCTTTAAAAAAAATACAAAAGATCGTAATTTTACAAGCTCGTGTGACAAGAGTACAAGAAAAACAACAACTTTTATTTCCATTTTAAAAACGGTGTCCTAACCGTTACTTGCGTCATTTCAAGAACAGTTTAAAGTTTAAACCACTCCCCAAAGGATTCAAGACAAAACATTCTGTTACTGGCTGGTACGTCTATTGCGGTTACTTGGACTGTCTGTTGTATGTCTTTAACTTTGTACAGTCCCCAGTACATAGGACCATACATTACTGTTGAAAAATATCCCTTATTACAACTATGTTAGATACCGGATTGTTTAGCTTGACGTGCTTTCCGTGCCTCTCTTGTAAACGGGCAGCTGGCGTTCTCATGTGAGGCTCTACTCTTAGATGATATCTGTATTCTACGTGTTTTGCCGTCCTGCTCACACATAGTGTGCGAAAAAGACATCTTGTGCCGAAAATAATTAACAATAGTAATATTCTTCTACGTATTTTCGGTAATGGCGGCCCGTCTCTACAGAGATAGGCCAGGTACGCAGGAGATATTATAGTGCCCAGATGTGTGCGCAATACACAAGTGCACTCTCTGTTTCTTTACTCTTACCCAGATGTTCCGGAAAAATTCTGTCTTAGATACATAAGGTACTATGTACCAAACATGAACAAAACTTGTTTGTTTAAAATTAGTTATTAACTTAGTAAAAGATTTTTTCAAAAGTTCAAATTTGTAATAAAAGGGTTGATAAATTTATTAAGAACATAGAAAAGTATATTTTTTTTACTAATTTTAAATGCAAACATGTAAAACTGATAAATAGTCAGCTCCTTGATATAACTACAAGTCGTTTCTAATAACTAAGGTGTGTCTTTTACGGAACAGTAGGAACAACTGGGTTAATTCGGTGAGACGGCAGTCCGACATGATCGATGAGAGATCAGGCTCAGGACCAATGGCCTAAAGTGCTTCAAGGGACGGAGGTTTCATCAACACAAACTACCTGACTCCGAGCTGTTTCAGAGTACATATTTTCAAGACAGAAAAACCCAGAAACAAATTTCGGTTCGACCCGGGATTCGAACGCGGGACCGCTTGGGTAGTGACCAGCGAACTAACAACTACACCAACGAGGCACCAACGAGCGTCGTAAATAGAAGTACGTCTTTCGTAGTAGAGTTCTTGGACACATGAAGACGTGACCAGACGGATCGGAGAGATAAAGGATGACTACCACAGATATCATTCGAAGTAGACAACGTTAGTGTATGTAGTACGCATTTCGAAAATATCGTCAAGCGACAAGCATTGCTCAACTGTAATTTATTTTTATTTTATCGATATGATGTACAAAAAAGTTTACAAACAATAATTTAAAAAACATTTTTTTTATTTACTAAACATGACAGTACCTAATAAATATCACACAATCCAAATATGGTAAACTTAAAATACAAAAATGGTTTTGTAAAAATGTAATTGAAATCTCCTAGGCTATAATCTTGGCAATGTCTCTCTTAAAAAATCATCTACATCAATAAATGTACCACTAATATCACCGGCATTATCGACCAAATCCAGTAAATTGATGTATACTAAATTAAAGCTATCATCTCATCGCAATTATTTGCATACAATTTTGAGCGATTGTTCATTAATATCAATCTCAGGGCGGATTAACTTAGCGCGCATGAGATAACTTATCATTGATTGCAACTCACATGTGCACACTAATTTAATAAAGTACAAATGAGATTGTGTCTTCTACTTAGGTATATGTCTGTGATAACTATCCCTTCTCTAGCTCGGATAGTTTCGGACCTGAACTCCTTGAGAGTAACATTGTTATTATAGTTGCATAAATTTTGAGATGGTTTATTATTAGCATAAAATTAGTATAGCAGATTGAACCATTTTCCCACTCAAAAGTTTTTATTTTCGATTAAAGTAACACTTAAAGTTTGTTAGTAACACTTTGAAATCTCATCTTAGATATTTAAGAGTTCGAGAATAATTTCAGTTATAACCAGAAAATAGTCTTCTAACTCGATTGCTTGAAAACTTTGTAAAAATGTTTTTGATAAAGGTACCGATCCATTTTTAAGGCTATTTCTTAGCATTTGTAAGATCATTTCAATAAATTCCTGATAAGTTATCAGTCAAAAAACAATTAGCCGTCCCTAGACGTCACTGAGTTCCCAAACTGTGACGTTTCCAAATTACCTACTCCCTGTTTTGCGAAATTCGTTTCAATTCGGAAGATTTATTCGCCAGTTTATTAAAACCGGTGTCGCCATGTTTGATTTATTGACATTTTAATTTTTGCAAGCTTCATTTATTCCGGTGTCACCAGATCCGGTGGAGATATAATAAATTGGCGTTTGTTTTTTTTTGCTGGTAAACACTCGTGCTAACATAATTCAGCTAAGTAAATAACAGAATTATATCAGTGAACTGTTAATTGTTAACCTGTTCGATACTTATCATTATTAGTATTAGGGGGAATTAAATCCTCTGTATTTTTTTGCTAGAATACAATTAAATTGTATTAATCGATCCTTCTTTTCATAGATAGATAACTCTTTATTGCACACAACATTAGTGAATTTGCAAAATTGTTTAAAGGAAACGTTCAATATTGTATGTATGTTCATAATGTGTGATTTATTCATAAAATCAAACTTTTTAATTCAAAGCTTAATAATTAAGCCGTTAAAGATTTTTTATAGCAGTATAGAACTTTCCCCTATAACTGCAGTGCATTAACATAAATGTCTCACTTTGTATTCGAGTGAACACACGGCAATAGAACTTTTTTTTAAATTAAACTCGACGCGATTTCGAACGAACACTGAAATGTCACTCGCGAATGACAGATGACCGTTTTGGCGGGATAGTAATCATGGCAGAGTGAACGTTATGCAGTTTGTAAATACAACAGAACGAATAAAAGCATTTTTTCGTTTTGAAGTTGTGTTGGTTCAAATTTGTAAAGAAAAGATGAAATCATCATTCAAATCCATGATTCTCATACGTTAGTTTTTTTATCTGACTGCATAAAAAGTAGGGTTATGATTTAAAAACCTTATTTTGTGTCTTTTACATAATGGCCTGACCATTAAAAGGCATGAATTATCCCTTAATTGCATCAAAAACTTTTCTATGTACGTGACGGAAATTTATTTAAACATCATTCAACCCTCGGGCAATTCGTTTTAACAGCGAATTCTTCCAAACTCCGATTCCAGAATGCGGAAGCGTCGATTCCACACATCTGCACCTCCCTTGTGGAGGGAAATGTGTTTTGTCCCGATAAATAACGCACATAATGGTCCCCCCAACTCCCCGATTGGAAATAAATTAACGTACCCCCTTTTAATTCTATGTGGGATATACAAAATTATGTTTAAGAGCTTTTTCGATAATTATGCCGGTAAGGTTTTTGGTAATACAAACTTCTTGTAGTTAGACTACATACCTATTTGGTGAATTAGGGCAAGAATCAAATCAAATTAAAGGTACCTCAGTACGAAATGCCCTAAAACAGTTTCCGTTTTTTTTTTCAAATATTATCCTAATTTTACTGAGAAATGTCCTTAAAACAAAATTTTGCCAAGACCAGAAATTGCATCATCAACATCTAATTCCGAAAATCTGTCACTTGTAAAATATAAAATATGTATCCTACAGGACTTTATCCGGGACCGACAGGATTCGTTAGGACAAATCGCCTCGGGCCGCAATTAACCAGGTGAAAATTAGGGAGCCGGCAATTTCAAGGGAAATTATGGGGAGTTCCTCGTCACTCCACCAAATTGTACAGAGATGAATTTTAAAATAAATTACGAACAGGAAATTGTACTCGCCACTCAATCGACACTACATCTTCCTGTTCTATCGAAATGTAATAATTTCTTTATTAAAATTCCCTTTCACGAAGCAAAAATGCTTTTGATCTTTTTTATGTTTAGACTGCGAAATTATTTCCGCTTCATTTTAAAAGGTCACGCCTGATGATGAGAATTCATCAGCAAATTCTCATTTCTTCTATATTGCTTCAAATTTTTAGTAGGCGTTATCAGTTTGCTTACAGTTGTGTGCAATAATTGTTAGTGTTGATTTAATGATTGTTGCCACACAATTGTTATGCATAAGAGCTTTGATCCCGTTGTTCGTAACTCAATAACACGTCACTGTGTCAGTCCCAGGTTCGCTTCTCGACACTGATAGTCTGATAGAGCAACCGGCATTGTCTTCGGATAATTGACATGATTTGAGATTGCTTACTCGACTGTTAAATTTGGTGTTGAGATAACTTATCAATGATTGAAACTTACATGTGCTATAGGTGATATAAGTACACTTAATTTAATGAAGTTTGTTTACTCGTTAAATCTACAAGGATTTCTTGGTCTGTGACATAAAATTAAAAAGAAATTTAAATCTGGGCAGGTTAATTAATGTGGCCTGTTTTCTTGTTTTCTGTTAAATTTAGAGTGAGAATTGAGAATTCAGATTTAATTTAGATTTATCTATAAAGCAGTCATTGAATGTGTTAAAATGTCAGTTCGATAAATATCCGGCGAAATTAAATTTTCGCGACAGCTGTTAATACTGAACGTTCATTTTGAATTTTGAGGCCATAGAAACCGCGATATTCTTCATAGATAAAAGATAAAAGCAAAAGCAAGAATAAAATGTACCTAGCTCAAACTCAGATACTAGTATGACATAAAGGAGAGTCAATTTGTTCATTGGAAGTAACTACCAGCATAAACTTAATATCCTGCTTCACTACAGTACACTACAGTTTTGAAATATCCATAGGGTACATAACTTCAGTTTGTGAAAGTGTAAATTCAAGTGTTTGGTTACGACTATCAAAAAATAATAGGAATACATTTTTAAATCGCTTTTCTCGTGGCTTATCGGAAACAGTAGATTGATCATTTTCACTTAACGACTCGACGTAAATCTCTGACTTTACTTTTGCACTGGAAATTCCAAAAATATTACAGTGGACGATGGAATCGTGGCTTGCAATTTGTTGTAATCCTTGAGGTATAATATTTCAATCATGAAGTTTTATTTTACCTCCATGATTTGAGAAAACTAGTCTTCTAATTTAGTGTGTGAAATTGAAATTGAAAAAAGGTGAAGAAGATTAGACATTTTAACATAGAAGATTCGTGTTACGTCAATAAACTTACATCAACTTAATTTAAATGTGTTATGCTCATAGACAGAACATTGTGAAGTCAATGCTTTTCCAAACATCGCTGTGTTAAGATTTTTACCCTTTGATCAGTTTTTCAAGACGATAATTTGCCACAATTTTGCCTATCACTGAAATAAACCTTTACACAGTATAATGAAATAATACAATGTCCTTGCCCCTGCCTATATTATACCCTGCGGTTTCGCTCGCGCAGGCCTCTCAAATCCGCACATAACTTGGTTTCCCAACTATTTGCCCAAAGTCGAAACAATTTTCAGCCATTATTGCATGCCGAAACTTCGCGGTTGCGATAAGGCTACATGTTTTGCATTTAAGATCCTTTAGTGCTAAAGTTGAATGGAAATTAAGGAATTCTTTCGGAATTATAACCTCTTTTGGCGACGCGCCTTCGTGGTACGAATTAATGTTGAGTGAGCTTTTGAATTGTAAGTCTCCCTTACTTTAACTTTCAGCAGTTTTTTCTTCTGTGGATTTAGATAAAGTTAGCTAAAATTCAAGGTTCTTAATTTTTTTGTTTTCTTATTGTGCTATTGTGTTTTCACATGATCATTAATTTAATCATCTGTATGATTTTAATAAGTAGTTGTCATCGACTTGAATGTAATATAAAAATGTTGAGACTAAACATTCAGTCCACATGCGCTATGGTTTTGCTTAGTCAAATTCAACAATCAGCAAAATTTCAATCCAGATTTTAATCTAAACTGAGCACTAACAGGTATCCTTTAAACTCCTGCACCCGTTGCATGGCACATCGATAAACCCGTTTGTCGCGCGTTTTACCGCGTCTACCTAGATAATTTATCTCCACGTGCATGGTACAGTCTTTTGATATATCTATAACGCGAGGTCGTAGACAATTTGTCTCTAGTGCGTAATGGCTGCATTATGGCTGCCGTTTTTTATACAAGTTTGGCAGTTTAGGAAAGTTAGCATAGCGTCAGTTATATCGACATCTTGCGATCGTTTATATACTTATATCTATCTATACCGCGTCGCGCGCGACGCGACAAGCCAACCCATGCAACGGGTGCAGAAGCCACAAAACAGACTCAAACTCAAATCCTTACCGCGACAAGTACAGTCAACCACATAAACCTGATTTCATTGCTCACTACGGCGATATAGTGCGATAAAAACAAAACACTCTCTTGAACCTTAAACCATTGACTTAAAGGCCAATGTGAAAGGAATCACGGGACCAGCTACGAGTAAGATACGTTTGCAGATGATAAAACGTGTATCTCGGCTGTAAAGTGCATTCGGTTCCGTTCCGATTGCTAGTAAAACGTTCGTTGTGGCCATAAAGATGGCAAATACGGGAAACTGTTTTTGATTTTTCAATAAGAAAAGTGGTATAGATATCTGGCTTTTGTACAGAACGCTGGACGATGGACAACACACGTCAATTGCAACTTTACCTTTATTATTATAGAGGTAAATACCAGTGTTTAGCAAGATGTTGTCGATTGTAACATAAATTTGTCTGATAGACATCGCCTTAATACGTCATATCTTCTTCTTATGAACCGATTTTTATGATTATTACTATGTTAGATTTGTTTTTGCTCCGAAACAGACATAGAGGGTAACAAAGTTGACGGGGACTGCTAGTTTTTTTATAAACTGAGTTGTTAAAACTACGAATAGAGAAGTTAGGTCAAGCAGAAAATGTGTCGCACTCGATGACAAAGTTGTGACGTAATCCTTGAAATTTAAAAGTAAAATTTATTATTATTTATTTGTTAATTCCACATTTCTCGTGTCCCTACATCATCATTCGACTTTCTGCATACGTGGCACCGCCATTGTTTCAGTGACGTCACCCCATAAACTAAGATGGCGTTCCAAAACCGTTAAATGTGCGTTTTATGTGCAACCAGTTATAAAACGGGACGTATTGTTTCGCAATTAATTGTTTATTCTATAGTAATAATATAAGAGACGGCGGGTGTTTTATTTTAAAAGTCCCATAAAACTAGCCGAGACTTAAATGAAACATATATATAAGTACCTATGTCTTAAATCAAGTTTCCTTCTAGCAATCTATTTTAGCAGCTCATAAAAAATACTTCTTTCATGAAATATCGTAATAGAGTATAATCAATCTTTTGAAATAACAACTTTTTCTGTTTCACCAATCTTTTTTATATATGATCCTACAGCAAATAACGTGAAAATTCTTTAGTACTGTTCTAATAGACAGCTGGACAGTGATGGCTGTGATCTCACCAGAATTCCTTGTCCTTTTAAGGCACGGAACCCCAAAAAGGACCACAATCATCCCATTAACATCAAACATTCAAAACCCCATTAACGTCCCCTAAAGTCCACACACGGCATACGTTTGACTCGACCGCATATGTCCCCTACTGTATTTCTATAATTTTATTCGCGACTACTACCTGTCCTTATCACTCATATCAGTTTACCAGTGATCGAGGGATCGAGGTAGATACTTTTGAAAATGGACGTCTCATAGAATAGAACCTCCAGTGTGGTTACCTTTGTCCGGTCAAAGCTTTGAGATGTCATGTTTGACCGTTTGCCTTTTGTTTTCACTTTTCATGTGAGAATTTGGATGGCTCAATTTTAAACGATGTGCCTAAAACCGGATATCGTTCAAATATATATATATTTTTGCTATGTTTGATGGCATTTTTATAAACTACGAGCATCATTTGGGTTCATGAAGAATAAATGTCTTGCATTTTTAATTATAAAAAAGAGTATTATATTTTATTTTATTATTCAAACAAAATCTACAGCTCTCAAAATACAAGTACTTTAATTATTCCATGATACACACGCACCAGGTTTAAATATCTACAAATAATAAAATCCCTTGCAAACCCCTGATAAGAACAATTGTTTTAGAGAGTATCTCTTATAAGTAACCTTCACTTTCATTCGCTAATACTGATGTTGCTTTTAGTCACAGCAAAAGTCCAAAATTAGCCTTGCTTATCCCAATTGTATATTTAGTTTCTTCATTACCACACCAACCGAAATCTTAATTTAAATTCTCAAGAGTGGATCCCGAGGCTGGAATAAGTAGACTAATTAAAATACTCGGAAGGATTTGTCAATTTTCACATAATTGTCATGCCATACCCGTCTTTATTCCCTCGGGGATAAAGTAAGAAGCTCTGTAGTGTAGAGTTTGTGTAAATTTAAGCAATATTAAGTAAAGCGGGAAAGTGTAAAACTTGCTGCAATTGGCTCAAACGGAAAGCCTGAGATTTATAAAATTGACTTGAGAGACGGAGTGAGTTTTCTCGTTTGTCGATAAAACTTTTAGCTGTTATACAATGTCTTTTGTTATTAATTTTAATCATTGTTCAGACATCATTAATACGCATTGGTTTGGCTGAAATTTGCAACGAATCCTTAGTCCTTTTTACTTTTATTGTCAAGTAATGTCAGCTTTTATAGTGAATATTTTTCTTGCGCATCTTCACTACCCACAATTGTCCCGAATCAGTGGTGGGGTCTATATAAGTGCTCCTAGTGAGTCTTCCTACAGAAGTAAAGTAAATCAATGTAAAGTTAGCCTGTAAGCATCCCACTGCTGGACAATGGCCTTACCTCAAGTATGAGGTAGTATGAGACATACTACCACACGGACTCAGTGCGGATTGTCGGAGGGGTATGTGCAAGGCAAGCGGCCAACCTTGCTGTCAGATAACGGAATTCCAAAAATGGCTTATGAAATTATGACTACCATCGATATTGTCTTACCAACACTACTCTCATCCAGGCAGCTTAAACATATTATATTAGGGAGTGGCGCGGCCAAAATTTCAACAATTGCGTCTATTCCGCGACGCAGCCAACTTTCTGAGTTACACCCCGCTGATAGCACAGGAGGAACCCGCCTTTTATGCTCCCGATTTTACGACAGATGAGCGCCAAGTTTGTTACAGCTTAGTAAAATTATTATTATGAATATTTAGACGGTTTACGAGCGATTTTATTTGTTCTTGAGTGTGTAAAAGGAGTTTAATTGCTCATAAGTACGAGTATCATCGGATTGCGCAAGAATGTATATTCTCTTAGGATGGAAATTGCTCATGAGTATCGCATATTATGTGTGTATTTTCAACTCAAACTTAACATATACGTAGTTACATTCCATATGTATGTCCATTTAATATCGAACTTATGAAATAAGCGTTGTCAAAGATGAAACCTATTTAGATGCAAAAATTTGTCAGATATCAAAAGATTGGGGAAATAAACAATTGCATCACGTTTCATGTTCCATAGCCACTGTTTAGGTATATAATATGCCTATTAAAACCCGGTAAATAAATCAAATAAGCAATCCAAGTATCAAAAGTCCAGTTGTTGAATATTTACAAGCTACTAGACCTAAAATCAAGACGTGTGCAATTGGAAGCAATGCTATTATACGATATATGTCATAATAGGTATGATTGTATTGAAGTAAGCAATGAAATTCATTATAGAGTACCAATTAGGGTGCATAGGAGATCAGCTCGTCAACACGAAACTTTTCTAACGTCAACATGTCGAACTAATGCTGGTAAGAAATGTCCAATAAATAGAATGCAACTATCATATAACAAACTGTTTTATGGATTGGATATCTTTGCCTTAGATGCAAATAATTATAAGAAAAAAGTTGTAGAATTACTAACTACTTAACTTAAATAAGTATCAAATAGCTACAAATATAAAAATTTAAACACACAAAACACAGCCCAAGCTCACACACACAAAACAGATGCACACACACACACACACACACACTCACACACACATACACACACACAAACAAACACACAAACACACACACACACACACACACACACACACACACACACACACACACACACACACACACACACACACACACACACACAACACTCACACTATATTTAAGCCTCGACAGGCACCACACATTAATTTTCTTTTATAATAAGATGTGGCTTCATAATAATCACTACTGTTAATAATAATATCTAAGTAAACATGTATTGTGAATTTGTTTGTGGTCAAAATTAATAAATAAAAATAAAAAAAAAGTCCATTCGATACTTGAAAGCTTTTTTAGCTCAAAATCAATAAAACAATATCTTTTAAGTCGGATAACTAGGTCAGCTAATGCAGAAGAAGTTGGACCCCAACAAAAACCTTAGAAGTGTATGATGAAGATGATATCTAAAAAATTTTTTTGTTCATTACAGAAACCGCTTGGAAAGCAACGCGGAGCACTGGTCGGCGCTACTCCTCTCGCTACGAGAGCTGACCGAGTGGGTGATCCGGAAGGAGACCGAGCTCAATGCGCTTGCGCCGCCTAGAGGGGATCTGCCAGCGCTGCTCAAACAGCAGGTAAGAATTAAGCGTACAAGAACATTTTGCAGCAGGTTTACTTTGGTCACAGAATATCTTTGGTACCACAATCATCATTATTATTTTCATCGTTATCAGCCAAAGGACGTCCACTGCTGAAGAAAGGCTTCCTCAAAAAATTTTTACAGAGACCGGTTGCAAGCGGTCTGCATCCAGTGTGATCCTTGTCAGTGGACGCTACGCCTTTGGTCTAAGGGTCTCCAATCTAGAACTTATCTACCCTAACGACCATTAGTTCTCCGCGCTTGTGGCAATAGGCAAGGCACATAGCCATAGTAGCTATGTATGTCCATTACTTAGGTACTTCTTTTGCCCATTAGTTAAAACATACTAAAATCCAGAAAAAGAAAGTAATACAGTACGTTAACAATAAATTTATTGCTACCGAATATCATTGAGTATCCATGAAGACATTTATGTCAATAACAATCCATTAGGCAATTTTAAATGATTCAGCTATAATGGCTTTTGGCGCTATAACTCGGTTGAAACGTCATTTGATACGGAATACTGAATGAGGCGTCACAAAGGCAGATTATCCGCAAAATAGTGAAATAGTGCTCAAACATGATTCTAATTCGAACGCATAAACTTTGAAACGATTCATATCGCAACAAATACAATCATTGCTATGTCTACCCGCGTATAAAAGGTTATCGCATATTTTTAATAAAAAAATAAAAAATAGTGCATATTGTTGTTATTTATCTAAAAGTGACAATTGTTTCTTTTGTAAGTGGTCTTCAACGTAAAATAACTTTGTTCTCACAGTAAATAATTTTGATTTTACAGCATCTATTCCAATACGCGCAATATTTTCAAGAAGTTTCTGGCTTCCTAGATACAAGTATTTGATAGATAGATGAACAACTATATTCTGTTTTGAATATCGTTGGGCATGAAACCCCAAAAACCGTTCATAAAAAATTTAAATTTGATTCCACCTGCACCCATTTTCATCCAAACCTGCCAAAAATTTACCGGATATCATTCAACACAATCTCTGTCGAGTAAAAAGCATATTACTCGCGTTTCTCAGCCGCGGGCCTCATTGAGGGAACGCAATAACGCGCGCCATTTTGACGATTGTCACACCACAAAATGGCTGCCGCATGTTTGAACAAATACAGGGCGTTTGGTTAAACTAATTGTGTGCAATTTCATCGACTAGGAGATTGCTGTTGTATCAAAAATTAAGAAACTGAATTTATACATTTTCTGAGGCCTACAGTTTTATTACAAAGCTTTAAAATAATATTTAAAAATAACGGTTAGGTACGTTGTTCAACAGATTGATTGACTTTGCATTAGCTCACCATAACAATGGGCTTATATTATTTGAATGAAGCCAATTAACCAAAAGCAAATATGTATTACAAGGTGCAAACCTAATGCCACTCGTGATAATGAACAAACAACGGCCTGTATAAGCCACTGTTTACACCCATAGCTCGTAAAGTTAATTAATATTATGACAAAGCCTGTGTGTGGATGCTTGGGGGTGACTAAACCCGGATTTTACATTTATTGAAGACTAGCAGTCCCAGCGAACTTCGTTTTGCCCCGGCCCTGTCCCGCTCCCCGCCCCGTTTTATGGTTATTATTCCAACAAAGTAAAAATGCTGAACACAGGCTTCCCCCACGGTTTTCCACAGCGATCTTTACAAGGTCGTCTGTTTATCTTATCCGTGAGATCCTACGACTTTTTTTACTCTGAGGAAATGCTTTATAGGCAATATGGGACTAGGTCATGTGGGACTCCCTTGACAAATGACAGACCACTTGTCAAGACCCTAAAACTAAAGTTAGGTACGTTCGTTTCCGCTCTTCGATTTCAAAAATAATATTTGTATTTTGCGCCTCTCCCTTCTTTACTCTAAAATAATTCGTCTGTCTAATTTTAATATTGATATTGGACTACTGAATTGACTTCCAAACCAAAATCTTTAGTTTCTAATTGCCATTTACCAAGCCGTGTTATTTTTGTTTCAGGACGATCACAGAGCGTTCAGGAGACAGCTGGAGGACAAGCGGCCGGTGGTCGAGAGCAACTTGCTGAGTGGTAGACAATACATTGCGAACGAACCGCCCCTCTCCGATACTAGTGATACGGAACGTGAGTGTTAACATTTAAATTAACGATGTTATGTTTTCTTATTTATTTATTTAGTATAGGTTTGCTCTTGACAATAGACCAGATATGGTTATCGAGAAAATGTATTTAGGCTATTATGTTATCATCTTTCTGCATGACCTAAAGGTTTGACTAGCAGAGAATGCTCTTAGCGGTAAGCCCACCTAAATGTAACGAGTCAAATATAAATAATGCTCGGTCAAATCGTTTGCCATTTAGTGGAATTGCAGCTACATGCCTGGCTTATTATTCACTTCAAAATAAAAATAAAATAATGTTATAGATAATCCCAACAAAAATCTTTGTTGTAAGGTGCCCATTAATTCGCTTACATGCCAATTTTCCACGTCAATCAGGTACTTGTAAAATATCTTGTTTCTTGTTTTGCTAATACGACAACATTCTGTAAACAATCTTCAATTGTAAAAAATGCAGACACTTAATCCATTTACATTTACTGCCAATATTAAAACATCTGTCATTTATATCCATATTCCAAAATGTTGGCCAAAACATACAATCCATCTCGCATGTGTTATGTCATCCTGTTGTTCAGAACGCTTGAGATACCGGTGATGCCATTCAGGAAGCCAGTAATCGGCTTACGGACAGACAGACAGACGTACCTGCTGGTACGATAGTTCGCATATCTCCGCTCGACTTACTAGCGAAGGCGTATCTAGGACATGTTGGGTATTAGGAGTTTGCATGTACCTTTAAATAACAGATTGGCTTGGACACTATCAGAAAGTAGCAAAAAGTAGTTCTTACTCTTTGACTAAATTGTATTTTTTTATCCCATCTGGAATCTATTTGTCTCTTAGAATTTATGCATCTATCCACTAGCTAGATCATAAATTCAACCCTTCTAATTTAATGTCCTGTAATAAAATAAAATAAAATCATCATCATTCATCATTCTTGCCCCGTTCCCAGTTCATCTGGTCGACGCAGTATGTTATCATCTTGCATTTATTCCATCACTTGTCACTGAATCATCCCATCCTTTCCACACTCGTGTTTTGTTTCGCACAGTCCATCCATTTTTTTTTCAGTCAGCCTCTTCCCTTCCAGCCATTTACATTCATGCTCATCACTTTTTAGGTACCTACATGACTTTCTTCCATTCCTATTACATGTCTGTACCAAGACAGACGATATCCCACCATTTTCTCGGTTACCGAGAGTCACACAAAATATTTTCTATAATCTTGTGTGAATAAAATATCTTACACCAAACAAAAAATCCCTCATTAAAAGAATATCATTGTCACTGAATATCAAAAAGCTCTTTCAGAACTTCAGATTTTTATTTGAGTCCAATATCCTTCAATACCCGGTTTTTGACGAAGCCTCAAAGAAATATCCTTAACGTGTGTTACGCTCCTTTTTGGTAACAAATCCTTAATTAATCCCGTTTTGAATTTTTGACTCTTGATAGAAACGGAAAAATTATGTATATTGAGAAAGATCGCCACGAAAAGTTAATTCGCGTTTGGGAAAAGTACGAGTATAAGTTTTAATGAGAGAAGTTTCTGATCTATTAATTGATCAAATCAAACCGATTTAATTACACTCCTAAAAAAGGTCAATTCATAATTTACTTACTATTATGGCTATAACAATTATTGGTCAGCGAGCTAAAATTTCATCAATACCTATGACGCTGGTCTGATTGAAATCAAATCCTATACTTTTGTTAATGACAGAAAATCCGGCAACATTGTAAATAAAAGGTTGTTTTTTTACTATCTTTCATCACATCAGTTTAATTGACACTATTTCTTCACAGTAAATAAAAATATCTCATGGCACTACGTTGATTGGAATTCAACCCCCAAATCCGTGACAATTTCACCTGCTCATCTCGCTTGCAAACCACAAAATATCCACTCATCGACTTCAAACCTAACCAAAAATAAAAGAGTATCTAGCGCTTACAATCAACCGATGCAGCAGTACAAAGCGCTGCAATCCGCCCGATAATTGCGAATCTCGACGAGCGGCGATCAGTCCTAATGGGATAGTAACGAATCAAACGATGACGTACTTTATTCATATTTGAAAATGGAACGAATCTGTTTTATTTACGAACTTTTTCGATAAATTGGAATGATGCAGTTTTGTTTGATCGATAAAAAGATATCATTTATCTACGATAGACAAGATACACGCAGGACGCGTTGTACCAAAACGATAGGGGCTTTTCGGCAGTGGATTAAATTGTCTTTGGATGCTTTATTTTATCCGGTTAATCCAGTAAGAGTCAATTTACGTTTCTACTACGTCTAGTTTCTTGTGACAGAAAATTTACAGATTCATTCAATTACAAAGTATCCTTGGATAGTTACCCGTGCTAATGCGTATTTAATGTTTTATTTTTTGCCTTCCTAATCTTAATAGTTGACACAATATTAACATGATTAGCACATTCAATAACTGGGTCATACCTGAATGTTGCACGAATGCTGCGATACAGAATATCAGACATTCCTCCTTTGGGCATGGTGTGTTATTAAATTAATTAATTAATTACTCTGAAGCTAGTAATTACTGGACGGTACCTAGGTCCAGTAATAATAAGCGAGAAATATAAAAAAATACTAGTCAGTAGGATGGACGTTTAATGACCTACCTATATTTGTTTTTTTATTAAGGATTCCCTTTATGATTTGTGAATACGATGATACGAGTGAATATATAAATGAAAATCATTTCTTTAAAAAAATGCCTTAAGTAATAATTCAGTACGGATTCTTCAAATATTTACTTTACGTATGATACGAATCAATCCATCATTTCTTGTAAGAATAATAAACTGTTATTTCTGTAGACGATGGATAACATTGACATTGTACCTCATATAATATCTATAAAACATGAATCTCATGCAACAAATTTAAATGCCCTAATAAATAAAAATTAGGTATTTAATATCGTTGCCCTCATGCCAAAAAAAAGATATCACCACTGTGATTTTTTATATAGGTAATACGCTCTAAATCGTTCATTACGTCATCTACAAAAAGTATAGACACCATTCGTATACTTAGTTGAGATGACTTTACGAGTATCGAAAATTATTAAAAGTTTGAGGGTAAGAAAAAAATATCTCGCGCGCGACCGAGCGGACGGCGCGCCACTAGTCTGCGTTTGATATTCGTACAATTGAATCGAAACTTCGCGTCCGCGTTAAAAATGAAAAAAACTTTTTTATAATAAAGTAATGCAGATATAGTTTATAGTGATGTAGTAAGATGTAAATAAGTAACTGTTTAGCTTTAGTGAGTGATTATGTAGTTAGGAAATACAGTGTGTCCTTGGATAAAGTACAATCCCGAAAGGGGATGAAACTAGACCATGATTCATTGACTATAAAAATATTTAAAAAATATATAAAAAAATATTGTAGGATTTATTGGTATTTTAAGATTTTCATGTTTCATTAAGGACTCTATGTACAAAAGTATTGATTTCTTCCAAAATAATGGGTCTATTTCTTTGAAAAAAAAACAGTATGCCTAATACCTGGCGATGACCATGAAATAATAAATAGTCCGCAAAAAAGTAACTATCTTGGGTAAAAAAATGAATTTTTATGAAAAAAATGATTTTTTTAGACGTTTATTTTAAAAAACTTCAAATTACTAAAAAATGAGCCCTATAACTATGTAATTTTATAGCTTACTTTTATTCTTTACCATTTTAGCTTCCAAATAAAAAAAAACAATTTTCTAACTCAAAAATTGGCTAGGTAGGAGTTATTTACATTTTAGTAGGTAATAAAAGTCAGACTTTAATCACAATAACTTTATTAATAAAATTATCCGTGATTTACAATTCTGCATTTTTATTTTATGCATTAATCAGTCAGGGATCAAACGACTCTCGAGAGTCGCATAACAATGGAATTTCTATTGTGTCTCGTTCACACATACTTGACGAGTTAAATGTTTTTGAACATCAAATCATTTTTTTCATAAAAATACATTTTTTTACCCAAGATAGTTACTTTTTTGCGGATTATATATTATTTCATGGTCATCGCCAGGTATTAGGCATACTGTTTTTTTTTTCAAAGAAATAGACCCATTATTTTGGAAGAAATCAATACTTTTGTACATAGAGTCCTCAATAAAACATGAAAATCTTAAAATACCAATAAATCCTACAATATTTTTTTATATTTTTTTTAATATTTTTCTAGTCAATGATTCATGGTCTAGTTTCATCCCCTGTCGGGATTGCACTTTATCCAGGGACACACTGTATAGTGGAGTGACAGTGAGACATGACTGTTTTACATCGGAATGTGTTGGCTCAACAGGATTCGATATATAATAAGGCAAGTGTAAAAAGGTTGTTTTGTACGTCAAGTGAAATACAAATTCAAATACGGAATATTTTTGCCAATAATGTCGTAATAAAAAATTCATGTCAGAACATTGTTTTAGAATCATGTGAAATATGCTTTCATTTTTCATCAAAGGAAACTTTTTAAAACTATGCCAGCTCGTCAAATGGCACTTGTAAAAAGCACCTGTGTCAGACAAGGAATCAAGGCGTGACTGCGTTTTTGCAGGGCAATGCTTGATAGATAGATATCTTTACGGCGCGAATAACAAGAATATAACTAACAATCCTACCGGTCTTATCCTGTGGAATGATCACTTTCAGACACCTATATAAGAAACCAATTATAATGAATTTCACTTGTAAAAAGCAGCTGTTTCAGACAAAGAATCAAACCCTGTTAATATTAAGATTATTTAGGAAACCAGTTAATAAAATGGCGATGACCAAGAAATATTGTCCAATATATAAAGTTTCTTTTGTTAACAGAAAACCGTGAGAGTGAAGGTGACTCCCGCGGCTACCGTTCTGCAGAGGAGCAGGCTCGAGAGCTGGCTCGTTCGATCAGACGGGAAGTAGCGAAGTTGGCTGATAAGTGGAACAGCCTAGTGGACCGCAGCGACGCCTGGGGACGGTGCCTCGACGATGCTGTCCAGGTGAGATCTCATTTATTATTAGCTTAGTGGGGAGCTAAGTTTTGTAAGACTCACTTTTAAGTGAGGGTGCCATAGGAAGTTACTATTTTAGGAGACATTTTAAGTGGGCATGCTTAGGGCTTTAGGTAAGGTAAAGTAGGGAGCTTCTGTGTGGAGGCCTCATTTTTTTAGGGTCACTAGGCTTAGTAATTCTGTTGGAGCCAGAAAGTCCTGGGTCACACTATGGATCTGGGGTTACTTAATAGAATCTAAAGGTCATTATAAAGGGTTTAGGTGGCTACACAATGGTAGCTAAAGTGAGAACTAGTACACTCTTAGTACAATTTAATGTACTCAACGAAGTTAATTGGCAAATAGTTTTCATTATACCTTTGTTAATTTTCAATTTAGCACACATAAAATAAATACTAAAAAATTAATAATAATACTAATAATATTTCCACTGCAATATTTTTTTCATTGCTCACTGGCTTCTATCCATATTATTTTAAGTTGAATCTCCTTTGAGCTGTTGAGCTGATAATCAGCGTCGTTGTATGCGTGCTGCTGCCATTGCTAATGCTGAGCGGGTGCTTTTTCATCTTGAGTAGTCTGCTATTTGTAATCTTTTAAATGTAATGTTTTCGGTTGAATAAAAGAATTATCTTTTTTTTATTTCCATAATATCTTATTAGAATATCTTAGAATAGAATATCTTTATTATTAGTCCAAAACATATATAAGTTCAACTTCTTTCCAAAATACATCCTTTATCTCCGTTCTTAAATTATCCGTACTACAGAACAAGTGTGTAACAAGGAGCTATCTAGGTTCACAATTAGTCTGCCGTCAACAGTCGGGGCATTTCGAGCGCTCGAAATGCTCACAATGCTCGCTCCGCTTTTGTGCGTGTGCATAGAGCGCGAATCGGGGCGGAGTAAGGGCCGATTCATATTATTACACAAGATGTGATGTTAAAACGCTGTGCATTTTGGCTACGGCAATTTCGACAGAGAGCAACAAAGTGCACAAGTGTATAAGCAATGCGCAGATGCACTTACGAATACGTACCTACTTACGGTATTACAAAATCATGTATCACTGTCGTCGTACCTGGCGGCGTTTTGATTTTTTTTCTTTTATAAATACATTTTTGTTTAAATAATCTTCAAGAAAATGGGTACTAGCAATCTCAAAATTTTGTAACATATTACAAAAGTTTTACTAGTACAACATCTCAGTTAGTTATTTTTAGAAGATATTATCCTTTTGTTGCGTGTGAATTCACCCTTATGCATTTAGAATGAGCTTTTCAGATGAGTATTTAGTTAGTATAGAAGTGAACATCCAAGTTATTATGTTAGACGTCTAACTGTGTGCAAATGACGATTAAAATAATTGCTGCATTCGCCTGTAGAAACTTCACTCGGGTAGATTTCTTGAATTACTAAGCAACGCATGAGATATGTTCAACGTATGTCTTATGGGTAACTATGGGTACATAGAACAAAAAATGACAGGATCTAAAATCACTGATTCTCGACTCTAAAGGAACATTCTTACCACATTAAGACGACGCGTTTGGTGTAGTGGTTAGCTCCTGCTCCCGCTCCTGACTGTTACGCCGGCCGTCGCGGGTTCGATTCCCGCAAGGGGTAAATGTTGTGTAATGAACATCGATGTTATATGTATTTAAGTATTTATGGAAGACGCCTCCATCAAAATCGTTTTCTGGTACTTCGTAACACAAGGAAAAAAAATCCTTACCACGAAACCAGACACTTGATGTGTTTTCTGGCGCATATTTATTTATTTATATTGAGTAAAGTTACTACTCCAGGATTATAAAAATACTGACCTACTGATTTATAAAAAAAAAATGTACAGTATTCAGACAAATTAGTAGGTATCATATTAAAGTCTTAACAGTTATAAAGCTACCAGTTTGTTTTTGTAAGATCTTAAAACATATTACGTTAAGTGGATTTTCACAAATTAATATTTACCTACAAAATAAAATCTAAGCCAATCAAACCACATCTTTGACGTAGCATTCGATATTTAATGCAACTTACTATCATCCATTGTGCATTGTGAGGAGTTGTGCTATTACACGAACTAATGAGGACGAATGAGAACGACTGCATTAAGCACTGCATTCTAGATGCATTTTGCTGGAAGCGGCAGTAAGAGTTATGATATTGGAATAAAATGTATTATGATAACTGTTTTGGTTTTGGTATGACAGATAACATATCTAGCAGGTACTTATAAACGTTCTAATATAGATCATCTACATTTTGTGATGAATCGCATTACATTATTCGCTTTTTATAGCTCCAACTTCTTTCTATGAACCATATTTTGAGACTTTATATCCAGTTGTGACAAAAACAGTCACTTTAACTGTTTTAAAAAATCCTTATTGGCCATTGTTTAAAAATAATTATTGGGTGATTCTAATATTGATACCTATTATCGAGTTATAGTTCAATTAAAATAAGGGTCATATTCTTATTTTGCTTTGAAATGTTTATGACAAGCTCTTAAATGAAATGTCGTCAAATAAAGCCTATTACACAATGTCTAATAATTCTATCATTCCCACGAATACGAGTAAAAGTAAAGGCCCATTTACATCAGACGAGCAAATGCTCATTCTATACCCACTTCATTAAATTTTTCTAAAGTAACCAGACTCTAAATATTATATAATATTATAAAATATTCTAAGAACGCTCGCTTGATATTTATGTGTAAACGCTCAAATAGAGCTTTTGTTTAGAACAAGTAAGAATGTTCTTGTTCTAGCTCTACTTCTTTGTTCGTTTGGTCTAAACCCACCTTAATACGAATGACGTTCCATATTTGAATGATTCGTTGGTTAGTGCTTATTTGTCGCTGGTGAAACAGGCCTTATTATTCTTCGTTTGGGACAGTTGTTATCTTTCCTTCTTAAATTTGATCGAATCATGAAATCAAGAGGATTCAACTCTATCGAATGTTACCATTTATATTTGATTAATGACAGCGCAAAAACATGAATGGATGGCGAATGTCGTCCTTTTCGCAGTAACTTACATTGTGAATGAAGTCAACATGAACGGCATTTTAAGTGGCTCCAATTGGTCACTCGCTTATTGATTGTGGAATTCCTTTGACTTTCGACTTTATTACTGGAAATTGCACTTGGTTGTGCTTTATTTTTTTTATTTACAGTGACAGAAAAAAAAATGACAAATATTATACTGAAATAAGTTGTCTATGGTTGGCCACCTCGTATGCAATGGCTTCTACTTTATGTCATTGTCTGCTTATCTTTTCAAATATCGTATTACTATGGTAATTATATCAATACAGGGCTCCTTCATATTTTAGGGTTTACTGTACTTAAACCCTATTGTTCCTATTGCTAGAAAAATAAGTTTAAGTTTTTTTTTTGAGGTCCGGCTGACTGTAATCCTTATTTTATCTGAGTTACTAAAGCTTACATACATGCAATCTGTATCAGTACCTATTGCCAATCTTAAAACGAATTTGCCATAAAAAATAGTACAACATCTGGGTCAAAAATCGTCTAAAACAGTCGCTTCCAGCTGATTTCTATTCAAAGCTGTTAAAGTACATTTTAGCTTGACATATCCAGGTTGCGTCGTGATGCGCGCACGACGATGGGCATTAATCGGCTGCGCCCGCGCATGTTTCCTGCTTCATTGAACATAGATTAAGTATGAGCAGAGATGACATGTAAAACTTATATCTCTATTACTCTTTACTCTTTTTCTTTTTTCTGTTGTATCTCAACGAGCTGCACTCTCTGCTAGTTAAGAGCTCCTTTCATGAATTCAGACATGAAAGGAGCCTAATAATATTATTTATAATTTTATATTTTTTTATAGTTTTTTGTCATTATACAAACATATTATTATACATTGCACATGTGCAACCACTTCTTTTTGTTTGTTTGTTAGGTACTAACATTACCTTAAACATGTCTTATTATAGAACATTTTTCTAGCCCACAATTAAAAAGAACTGTTTTAATAAAAAAGATGCTCTCTTTTTCCTCGTGACAAAAATCGTTGAACTCCAACGATTTTTTAAACTAGACTCTTATTCAGTTATGCATAGGGTGTTTGTAATAACTACACTGAAGTAAAAGTAAAATAATACCATTGAGAGAATATTAGGTAAAAATATTCACATAATTGTATGTTTACTCTTTGGTAATCCCTTATGGAGCCATGCGCATGGGCACGCACTTTGCTATCGCATAAATACTCTATTGAGTTGTTACTTAGTTGCTCTTTCATCAAAACCGGATGTCCGGAATTTGAACTCTGTGTTTATGATAGTTTATTATTTAGTTTAAGTTAAAATAGGATTAGTTGTGTTTAATCGTCAGTTGACGAACGTGACTGAAAACTATTTTAATTACTGGCCGACCACGTGGCAAACTTCGGGGCGGTTACCACATACACGCATAAGTATATCAGTGAAAACTTTTCAGTACAGTCATCTAAAATATTTTATATAAAGTAAAAATTGCACTTGTAAAAAGCAACTATGTCTGACTAAGAATAGTGTTCCTTGTCTGACACAGTTGCTTTTACAAGTGCAATTTGTATTATTAAGTTTGTATAGTGAAAAAAAAATATTAACGTTTTTCCCTAGCAACATGTCATACGTGTTCATACATGAGGGCTTGAAATATGTCATATACTCGTAATGTAAGTGTAACGACGATTCACCTCGGCAACAGACAACGAGCGTCAACGTCAACGTAACTCCCAGAAAGAACCTCCCTTATTCTTATCTCGGATCTGTAATAGTTAGTTCGTTCTGTAATAGTAGATTGTTATACAAGGGGAGAAAGCGACCCATCTCACTCGAGATGTTTCTGGCGCTCGAACGAAGTGAGAGCGCCAATAATTCGAGAGTGAAATGGGTGCTTTCACCTGAGTTAAACATACTATTTTTCATTTCGACTGTGAGGAAAACATTAAATTTACAAAGTGGTTGTAGATGTCTTGGTGAGGTATTATGTAGTTCAGCGAGAAAAGAAAACTCTAGTATTGAACAAAAAATAACAGTTGATTTACAGTACTAACAACACCTAACACGATCAGAAAGAATAACGGCACGAATACATGAAAACAGAGTACAAAAAAACAGAAAATATCAAATAATTAAAATCTTTGTAAAGAATATCGATCGATTTTTTTCCACAGATAATAACAGAATCCAAAAATAATTTCTTTTTTTATAAAAGTTTTATCGGCTTTGGACGAATCCTTCCTGAAATGACAGTGACAATATAAAATTAAAAAAAAAACATCTTGGCATTATAGCGAGCAGCCAAATATTTTAATTATTAATTGAATTAAAATTAGAAATTATATATTTTTTTATCAACGATTATACATAATACCTACACAATATGATTTTCAATTTATAGCTAAACAAAAATGTTTGTTATTTTAATAACATGATGTGACTCAATTATCTTTGGTCCAAGCTTTGACTGCAGGCCTTGACTCTATGCCATGTCAATTAAAACTAAATTACTTTCCACCCTAGGGATGGATAAGCTATTTTCCACCCGGCTATCTACACAGGAAAGTCATATTTTCCGAACAGGAGAGATGAAAAATAACTTAACTCACTGTGACGCTGTTGCTTTCCCTCTCGACCCTTCTTAAAGCTTTAAAATTTTCTACAGGCAACTAATTTATCTAAAGGCAGAATTTACACTTTATCGTAGTTCAAACTGTGACATGCTAAAGCTCCTCTAAGCAATTGTGTGAAACAAAATACATTTTAAGTATTCCTTGTATAAAAAAAAAAGATAAGCGACCTTGCCCAATTTAGCAGGCCAACTGTACGTCTGAAATTCGCGGCTGTGTATGTTAGTTTGTAAGTTTTCAGATGAAACCTGAGACTCAGTTGAAACTTGCCCACATGAATAAACAGCTCGTTTACGGCACCTGTTTCATTTGCTGAAAACTTTACTTATTTTATACAGCCTTAATTGCTATAACATTAACTATTTTATTAAAAACCTACTTCAAAAAGGAGTTTACATACAATGTGTTTCAGGTTCTTTGATACATTAAATGTAGGATCACTTATAAATGTGAAGATTATTTATATTGAACTTTTGTATCTTCTAAATCAAATTACTTTCTTATAAAAATAGAGTTAGTATAACGTGATTCAATTTATAACTTTAACAAACCTTTTTCTATATTTTGTCTTGGCTTTTAGGACAGAAGAAAACCACAAAGAAAGTAAACAAATACACTTAGACTTATTTCTCGGTCGGAAAACATAGGAAAAGAAATGTGTTACGGCGTATCGATACGATTGGTTTGCATTTTGTCGATAACAATGCACCCGGTTCGTTATCGAGTCGTTATGCGACCACTTGCGATGGAAGGAGTAGTGAGGGGACTATTAAGTCGACAAAAACTGTGCTAACCTATTTTCGACACATTAAAAATAATCGAGAGAATCTTATTTTAATGCCAGAGATGAAAGATATTTTAGCTACGCTTTTTTATGCTTACAGTTAAAAGAACTAATTCCTAAATATAAATAAAAATTTTTGATACACAATCATGGTTTTTAAATTATTATTTTTATTATGTCTGTATTGTTGTGTGTCAAATAAATGTTTCTTTCTTTCTTTTCTTTCTTTCTTTCAAAAATATTTACTTGTTTGCAACTTTATTTGAACCAAATTACGGAATTATAATTTGGGATTGTAAATATCGTCGGAGGATATGAGTACTTACTTTACTTATGATTGCAATGAAAATATTTTAATGGATGCACTAAATTCATTTTTTACCCTGTTTTATCCCTTGTTAAGACTTAAAAGTTTGTGGGTTGATAACTTGCTAAAATAAATCGGGTTTCATAATAAATATTATGGTGACATAAGCTAGGACCAATTGAGCCGGGTTAACGAAACTTGCTTTTGAAATGTCGATATTGTGGAAAGTCAGTTTTTATCGACTACAAACCCATCACTACATAAAAGATTCACAGTGGTTAGGGCCCAACCTCGTTAGTGTTCGCAATCCGTTTGGGCTTCCCCCCTTTTTATATTGTGTGACATTACTGCCAGTACACTGAGCTCTTGGATTATCGGAGCCATCTTTCGCTGAAAATCTGCGATTATTAATTTTACTTGTTTCAAAGTGAAAAAAAAAACAAGCATTGAACCTCTCAAGATACTCTTATTTGGTTTTGGGCATCAAATAATATCGTAGGTTTCTGTGATTTCTTTTGTGCAATAAATATTACGTTCCTTTCGTTTGTTATAAAAAAAAAATAGTTGTGAAAGTACGTCGTGAACTATTGTTCTTTATATAAGGATAGGTTTAATTCTTAATTCTATCATTTCGAGTGCGGTTCTGAATGTCGAAATCTTGTTGACTTACGATTTTAGTTTTTATCATGTTTTTAATGCTAATTTTATCTATCGGCTTTCAGTACGCTTCGCTGCTCAGTTGTACAGTTTGAATCGAATTTGATACCACTGGTGTAGTGGTAACAGCCTAAATCGGATATCACTAAATCTACCCGTATATTTTTAATCTCCACGCGTTTTACACAATGTTTCCGCAGCTCAAAAATTCCTATCTGGTTTAATCGAACGAATTCTTTCCACTCTATATTTTTGCTCGTAACAGGATCATACATCGCATTTGTCCCGTTTTGTTTGCGCCCAAAAATTGTTTTTGCTATATTTTAAAGTGCCCCGCAAATTCGTTTTTCGTTAACGAATGTATGGTTGAAGAGCGTTTTTGTCGTTACATAGTTTTTGCTACTTTTTTGTAGGCTCTCGTCGTATTTATTTTTTTACATGAAAGTGAGTGTTTTATTTGCATTTTTAATTTTATCGGTTATCAATCCAAACATGAGGCATGTATTGACAGCTTGTATCTACATGATACCTATCATGTAAACTGCTGACATATCATCATTCATAACAATTAGTATATACTACTGCCACTTTGGTCTTGTGGTTAGTTCGCCTCTGACCTAGAGGTAGCAGATTTGAATTCCGGGCCGAGCCGAATTTAGTTTCTGGGTTTTTCTTGTTGTGACGAAGCACAGTAAAGCTCGAATTCAGGAAGTTGGCGGTGATTACGCCCCTGCACCTACTTGTTCGACCTTCTTTGATCAAATATGTACTTTAATTTCACTGTATGACTTGTGTTACTAGCTGAACCTTGACTAACAGATTGTAACAAGCCAATAACATTCGCAGAATTTTATCTATCAACAGGCAGTACACATAGCGCACACAAGTGTCATATAAAACATTCGCAGAATTTTTTCTATCAACAGGCAGTACACATTGCGCACACAAGTGTCATATAAAAATATCTACTCCTATACATCAGGATATTATCCAAAATGCACGCAGCGGTCTGTCTGCGTCACGTCGAGATAATGTATGCGCGCTCACGGCAGGCTGTTCGCCGGCCTTAAGAGGAATCACGAGCGAATACGCGGCGTGACACTATACGATGATGTGACACTGTATGATGATGGCTCCGAAAGATGTTGTGGTTATCATCGTCATGATGATGGGTGTCTGGCGATCAGCAGCTGGCTACAGACGTGACTATCTTAATTATGACAAAAAAATCGACATGTGGTTTATTAAACAGACTGCGCTGAAACTCATACATAGCCCTCAAAAATACTACCGTCCTATCTTCAATTATATGTTGGTATACACATTGTTCAGACTAATGAATAAAATGAATATTTAAGACACCTGTTTGTGTACTAATAAAGGAGATGTTGACTAATATTGCAAAATATCCCTAAAAAATTATGAGTTTATAGGAATAAACTCATAATATCTTGACCCAAAGGATGTCTGGAAGAGATCGCTTAATAGCTTAACTCTGTAAAAAAATTGGTAAATGAACAAACTTCTAGTTGTTGAAACTTTGAAACCCCTTCTAAAATCACAACTTCCCAGCAATTACTAAAACAGTCATTCCACAAGGCAGTAAATAAACGACTCTCGTTGAAAGCCGTCCATCGTGTCCGACGGTCGCTCGTCGACTGACCGCCGCCCGCAACTGTCGCCGCGTCATTAACTTCGCCCGGAGGTGGGGGTGTTGTGGTTATTCCCCCTCTAGTTTAATGTTGCTCAAAGATCTTATTGGTTTTAGCGGGGAAAAGTTGTTGTTAGTTTTTTTCTTTTGCCCTTTTTTCTCGAGGAAAACAAGTTTTTACTGAAGTCTTCTAACGGAAGTTCGAATAGTAGGCCAGCTTTTCAACTATGGTAAATAGCTCATACAAAAAGTGGCGAATGAGCAGGTCAGTTTAAAGTAAGCCAGCTTGCTGTTACAGCTGATACATAATGTATAGTCACGGGCCGAATCTTTTACGTATAACATAGCGCTCAGTGTGTTGTAGAAAACTGAAAAATATGCCTAAACACATCCTTCAAGAAAAACGGAGTTTTGTCAGTTGTCCAGTCTTTATAACTACTACACTTTTTTTAAACTCAAATCAGTGGTACCAAGGGAAAGCTTTCAGAACTGAAACCGAGATAGATCTCGAATATTCCCAATCTAAATGCAAATTTTGAAATTGCACTTTTTCACAATCGCGAGAATACCGCATATCGTTTACTTAAACACGTTTCTGATTAATAATACAGATTAAATCAGCGAATTAATTATGGTTTACCGCAGTACCGTAATTCTAGTGTAAACAAAATTTTGGGCGAAATTTCAAATTATTAACCATTCAAATATCGACTTTAACTTGGTGAAGTTCGGTAGAATTTTGCTTGACCATTAGAGTTGTAGTGGATATATTACTTTTTTGCATACCATACGTGGGGGGTGTTATTAAAATAAATTGTTTTGTGGTCTGTCGCTGCTCTCCCAATTCGGAAACATAAATTGTGCTGAACTATCAACGTTTCTACCATTGTGCTGTCGAGTGCTAATTTTAGTCGAAATGTTGCCGAATATGAACATCGTTCCTCTTAATGGAACGTAGTACTCTGTCATATTTATTTATTTAGACGGAAACTTTTTTGTATACATTTCAGTTTACCAATTCGATTCTTGATCTAGTGCCGCTTCTGATAACGATAGACAATTATCTTATTATGTAAAATTACTTTAAAGAAATAAGTCTGAAATGTCATACATAAAATAAATGAACCTGCCCTTGCATTTATTGCATTTGTACTCATCTAAAGCTTATTGTAAGCTCACCTACTAAACAATAATCTAATGCAAAACTCTGTATATGTACGCACGTCAAGCTTAACACTGCGGTATATTATGCAGTGGTAATAAGGGTTATTTTTAACCAAAATGTTAGTCTTATGTGCTGTACAATGTAAATTCCACGCACATAGGAATGCGTAAACCGGCGCCAGCGCACAGACAGATCTACTGACTGATATAAATGTATGTATTTGTTGCGTATTCTCAAGACGCGGATGTTGCATTCAGGTTATTGTTGAGATTTCAGTGTGTTCATGTTTAGTTAATCTTTTCATTAAACACGAAAACGAACCCACTGCTACCATATAGGTATACAATATATTGATTTATTTACAATATACTAATTGATATTGGTCACTAACATTTAATAGATTGTATCGGGACCTCGAAAATGATAAGGTACATGGTAGCAATCCCGTTATTATATTTTTAATCTCGATATTACAGTTTCAGTTTATTGGCTCTGTTGATTTCGTCAACATTTGAATAGGACAGGATGAAATGTATTTGGAGTTTGTTTTTAAGAGAATAGGCTCTCAGATGATAAAGATTGATTAACATTATTTATAGTACATTTTAACTTGTACTTTGAATATTGGTTACGATTAATACACATATGATAGTAATTAAAGTATAATCTAATTATCTTTTTTTCTCTTTTCAGGTAAGCGACTATTATATTTAATAATTGTGCATCGCCTACTTTGGTAAGTGTTTCCATTTATATCCCTGTATTATGTTTACGTAGTAAAGAACTTAAGTATGCTCTAAGGAAATACCTGTTAATCATACTAAAGTAGGTACTTCATAATTACTAGAAAGCTTTCTATCACGAATAATTAATGCTATATGCTTTAAACATAAGTGCACAGGATGATAAATAAAGCTGATTATGATCCGCGATTTATAGATAACATCTAAATCATAGTAAACCGTTAGTCTAGTAGCTAGATGCAACGTTGTATGAATGTCCCGACTATAATGATTTACGGTATGAAGAATATTCAAGGAGAAAACTAACTTCATTTTCTTTTATTTTGATAGCGTTTTCGGCCGATCGCTATGAAAAACTATTGTGTATGTGTAGTGTGGTAGTTCATTATGCTCTGTGGTACATTATTGAACAATTACAATAATTTACCCAAATCTATTGTTACAAACTTTTAGATTAAGTAAATCTTCAAATATGTACCAAAAAGCTTTCAAAAATACATATAATTTGGCTGCTCAGAGAAGAGGCTAGTTTCCACTAAGAACAAATCACAATATTGGTTGTTTCTAGTGATTAATTATGATATTGAGACAACAAAAACAAATTCGTTTCTTAATTTATATAAGGATTATTAATATTTTAAATAAATAAGTTTGTCCTAAACATACATTTGGTCGCGTGATCGTATATGCATATCAGGGGATGTCACACCCTGGACGATGGCGGGCTTTTTCTGCTGTCATAGATAACTCTCCATAGTATTTTGCTGTCAAAAAGATCATGTCATGTAAATGCTGAATATTTTTAAAAATGACAAGGTTTTTGATCAATATATTAACTAATGTAAGGTATTATCTAGTTTTTGAAATTTGGTCAACTAGCCTATTCTATTTTAATTTTGACACAAAATGTAAAGAAAGAATTTCAAACTTCCTTTGACTTTGTAAATTTTCCTACATATTTTCTGTAAAAATAGCATTCTCTCAGCGGTTAAAGTTTTATTACGGTAGACTATCAGAGTGTTACTAAGGTAATCTAACCTGTCATTAATTTCATTTATCTAATAACTTGATATCAACATTTTACATTTTTAACATGACACTATTCAAGTTTGTTTATTCATTTATCATTACTAAGTACAACTCCTATGTCCCTATCAATTCGGACTCCCTCTTCGTAGCTAGTATCTAAGGCTATCGGCCATCCGATCGACCCACTAGCCTAATCCTGCAATCAGTCGGATCCGTAATAACGACGTCACATCACTATGCTAATAGTGCTGGCACTAGCCCAATTGTAGCGATCTTATTTTGATTTATAGGGATGAGGCACGCTGTTTGCGTAGTGTCGATAGATAGTGTAATACATGTTATCTTTTGATATCTATCGATAGATCGACGGCATTTGAAAAACTTTTGTATGGAGATCTAGAGGGGTCTTATTGCCCAACATGATTTTTGATACGTTAGATAAATAGAAATAATAATTTAATTATGTATTACAATAGTATATATTACTATACTATTAGTTTGAGGGCTAAATTATGTTGTAGGTTTAAAAAATCTTGTAGAAAAAAAATAAATTGTGGAAAAAATAAAATCGATTAAGTTATTTTTACAATAATAATACTATAATATACAAACAATTCAGATGTAGATTAATTCGTTATGTTGTAGGTATTGAAAATAATATGATTACTTAAATTGAGACTGTACAAAACTACAACTACAAAGAAACGGCTTAATTTAATAAGTATTCATAGTTCCTACTCCCTTACAAATGGAACCTTTGTGTTTTCTTTGTAACCTAGTTATCTTTTTTCCATTTTCTCCCAAACATTTCCAGTAGTCGTCCCAATGTAATCTGGTCCCTCGCTTTGGTCAAACGCCATCAATTTTTTCCACCAATAGCATATCAGTTCCGCAAGCATTAACATACTCACTGACTCCTTGTAGGGACGTGAAAAGTATGCGTAAAGTATCGATATTATTTGACCAATTATTTTAATTTGTAGCATTTATTTTTTACGGGTAAATAAGTAAATAGCAAATCAATTTCTTTGTTAATGCCATGATTATCAATGATCAAGCATGGCTTAGGTGCGTAATTGTATAGTAGTTGTGCTTTTTGTATAATCATGAGAAGGCGTTTTCTGATAGAGTATTTTTTTAATATAATAGTTGTTTACAAATATGCCAAGACCATGTGATATTTCTCTTGTACAAGGTTGACATTTTCCCCATACAAACAAAACCATGTATTTTTAAAGTAATTATATATTTACAAGTGCAATACATACTCTTAAAAATACTCCAAGTAGTAGATTGAACACTATTGTGCCACTCAACATGCAAAAGCTTAATCTTTATTCTAGTGCAGGAGTGCAGAAAACCCTATGCTCTGACTTGATGCTCTTATTACATATATCTTCAAAGCATGTACTTATCGATAAATTTTCTCGACTATCCCGTCACTACGCCCAAAGCTATCACCCCCATCCCTAGGGGCGGTTGCCATGGCAACCTTTATGTGGCCTCATGCGTAAATAATGTAATCTTGCGATGATTATCTTTAGGTTATGCCGTCTAGGCGAGTTTTTTTAAGCCGACAAGATGTGCCTTTTTGTGGTCAAGGTTTTTTATCTTTTATATTTTTATTCAGATTTTTCAGAACTATTTGAGTACGTTAAACCAAGTCTAATTTTAAGCTAAAGTGGACCGATCTTCTGATAATCCCCGTGACATTTCCTCTGGATCAGAGTTGAGGTAGGTACTCGAAGATATATTGTAATTTGTAACAGATAGCTTTTAACAGTAAGACCTACTTACATGTTACCTTGATGTTTGTTTACATGTCTTTTTTTATGTTTTTCTATCACATTAAGTACTACTTACCGTACACCTCTGCCTAAAAACTACTTGCACGTATATTGGTACGTTTCGTAAAACTATGGCCCAAAATATTGATATTTAAACAACAACGTGCTACATTATTTAAGCACTAGATCATGTTTTAAGTGGCCTAAGTACAGTTCGCATTACGCGGTGCATGCACTAAAATGCAGCATGGCGCGCACCTAAATCATAATTAGTGACACCCTATACAGGGTGGTGCAAAAGTGTACATTAGGCTTTTTGGTATGTGCGGTACAGCTTAATAAGGCTTTTAAATTGCTGCTAAAACAAATTCAAAACATTATGATATAGCAATTATTGATTAATTAATACAGTACCTACTTAATAATACGAAATTTATTTCTGGCTTTTTCTGTCTTGAAAATACTCGGAAAAAGCATACCGATACCAACCAATAACTGTATTACATGTGCTATAAAAATCCACCGCACACATAGACGCACCTCGATTATGCAACTCTTATTGTACTAGGTCGGTAACCCTGCCGCGCCTGTGGGCTTTTAAATACACCGATAATGACGTCACTTAATGAGCAATTGGTGAAGGAATTAGTGCGTTAAACACGCGCTTTGGGGATTGGTCGGTTTGATTTAAGAGTGACTAGATGCATGCAGTTTGTTTAATAGATAAATTAAAAATTGGGAGGCACAAAATAAGTAGTTAATAGATTTATTTAAAGATTATTATACAGGTTGTCCAGAAAGTAAAGGTAAAGCCGACACCGAGTGATACGCTATATAATGATGACAGTCACTAAAAAAAATAAAAAAGGAAAACTAACTTATGTAAGTACTTTTTAAAAAAACTTAAAATTTATATCTATATTGGTTTGTCGACTACTGTGGCCACAAATATTAACTTTGTTAATTTTTTTTTTGCTTTGTAGGCCTTAATAGCATTTCTATCAACGTTAGTTAAAAATTTAAGCACAAATATAGGTAATCTTTTCATTCCATGACACTTAAGTCCAACCAAAAATTCAAACTTATTGCAAGGCCCAACTTTAACTCGCTGTAGGTACTGAAAAAAAAATACAGGGACTACTACGGCAACTTACTACAAAATATGGCGAACTTTGCGAAAATTAAATTAAAATTAATTAAAAAAATAAGTTTTTTTATTTTTGTTAAGTAACCTGATTTTTTAAATGTCTTTATAATATATAGGTGTTTTTATCGACTTCAATAAGAGAAGATTCTTAATTCAAGGGATAATAGCTCTAGGTATTAATTGTGCCAATGTTTTTAAAAAACATCAAATTAATTGCCTGTTGATTGTACGACGAAGAGTCACGCAAGCACAGTTCAATGTGAAACTCTTTGTTTCAATTTATTGTAATCCACATAACTCGTATTTAACTATTACAACCGAAGTAAAATATAATTAAAAAAACTTGTCATAAAAAGTTTGTCATATATAATTTTTTAACGTTGCACTTACACACAACTGCTAAAATAGCTACAGCTGCTGCTGCTCTAGCAACTACTAAAAGGAATTAATTTTGTAAAAATAAACATCCCTACATTTATTGTCGTCGTTCGTTTTACAAATGTACCTACTCTTTATACAGTACAACTATACAATTTTTGGCTTGCGAAACTAAACAGGGATCGCGAATGATGAACTAAATTAGACAACGTTGTTATTTGAGCTACATTTACCCACAGCTAAAGTAACACAGCCAGTACTTATATTTTCTCTATTCATAAGTTTTAAAATTAAATCAATATTTTCAGTGTCTCGAAGAAATCAACGAGTATCCACTTGACCAGATTGAAAAGGTGATTTTGTTTCGTATACAACAAAAATATCTTTTGAATTAAAATTTTATCTTAAGTCCGTTTTTCTTCACTACTCATATATTGTGAACAGACATCTTGACATTCTTTTTTAGCGAAAATATTCCTTTTAAAACAAGATAAACACAAAACTTACAACATACATAGCTAAGTCATCGTTCAACACTGAGATCTTTTCAAATTAAATAGTAAATTAATTTTATTTGCTGATATTATTTTAAAAGTTCTGATTAAGATGGCTGTTCTGTCCAGTATACATATACCTAGTTCACGTCTGATTAATACATTAATTAATATTTGCTGACGGGCGCTTCGTGACTAAATTGATTTGTCGTTAACAATAGATGTTTTATGATCAATAACAGATAATTCAGGCTTGTAATGTGATATCTAGACACGGTGCGGCAATCTTGATATCTCTTGTTTTTCATCTACTTACTTGTTGTAGAAAACAAAACATTTTCTATAAAATTCGATGTAAACTAGTACAATATTTCAAAACCCTATACGAAAATCTTATGTGGAGATTAAAGTTAGGCTAAATATGGTGCAACTGCGCCTTACATTAGCTATTTTAAATAGTTATGGTTTATGGTCTCTTTGATTCCTGTTTTTTTCTTGGAGAGTCATAGTAATGAAGACAGAAAAACATTATAATATTATAAAAATGTTGTATTGTGTCCAACATACATACTTACTACTTTTTGATAAAACCGCCACCCTTCTTTCCTTTTTTTCGTGATGAAAATGCCTCTTCAAAATATTATTTACACATTCCAACCCAAATTTTCTCCTCTTTTAAACACAAACTCGCCATAATCCACCTTCTTTCATCCAGGGCGTCATACATTTTCCCCATGAATTTTTATCTTGCACGAAATGAATTCCTCGCGAATCCGGCCCGGAACGTGTAGCCATTATTTATTTAGCTCATTGTAAGTGCCACTCAAAACAGTGTCTTAATTAACCAGAAACTGAGAGGAGCTACAGAGGGTTCGGGTGCGGTGTTTGTTATAAGCGAATGTGGTAAAGTGCATGACAAATTTTAATAACAGTTGGTAGTGGTTACCACTGTACCACATCTACACCTTGTGTCAGGTTCGATAGGGATCAAATAACTGTTTTATTTATTTCGATATAGTTAAGTCATACATTTTAAATTATTGAATATTTTTTTTAATAATATTAGATAGATAGATAGTTAGATAACTCTTTATTGCACACAACATTAGTGAATTAACAAATTTGTTTAAAGGAAATGTATAATTTAGGCGGTCCTATCGCTATAAGCGATCTCTTCCAGACAACCTTTGGGTAAAGAAATTATGGGTTTACAGGAAGGGGATTTTGTGCGTTGTAAATGAAGAGCTGAGTGAAATATAAATATTCTTTCTTTGCAAACAACAACTCATTCAGCCTCAGATTTTATAAACTGAATAGCTTCGAAATTGTTTAAAACAAAATAGCTTCTTGTAATCTGTGATTAAGTAAAGAATACTCTCTTTGGGAGACTTTCAAGTCTCTTTTTCATGTCTTTTTATGCATTTTAATGGAACAGTAGTTTACGTAGACTTATCGAAAGAGCATTTACTTTCCATCAACATATAAAGACCGTCAAAAATTCTTTGATAAGAAATTGATTTTACATCAGTCATACATGAGGTTACTACAATCATTAAAAGCTTAAAAATCCATGATGCGAGTTTAAAATCAATTGATGATTGGGTGGTCTGATAAGTAAATCAAAGTTCATGGCATTAAAATGCGAGTCATCATGATGTCATTGACACATTCGATTAACAACAACAATTTAAAAAGTAATTTACCTCCATGATTTGAAACACGAAATTTGAGTTTTGAATGATTTGCCATCCATTATATTTGAATCAATAAATCTGTAGTTAAGAATTAATAGACATTAAATATGAAACATTTCATTAATAGTTATTTTTGATTTTTGACTTAACTTTTCTTTGAACTATTTGTGCACCTTATTCTTAAGCTGTTTTTTTTTTCAATAATAAAAACTGACATACTGAATAATAAAGACTGTCAAGTTTAGTTATTGGGTTTTTTTTATTTGTAATTTTTCTCGTATTGCATAATCTTATAATAGGTAATATTGCATAGCTTTTTCCGCTTCAGCTCATATCTAAACTCTCTCCTGCCATCTAGGTTTGCATTTTCCCACTGCTCATAAATTCATAATTAAATAGCGAACTACAGGCTCTCCTTGTTATAGTGCTTAATTTTATTTAATTTTTCCTCCCCTTCCCTCTGAAAGAAGCGCCTTAGAATATAACATTAATGGGGGCTTTTGTTCTTAAGCGTTCTGAATATATTTTTAATACCTTGGTTTGAAGAAATTGTATACGAGGTTACTAAAATATGAGAATTATGTGAGCCAACGTCGTTTATAATTTTGTGCAATTGGATCATAATTTATAATCAAACAACCAAGTTTCCTATACGCTGATTTAATTCTGACTATCCAGGTACGTGATAAGACCGTTGCAGTTACCTACTTTAAAAACGTTTTTATTTATTGAAACAGGAGTATAACTATTAGTTTGTGACTTATTGTTGAAACAGAATTTGTTTTCATGTCTGATTGCCTGATGATAATGAAACCTGAGAAAAGTACAGGCTAAGTATCTATCAAAACTGTTCACAAGAATGGTGCAAAGATAAATTTCATGAATCTGTGAAATGACACTAGGTAATGAATTATATAAGTTTCAAACAATCAACAAGATCCTTGCTCTGAAGCTTCCAGCATTCTCTCGTCGCAATCCATAAAGTGCTGCACAACAAATTTTATTCACTTTAAGCAAAACAACTTGAGCAGTATAGCAATTAAAAACTTACTCACAAACGCTGCTTCTTTGTCAGCGCTGCCAAGTCAAATATCTGTCCAAGTTTGCTCTTAACGTCTTACTTGTGCAATTAAGTTTCAAATAGTTTTGGTACATGCACGTACGAAGGTATGATAAGGGAACTGCAATCTTGAATATCTGAAAATCTTATGCTTAAAATTGGCTGAATGAGCAAGAAAAGGTGAAAATTGTGTAAAATTAGTGCTATGTAGATGCTTACTACCATGTTACGATCATAGAACGTGAAAGTATCTATTATAGTGCTTGCTATTCTTAGTTCTATTTAAAATTTAACCAAAAATATAGGTAAGACTTGGTTCAACATCTTAGTTAACAATATTATCTTATGTGTAGCGAATAAAGTTTGTTAGCTAGGTATTTAATTTATGTCATATTTGAAAAATCACATGGTGTTTGAGATGAAGTTGCTTGTTTTACGACAGGCTCTTACAAAGATATAATATACGAGACTGCGTCTGCGAGTTTTGAGTTTACTCCCTACCCTTCCGTCGTAGTGCAATGTTTAGCCAATAGCCTTCCTCGCTAAATGAGCTTTACACAAAAATAAAGTTTCATAAAACTCCAGTATCAGTAGTTCCCGAGTTTAGCGCGTCCAAACAAACAAATCATCTCTTCAGCTTATCAATTTTACTATAGATTCTCGCTGATTAGTAGCTTCAACGTGAAACTTACAACTAACCATATTTTTTATACCAGCTGGATCCTTAGTATGATGGATCATCCGAGTTCCAGTCTTTTATAAAAAAAAACTATTTAATTTTTAGCTTTAGTCTCAAAGCTATTACTATTATACCCATTGTTTAATAGTTTTAACTGAAAACTGCAGTTCCTCTGGTCCGCACCAGCAATATAATCGTCTTACTGCGTCAAAGAGACGCTTACAATAGGGACGGTGCGCACTTAACGTAATTATTTCGTGTACTGTCTCTACCAACTATGTAGAGAATGTGCCAAGCTATTTGCAACACTAACATTATGGGTCTAGTTTAATTAGCAAGACGAGTAGAGGAGACTTTCTGCGAGATGAAATGTTAACACATTGCTTTAATTAAAACAAAAGCACCAAGGTTCGCTTGCACTTATTATTATTATTATTATATAGTAGCGGTCCTAACGAAGTTTGTTTCACCCTAGGCCCCCGTCCTGCCCCGGCCCGGTTTTATGGTTATTTTCCTATTTGGGGTCAAGACAATTCCAACAAAGTAATATGCATGAAAATCGGTCTCAAGTTATATGTGTTGTAACTAATACAACTTTTGTTTTTGCCTAAAGATGTTACAATCTATTTTAAGCTTCAAATAACTTTCAAAGTCATGGCTGACGGTGCAAGTTTAAATTGAGATGGTATCCCTGGACCTTAGCCTAAGTAGCCATAATTAAACCATCGATTAAGAAATCGTTATCCAATGAAGAAGTATTATAAAATGAGTACTTCACGCTGTTGTTTAATCTAAACCCTAGATATAATGTTTAATTTATTGTATTTTTATCAACTTTTCACTTATATTGTAATTTATAACCATAACCTCTGGACTCTGAGCCATAAGTCTTTGCCCGCCAGAAACCGCTATAATTATAAATCAATATAATTTATTGGGCAATTAGCATTTACGGGGTACTTTGCGTGCTCACGCAATTTTTTTAAAAGTATTAATTCACATCTTTGCACTTGATACTTCTGCTTATTTGTTTTGATTGTTACGGAAATATGATTTCTTAATTAGTTATACGAAAACCCTTTTACTTTCACCTTACTACACCATTAAAAAAAACATTATACAAAATAATACATTTTAACTGAGAGTTTATTGTTTTAACGCTTCTTTACGTGTTCTTTTAAATACCAACCGTGTATAAAAGGGTATAGACACAGTGAACATTACTTTTAACTTAAAAAATATTAATGTCAAATTACTAACCACAAAACTCACGTTTTAAAAATAGATAGTCATTATATCCTTGTTTATATCTATCTTTCTTGTAGGTTACTTAATAAACAAATGATCAAAAGAATCAGTTTCGATGTAATTAAAAAGACTTACCTTAATACAGTTTTGAAATACTTTGGATGCTTACTCTTCAATCTCTAAGCACTTGGTACCCAAAACTTATGCAACATACTAAGTTACCTTAGGGTTCTGTGGTTAGCCACAGGTAATATAATTCCCCTAACTTAACTGTAATCAGCGTCGTGACAGACAGGCACGTTGCACATAAAATTAACGAATGGCGTGTGCGCATGCGAGGATCAAGATCCTGGTAGGTCACTTGAGCTCAATTGATAAGGAGAAAGTAAGGAAGATTACATTTCGCATTATACCTATATTATACAGAAAGAATCAGGTAATGAGGCTTATTTTTTACCGAATATGACGAAACAGCAAAGTAAAGTTACTGATGCTGTCCAGCGAGTGGCGAAGCTTAAGTGGGAGAGGGCAGGCCACGTCGCCCGCAAACATGACTCCAGCACCCGTTGCATGGGTTGGCTTGTCGCGTTGCGCGCGACGCGGTATAGATAGATATAGGTATCTAAACGATCGCAAGATGTCGATATAACTGACGCTATGCTAACTTTCCTAAACTGTCAAACTTGTATAAAAAACGGCAGCCATAATGCAGCCATTACGCACTAGAGACAAATTGTCTACGACCTCGCGTTATAGATCTATTAAAAGACTGTACCATGCACGTGGAGATAAATTATCTAGGTAGACGCGGTATAACGCGCGACAAACGAGTTTATCGATGTGCCATGCAACGGGTGCTGGTGTAAGACGGTTGTTGAGTGGAGACTATGGGGAGAGAAACGCCCGGTGGGAAGACCCCAAATGCGATGGAGTGATGACATCAAGAGTAAAGCCGGGTCGGTGTGGATACAGGTGGCTCAATATAGAAGAGACTATCATAAAAGAAAGGAGGCCTACACCAAACAAATGGTAGAAGAAGAAGAAGAAGATGACTAAACAGCGTCGCCAAAGATTTATTATTGTAGGAAAGATGTAAATAATGTATTACTAGGTAATTAACTAATTAAAGTAATGATAACAGGCTTATTCTATATCTATTAATATCGATTAGCGGATACAGAGCCGACTTTTCATAATAAGTCCGAGCGGAAATTGAACCCGCATCTTTCTCTAACCAATCAGACTTTAGGAGTTCTATTAGTTGTTTGTATGGCTGTATTTTCTAAAAACGTAAGGTCAATGTTTAAAGTTAAATTACGTTAATTCAAATGCAATAACCAAACCCTTTCTTATTGCACGGTGATTATTTTTATGCGGATCTACCTGTTCGATAGTAGTAATCAATCACTCTTTTAACTATGCTACTAACATTATTAACATTAAATGTTGGACACTCCTAAGCGACTAGTATATTAAATCACATCTTATTTCATATTTTTATGAAAATGAACGTCGCCTCGTCCGGAAAAATTAAATTGCGGAATCAAAATTTAACTCGGTCGAGAGGGAGCGAGTGAATTAAAGCTACTAGACTAGAAGCTAGCTAGATGGACTCAAAATTTTAAATTTTACTATTGAAAATGCAAACAGTGTGACGTGGACAAGAAAATAAAGTACCTATGTTTTTACATTATTATTGGGTAGATAACATAAAAATAACAGGGAGACATTTGTCAACTAATCAAAAGTTCTAGTTAGTACTAGAGTAACGCTTCGATTTTACCATTTGTAAATGTAACTATTACATCAAAATCACCCTTGACACAATGCGAACAGAGATAATTCAGACCATAAAGACTGACTTAGGACACTTTTGATTTCGGAAACCATTTCCCAAAGAGTTTCAGCCCTTTAATATGGTTGAAAGTTCGTACAGAAAATTCTTTTTTTTTGCGGACAAGCTAGATGAACCGCTGGTATTATAAAACTAATGTAACAGTACACAACATAGTTTATGTCAATGAACCGAGACGGAACGTGATCGCGCACAATGCGTCCCTAAGGATCTCATGTCGTAGGGAAAGCAATCTACATGATAACTTACCTTCCTGCTTCCTTGTTCAGACTTCCTTCGAGATACGCAACGGAATCTTTGTGAATTATCCTAAAGTCAACGTTATTTGCTTATTTAGTGTTACACAAATAATTTAACTATGCTTTTGCCGCAAGTTTGATATCAAAAGAGTATTCGACGTTTATCAGAGCTCAACCAAACCTACAAATATAGTAAAAGAGTAAAATAAGAATATTTTTTAAAATATAATTCTAATTCAAAATCAAAAATCAAAATCAAAATCATTTATTTACTTTGAGACACGGTACATAAGGTGGATACATTATGATGTGAATAAATAATCGACATGTTTCGCCATTGTATGGCATGTAAAATTTATAAGTAGATAGAGAACATTATTATTAATATTATTTCATAGATTATTATTATATTATTTTCAATTTCATTGGTAAAGTCATATTATTTAGTCAATTCCTTAACACTATAAAAATTACATTCTAAAAGCCATTCGAACAATTTCTTTTTAAATAATATTGGACCCAGTGTTTTAATATTTTCTGGTATTTTATTATATTATATAATTCATGTTTTATGTCTCATTTGATCATAAAGTTATTTCGCAAAGTTACAGCTTAATTTAAAAATAAGCCAGTTATCGTGCTGAGAATGAAATTGCACAGAATAAATGTAACTAAGTCGGCAAATTAAGCCGAAACTAGCCGTCCCTGTGCTGATTCGGCCGGCACGACTGAATTATACAGTTTTTTTTTTAAATTCAGCGAAGGATACTACACTCCCACTTAACTATTCTGTGGTCTTTTAAATATTATAATTTTTTTAGCTTGATTTGTCGAATTTAGTTGTGTTGTGCATGAAGCTTATTACACACCAGCCAAGTACGTATCTTATCTACTTCTTGGATTTCGCTACATTTTCTTTCGACTTGTAAGTCTCTGAATTATTGGCTTTAAAAATATGATTTTGACCTTTTTAATTTACTCTTTGAAAATAAGAGTTTGGGACAGAGTTTTGGTCGCCTTCTCTCTGTTTTCAAGTATGTCTTAGTTTTAGCTCTATTTTACAGTCGTAGCTATTTTTAGTCTTACATATCTTGCGATTCGGCCCATTAGATAAAGGATATTATTGAAATTCCGCATTTTAAAGGCATTTCACACACTCCCACAATCAACACGCAAATAGCCCCATCAAAGCGATTCACCGAAGCCGATGGAGCGAAGAGCCTCAATCGCGGGAACGAAGGACCAACGTAATCTAAACATGCGCAGGCGCACGCTAGTGATGGGACAACTCGGGGTAAACTTGAGTGGAGTCGAAAAATATTTCCATCGATCGAGTCGAACTAAAATGTAATGTTACTCGACATTACATTTCTAATATTGAAGTTCTAAAGAAACTTTTAGTTTGACCTTAGTTAAAGTTAATATTAATAATTTCGTCTTTTCAAAAGTAATTGTACCTACCTACCCACTAGACCACATCTTTTTTTTTAAATTAGTCAATTAATTTTCCGTGTTCGCACCTGATGTACATATAAACCTATCATGTTTAATTGTGGTAAAATATTTCATGTACATCCAAGCTTCTAACTAACTCTGCACGCCTCAACTTCACAAAATTGTGTACATTGGCCAAATTTTTCGAAAATCTTAAAAATATTTTCTGGCTTTATTTAATAGTTAAGTACTACTCGTACTAGCAACAACACAAACATAAATACAATCCAGGTTGACTCGAGTGTAGTGTAACTCGAGTTGGTAATCCGAGTTGACACATCACTGCATTAAACTCGGGCGCAGTGTAATGGCGCGGGCCGCGCGCACGCACGCATGCCGCTTGACGCGCGCGAATTTGAATTTGGAATTCTTTTTCGGCGCGAGTTAGTTTTGTTTCAGTGTTTAATGGAAAAATAAAGGAATCTAAGTGTCAAATTTAAGAAAAAATGAGACTGGTTTTTAACGTTAATATTTTGTGCCAGTACTACTGAATTAAATAAACAAAAAAGGGGTGTGATATGACATATTTAGTGTGAAGAAGTGATGAATTAGTGACAAGTGAAACAGTGCCATATTTTCAAATGTGTTTTTACAATATCAACTAATTTGGTTTGCTTCTTTTTTACAATTAAATTCCTAGTACTCGTAACGATTACTACTACTACATTTTGCAATGTGTAGTTTTTATGCCAGTTATCATTTCTGAACTCAATGCTTACCATGCTTTTACTTAATAATTTAATTCTACAGAGCTATTATGTACAATTGCCTAAATTATCTATGTCTAGTTATAGTACTTAACACTAATAAAGTAACTCTCTTCTTAATTTACTGTACTTCAACTAGAAATTTTCTAACTATTATAATTTATCGTAGTTTAATCTAAGCAAACCCGTATTTCTTGAGATGAATGAAAACTATATACATTTTAAACCATAAACATACAAAATAAATACCTGAAAAAAAACAACTGATACCTATAAACGTATTGGCAATTACAGTAAAGAAACCATACACATTATTAAATACGACTAAAATTAATTGTTGCTTGCATCGATCGTAATAGGGTCACACACTCGTAGTGACTAGTGAGGGATTAAATTCGTTCCGATCTGATTTCCAAGGCTTATCAAGTTGCGTTACTGTTATCTGTAATGTGTTTCATATGTCCGGATTATTAAGTGGTCTGGTGTCAATACAACATAGCTTGTTGGTGATCGTCAATCATTTTGTGTGTGTACTAAAAATAATGGAGACACTTGAAAATAGTTAAGAAAGAAACTTAAAATGTAGGCGGCTAACGTTGAACTACTATTACTAGTGTATGTAGCAGACACAACGAACAAATTTCTTGCGCCATGATTTGATGCCACTTGGCATCAACGCATACAAACGGTTTCAAATTCGACATTCAAATTTTTAGGAATACTTCACAACCTTGTCATTTAGTTGCAATACATTTTTTACTTGGCATAGCTTCTCTATACGTAGTATTAACAACTCACTGGCGGTTAACCAAACTACGATATAACTTAGCAGTATGAAAAATACTTTAAAAGAGTTAGGTATTTACCTGAAACTCTACGACTGATAGTTGTTAGTATTTTTTTTAATAATTATCAGACACCAATCACTAAATCAAACCAATTTTATAGTTATCTCTGCGCGTTAAGTTGTTATGCTATTTCATCTCGATCAAAAGATAAACTTGATCATTATCTCCCATAATAAGTATTATCTCTGATTTAGAGACAAATGAAAACATACGATAAGCTGTATCGTTGGTTTGAGGTGTTAGCTATTGCTATATTCAAAGCCTCTTGGACATATTATCATCATGTGCAGTACGTGACATAAATTACAAACAGAACTTACTACGTGAATGTAATTCATTTTCAAAGTTATTTTTTTGTACAACTATTTTTAAATGATTTTACCAAATTCATAGGATCATGTCATTGAATTATACTTCTCTAAATATTACTAATACAGTTTTTATTGTATTTTTTTATATATCCTCACTAATGTGTACTAGCGAGCGACGACCGAGTGGGTAATTAAATTCAGTAACAATATCAATCGAAACGCAATACGAATCCAATTAAGTGATATTGATAATATTAATTCTATTAACGTACAAATAATGATAACTAGATTATACAACACTCGTTGTATGCGGCGTGATGACATATTAGTTAATAATAGATGTTTTTAATAGCTAGTCTGTTTAATTATATTAAACAATAGCTAAATTATACCTATACTAATGAATATTCAACTTCAATACAATTCTTTTTTATGAGACAGGATCTTAGCTCTACTATAATCTAAAATATTTTATCCAACTGAGTTTTCCTAATAATTTGTCGGTACTAAAAAATAATATAAACCATCTACCATTAAGTACAAAAATATCAAAATGTAGAAAACTTTTTTTAGACCAATGTCTGCGTTATAGAAACCAAATATAAAATAGAATATACAAATGTCTTCAATATATTTTAATCTCCAAACTTAAGTTATGTTAGGAATACCTGAACCGGGAATCAATCCAAGGACGTCACGAGGTGAAACCGGTCTGCGACCATCCGGCTATGGAGGCTTCGCTTTTTGCATACTCTTCAATACCCTGTGGAATTTAGTTACGTTCAAGTTAATTATTAATTCAAAATATTAATTATAAATGTGTATTTTGTCTCATACCTTACTGACCTCACCTCACAACACCTTACGCTCTGTAAAATATAGACCAGCAGTATTAATAAATAAAGGGTGCTTAAGATACAATTTACATTAATTAACCAGGATGGATACAATACAAATACTTTTCAATCAAACAACGCAACGATAGGTGAGAAAAAAGCGCAAAACTCCTAAATGTCCGATTTTTGACAAATAGTTTCGAATTAGGTTTGGTCTTAGTCGATTCTCCCATTTAACAATATTTACTAAGATTACTGAAGGATATATTTTTTTACTTTCAACATTTAAGTTAGCAAATTGAAACGTAATAAACAATTAGGACTTATTTTGATTCTTATCACGTCAACTACGGTCAATTACGTTACGTCTTATTCCCGGGCTACAAAAAGGGTTCACTCATACTTCGTGGTATGTCAATAAAGTCATCAACATCTCATGTCTAAACTCAAGCAACTCGATAAACTGCGCGCGCGCAGCCGGTAGACTTTCCATTGTTTTAGAACTATAGCAAGCACTTACTATACTACATTGTGCGGACCGGAAGTTGGTAGCCGTGAGTCACGTGGGAGCCGGGCTATATTTATGTTAACTGGATTTGTATTGGTTGATTGAATTTTGTTAGTTAATTAACAAAATGTGTAGTGATGTAAAGTCTTGTGGGATCTTGCTTCGCGACTCTTACGTATTTTATTTAGGTTGAAAGAATATAAAACTTCATGTGTGAAAACTATATCGTAATCTTATCAAAACCATTTTTTATTATTGTTTATTCATAATTTAATATGTTTTTATCCTTAAATATAGTAAAGACATTCACTTGTTTGAGAAAAATTTTGTCTTTCTTATTTTCTTTCTCTATCTTTTTCCTTATAAAGTGACTCTCTCTTTCCCAGTCTTAATTTATCATCTGCTCTTTCTCTATGTCTTCTAAGCATAATGATTACTTGCAAACATCGATTCTCCTTTGTAGCCTTAATTTTTACTTACAACTAACTTAAAAAAAGGCTACTTTGCAATATTTTGCCATTTATTTTATTGCATTGCATCAAAACAAATTAGTAATTACAACCCAAAATATTTGAGAAAAGTCAAGTAAAACAATCAGGTCATTTCCGTGAACCTGTGAAAGACGATCATGCGCACACGCATACGGACATCGCATTTATTCGGAAAGCGTCTTAGATGTCCAACTGTCTGTTTTCTGCTTTCAAGTGAAATTCACTTTTAACTGCGACCTCGATTGCGTAGGTTTGAATCCTGGCCAAGTATCTTACTTTAATAAAAGAAATACGCATTTCAATGAGGGCTTAGCAAAAATTGTGGAGTTTACTAGTTGACTTTTATAATAATACACTGACGGAGTCTGAATCCATTATACCACCGAAATAAGGCGAGTGTTGTAAATTCCATCTCACAGAAGTGCGCCTTTTTAAATAAGTACCCATGTATCGGCACTTACACTAACGTTCAACTGATAAAACTTTTAGTATACAAGTAATTTTGAATCGACTCGACAGAACGACACAGAAACTTTCATAAAAAATACTCCACATTTCCATAAAAATTATAATCAGTGCTAAAAATAATCAGCATCTCATTAAAATTAACAAGTGAACAGGTTTCAACGGGACTTCTCGTTTGTACAGTGAACCGCGATAATATGCTTATCTTTTCGCCGATTTTCAATTATGTTTCAAGGAACGAAGGTTTTTGATCCCTCAAAATTTAATAGCACTTCTTGTGATTGAGTGTCCAAAAATAAAAATAATGAAATAATACAGACACAAATGATCCAAGACGATTAATTAAAGCCAACTGCAGCGAATCATCAATCACACTTAGTTGTAAGATGAAGTTTTTAGAGAGTGCAGCCATTTATGTACCTACGGTCGAGTTCTCTGGCGCCTAACCACCTTGAACGCCAAAATTGCTTGCACCTCGAGTCGTCCTTCGTTTGAAGTGACGCCTGGTTATTATCGTGTGTACAAGAGATTTTCGTTAAAAAGTGGTTAGGCGCCAAAGACCTCGGGCTTGCTCTAGATATTTTTGTAACGATCGGCATTACAAGTATTTTTCGCCATTATTATCTTTGATTCCATTGCACTATATAAGGATCCTCTTCACACATGTTTTTAAACTACGTATGTCTAAGTAACCATTCTTAAAAATACCGTTCTGTTTGTCTAAGTGTTACAATGAGATTCTAATTAAGTTTCAAGTATGTGGTCGTTAATGAGTTAAGTGAATCAGCGACACGAAATTACTGGAGTGGATGACACCGCATAGATAAGAGTTTGCCATTTGTATACTGACATAGATTTTTTTGGAACAGTTAAAGAAACTTTTCCATAGATGTGTGTTAATGTGTATTGTAATATGAATTGTATTTTGCGAATGGTTTTTTATTTTATTTTTTTACTAGCCTTCTTTCAAATAATACGCAATATAAGGGCATATTATAGGTTAAATATATCAGAATTTTCCTGTTTTTTTTTTTCATTGAATGTGACACATTCGGTGTAAAAGTAATTAATTAAACCTACAACACTTAAAAGTGACTTTACTGACTATTTCAAACTAAAGATACCAACTTGCTTTTAAATATTCTCGGTTTTACGATAGCATTTTTTTAAACTCGTTAAAAAGAAAAAGAAAAAGTTAAAATTAAAGCTCTTTACGCACACCCACTTAAAACCTTATCTTCGGAACCGACCTTTAAATTGTACCAAAATAAAATAAGATTACTCTAAAATTACCACCCTCGTCTCCTAATTACATGAAAACTTTTACACAGAACGTTGAACCTAATAAAAGGCACTTATGAAAGCATTAAGTTAATAAAAACGCTTTTTAACAAGCCACCAATCAAGTGAAGTCGGCTGCAAAATAACAAAGACAAAACGTGTGTTGTATTGTACACTTATGAAACTTTGAGATATTATTTCAGCATGCGCCTTTCTTAATTTTTTTACATTGTAAGTCGAGAACGAGTGAACCGATTTTCATGAAGACTAACCTATTCAAAAACGAAACCAAATTGTAACTAATTTCCTTGTATAATAAATAATGTATTAACGCGCAGATTTGTTTTCTTGCATGAACCTCTGAAAATAGCCGCTACCTCGAACCAAGTTGCTTAGGGTTGCCAACAGGAACGAAAATACCTTTTAGTATTATATTTCATCAGTAGACATCATTCAGGACTGTTTTTACATTGATCTTGAAAATCTTAATCTTCTCTAAAGATGTGATTTTAGACCTACTGCCCACGTAGGTCGCACGTGATGCGTACGCTTTCGTCAATTGATAATTGTTTGCGTCGTGGATGAATCCTGCGCAGAAATGAATAAAACTCTGTCCACCATGCGACTTCGACGCGTCAGCAGCACGGCATGCGTTCGTCGTACGCACGATGGATAGTTACGAGGATAGTAGGCCTGAGTCTTCTCATTGTGTTGCGGTTGATGCGATTCCTTCGTACCCGTTAAGATTGTAACAGCAGGTATGATTGTTTCTAATGCCGCAGAAATATGGCGCTTGCCGATAACACTAGTCGTGTGTCCGGTTTTACTTTCATGTGATTTCGCTTTATTTATTTTAAATTTGTAATTATTTATTAATCGCCGTTTTGTAATTTTTATTGTTTGTTATATGATATTTATGGATGTTATTGTCTGAAATAAAGATTAATTCTAATTCTAATACGACAGCTAGTGGTAACTGAGTTTGTTCCGGCGTTTCTTCTCAGCACTTGCCTAAGAAGGAAAAGAGAGTGCACTTGTGTATTGCGCACACATCTGGGCACTTAAATGTCTCCTGCGTATCTGGCCTATCTCTGTTCAGACGGGTACCAGTACCGAAAACCAGTAGGAGAATATTATTTTTTACGTACTCGTTTTTCTGAAAGTTTATGTCAGCCCTATCCTTAAGCGACATTCTAACACATTTCACAGTGCATTGCTTTGTTAGCGGTTTGGATACGGTGTTAATTATAGCCCCAATGTACCTTCCGTATTTTGACTTCCCTGTTTTGGTTCATTTATGAAATCCCTTCAGCTATTGCTACATTTGAGTGTTTCCCTTCATAAAATTTTGCATAGGTACGCGTACCTACTTTTGAGCAATTTCATCTAAATTATAAAACTTATAAGGGCTTGAACTTATCTTATCTACAACTCCTTTATTCAAAGTCGGTTAAAAATTGCGTTAAGGTACAAGAAAAGCATGTTGAATAGAGTCCTATCTTTTCCAAATTGATCATCACTATGATCTTTTTTAAATAATTATCTCACCTTCTCATACGAATTTAATCAAAATCGATCCAGCAAATTTACCAATTATCCCCATCTCATCAGACATCTCACCAAAGATACAATTATCCGCTTACCAAGCCCGAGATTCGAACCGCGTGCGCACCGTCCGCGCCAACATTCCATGTGATCTAAATCAGGACGTCGCTGTATGCAAAACGACCAAAGACTTACCTTACCCGAAGGCATGTTGCAGATAAACTGAGAAATTACAGTTATGAGAACTTGACTAGTCGCCAGTAGTTTTAAGAAAACTTATTTTTTTATTCGCCTCTGATTTACGTTGCATACCTTGATTAAAATAAGCAATACCATTAACTAAATGTATAAATAGTTATTGTGTTTGTTTATCATGATAAAATTACATCAGAAAAAACTTTTTAAGAGCCTTTAAGTTTATATGCAACATAAAATTGTGTGATAAAAATAAACAGAATCGAAATAATAAACCCAAAACGTGTAAAACAATGGCCACTGCATAGTAAGATAGTAATAGCACTGCTTTCCTTAATAACTGAGAGTAGTCTTAAACAATGAAAAAACAGCTTAAAGCAATTTTTACAATAAAATCAGATACTGCCTGCAACATGTCTTTACACTCCAAATCGGATAAACCGGTTCCCCCACGTGGTTGGGTAGAAATTATTTCACTTCACCACTAATTAGACGCTGCTTTATTAATTAATTACATTATTATACTACGTGTTTATTGTTGGACAGACAGAAGCAAATAAACCAGTTGAATTTCTACCATTTTGTTCATATGTTCCAGACTTTGGGTTTAAATCTGTCTGTAGAGAAACGGATTTGTGTATCTTCATCTCCTGCCGACTGTACAAAATATCTTTCATGACCTCTACCTTTTTAGTTATCCCAAATTCAAAATAGCTTTGGTGTTACCCTTATTATAAAACTGTTAGAATATCCGTTTGAAAAATTGATAAAACTAACTAATTGTTATACCTATAGGGTATCCTGGAAGAAAGGGCAAGTTTTGTTTAAAAATTTCACTTGAACTTCTTCACCCGCTGTCATCCATAAACATAAAAAAACTAATTAACATATATCTATCATAATACAGCTCCAAAATAAGTATGAAACATTAACAATATAAAAAAGTACCCACGTTACAGCCATCACTTACCTACTCGTAACTAACAACTATTTTGGAGTCTACCTCTATAGTACCTATAGTACTCATACTATACCTTTGAAGTACTTAAAACATATTAAAAAACTAGCTTTTGCCAGCGACTTCGTCCGCGTGGAATAGTGACTTTTTTCTCCCGTTTTTTACACATTTACCACCATATCTTTGCTCCTATTGGTCGTAGCGTGATGTTATATAGCCTATAGCCTTCCTCGATAACTGGACTATCCAACACAAAAAGAATTATTCAAATCGAACCAGTAGTTTCGGAGATTAGCGCGTTCAAACAAACAAACAAACTCTTCAGCTTTATAATATTAATAAGTATAGATGACACCCTTGACCAGCATTAGGATCCTGACTTGAGGCTACATTAGAACACCGCCATATCGCTCCATCGCAATGAATAATGTACCGTAAAATTAATTCTATCCGTATACCTTACTTCCCTCGCGCCTCGTCTCAAAGACTTAAAGTCCATCTATTCAAAAGCAAAAAGAAGCATTTTTACAGGAATAACCCTATCATTACAGATCAGACTGAGTTTAAACCCTGTCAGCATCCTGTCGTGAATTATGATTTAACGCGAGCAATGAAATAATTAGTCACACTACATGAGAGGCTATAGTGTAGGAATAAACGGTATGCCCAGTAAAAAAGCAAGAAAATCGATAGTCTAGATTTCACACTATATAGTTACTAATGATAACTGAAACTTCTCGTAGGTAATAGCTGAAATCAGATTTAAAAGGACATTGAAACATAATACATGATAAGTCGTATTTTTTTTTAAGTTTATTTACGCATTTTTGAACCTATTTATCAATTCTATGGAGCACCATGTCCGGTTTTTTTTTTCTCTAAAGCAAATTAACAGTAAAACAATTTATAGAAACTCAAGAATTAATTAATATCGATTCTCTACGCTCATAAAACGTTCATTGGCATGAAAAACAATTAAAAACTTAAGCTTTTATAATAAGCTAGTATAAAATTGCCTTTGTATATACTTACCATAAAATATAATTTTACTTACCATGTAAACTATCTGGATTGTTTGAAAACCATTTTGGATTTATGTAACCATTTTTGCATCCTCTTTCCTTCGACGTACTATCTCAGTGTTGTTTAAATTCAGAAGTTCAACTGTCATAAGATTCTGGCAAACATCCAAAAATATCGGGGAGACAGTCAACAAGAGAACTGTTTTTTTTTCTTACCTGTTTCAGGCAAAATATACATTATGTCTGGTTAGCAAGCCAACAGTTTTGACGATCTAATTCGGCTACCTATAATGTCAAGTCTGATCTTCTTAACTTTGTCGGTTATTAGCTTCTTCATAAAGCTTTGATAGTTAAATTAGACATTGCTCTCACTTTTTCTGTTGCCTGTACCCAATTCAAGTGTTGAAACTTTTTTAACACTTTTTGTGAGCTTTCACTGTAAGTTAAATGTCACTGAATGTGAAATGAGCTTACTTGATTTTTTTGCATCATTGCGGGGAAACTTTTATTTATACTTTTGTTGGGTGATCTGTAAGATGTTTTTTGACAGACCTTTTGTTAAACATTGGTGATAAACTGGTAAAAATTACGCTTACTTTATCAATATTTATAACAATATCATATTCACAGTTCCAAAAAACAATACAAACAGTGAATCTCAAAAAGTTACTAAAACCCAAAATGCCAAAGAAGTGAAATCTAGTGTAGTGAATGTAATAAGTGATAACAAAAACAATGAAAATGCATCTGCAATCGGATTTGGCGTGCGACATCACCCACGAAATGGAGAAGGTTCAGATCTCCAAGGAGGCAGAAATGCTCTACTACGAGTTGATCAGCGCTCTGGAGGAAGAAGAAACGGTAAGAATTAATATAAACTTAAAACTAGCCAGAGCCCCACTAGGTAAGTCATTGATGATCATCATCATCCATAGCTGAACGTAGGAACTCCCCCACGGTTTTCCTCAGCGACCTATCACAAGCGGTCTGCATCCAGTTTGATCCTGCGATCTTTACAGGTTTATCTGTCCATCTTGATGGACGTCCTACGCTGCGTCTTTGGCCAAGGGTCTCTAACTAGAACTGAACTGCATCCTGTAATGATAGTATAAGTTTAATAAATAAATACAAATAATTAAAATAAATTAAAATCTGCCCCAACGGACATCAGTTCTTCGCGCTATGTGCCCTGCCCATTGCCACTTGAGTTTACTGATTCTCTGGGCTATTATTCTATGTTTATTCTTATTTCTGATGAGTCGTTAATTTAAGCATAATTTAAAACACCTATACACGTCCAAAAATAAAACTTACTACTGCTTCGAAGCAGCTCAGTCAGAGCGCAGAGTATGAAACTCAGACACCATTAATAAAGACATTAGAATTATTTTTTTCTCGGCCTATGTAAAAGTAAACTAAGCATGAGATACTATTCTATATCTACCTATTTTACTAATTTCGCTCCTCATATGCATCTCGACTTATTCTACTTCTCTTTTACATAATGGTAACATGTAGAAATGTTCTTCAATAGGCACATTCAATTCCGTTTCTTAGTCTATAATTACACCTCAGCTTCTACTAGTAGTAACCATAATTACCACTTTACATAATCACTTAATAGGCAGCCTTACTACCTAACCTCGAACAACTATATTTTTCTAATTAGGAAAGAACATTACACACGCAAGGCAAGTTTGAGGTTACAAGAAACTAAAGACTCATTTAGATGAGAAAAATGGCATTAGTCTAGTAGTCGAGACACTTGTTAGTGGCATAATCGAAATGTAGTAGAGGCTCTCTTAATTTATCATGTAAATATACAAATGCAATATGATGTTTGTGAGTAGGATTTATTTCTACAACTTAAGTAAAGTTAGCCTGTAAGCATCCCACTGCTGGGCAAAGGCCTTATCTCAAATGTGAGGTAGTATGCTTATTGTTCTCAATAAGCTAGTACTAATCACACTAATTAACAATAAGTGCTCCGACAAAAATTGAAGATACATCTATTTGACCACTCAATTTGGCTGTAAAACAACAAAAAATAGCTACCGCCGTATAAGTTTTAGAGACAACTGGTCTTAAACAAAATCTTACTGTGTACTATGAAAATATATTATGAGACTGGACAGTGGACTGGTATAGAAACCAGACCGTTAAACACAGTAGTTATGAGACACGATGACACTTGTTCGCGACGAAGCGAGGAATTTAGTTTATAACTTAGTTCAGATAAGCTATGACACCTTTGTGAAGCTGATAATGATAAATGACGGTGCTGTTTTAGCTTTTCTTCCCTACTTAAAATTCTAAATTGATATACTGGCGCTCGTAACTTTTATAAATATGTAGTGAAGTATGTAAATAGCTTTTTGGGTTCCTAGTCAAATATAAACCGCTCAATCAATATCATTCTAATTATTGGGAGGGCTATTATCTTATGAAAACTGTCACAGATTAGTAACTCAAATTAGAGCACAAGTGTTTGCATTGTTATCAAGTCTGTCAATCTTAAAGGGTAAATCCAAAGTCGAATCCATTCATTAAAGATATTTGTTAATAGTATCATTCAATGTCACATCTGTTACCAAGTAAACATCCAACGTATTCATGAAAAGTTTAAGTAAAATCTGTTTATGTATGCTCAGTGCAATTAAAATGACAAGATAAAACTAAAAAGCGAGCTCGATTCTGTAAAATATTCAATAAACTTTTGAAATGAAAACAATATCATCTCATTCATATTTAAGACGTCCAGACGAGATTAAATCCTACAAACTCTGGCGGGCTGCCAACTTTATCAAAAGCCTCGAACAACCCCAAACAAATCCTATCTAACCTATTGTTCTTACAAATGTAACACCCGAAAACAAAGTAATGAACAAACTAATGAACTTTTAAAAATATATTTTAGTTTAGCCTTTAAATAAACAGTTATGGCAGTATGTTATTATACGCCAAGTGAATGAACTCTTGCGAATTTTGAGCGCTAATGCTATTAATTTATTCGTATGTATTTTAAATGTGTCAATATGCTAAATTCTGATCAAATTCAATGGCTCATTCAAGAGCTATACAAAACTTGATTCATTTTTATGTATTTTAGAGATTAGAGATATTTGATGTAAACTTTCTGAGCTTATCATAAGCAGTACGGATGTCAATAGACATAAGTGTCTGTAAAAAAACATGAATTATATTGAACTGTAATGTTACACACGTTAAGTTGAATTAGTTTGGACTTAATGGAATAGGTAGATTTGCTGCACATGGTACATATTATTATTATTATCATGGGTTACCATTTCAACGATTAACATTTCGACAGTGTCATTCAACTATACGATTGGGCCTAAATTGAATACGTAATGATTTTTAGCTGCTATCAGCAATTTCAAAGTAACAACTCAATTCAACTCACGAATATTTAAATTGATTCGGTGTAATGTTTTTCATTATACATATTTCTGTGTAGACAGGTATTTATTAGTATCTAAAATGCATACAATTGGCTGGTTAAATAGATTTATGCAGATACTAATTCAAAATAAATGCGTATATTTGCGTAATTTGGTTGTTACAATAAAGGTCTTAGTTTATTAATACATTTGAGTTCACCAAATTTTTTAGGACTTTTTCTTATCTACACCTCTTTCATTCCTATGATGGATTCTTTCGGTATCATAAACAAACTCGAACAGTACTGTCAGGTATATTCTAGATATATCTCTTACATCTAAACCCTCTTTTATTTATGTATTAATTAGCATTATTTACTATTTCCAATATATTCCACAAGCTAACCTAAACAAAAACTTCGCAACCGCCAAGTAAAGCTTTTTAGTTTTTGCGGTAAAGTAAGAACATCCGCATGTATAGGATTTCGCACTTTCTCACGGATGCTGCAAGGATGCACTCTGCGCCCGTCTGCTCTTATAGTGTGTCGATCCTTCCGTTTAGCCCTCTCTCTTAAGTTTTCAAGTAATGGGTAAGTCTCATTTACAAAATTGCTGATCTAACTTTAACCTAACTATAAACGTCTGCCAGGTTCTTCATAATGGAGTGTGTCAGTTACTTGATAATTGGTATAAATAAAATAAGAGTGCACGTGAAACTGAGCCTAGTATTATTATGTTTGACTTATAATCACCAGATTAAATCTGAACATATTCCTTTGATTATTGTTTTTAAATGTGACACTTGTTCCCATGTCGTTGCCTATAATGATACTCCTGTTATTTCAAGACTGCTGCCAAAATTGGTGCTACAATATTCGCCGCCATATTCCTGATCTCCGCTGAAATTGTGAATGTTAAAATATCTTGAACAGCCACCGAAAATACCGTTCAAGCGAACACAACCAGGGCAATTCATTTCGTGGTTTTTCAATATATCACTTCATTTCACCGGGGAGATTCTGTATATTTTCGCAAAAGCGATAAATTTTATGTTTGCTCGCTGCTGTTAAAACGAAATATATTTAAAATGTTTCACCCGATGTTTGAGCGATGATTGCATTTTATTTCAGTGCGACTTGCGAGTGATATTTTTCGTTATCAATCGGGAATATACGTAGTTTGTTATTGTTTATGTACTTTTTTTTCACATTTGCACACGATTTATGTCGAAACTTGTATCAAAGAGAGACTTTCCATCAATTTATCCCCTGTTATATAATTTTGGATACATAAATGTTGGTGAACCCGCTTCCAGTCGATTCAATTTCAACTGATAAAAAAAGTTTTAGCGCATATCACATCTCATTGGAGTATAAATTGCACTTGTAAAAAGCAACTGTGACTCTGTGACAGACGAGGAATTGAACCCCGTGTCTTACGCTATCCGGGCGTATGTCTATACCACTCGGCCAACGTCACATTAACAAGCCTGTTGAATTTTGCAAGTGCTTTTTAACGCGTAGGCTGCGTGACATCATCAATGTTGCGAGATTGCTCTTACAATTTTTTTTGTTGACAAAACACTATAAAAACATAAATAAACTATCTCAATTGAGTACTTATTACAGATGTTTCGTGATACATTTCAAGTTAAACTTATTAGTTTAGCTTGTTCTGAAATTGTTCTCACCATGTTCTTCCACTTGTAAACTGTTCCAGCTTTCTAAGTGAAACAGCCGACTATAAACTGAAGGGCAATTCTGTTGAAACAATCGGGTCTTTCTCAATTCCTTTAATAGACCATTACCAAGTTTATTGGGCGACGATGTCCGCGTGGGTGTTCCGCTAGAATTTGTAAGGAAACGTCTATTTTGGTTTGTGATAATGAGAGAAAACCAAATAGGTAAATGTACTATTAATAGTACTTAAAGTTGCCTTCATTCGTAATAGCTACTTATGATTAAAAATTTTAACAATTCCAATATTTGTGTTTTAGAATTGGTTATATTTTAAAAAGCATAATTATTTAATTACATTCGTGAAAATACAATGTCGCTTACTCTCTGTTCTCTTTCTCTGACTGTATAACTTGTAGTCCTAGCATAAACCTAGTATAACTACATAAAAGTTTTTGATACAAGTAAGTAGTGTCACTAACTTTGATTTATTATTCGATTTGTTTTGTAACTACTTATTACGTATTTTGAATATTTAAGTACCGTTGACTCTTCGCACATACTTCATCAAATTGTATTCAATGTAAAAAAGCTCACATTCCCAGACATGACAACTTAACCAACTTTGTATAGCAATCAAAATACCGCTTTCAAAGCTTATTGCCGTGACTTCAACTTTGACTCAGTTTTGTATTGAGGTACAATTGATGCTGTTGACCGTTCAAGCGATCATATGTTTTAATTGTATTCAATTTTGGACTTTACACCATAGGTTTAAGAACTATCGTCATTGTGTACCTTATTTAAATCTGGCCTAGCATTCAAACGTGAGTCACGGGACTGACAGAAAAATCCATGCATTGTTCGTAGTCGTAGCTGAGGAAACCACACTGTAACAACACCATAGCATTGTGCATTTGCACGAGAAAAAAAGCCATCAATAAGTACAATACGAAGACAGTTGGATAATGGATCAAATATTTATCATGATTGTTGCCCAGCAGTAGAGTTCTATCAGTCAAGACATGAATGGCCATTTATAATGACATTTCCAATTTCATTTTGCCTATAATATGTTTCAAAACTATACATGCTAATATTTCAACGGAAATATTTTAGAATAATACAAAAAGCTCCATCAGGACAAATAGCGTGGTCACCCTTGTGTTTAGGGCTATTCGAAATTCAAATTTGACATTTCCTGCGCGCACGCAACGAACGCTGACAAATAGTTGCCAGACAGCTCTTAATTTGCTTACTAACATTATCTTTATGTCTTACGTGTTAGAGTTTATTTCACGTTGGCAAGTATGGTTCATTTAAAGCTCTCGTTGACAGACGTAAAATGTGTCACAAATTAACAAGAAAAAGTGAGTGATGAAGTTGTTTTGTCCACGAAATTGTTTTGCAGACATCTTTCAAAAATGAATTACTTTGACTAATGAATTTTTGTCAGTCTAAAAAGGTAGGTAGATACTTACTAGGGGTGATTTCGAAAATATATTTTTTTGGTAACTGAAAATACGTCAAAATGACCGATACTTACTTATTTCATTTGTAGCTTAGTTTGCCATTTACGTAGTGTAACTAGATTTTTATTGCGAGAGTTTTATTTTAATGACTAAAAGCTTTCATATTTAGTGATGAGCGTTTCTGTTTTTTTATCTAAATCTGTTAAACTTGGTGGACACACCGGAATAATCCCGCACCAAAAAATGGGTCAAAATTTAAGTTTACTGTGACCAAATATTTAATCTCAATTGTTTCTTGTTACAGGTAAGTCCCATCGAAGCCTCCCACAAAGTTAAACATTCAGTAAGTGACAAAACACACAGTCCCAAATGTTAGACAAATAGAACTTAACATTTGTGATATTTTGTATTTGTGCGAGGTATTTGTTTAAATGGTAAGTGTGTTAAAGTTTATTAATCGTGGTTGAGTTTTATATAAATTTGAAATCTTAAAAAAATAGGACGGTCGTGTAGACGGCAACACGCTAGGCAGATTTTACAAAGTCACTGCAGACAACTTTTAAAATTATTGCAGTTTCAAAAAGATATTAGCTATCTCTACAAAAAAAAACAAGCTGTATTCTTTTTAATACTGTCTTTTTATTAAAACTTGCATAACTTTAACCTAACGTTGTAAATAATGTACCCATTTCAGTAATTATTTTAATAATGTATTTTCCTCAAAAGGACAAGACCATTTACAAATACTAATTTACTTTTTATAAAATACATCTCATCATCTAACCAGTAATAGAGAATCATTATACGGTGTTTTGCGCAATATCTGAAGATAAGTGTTAATCATTGAGAATAATGAGTTTAGTTCAAAAAATACTTACAAAAAATATTTCTAAAAGGTACAGGTTTACTGTACCTAATACAGGCCCGATTGCGTGATCGATAGTAAACTCGACTAATCGTTAAATTTCGTTACCAACCGTTGAATATTTAAGTTTTTTTTTGGTATTGGAAGAATTACTTAAGTAAATGTCAGAATGGCTATAATGGTTTCTTCAAAACACGCACTATCGTAAATATTCAACCGCTAGTAACGATATTAAACCACTAGATGAGTTAGCTATTACGAAACCAGGCCTTAGTAGATTTACTTTCATGAATTCAGTAACCCCAAATTGCACAAACATAATAATTCAAAGAAAATGAAATTCGTAATATAAAGCTCTGGTTTTCGGCAAATCTCTCTCGGGCTAACAAATTGAAACAAATAGTCCACTGGGTGCGTTTTAAAAATATCAAATTGATCTAACAAATGCACTGTTACATTTCCGACGAGTTTATATTTCTAGTAAGAATATTCGTTATTAGTGTATGATCACAATCATATAGTTTCTTCAATTTAAATACTTTACAAGTCCTTGCATGATTATGTGCAGTAAGTTTCATTAAACATCTCATTATTATACTCTATTTTGGAAACAAATTAGAAAGTGTTACCGGCTTTTATAAAAAAAATGTATTAAATTAAGAATCAATGCTCGTTTTAAGAGAATATTAAACACTAAAGGCCTTACCACAAATAAATAAACAAGGTTTATACAACTGTTTAAATGTTATATGGCTAAAATAAAATGTATGTCACCCCTATGTGATTTGACTTGATTGACGTTGATTTTATACTAGCCATATTATATTTAAACAGTGTTCGAAACCTTGTTTAATTATTTGTGGTAAGGCAGTAAGTATTTATAAGCACTGAGGATGCGCAGGTGCTAAGAAACAATACATACTTGGAAGTATAGTTCTTTATGATTTGTTGTCTTATATAGACACTTTTATCTTTTTGCATACATCTTTGGACATTCTACACGAGTATAAAGCCATTTACAGATGAATGAGGACGATAAGATGCTGGAATTCCATTCAGTGCGATTTATTTTAATATGCATTGTGCTTGGCATTAAGTTTGATGTCACAAAAGATTTGTGCAATAGCGCCTGGTTACATTGAACATAACATTTAATTCTAAAAGAATGGAAGGTTAAGTTTAAGCGATATGACGATATTTTATTTGCTCTTTTAAACTCCTCAGATCCTTTTTTTATATTATTTTTAAATCACGATGCTTTTTTGTGCAGTAATTCATCACTATACAATTTCTAATAATTTTACACCTATTAATTTTCATATATCAATCATGTTTTCAGTTTTCAGAATAAATATTTTTTTGTTATTTCTATGTACATTTAATGTTAAGCACAAAATTCCCCGGTACTACCGATCCTGCAGTTTAATATTGTTGGAGGCAGACACATCTCAAATAATATACCTTCAGTGTGCATCCAGCCTTATAAATCCGCTTGTAACCGGATAACGCATTGAGTGTTGCGCTTGAGCATAGATATAGTATCTTTACTTGCGGTAATATATGGGCGGAAAATATACCCGCCATTTTTGTTGTTTCTTTGTTTACAATTTATATTATTTCCATACTATTACCTGAGCTGCGGGTTAGGTTAAATATATTAAAAAAATGGCCGCTAGTGTCCAACTAGGTAGGCACTTGCGTTTTAAATTCAAAATCTTTATTTCAATTTAGGTCATGAAATGACACTTATGAACGTTTTTATCATCATCAATTATATTTATTGATGAAACTTATTTCGTCAACATGACTTTCTATTTTTCTTTTTTAATTTATTTGAGAAATTTGAATTGCATTTACCCATTTTTTTATAAAATATAACGATATAAAAGTATGGTAAGTACTTAAAGTTATGTGAAAACATTATATTATCTGCAATATGTAGTCATTTGATGTTATTGCATACAAAATCTGCTGGATAGATTCCGCAAACCCTCGCAATGACCAAGGAACTAAATAAAAAACGACTCTCATAAAAACAATTTTCTTTCTCCCTACGTTGGCGCACCCCTGCCTTCGGACCTATATCAATCACGGGAACAATCTAATTCGAACCCTATTCCACAAGATTTACGGTTCACTTTTGTTCAATACTCCTGACGGATTTGCGATATTATGCGTTAACATCAACTAAGTTTATAAGGATTGGCACGTTTTCGCTATCGCATTATAAACTGTATTGTTAGGCCGATAAGGCATGTTTTTGTATAAGAAAATGTTTTCTTTAGGCGCCATGTGTGCGCAATGAGTCAGAGGTGGGTAGTCAGTTTGATGATATTTTATGTGTTTCGGATTTTTTATTGCATTTCTTTGTTTGCCTTTTTTGCTAAGGCTATGAGGTCATTGGTAGTAAGGCGACCATTTAGTAGTAACGGCTTGTATACGGTAAGGCACTTTGCTATAACGGCATTAAAGAACCGGGTAAATGGGCGTACTTTCGTATTTTTGCTATACTTTTACTGTTTATATTCTGGCTGACCATAACCTAAAAACATACTTGTTTGTTTTATAGCCAGTTTAAAACTAGTTTATAAAACATTTTATTCACAAATAATATTCGGTATTATAATCATCATAGAAACAGGACACATTCATTATTTATTGGATTTTTTTATTATTTCTTTAATAATCCTTAGCCTTAATAACAAAAAGTTATTAATTTATTGTGCTGAATCTGCGCTTTAAATATTATCACTTAAAACGAGGTGACCTTATATAATTCTGTACCTACGAGTAAGTACATAAGTAAAGCTTAGTAATATTATAAAAAACTCAACATAATCAAGGAGTAAACTAAAACTTTAGTGCAGCTGATTGCAACTATTACCTACGAATCTTATTTCATTTTTTTTCAGTTATTACACAGTTAGTTTCAGGATTTACTTATCCACAGTCACCAATTTCATTCGATAAATCGGAAATAGTGAACATCAAATTATGTTATCTTAAACTACAAAAAAGGATCTAAAAATCATCATTATTTAGTACCAACAACGAATTTAAATACTAATATCGTTGAGTTTCAATCATAACTTGGCATCCAGATTATAGACCTACCAGAGGCCTTACCTACTCTGGCCAATGGCCGTAACTAGTCCCGAATATCAAATAGTGCTCTCGCAACATTACTCCCACAATACGAAATTTCTTGGTCCCATACAAATCTCTCTCATAAACAGCACGACTGGACGTCCGGAAGAGCGTAAAACCAGATATATCCGGATTATAGAAATGTACCTAAGTAGATGATACAAGACATCATCATCAAATTTAAGAGCTCGGCTTTCTCGGTGATGCTTTTCATTTATCTTCATAAAAACTCCAGGACACTCAGACTAAAAATGTTGAGTCTGTTAACCTGAATTATATTCAAATTGCAAATTTTTTCATAGTTTTACTCAAAAAATATTCAATTTATTTGATTCATTTCAAGATAGGCAAAGCATCGACTAAATAAGAAAACATAAAAAGTGACACGACGAGTAGAGCTCTCGTAGACGCCGTTTTTGACACGCCAAGTACACACACTCGCGTCGCGTTATCTATTTAAATACAAAGTCTATAATCCGGATATTTCCGCACATAACCGGATTTGTCCGGAACCGGCCGCGGACGATTCTCTCGACTTATTGCACAGTTAATGGTTTTATAATTTTTATTTTCATTTTTGGTCACAGTTGCTGTAAACCAAATGGGTTTTGGTGAAAAACAATTAAACAATAAGATTGACTTGAAATAAAAAAATATGATTCGATAAGTTATGATAAGATATCTGAGGCTATCTTAGAATGCAGATGGTTACAATAAGTTATAAATTGTTATGGCTAATCTATGGATAACGCCAAAAAATCAAATATGCTCAGGAAAACTCCGTACCTATATTATTGCTCGTTAGATACGCATTGTAGACACTCAAGTCAATTCACTATCGTACATAGAAAGCCTGCGTTTTTATTTATTCAAGTATGTTTCTTCTTTGCATATTTTATATCACCCGCCCGGGGTGAAGATGTATCACCCAGACTTACCGCTGATAAACTATACACTTCCATAGCATTAGATAGCATTAGTCTAGCGCCAAACCAATAATTTACACATTGGTGCCTAGAATAAATTATGTTAAATCGATGCAAAACCAAGAAGTATAGGTCTACTTTCTCTAGGCATGGACACAGTAAGAATGATCACAAAGTAGATGTTTGCAGTAGTTCTATATTATTTAGCCCAATGGGTTCATTTTAATTTTAGCTACATGGTAATGTTTATCGGAATATTGTCATCATAGTAAAGCGTTTCTCCAAAACAGATATATTTGGTCTATGTTGAAGATGAGATGTATTTGGATTCTGATCAATTCTGAAAATTAATTGATCAGATAAGCAACAATCTGCTACTTATACTCGTATATAAAACGATATTCCTCCAGCATCGAGCAAGTCGTTTCTATCTACCATTTATCAATATTGAGGACACTTAATTTCGATCAAATAATCGCGTTACAAGAACGGCACCCTAGGTTTGTTGTGTAGCAAACCTACTGTGTCGACAACTATTCTGCTTTGTAACACGACTTACAAGCCTTCCCACGCGATCCTGAGTGGAGCGTATTCGTTGGATCTGTGCCAATTAGTGACTCAGGTTCGATTTCCGAGGGTCTGTTAATAATAAACTGCACTTGTCAACAACAATACAATAAAAATAACTACACTGTAGATACTTAACTGAGAGATGACGAATACTAATCAAGTGTGTAAGTTGAGAACGATGTAGAATCTACTAAAACATACCTTGTGATGCTTTTGAATAAACCGTTTTTATTTTTATTTATTTAATTGAATATCTGCTAAAGCGATCAAATCCGATTAATACATAGTCTTATATATTGCATGGGCATCTTATTCCCCGGTGTGTGGTTTAAGTATCACTTTCCTGATATTCTTTAGAAATCCGATATTATGATGATCGGTGATCATCTCATTCAGTGCAGTGAGGTGTATAAGCTTCTGTATCTTTTTCTTTGTAAATGTCTTCTATAATATGTATTATGGGTTCCATTAAACTTTTCAATACAACAAAGTTGAAAGTGACTACTCATTTCATAAATTTTTGCTGATTAGGATTTCTCGTATATTTATTTTTGAACAGTTTAATAAACGGTCCGATAATGGTTAAAAATATTTATTGTAAGATGATATTCAATTCGTGTAAAGGTGTTCCGTGGACATTCGTGTATCTAATTGATGCTTTGTTGTAATAATCATTTGCAAATGCATCATTTATCAAAAACAACCGCAGACTTAAGTCTAATCCTAACAAAGCGATACCAGTTATATTATGAACAACTTGCAGAATCATACAAAAGATCGCGGTCAGAAACAGCCAGGGATTCAGTGTAGTTAGTAGTGAAACCCTAATCCTCTTAAGTGTATTCTTAGTCTCATACGTTAAAATTTTAAACGTTTGTATTTGAGATTCAAAGGTTGACGACCTTTGAGGTACTTACTCTGACCACAAGATTCCGTTTTTAACTTACCACAAAGTTTGTGTCATAGCGAGAACACACGGTTTTATTGCCCTTCTACAGGGCAGTAAAAAGAAAAGTCAATATGATTTTGGCAGCTTTGTTGTCAAATTTTTATTTCAATTAGAAAACTATTATTAAAATTGAAATGTCTATGATGTGTTTAATTTAGACAATATTTATTAGTTTTACCTCTGTTCACCATAGTAACTAAACGGGCCAGTAGACAGTTGACCGGACACAAATAAGACCTATAAAGGCTTACTATATAGTCACACTAAAGCTTGGACTAAGCATGTTAATAGCCCCAACAAGACGTATGGGGGCAATGCAACTAGATCCGAGCACCCTTAAGGCTTTACAACGGTCCCAGACCTGTTTTGCTACATTTTTCTTGCATTTGCATACAACTTCGGAGATGTCAAGTTTACATTGATGATATACTAGTAGTGGAAGAGGATGTTATGTATCAAATAGCTAGTAACAATTTGCAGCCTAATTGGATATCATTACAGATAACTACGAGTATATAACCTGTACGTAAATAAAAAGAAGGAATGTTTTTCATATTTGCAATTCGTTTTATTCATCTTGAACATAATGGAAAAGTTTATAATTTGTCGGTACCGACTTAAATGATAATAGAATTTATTGAATCTCTTAAACAGCCAGTCCCTCATATTCAGATTACCTAAACGGAACATGGGGAAACCATAGCCTGTCCTTACATAGTGACTGTGACATCTTGATTGAACCTATTATTAACCTTACATGAACCACCTACGAAGCAAAAAATATATCTACCACTAAAAACCTAACGTAAACCTACTTTAACTGCTACCGATTCGTCATTGAAAATTCTGAAGTCTACAAATAACACCAAACGTCAACGTTATGGAAACTCGACCGAGTGTAGAGCTATGGCCGTGTTAATTGGTTCCTGATAGCCTTTATCTGCTGATCTGTTCCATTTCCGTGTTAGCGACGGGTTAAGGGGAAGGCGTAGTTTTTAGATGGAATCATTTGTACGTACTTATTTTCGTACCGACTAGTTGACTCATTGTACGTTTTTCTCCCAAAATATTAGACTGTTAGCAAGAAAATATCATTTACTCATAAAAATCAATGTTATGTTGTACAAATAACTACAGGGAATTCATCGACATTCTTTTAACACTGGTAAAAAAATACATATTTTAAAATAATGAAGTTCCATATTTTTTTTTTGAAGGAGCTTCAGTGTCTCAATTTGTTCGATAAAAGTATGTTTCCTTTTTAACCACATCATAGTATTAATTACCTATACTTCATATTATGTTGACTGGATGTTTTCATGCCAACGGAACCAAAACCTACAGTGTTTTTATCGGTTTGTTATCACTGGTTTTTTGTGCCACCTTCCCCTTAACTGCAGTGCGTTGACCCTCGATAATGGCGCCCTATGCGCTTGCGCCGACCTTGCGCGCTCTATTTTTGTTTCCTTACAATGTTTACGCAACAGTTCATACATGTGTGTTTGACGTGTTACCTTAGAGTTTTATTGTTTGTCAATAGATGTCGGTATAGTCTGTTAGCTCTCGCTAGAGTTGAGATTGTCATACAGTCATTGTGTATTCATGTTATTTTCATCGTAATTTTCGTAATGCAAGTCTCATTTTCTTTGCGTTCTGAAATTAATATACAGCTTACCTTTACTTCCTGACCTTTCACAATCTCTGTAACATCTTTAACATCAACTCAAGGAAACAACAATGTAGTAATAAAACCCACATTCTCTAGCAAAGCTATTTAAAACATGGTCCAGGAAATATAAATAGAATCATAGTGATACTGTACTTGCAATTACAACACGATTTGCAAACACGTGCGCGCGCGCAACCCGCATTGCAATGACATGACTGGCCTGTGACGTAAGGTTTTGGTACAAGATAGTTTCAGGGGGGATAGGGTTTTTGGACAACATGGATCTGAGAATCCAACTACTCTAAAGAATATATAGAAAGAGTTAAAAATAAGTCATTTTAATCAGCAAACGTTACAGCGATGCGTCTAAAAAAAAATGAATCTATTTAGATAATGAAGACCATTTATAGTCCTTCTTTCAACTCTCAGAGTAAATTAATTCATAGTACAGAGTATTTTTAAAATAAACAAACAATACCAAAAACGTCCGATCGCAGTCTGACATAAACCTCGCTTTTAAGAATCCATTACCAATGCTCCGAAGTTGATTTAATTTGTTTACATTTCATAACTACCACAAAGAATTTTAATCATGTGAAGCAATATGCCTCCCTATAATTTCGTTTTCTCGGCAATAAAAAGCTGGGTAAATTAACAATAAATTAGATACGTTGTTATAAAAAACACAAGGATTTCTTTCCGCTATAACAAGTTAGTTTAAAATTCACATTGTAGAAAACGGGACATTTTAATTTAATTTAACCCAGCACGCGCCACTTTTCAATCACAGAAAGCATTTCAAAGTTAAATGAAAGCCGGATAGCCATCGGCTTGGTTCAGGTTGTTTTTTAGGACACACTGAATGCCTAGGCCCAACCGTAGGTGTGTGGGATGCACTAGAACTTTTATTTACCTTTTCGCATTGATGAAAACTGGATGGAATTCATTTTGTGTGCTGTAAACGGGTTAAAAAATGGAAACGAGTGGAGTTCTTCAGAACCTACTTTTCCTACTTGCTTTAAAAAAATGGCGTCTGTAGTTGTACAATATTCATTCTCTGTTTAAAAAAAATAAAAAGATTTTCAATACAAAATAATAAGTAGGTATGTTTCCAACCCCTGCTAAAACAAGTATGTCATACCGAGTGTTAGATAAGGAATGACATAAAATAGACCCGAGCAATGTCCAAAAGTTGCCTCCCTCTAGACACAGATCCTTTCCGCTAAAAATACTCATAATAACACGGTTGGGTGGTTAAGGGATGTTCACATAGACTTATACATTATTTTGGAGGTAAACATTTTGTTTCCTCACAACTGAAACAAGTTTTTATAACAGTTTTGGCTTTTGTTTAGGTACAAGTTTTGGTCACAGGTGAAAGTAAATAGGGATGTCTTGAAATCGTTTAAGTATCTTTAAAAAATGAGACATTTTTAAAATAATGTTTCGAAGAATTCAGCAAATAAGTAAATGAACGCAACATTCCTTTCACGTTTTTCAGTTTCGAGATTCGAGCTTTCCTAAGCTTTTTATACCTGTATGGAGGTATAGTATTTTCATAATGATTTTAGCAAATGATTGTATAAACATTGCACTTATAAAAAGCAACTGTGTCAGACGAGGAATCGAACCCCGTGTCTTACGCTATCCGGGCGCATGCCTATGCCACTCGGCCACCGACACATTGGCAAGCCTGCTGAATTTTGCAAGTGCTTTTTTTAACGCGTAGGCTGGTATACCTCATAAACTACACCCACAGTATTTTATGGATATCGTTTGTGGGTTAAACAATAGAACCTTCTAACCACCGTGTCTTGCCCTAAGGCCACATCGTCGAATGCGGGCATTTATCGAGGGCAGAATCGGGCCAGATACCCGGCTATCTGTGGCCCGAAAATTCCGACTATCCAACTACCCGCCTATCCGAATGAAAAATCTCGTACACAACGTACGGGTAAAGAGGGCGCGACAATCCTGTATAAATAAGTCGAATTTTTCTAACTGGATTTTAGTAACGATAGTTTGTGAAAAATTAATGCTGGGTATTGACAGAGTTAGTTCGGCATCTGTTAATTTCGTCATGATGATTTTGTGAATTTCTATCTCAAGACTCTATTGATGTATTCTGCAGATAGTGTTCAAACATTTAATGTGATGTGTTGGGGTAAATCATCAATCAAAGAATGAGATTTATATTTCACGTCTTTTTATACATCTTATCCTTATTTTCTAACTAATTTTGTGTTTGCTTCTGTCATTTCACTTCTTAGATAGACAGTAAAAAGTAAAGTTAGCCTGTAAGCATCCCACTGCTCGGAAAAGGCCTTATCTCAAATGTGAGGTAGAATGAGCCATACTCCACCACGCGGGCTCAGTGCGGATTGGGGAATATCAATCTATATTAGCCGGCACCAATGGCTTAACGTGCTTTCCGAAGCAGGTTTATGCATGGCATATGCTCGTCATATACGTCACTTTATATGCTTGGAATGGTCACCCATCCAAACACTAACCGCGCCGTAAGTTGCTTGACTTCGGTATTACTACCAAAGCACTGCCACCATTGCGCTACGAGGAACTTACTCTAATCATCATAAAGATCGGCGGCGCGGCGGACTCATCGCTAAGCCCTTTCTCTTTTACTTGGTCTCAACAAAAAAATAAACACCTAAGTACAAATTCTCACCCAAACCTGCACCGTAATTTAGCGTACGTATTGCCAGGACAAGATGGCCCCCGGTATCGCATGACCGATCTGGTGCTGCCGTGTTCCATCTCTATTAACTTGGAAACGGACTCTGATACTCTATAATACTCCGGTTACTAGCGAAAGTGTAGATCGTTTGCGGAGTTGGGTCACAAATGATTTCGTGTAGTTCTTTTTTAAGCAACTACAAACAAATAATTTCAGTATTAGTATATTCACTAAAATAAGATCATGTGAATACTCCATGGTTTCTTTAGGTATACGAACTGCTAGTTGACAACAGCTGTAAATATGCCAATTCAAAGTTTAAAAATTCAAAATCTTTATTTCAATTTAGGTCATGAAATGACACTTATGAACGTCAAATACAGTAACAAATAAAAAAATAAATGTGCCATGTGCCAAATCATGTCTCCTTATCTTTTGGGCCCTACCAGCGCTTCGAGATGAGAAGAAACACCGGAATAAACTCAGTCATCACTTGGTGCCGTAAAATCAAAATCATTAACAGATAATATAACTATATCTATTTATTCAGCGGCGTCTTAGTTATTTAAAGAGAAGAATTATCTAAACTTTCCCCAAATCTTTATTATGTATGGTATGGGACTGTTTCCTAAAAAAGTCTTCTCATCAATACAAATATAGAAGGAGCCTGCCTTTAAACCGTACCTCCTTTTAAGTTCTAATTGTTTCAAGCCATTTCTGTTCTTTGTCTTTTTAGAAGTCATTCTTAATACGACAATTGTAACTTGTAGACAGATTCAGTACAAGACTTCAGAGTTTTCAACTCATTCCTTAGTACTTTACAAATAAAACCCAAAATTGCTTGCATACTGAGTTTCGTGAGATATTTTACTGATATATCTTACGGTAGGTCACGACTGTAAGGACCACCTACAGAAATAACTAAAGTGGAATGTTAACCCAGTAGTGTCCGAGTAATAGACTATTACCATAAGCAGACACAATAAGGAAGCTAGAAATATAGGCAACAACTACACTAACTATTACCTACTATACGAAATTAACTTAAACCTCCTTTATCTATCTAAAACTAGTCAAATATTTGAAGTTATGTGGGTTAACTTTGTAGTTTATGCTGCATGCAACTTGTGGTTTCCCGTGGTTAGACCTGAGCAAATATGTATTGGTGTTCCCGTACAAATAAATAAATTAGTAAAAGTTACTTTCAGGCAACAGATAACGAAATACAGGCACATAAAATAAATACCTTACAGAATACATACAATATAATCAAAATAAAATACAATATCAAACAAATACAAAAACGATACCGCTCAACTGTCTTAATACCCTCTTTCTTTACAACTCAATTAAGTGTGGGAGTGTTTCTTTTGATCAATAACTTCGCTTGTTCAATGACAAATTGATTAATTAAACGGCATTCACACACAAAGAGCTTTGATGGTTGCCGCTACAGAAACATAAGTACCTTCTGGTTCAATTACATGAAAGTTTAAATCGATTTTACTGTAAGACACCTTTGATTTTACTTCCCAAAACATAAGTAAATACATTTATCCATTTTTATCCATTTGATTATATTTATTCTAAAACAACAACAATTATAATAAAACAAAGGCGCAGCGTAGGGCGTCCACCGACAGAAGGACAGGCGACCTTGTAAAGATCGCAGGATCAAACTCGACCGCTCACAACCGATTGCTGTGGAAAACCGTGAAGAAGGCCTAAGTTTAGCAGTGGACGACCTTTGGCCGATAATGATGATGATGATGATACTAAAACTTCCTCATCAATGACTTATCATAACTGTCATTTAAATTTTCTTTCATATCCAAATGGGAAAAAAACTTGTGACATCGGAAAAAAACCGTTTCACAGCGACTATTTTCGCATCACATCGTCAGTTTAACACGGAATTGCCGATTTGACGACATCCCCCTTTACTTTGGTTCGGCGCCCCCTTTACTCGGAACCCCCTTCGGCGAAGCCTATCAATTGTGTGTTCGATGGAAAAAATGGGGAATTGGTACACATTACAGAATGCCGGCGGCCTTCAAAGGAGGTGTGTAGATGTAGAGACAAGGATGGAAGTGATATCTTGACGTTTAACTTTTGCAAGCTTGTGCGTGTGATACTCTAAGACCCAAAATGTTGCCAAGATACTGTTATGAAACAGAAAAGTATCTTAATCTAATCTGAATCAAGTTCTGAGGCATTGTGTTATCTTTATGATAGCTGTCACGGTGTTTCCTGAGTAGGAATTAATACATTCAAATGGATAACAATGTGTTTGTAACAACACATTGTTCATTTGAACAGTATAAACTCGTTGAATATTTGTCTGTATCATAACACTTGTTATACCTTCCTGAGTCCCACTAGTAAATAAGTTTGTAATCAATTATTACTTTTACATATAAAAACAATTGAAAGTGCTACTAGCTTCAGTAAACAATTTCTTGTTCTACTTGTAACCAATTTTCTCACGTTTCTTACCGTCATAGAAAAAACCCCATCCTTACCCACTCACTAAAGCCACATCCAGCCACAATATCTCAACGGCCGCTTAAAATTCAGAGCCTCGCCCTTGTGACAGATTGCATTTACCTACCAAATAGGAATGTATCACTTATCCGGCCTAATATAAAAATGGAGCTTATTCCGACCACGAAAGGGAAATTTGAGTGGATTAGGTTTCTATTATTATTCATTCCTCAGAAAAAAGGGTTGACGAAACAGATTTTAGGCGAGGGTACTTCGGAAATTCTTTTGTCGGCAGAAAAGATAAGTTGATTATAAATTAAGTTATGAAGCGCTGAAGAAATTAGCCAAACACAAAACGTCTTAACAAGAATGCTTATGCGATGTCTATCAAAATATATAATAAATTACCGGACGAAATTAAACTATTACCATCTTACAAATTTAGGATTACATTAAGAAAATGGTTAATGGAAAAGAGTTTTTATTCAATTGACGAGTTTTTTAAATTTAAGATAAATGCGTAGGAAGGTTCACACTGCCTCCATGATTTAACTGTATTTGTGGACATACCTACTGTTTCAATTATGACTTGATGAATAATGAAAGTGTAAATTAATGACATCAAAAATATTTTTTTATTATATGTAATTTAATTTTTTAATTTCAATTTCAACTTCAATTTTTTTTTAATCAATTTTAATTCTATATTTTATGTCAATGTAATTAATTTTATTTTATTTATTTTGTGTAATTTGCATGCTATAAATGAAATAGCTAAATAGGCTTAAGGAACACAACTTTTAACATCTGCTTTTGTATATACCCTATTTAATGGCAAATAAAGAATTTTGAATTTTTTTTTTTTTTGAATCGTAAACGAGACAAGAGTGCGGATTTTACTCCATCTTAATTTGGCAACGGTAAACTATAGGACTTAAAAATCCGTACAAAATGGAAATATCTCTGATAGATAGACAGATAACAGTAACAGACAATAGAACAGATAAATAACTCTTAATTGCCCATCACATAGGTCAATTACAAATTAATTTAGAGGAAATGTACAATTTCGGCGGTTTATTGGTTACTACAAGCGATCTCTTCCAGATAACTTAACTAGCTTTAAAAACCTCATTATATCGGTAGGATCACTGAATAGAAAAATAAGGTTAGAAATGCCCCGGTCAGTGCAGCAGAGGTGAGCTATTTGTGAGCATATGCATGAGCAGAACTTCATTCGCGTGACAGGAGCGTTGCAGTAATATTCTGCAAGAACAGCGATTTTGTTGCAACAAGTATTAAAAAAAATATTCATTGATGACTGTGCACGCACATTACTAACAAAATTGCTACCTTAGCACGCAATGTATCGCATCCAATTTGCATGGTTCGCTTGCGTACACAACGATAGGGATGTAGCTCACGGCACAGTAAACATATCGATAAATGGTAATTTCCCTACTGATGTATTAAGACATTCAAACATGATTAATTAAAAAAATATATATTGTTTAGTAATTATTTATAACAAACTAGCGCCCTCCCGCGACTTCGTTCGTGCGTCTAAGTTTTACCATTCCAATAAATCGTAGAATTTTGTATAAGCCCATACATACCCATTACTACTTCTATAGTATAATGTGCTATCATATCATATCTAATATGCTATCTAAAAATGTATGTGATATATTTTAAACCACACAAATAGTTTCTGATATTAGCGCGTTCAAACAAACAAACAAAAACATCCAGCTTTTTAATTAGTATATTTATATATTATAAATAAATGTTAAATGTATTTTACGTCCTTTGACACAACACGTAGACCTGGCTTAAATCGGGTCTGATTTTTTTTCTTATTTTTCATGTTGCATGTCTTAGTTTTAATTTTTCTTGTTTGCTATAAAATAAAGTTTTTTAAACTTATACGGGGATATTATCTTTTTATTAAACAACAATATGGAAATACTTTCTACGCCTATTGCCAATTATTAATTCTTTCGGATGCTTGAAAGAGTAGGCTTTTGCTATTATGCCATGTAGATATCTATCTACCCTATCATAACGAAATATCATAAAAAATATATTAATAAGCTCTCTTCTTGAGAGCAACATCAATCACAAACATGTGTCAAAACATTGAGTTTTCAGACATGTCAAAAACAAATAACAAATATGATATTATCAATTTATTTTAATATTATTTTAATCAAATTATTAATGTTAAGCAATACGTAAAAGTATTAATTTTCTCTATTTCAAGTAAAGTATAGCAACACCATTATTTTTCTTATTGTTTTTTTATCGGAAGGTAATTGTACAACCCTTTGATGCGATCAAATGTGCCGTAAAATTATACAAATACGCAAAACTAAAATGTTTTGTATATATTTTTTTTTCAATTCATACTGAAAAAATACATTACACCGGTAATTGAAGTTATCGATATCGATCGACCTAAAATATCGACTTTTACCACAACGTAGTATTTTGACATTTAAAGAATGAACGTAGCGGAATGATGATTGATGGTTCCACTGCTAGCAGCTCTGTGATTGGTAGTTGGTTTTACGTACTAATCACGCCAATCACAGAGCTCCCAGCGGAAAGTGTGATTGGTTTGTGATATTGATGCGTTGATTCATTGATTGGAGCTTTTGGCACTGCAGCAACAACGCCGTACCGCCCACCGGCGACACAGGTTCTCATACAAACGAACTGTCAGAACGTTTCTAACCTTATTTATCTATTCAGTGGGTAGGATAGATAAATAATTTTGTAAACACAAAAACCGACTCGAATGTTGGTCAAACCTAAGTGAAATGTGTGTAGTTAGGTGTCGTCGCGGTCCGGTTGTCGTAACCCGACACTGCGCGCAAGGATGCGTCTGCGCAAGGTCACTGCCACTGCACATGTCAACTTTTCTGTGATGTTAAACTTTAATCAAAGATTCAGTTTAACATCACAGAACAGTTAGTCTACATTTTCCATCCACAACCATCCGTCCTTTTAATCTAGGTTTATACGAAACGCTGTGGGTTTGTAAGGTGCTTTACAATGCAAAGTCTTTGTCACATATCCGCTATAAAACAAGTTTACATTATAACTGTACTATATACGACACCAACATAGCTTTTACCTAAGCTAACATCCTTTATGAAATCGTTACACAAATATTTAACACAAAGTTATCTGCGTGTACTTCTTCGATTTTTTTTGATCCACCACTGTCTGTACTAATGTACCTATGTTTAACTATCTTTATATCCTGCGCCTGCTCTCTCATCGGTCATGTTGGCCTGCCGTCTCACCGAATGAATGAGACTGAAGGAACAAATAGCGCACTTGTGTATTGTCCACATGGGCACTATAATATCTCCTGAAAACCTGGTCTATCTTCCTTGAGGGGCCACCCTTACTGAAAATTGATAGGAAAATATTATTTATTATTAACTATTTAAGTTAAAAAAAACCCGATCTGATCTAAAGGCCTACGGAGTCTTCGGGTAAACTCAAAAACAACAATGATTTTATTATTTTATTAATAAATATGCTTTAATTCCTATTTCTCTCTCTTTCCAGCGCGTCCGAACCTTCACGACCTCCCTCGACGAGCTCGCGTCGCGCGTGCAAACCGCCGAAGCGGCGCGCGCGTCGTGGCGCGGGCCGGGCGACGCGAGAGACGCGCGCGCTCAGCTGGACGCGGTTACGCGTGCGCGGGCGCAACTACCGCCGCTGAGGAGGCTCGCTGATGAATTGCATGCGCAAGCTCAAGCGCTGCAGAGAGATAAGATACAGCTGCCAGAACAGTTATTGGGAAGATTAGATGATTTGAATACGAGGTAAGGATTTTTATGACTTGCATTTGTTTAGCCGAGGGTTTTTAGATTCACATGGTCTGCAAAATTGACCGTTCAATCCTCTTATCAAAAAATATATCCTCATAAAATAAAATAAATAAATAAATTGAAGTAAATAGACAGTGTTGATGCTATTAAAGACAAAAGCACTACACATGCACCCTGCAAAAGTACGAGTATATAGCAAAAACATACTTGTTAACTAATTTATATCTATAGCCATCGTGCTGATCACAATATCTTCGGGTCAGTTTCATATTTCTTATTAAATTTACCAATGGCTTTAGAGCATTGGGATCGACCACACTACGAGTGGGTTGTTTTAACGCCCCAGCCTGCACTGTTATTTTACTTACAGTATGCCGCAGGGAACTTGAGTCTGACAAGCACGAACCTCTCACTGACCATCTATCTCTCTTTTTCCAGGGTGGGAGCCCTCTGTGCAGGCGGCGAGGAACGCGCCCGGCAGTTGGCTGGTGTAGCTCGAGATGGCGGCGCGGGCGCAGCGCAGGGCTTCCTGGCTGGTTCCGTCGACCCGCCGTGGGAGCGAGCCGTCACGCCCGCTAATGTACCATACTATATCAAGTAAGTGCTTCATTTCAATATTTAGGCAGAATTTAGGTACAATAACTACTGAACATCAATGCAAACAAATAATAAGGTGTTACCACCTTGTTTCTGTTTTCTATAACATAAGTGTATTTAGCAACTTACATTGGGATCAGAGCAATTTAAGTGATCGGTGTGCAATATTTAGAAAAAAAGGGAGTTATTCAATGTAATACATTACAGGGCGCGGGGGCAACCCGCACTCGCCTCCCCCCGCAACCTACCGCCCCGCAGGCGAGGTCTCAATTTCGCAGTCAACCTTTACCTCTGTCTATCATTTTCACCACTTTCTCCACAGCCATGAACTAGAAACTACCCACTGGGACCACCCGAAGATGATAGAGCTGATGAACTCGCTCGCTGACCTGAACGAGGTCCGGTTCTCCGCGTACAGAACCGCCCTTAAGTTGAGGACAGTCCAGAAAGCGCTGTGCAGTAAGTACTCTTCTGATTTACGCATACTTTTTAGTGCTTTGGGGATGACAACAAATTATGTGAAACTCGACAAAGAGCAGTCCAACGGTGCCTGACGTGTAATGCCCTCCACAAGTTCCTGCAAGACAAACTAATGAAATCATGGGATCCTATGAGTATTTTTGTACCGTGTAAAATGGGTATTCAATAAATACAAATAATCTTACAAAGCAGTTCCTTTGGATATGCAAGATTAAGGAGATCCTGAGATATTATTAGACCAGACCATTTTGTCGGCGTTCCATGCATAAGAACCTTAATTTATTCATACAAATATACGCCAGATAACACACAAACTATCTCGTTTCCGAACTAAGGAATTTTCTTCCTTGTGCTACGAATACCAGACAACGATTATAACGGAGGCGTTTCCCATAAATACTTAAATACAAATCCATGACTTAGGTACAAATGTTCGTGCTCATCACATAAACATGTCCCCCTTGCAGAATTCTAATCCGTGACTGCCGACATAATTTTCAGGAACGGTAACCACTAAACCAAACGCGTACTTATTTATACCATAACTCGTTCTGGGTTTTCTAGCTCTTACTACAGAGCTTGTTAACTCATCATAAATCACTTCTGTGAAGCAATAACACATTATCTTCCAATCTTTCAGTGCACATGCTGCAGCTCCCCGCAGCGCTCGAAGCGTTCGACTCGCACGGGCTGCGCGCTCAAAACGATCGCCTCATCGACATACCTGATATGATCACCGTGCTCACTTCGCTGTACGAGGTAAGGACTCCCATGATCGGGATGAGAGAGACAAATAGATCATAGCTTTCAATGTGGACTATTTATCTAATGCCTCTGTTAAGAAATCTTTAATCAAGTATATTGGAAAATATGTTTTACCTTCAGCCAAACATAACCATATCTTCTTCATTTCCCAGGTGATAGCAGCAGAGAATCCCAGCTTGGTGAACGTGCCTCTCTGTCTGGACCTGTCCATCAACTGGCTGCTCAACGTGTACGACAGCCAGCGCACCGGACAGATCCGCGTGCTCAGCTTCAAAGTCGGCCTCGTGCTGCTGTGCAAGGGACACCTGGAGGAGAAGTACAGGTGAGGACCTAATGAAGCTTCAGAATCAACTTCAGATTGTCCATTTTAAGGTATCATCATTATAGCCATACTAAATCTGCAGGAGGTACAAGAGCATCACATCACGTCCATGCTACTGGTGGATTTAAGGATAAACCTTTTTGTGTCAGATTGCTCTGCTGAAAATCAATAATATCTGCAGGATACTCAGTGTCCACTGCTTAAAAACTTGCCTAATGAGGAGGTGGAAGAAAGAAGGAATAATAATTTGTCAATAAAGCTATTAAACTAACAAAACCATGTTTTTTTTTTTTCAGATATCTATTCCGGCTCATAGCAGATCCGTCCTGCCGCGCCGATCAACGAAAATTAGGATTATTACTACACGACTGCATACAGGTAAGAAGAATTTTATTTATTGACACTTTATATGTGACCCTTCCTATTTTTTATCTCAATGCAACTTCCATTTTTAGAGTCATCACCTAAAAGAAAATGAAACACACCATAATTTATATTCTATGAGTAGAACTCTAGATAGCTTGTAATACCTCATCTTACTGACCTGAATTCCTTAATCACTATATTTCCCACTATCATATCTGACCAAGTAAAACACCAGCTCATCTTCTTAACCCCTCTCAGGTGCCGCGTCAGCTCGGCGAGGTGGCAGCGTTCGGCGGCTCCAACATCGAGCCGTCAGTTCGCAGCTGCTTCGAGCAGGCATCCGCTGCGGCTAAAGACGGGGTCAAGGGCGGCACGCTGGATAGAAAGAACCCTGGTGAGAAACGATAGTTTTAAATCTTATTTTATTCTTCTTCTTCTAGTTCGTGTTAGTTACACCACTTATAACTCGAACGGGTGGACCGATGATCATGGTTTAGACTTTTCGTTGCTTATTCTTCAGAGACATATGAAACCTTGTCAAACCTAAGTGTTCGAAACTGAACGACCTCCGCAAACTTCATCTTACCTGACCTACCCTCGTATAAATTGTTCAGTTCACAAAGTAAATATGAAGCCATTCTCACGACTTCTACTTTCCAACAGAAAAAGAAAAAGAGAAAGAAGAATCCAAGGACAAGACCCTGGAACGGGATGCAGACGGCCAGCTGCAGTACATCGAAGCGTTCCACTTCCTGGCGTGGCTGCAGAAGGAGCCGCAGTCCATGGTGTGGCTGCCAGTGCTGCACCGCCTCGCCGCGGCTGAGGCGGCTAGACATCAGGCCAAGTGCAATATCTGCAAAGAGTACCCTATTGTTGGCTTCAGGTATGTACCAACCTATTAATCTGTGTAGCTATCTAGCACACCATAGGTAGAGAACACTTAGTGAAACGCAGCCCAGACGTATGAACCGAGACCAACACTGTTGTGTTGGACAGATGCTGTCTACATGTGAACGGTTCAGCAGACCTATGACCGAATACAGGATAACCGTGACCCGTGACGTGACGTATTATGCAGACTAGGATCCACATAATATGCACCAATACTGGTGTCAGTAGTCATGTGGAACGCAGTTCATACAAATGAGTCTAGCTTAACATATGTGGGTTGCGGGCCACAAATATAGAGTGTGGGTTTCGCTCCATATTGGTGGCCCTGGACATGGACGACACACTGGCATCAGGACGGACATAGAACCACTATGAAATGTCAAACTAATATAATTTCGTGTTTAAATTTCGATTTTATCAATTTTTAGTTTGATTTTGTTATTATGGGCCCTGTCTGAAATAAAATTATAATTATTTTTTTTATAATATGACAGCTTAATTTAGGTGGCATCTAGCCTAACTTTTGAGACAGGACGGAATAATTATCAAGTCACAACTTAAATGTTATTGTTTCTGTCTCCAGGTACCGCTGCCTGAAGTGTTTCAACTTTGACATGTGTCAGAAGTGTTTCTTCAGCGGGCGGAAGGCGAAGAACCACAAGCTTACCCATCCCATGCAGGAGTATTGCACTGCTGTAAGTATCCCTATGTATACAGGGTGTTACAGAAAGTATAAACAAGCAAGATGCCAACCCATGTAAGAATAAAGGGTATTGCCACGTACTGAACTGCTGTAAATCATTTACGTGATACAGAATGTACAAAAAATAATGGTAATCTAAAAGGAAATTAAAGAAATAAATATTCTGAGGTAAAAGAAAGGAAGATTCTAAATATTAACGCTACTAAATGCCTCCTTTTGTAACATTCATAAGTGCCATGTGGCGTCTGTAAATTGAATAAGCTAAATCAATTTTGCTAATACTACACATTTTCATTTGCAGACAACATCGGGCGAAGACGTCCGGGACTTCACTAGAGCTCTACGCAACAAGTTCAAATCGGCGAGATACTTCAAGAAACACCCGCGAGTTGGCTATCTGCCAGTCCAGACTGTTCTAGAAGGTTAAAAAATAACAACCAAGATATTAATGTCATGTTATTTACTAGTAAACGACAATGACAATAAAATTTAAGTAAAAAGCAGCAGAAGCAGGTCGCATTTTAAAGCGACGGCTGCTCCAGAGGTCCCGGGTTCGATCCCCGGGTCGAAATGATCTGGGTCTGGTCTATGTACCTGGGTTTTTCTGTTCAGAAATTCTCAAAGTAGCCCGGAGTTTGGAAGTTGGCGGTGTTTCTTAACCCCGTGCCTCGGAAAGCACGTTAATACGTTGGTCCTGCGCTTGATCTCTCTCAAGTCGTGTCAGATTGCTGTCCCATCGGGTTATAAGAGTGAAAGTAATAGAGAGTGCACCTGTGTTTGCGCACACACTTGTGCACTATAACAACACACAACAACAACACAACACAACGCAACACAACGACTAACCGACTGCGCGGGATAAATATATCCCGCGTACCACCGTAGTCGAAATCGGATAAGGGGACTATTATTTTTTTGTCTGACACGTTCCTAGCACGGTCATGGCGTGCTGTGGTGTAGTGGGCCAATCTTTAATCGAGCTTCTGTCATTTTTTAGGTAAAGATAAAAAATAACTTATTGCCTAAACATAAAAGCTATTTTCCAGGTGATGTACAACTAACCATCAAAACTTTTTCCAGGCGACGCGCTCGAATCACCCGCCCCGTCTCCCCAACACGGTCTAGGCGGCGCGGGCGCAGGCGGTCTGGGAGCGGACGACATGCACTCGCGACTCGAGTTGTACGCGTCGCGGCTGGCCCAAGTGGAACGCACCGCGCCTAGCCAGGACACGCCTGACAGGTAAAGAATGTAGCTACGGCACATGAAGCTCTATGTTACCACCATCACGTATAGTGAAGCGTTGTTGTAGGTACGTTTAGCGCGAAGTGTACTGGTGAGTCTGGTGAATCATTTTGGTACCATTGGGGCGGGGTGACGCGTTGTTATACTACAGATGCATTATGACAAATGGGACCGTGCGCGACGACGGCGTCATAAACTATTGGAGGACGTTAGAATGACAAATGGCTGGCTGTCATTACGAAAGGAATTAAGTCAAAGTTATATCAACGAAATATTGTATTATCCATATATTCTATTGAATTACGTTAATCTGTAGTGTCAACTTTTACTTATTAATTAATAAAATATATTTAATGTATTACGTAAAGGAGACCGTCGTATCGTGCCCCAGAGTCGTTTTATGTTTGATTAAAGAAAAGCATTAAGAGACTTGACTATATCATTTTGCAAAAAATATATTGAATTTTTAACACAGTTAATTTACTTTGCTTTTATCTAGCGGCATATAAATCTACAAAAAAAAATAGGACAACGATTGAATACAATTTCCTGTCCCCAACAATTGTTGTGTTGCGGTAGCTGTGCCACGTTATGTGTAACATTTGTCGCGTGCCGCGCTATATCCTGTACTCGATGTTCATTCTCACCTCCCCAGCGACGAGGAGCACCAGCTGATCGCGGCGTACTGCCAGTCGCTGAACGGCGGCGGCGGCGCGGAGGGCGAGGACGCGCCGCGCTCGCCCGTGCAGGTCGTGTCCATCATCCACCGCGAGCAGCGGCACGAGCTCGAGGCTATGATCAGGTAATGGCAACCACCACCATTCGACTTCGTGATATATTTTTTTTATTAGATAAAAATGCCATGGCATTGAGCCACGGTCGCACTTGATGTTAAGTGAGAATGTGGACCATGTCTGCCTAGTAACAGCAGAAACCACCCCTTTTTGTAGTTACTCCGCGACCACCGGTCAATAGTAGTTTAGTGAGCCTGACAGTTTTAAATACTTTGCAGCGTTCGTGGTCACGGGTAGACTAAGATGTTTTTCAAAATTACATCTTCGTAAAATCATAATATGTTTGTAAAGTAGGCATGTAAAATTAAATAGATTTCTAGGTTTTTCGGTCTTGAAACTACTCGGAAACAGCTCGAAGTCTAAAAGTTGGTGGTGATGGTGTTATCTCCACCAACTGATTCCGAGGCATGGGGCTGTACCCATGCCCCGGAATACACGTTGAGCCCTTGCTTCTGCACCTGATCTTTCACGTCAAGTCATCACCTGCCTGCTGTCTTACCTGAGAGTGAAAGAACAGAGAGTGCACTTGTGTATTGCGCACACATCTGGACACTAACTCTGTTGAATGAAAGGAGCCGCCATTACTGAAAATCAGTAGGAAAATATATAATGAAACCATTATAATCAAACTCAACGTTTATAGGGAGCTGGAGGAAGAGAACGCTAGTCTTCAGGCCGAGTACGAGCGACTCAAGGCGAAGCAGACGCCTGGCTCCACGCCCGACGAGCAGCTAGGGGATAACAGAAACGCGCCTGTTGATCAGGTAACAGTCTTTTAGATACTTTCTATAAGTATTGACAACCTGATACTAACCAGCAATGTAGATGGTAAACGATTAAGAGAACGTTTACGCAATGGCCTGATGGTGTCCGAAGGATAACAAATATCCCAGGCTATCCATCAAGCTGAAGAAATCTATAGCAACGCTTCCGTCGAAGTCAAGATTCTTAACAATGAGGGACGTCTTGAAGAGGTGAAGGGATTTAGCAAGTACACCACATAATCTTCCTGCCTTGGGGATGTAGTGGGAGACAAAAATACTCTCTGGCTGAATATAAACTCTGCGCTGCGCTGGCCTTTGGAAGAAAAACATTGCAATCAAAATAATAATACGGCTATACATTTTATTCCCAGGACATGATGGCAGAAGCGCGTCTGCTGCGGCAGCACAAGGGGCGTCTAGAAGCTCGCATGCAGATCCTCGAGGAGCACAACCGGCAGCTAGAGGCGCAGCTGCAGCGCTTGCGACGACTGCTGGATGAGGTAAGAGGGAAATACTAACACTGAGGATCTTAACTAAAGTAACAATCCTGGTGACAAACTTTAAGAGGCCATATAGGCGTCTTCATGGCTCGATGGGACTATACCTGTGATAAAGCTAACAGTTAACCCAAGTTGATGTAATGATGGGTGCAAAATTTTTGACATAAGGGGTACTAACTTGTAAGTTAGTACCTGCCTACCTCTTTGATCATGATAATGTTAATTGCTTCTAAATTATGTTCTTTATCAATTCCAGCCAGCACAAGGCTCCCCGCCAGCGCGCACGGGCACGCTTCAGACGCGCTCGGTGACGGCCTCGCAGCTCGCCACCGACTCGCCCGCCAAGATGCACAACGGGCTCTACCACGAGTCGCAAACCAGTGAGTTTATTTGATTTAGCTGTTATGGGAAGTTACGCGTTTGATAGTAAGATAACTCGTCAGTTGAGAACGCTGTCTGGTTTTAGTGGGTAAGCAGGCTCCGAAGTCCGGAGTCCCACATAACCCCCAACTGTCCGCGCGGTCGGTTGGTGTGAAAACTGCATTTTCTGGCGAAAAAAGGGCGTTTGATAGTGATAACTACGCTGGGTTACAGAGAAGAGAGATACTCGAGCGAGCCTAATACGGGGAACTGTTTTAAATTCCTTGTATTATGTATTTGGGTGTCCCTCATGGACAACACATTAGCCCCAAGTTCAACTTATTTACTAACAAGTTCCGTGTTATTAATTGTCTCCAAGGGTTTGCCTCAAACCCATTAACTTCCGTGGGGTTCCGCAAGGTTCAGTTTTTGGTCCAGTTGTTTTAAGGGGAATTTTGCAAGGGTCAGTTCTAGATCCAATTATTTATAAGGGGAGGTCCGCAAGGTTCATTCGTAGGTCCAGTGCTATAAAATATGATAATATAACCGCATCTATCATGCAAGATGGCGGCGGGCGGTGGGGCGGGGAGGCGCGCGAGGGGGAGCGGCCGCCGCCGCCGCCGCACGCGCTGCACTCGCTCATGCACTGCGCAGGTCAGGACGAGGATTGTGTGAAGAGTTGCTAGTGTTTTTTTAGAGTTATGGGAGTTGAAATGATAAAAAATGTGTACTACAGGAAAAAAAGATCTACAATTATTACAAAGAGTCTAAAATTTAGATTACTTTTTCAAGTTGAATCTGTAAATAATCAGTAAATACTTGCTTATACCACTCTATTCAAGGTTATCCATTTCTGCAGCGCTACCCAACTTACTTAAATATGAACCTACGAGTTACAAAATAAATTATGAATATTTATGTACAGATATTTGGTAGTTAAATATTTAATGAAATTTCAACTCCTATATCCCACAGAGAAATCACAAAAAAATATAGTGTTTTACGCTTCGCACTTATATGGTTGCCTGTGTACAAATTTGAGCTTTAGATGTTTTTTTCAGCAGATTTGTTAGTTTGAGCTTTATTTTTTGAGAAGGTAGTTTTTTCAGCAGTTTTATTTTAGCACATAGTGGTGTGATGATGATCGTCACAATTCTGTATCTACGAGAAAGTGTTCTTCACGTTTTTAGTTTTCTAGTTCATTGTTACTTTACATTCATCGTTTGCATGGTTTTCGCATGTTTCACTTTCGTGTGTCGAATCGATGCAAACCTAACAGGACGCATACCTTGAGGTAATCATTTTGTAAACTACATACCTTCAGAATTTATAGATCTATATAAGGTCTAGATATTATATAAGAGTGTTTGTTTAAAAAAAATACGTGTCTCTAAAGTACTTTGGACCCATAAAGTGTCAGAAATTTTTTAAATCTTATTTTTTTCTGTTTCCAGATGACTTGGGCCGTGCCGTCGAAGAGTTAGTTTCCGTGATGACCGAGGAGCCAACGCCGACCGCGCCTCCTCAGTACACCAACGGGAAACCAGCCGAGTGATCAGCTCTCTGGTGCTGACGCGGGCAACACTGGCCCGCTTTATTTCACCTCTGGCAACACTGTCGAATGCTATCTTTAACGTTGTACTTGAAAATCAGTTCTATCGATTGGTATATGCATTTAACAAAGTATCGATTCGATGGAACTGATTTGATAACAATACTTCTTTTTAAAAATTTCTTTAAATGTATTTTGGTTCGGCTATTTCTTACTAATTTTCGACTCATCACTAACAATGCACATGCTGTATAAATGACTGTACCACCTTATTATACAAAAGCTCTAACATTCCATTCATCATTTTTAACATTTGGCTTTGGGTGACGGTTATAAGAGGCCATGGATTTCGCTAAATTGAACTAATCGGGTCAAATCCTATTTAGTTCATGATAGCAAAAGGGAATAAACGATTATAGTATGCAACGCTTATTGTATTAATAAGGGCATGCCATAGTTGCAGTACATATCGTGATGAAGTCGTTTCCTAACCTATTTTTGAATATGGCAACACTACTTTTTATTTTTAACAAAGGCAACCTCGACAGTGCTGCCAGAACGAAACTATCCAACGAAAAAGACAGCTAACAAGCATTTATATTAAAACAAACTGTACCAAATTTATCTAAACTAACATTTATGAATTGTTTATAAGTACATATCTATTAGTACAATCTCCATTATACTATCATATCACTTCTTGTAAATTTCCATATCATTTTATGCTGTGTATTATACTGGCACGTGTATAAATATCACCAAACTCAAGTCATTGGTTTTCGAATGAACTTTGACCCGACGGTCAGATTGAAGTCGGCTTAAGCAGCTGAGAGCTTTAATAGTAAAAGTCGGAATCAAAAACATTTATACAGGTGTTTACAATTTTAGAATCTTAATTACAGTTGATTTGCATGTATACATCTTTTTGATGGCGACTATATTACAACGTTAGCTTTAAATATCCGTTTTGAGACGTTTTTATAATGCAAACGACGATGCAAACCACGAATCCGGATGGGGGCCTACGATTAGTGGAAAATACTGTTAATCATAGATAGTTATTACCAGTTTTCAAAGTGTAAGCCATGGTGGCGGTAGATATGCAGATTTGTTACATTTCTTGCGTGTAGCGCGTAGTGTAGCCAACGATATCAGGCATGTTATTTATGCATGTTTGTGTATTTACATATTAAGCCCGGACTACACGGAAGGCTATGTGATAACCTTTTAGACCTTGAATATCCGCTCTCGAAATATACATATAACCAAGTTGACTCACCATAAATTTTGTATTACTCTATGGCTTTACTTACAAAATAACTATTATATTTCAAAGAAAAAGAGTAACGAAAATGAAACATCAGGAGACATTAGGAAAAGGAGATTGCCTGTAAGATCAGGGAGATTTGGCTGCAATGGATTGGAAAACCGAAAGAAAATGACAGCGTTAGTTCCGTTTTTCGCCGTCAACCAAAACATCGTTGTCACACTATATCTCTGATTTATGGGCGGAGTTTGATCGACAAAACGAAATTAAATAGAAAAGGTCGAAAAAGGTCATCGCGTATAGCCTTGCCGTGTGGCAAGCGTATTATCGAGTTATCAAAAATGTATCGTTAGAGAAAAAAATATAACTAATCGAACTGCTTCTATGCAAAATAGTGTTGATTATTTCCTTCAGTTCAGTGTTTTGGACTGTCAGAATAGTACTTCTTCGTAGACTAAACATGTATCCAACCTTTTTCACTATGACGAGGGCGTGACACGTTTGTACCTAGGGTAATATCGGGGGGACAGTTTTTATGTCGCCCTCGAGTTTCGAAGATTTGTGACGTGTCTCTAAGTAAGGAGCTGCCTACCTTTTTAGATAAGAATATATTGGAGAGATGACTTTTATACGAATGTTAAGTAATCTGTTGACGCTAACTTTACAATTAAGGACTTCCGATTTAACCATATCATGGTTTTTTATATTTTTATTCGGTCGCCGAGTGAGCTGGAATTTTAATTCAGTTGTACTACTTATTCCTTTTTAATTGGCAACACTTTGAAATTTCGGTCAACTCGCGACATTTACTTAATATTTTATCATTAATTTGGCTAATATAGTATTTAAGAAAAAAGCACAATCTATGTTATTTTAACGAAGAAGTTATTAAATTTACACTAATATATTGTTAATAATTTTATTCTATTTTTTGTAGGATGAATAGTTTTGTTTCAAAATCAATTATTTTTAATATTGGCAACATTAAAAAATATACTACTTCCGCATTTATTTGTATATTTTACTGTGTTTATAATGTTTTAGAAGTTAATAAAATCCAAATAAACATTCAAGCATAGTATTTTTTGGTTTTATTTTTAGATAACCTATAAAAAGTACTTAAATCTGACTTAGTTCATAATATCAACCGTGAACAACACTAGCTATAAGTAAGGATAAGGTTAATCTCAAATGATAAGCAATTTTATAATAATTTGAAGGTTTATTAACATTATTCATTTATATATCGCTAACTATTCAGGCTATGCTCAGTAAAGGCACGTGATATATAAAATTTACAACAACGCACAAGCTAGTTGTCACAATCAGTCCACTTGGGTTCAAACAATATAAAAATAACTTATTAATCATTTTTACTCTTTATCACAATCAATGGATACCTACTAAATAATATTGGTAATAATAATTAAATGCAAAGCAATTTTTTGCTTCATAATGAAATACTTTAGGAGTAGACAGAATAAATATTTTAGTATGTTTTGTGCATTGTTATTTGTATCTAATGTTTTTATATGTAGGATGCTTTTAAAAGAATAGTAAAAAAAACAATGCAAGCCTGTCAAAGAATATTTGTTTCCATGGTTTGATATTAACCGAAGAAAAAAGAATGATCCTGGTTATTCAGGTATAATTAATTGTGATCCAGTCATACAAATCAAATATGCATTGGAAATTCCATACCTAACATAAAACCGGTTAAGTGCGTGTCGGACCCGCGCACTGAGGGTTCCGTGCCACCCTTAACTGAATTCAGGGTCCACTTACTTTCACTTAACGAAAACATCACAATATGTTGCGACAGCAAAAATATCTTTGTTTTTCATAGTGTTTGTATGAAAGACAAAGTTATATTTGCGGTTGATAAAAATGTGCAATATCTCAAAAACTACTGGTTCGATCTCCTACAAACCAATTTTCGTTGCAAGTTTTTGTTGAGATCTACATCATATATTTTTTTCAAAATTATCACTTTCTTAGTTCAAAAGTTAGAGGGGGGGGGACGCCCATTTTACCACTTTGGAAGCGTCTATATCTCAAACCTTACACTTTTAGAAAAAATGGTTATAGAAACCTCAACATCTTTTTAAAAGACCTATCCATAGACACCCCACACGCATAGGTTTGAGTAAAAAAAATTTTTAGGTTTTAGTTTCATGTATGGGAGCCCCCCCTTAAATATTATTTTTTCTTACTTTTTGTATCTGAATCAGAAAGCGGTGAACAAAATACACCTACCTACCAAGTTTCAGCTATGTGATGCTTATAGTTTCAGAATAAAGTGGCTGTGACATACGGACGGACAGACAGACAGACAGACTTGACGAAACTATAAGGGTTCCGTTTTTTGCCATTCGGCTACGGAACCCTAAAAACTATTAAATTCTTAACTACATTCTGTCTATCTACTCCAAAAGTATCATAGCACTTACTTACAATTAAGGATAAATAAAATTGAGTGTCTTGACTACAAACATTTAACTCATTTAAGATGAATATCATTATTACAATAATATTTTCCAACATATATCATCAATTGTAAGTAAATACTATTGGCTTTGTCGAAAACTACACAGGGGAAAGATTTTTATACATAAAATTATTATGAAACATCTTAATTGACTGCAATCTAGTCTTACTTGTGTAGTTTGAAATGTTGTAGATGTAGATAAATGTCATGCTTGCATGGAGAATAATAAGATTTGTAAATGTAAATAACTATAATATGTCACTCTTGTTTTAGTAATGATAAAAGGATGGAAGTAACTCATATTTTTTATATAAATAAGGCAATGAAGCATATACTTGAACAAGTCATTGTAGTAAAAATCAATCTCCTGTGTGCTAATTAGGACTCCAAACTGCCACAAAATGACCAACTCTCATTGAAATAATAAAACTATTATTATAGAAATGTAACTGAAAAATTATTGAGAATATTAGTCAATTTGTGATAGGTTGGACTACTGGTTGTCGATACAAAATTAGCTACATTCCTGTCTATCATACTTGAACCGTAGCACTACTCTTCGTGTCGAGACCGTTAACAGGGGCAGGGATATCAGACCGGGGCCTCCGGAACAGCAACACATGGGGTTCCGGGTTATGAACCATGAAGTGGAGCCAGCCTGGACTCTGCTGTACTCCAAGGTTCCTCCACTCTGTCTCCGTCATAAGGTGGGACTTGGGCACTAGGCGAGCGATGTCCGGAGGCAGGATGACATGCCTGGAAATTTAAATGAGTTTGGTAGAATGAATGATGTAACATTAGATTTGCTATAGTAAGATTAAGGTTGTTGGTACAAAACAACGTCTACTGTAAATAATACGGACAAAGTTATAATTAAACGTGGTACATAAGATTTAAAGACCCTTATCTGGAAAGAAAGTAACCAATATGTTAGGTGTAGTAAGCGCAACAAGCTACAGTGTAAGTGAACTGTGAGTAAACTGTACAATTAAGATACGAGCATGTTACGAGTTAGAGAAAAAACGGTCGTAATTTCACAAGAACTTTAAAAACTTACCTGTATTCGTATACGTCATCAGTGTATCTCTCAGAGTACTGTATCTGGTCCACAGGCATTGTGCGGCACGAACTGAACTTTTTGATTCACTAAGCACACGGATTTCAGTGATTTTTTTTGCAATATTTTAATATAATTAGCGTTTTTATTTAACCCAAGTTTTACGAAAGCCAATTTTTTCGGGAAAAATTAATCGTTATGTCACTGTCATCAACGTCAAATTGACATTAACACCACAGACCACAGATTAGTATTAACACGTTCCGTTTTACAAAATTGACCGATGATGATGACCACTGATATAAAATAGTAAATATTTTTATAATATTTTATTTATATAAATAAAAAATCATTTATTTCTAAATTCACAATTTAAAATTCAAATTACATTTTCCATCTTTTTTATGATGATGACGATCGGTTGGTCATTATGATGGATGATGTAAAAAAAATGTTTAGGAAACATAATTTTGTTAGGATTTGTTGTTACAGAAAACGTTTCTTTTAGAAATTTCGAAGAAGAGCTCGTCTCTTCAAAATTCACTTCAGACTTATTTCCTGATCTCTAGGTTCACACACACCTAACTGACAGGAATAATTTCATCGTGGAAAATACACATAATATTAGTGCAGTAGCAGAGATGGGTTGGTTGTGATGGGGTGGTATTTTTGGTTAGACAATGTCGCAATTATGATAATGAATGGTATTTGGTCGCTGTGGGTTCTCTAAGAATCCGGTCAGACTGAATTATTATTTTTTTACACACATTTTAAATGAATTCTATAAAATACTACTACGAAAACACGACGGTACACTACGAACATTTACACAAAAAAATAAAAAATATTTTGAGAAATAAAATTATTAAGGGCGTTTTTTACCATCGAAAAGACGACAAGTAAGCACTTACCGACAAATAATTCAAATATGGAACGTCATTGATACTCGTATTATGAATGAAGTAGTGAACAGTAACGTTAAGATAACTTATAGAGGCATTGTGAAACAGGCCGTATGATTGAGGCTTAGCAAAATATTGCATCACGTCACGTTTACATGTTACATGACATCAATATTATAATTGTTTTGAAAAGTTATGCAAATAGGAAGAACGGAATCACTGTAGGTATGTTTATAGCGGAGACATATGCACATTATCCAATCATGGGGACCCTCCACTGCAATTCAATAATGCGACCCAATCGAGTATGCGGGCCATGAATACAAATAATAACAGACGTGGGATTTGCCGTTGCACTTATAGTTATAGTGAACTAAAATGTAATGCTCAACATGTACGTAGGTGGCACTGAAAGTATATTGCAAATAAGTATATAAATATTACAATATGTTTTTAAAAATGGTATAAGTTTTTCTAAATTCATAAGTTCAAAGTGTCATTTCATGACCTAAATTGAAATAAAGATTTTGAATTCGAATTTTGAATTTAAAATATAAGTCCCGCTGTGTTAAAATTGCATTTACTAGTGGTTAACTGGTATATGTATACCTATCACCACAATACCCTTACAATAACTTACTTGGTGGACGAGTTTTAGTATATATGCACGTTTCATAATGTAATGTATATTCTTTTGTATAAGTTAGATTGATTATTTTTTAATAACATTCATTTTTCATGCATGAGCCAGTCAGATTGAAGGCCTCATTTTAGTGGACTGGGTGTATTTTTTCAACTAGATTTTTATAGCAGAAATTGGACTATCCTGAGCTTACCTAAATTATAAACACAGTACAAAACAAATAAATAATAGCTATCCGTCCGACGATGGGGCTGTCGCAATGATTGGTTCGGTAGCTCAGTGTGCCAGCAGGGCTTGTCCAAAACGTTGCAACCATGAGTGTCGTTACTTTGGAGTTTCTTCAGGACTTACTAAAGGACGAGTTTCCCGATGTTACGATCACGGATTTTGAGGTCTGTATGGGTGTTGAACTAAAAATGTATTTTTAACGAACAGTCCCCGCGCCTACGTCAGCGCGTTTTAAGTTTGATTCCTCCCATCCCATCGCAGCGTGATGATTTAAAGTATTAAGCCTTCCCTGATAAACACTCATGGGTCGATAGGCTTTGTCGCGTAAACAATAGAATGACAAAAGAATGTCCATACACACATATCCGTGAAGATTAAGCTATTTCATTATATCTATATCATATTTTCAATCCAACACAAAAATAATTTTCTAAATCGGTCGGTCCGTGTTTCCTGAGATAAGCGCGTTCAAACAATCTCTTCTTTCAGGCATATATAAGATTTATAGATTTTAAAAAATAATCATTTTAAAATAAATGCCATAATGTTTAAGATATCAACATACAGGGTGTCTCAGAAATAGTGAATCAAACTGCGATGGGAGGCACTTGACTTAAGTCCTATCCATTAAAAAAAAGCTAAGAAAAAAAACAAAAAACTAACTAGCTAGAAACTCAAAACAATTCGATGATTTTTCCGGTTTTTCTGGATATGCTTTTTTAATGCTTATGTGCGTTTTATGTTTTTTATTTTATTTTTTATGGATAGGACATTAGTCAAGCTGCGTCCCATAGCAGTTTGATTCACCATTTCTGGGACACCCTGTATTAACGAGTTTGGTAGATAGATAATATGCAAAAAAGTTCACTATACCCAAACTATATTGTAAGTATCTTACTCAAATTTAAAACCTGTTGTTGTTACTAAATTAAAATGATAAGATTTATTTTGTTAGAGAAAACAGCAATTCAGAAATGCATTAAAAGTATCGTTTCCGTTTTTAAACTGCTTACCGTGACAAGAGATGGGTAAAATTTTTTTTTGAACTGTCAACTTTGCAACGTTCCTTTTCACGCAATCACGTAAATGCACAGTATCAATAGTAACAAAATACTAATAGATGGCGCTGTTAAACAGTTGAATCGCGCTAACACTGCGATTTTTCGGATAATGACTACCCCAGTCTTTCGTTTTGTAATCATACTTACCTGGCATAGGGGACACCGTGATCAAGAAGGCGGTTCCCCCAGGGCGAGGCCTCTCCATTGCACTGCGGTGGGGTTGACCCCTGCGATTATCCCTAATGTGGATAACTCGGATGCGTAATTTTTGGTAGTGGGGACTGCGTACGCGCTGTCCCCCCAGAATTCTCCTTAGTATAATAAAGTAATAATCGGATCGAACGACAATTCATGCATGCAAACTTTGTTTGATTTGATTTGCTTTACATAAACTAGTAAATAATATTATGAACTAACCTAGTACGCTGCAGAGCTTAATTTGCTGTTTGATTGAACGCGCTGATCTAGTATTTTTTAAATATATTTTGCGTAAGATTTAAGATTAGATAGCCTATTTAACGGGGTAGGCTTTAGTAAGGCTATAAATTATCAGTTATTTATCATGCTACGTGTACGGTATAAAACTAAGACTCGCGGACGAAGTCACAGGGGACCGCGCTGGTAATGCTAATATTAAGTGCCTGGTTACAGATTAATAACTAATTGTATAGATAGTACTTAATCTTAATCCCTTTCCCTCATAAAGCCATCTCTAGCAAATCAAATATTACAGGAAGCTCCAGGATCGAAACGCGGCGACAACTACACATCGGTACTCTACCGAATCAGCCTCAAAGGCAAACGGAGCACAGATTCATCTGCCGAAGAACCCTGGGAAGGTTCCATCATTTACAAGTGCCTACCCGAAAGCGCTCTACTTCGCGACGCATTCAAAAGCGACGAGCTGTTTTGTAACGAAGTGGCTTTTTACAACAAAATCTGGCCAGCATTCAACGACTTTCAGAAACAGTGGCCTAAACTAAAAGTGCCTTTCAAAGCGATACCTAAATGTTACCTAGCTCAAAACGATATAGTGGTATTGAAGGATTTAAAACAGCAAGGGTTTGTTATGCCAGACAGAAGGCAGGGTCTGAGCATAGAACAGAGTTACTTGGTGCTGAAGAATTTGTCCCATTTTCATGCTTTGTCGCTGGCTATGAAGTGTCACAGCCCTGAAGATTTTTACGAGCTGGTGAATGTGAAGGACGGGATTTCTGAAGGTAGGTTCTTAAAATAAGTGTAGTATAGCTACTGACTGTTTAAATAAAGAATTATTTGTTGCAGCTAGAAACTCTAAAATCACGGGTTAGAATTACGGGCAATTTCTTTTTCGTTTGCTTTTTTAGCATTAGTTTTTTAAGTATACATATAATTATGTGTTGATTATGCGTTTCTTTCAGTATTTTTCTTGTCAGAAAACGAAGAATATTACAAGAACTACTACCGGGAGGCGGCTAGAAACGCCATCGAGATGGTGGAGGAAGAGCTGGAGGGGACTGAGGATAAGAACAGGTATTTATGAAGACGTAATAATAAACACGATTATTTGTTAGCTCAATGAGATATTGACATCATATTCCCTAGAAAAATTTAATCTAGTAGACTTATTTACTGTTAATGAAATCATAATAACTATTTTCATCACAATTGTACGCAATATGTAATAAATTTGTACCTACCTACATAAAAGAGAAGTACCCTAACAGGTACACCAGCCAACTGAACTATAGATAACTTGCTGTGGGCAGAGAATCTCACTAGGAACCTCAAAATTTGATTATGTATAATTACATGTGTAAGCATTGTGTTAAAAATACAAAAAATAAAAAACATTTTCACAGTATGTGTCGGTAAAGATGAATGGATGAATGCCTGCGCTGCTGTCAGATAACCGGATTATATAGAATCTCGATTTAAGCGCCTTTGCAAAATAAATAGCAATACATCAACCTAGCAACTTCGTTCTAGATACATCTCGAAGTTCCGCGACTTCTGCAAGGAGGAATCTTTCTTCACGTGTATGGTGGAGCTGGCCACCCCTCGGGAGCCCCTGGCCGTCATCTGCCACGGGGACTGCTGGACCAACAACTTCCTGTTTCGATATGTGGACGGGGATATTGCCGAGGTAAGGATGACGGAGGTTTGGTGTTACCTAAGAAGGAATATTCCTGTCATTTCGAAACGAAACGATGTATGTATAGATTAATATCCTAGGCCATAGGTAGTAGGTACGAGTATATAATTTCAGTATAATATCGAGTTAAAATTTTCGCGAAATAGACGGGTTTAATAAAAGGACGATTCAGAGTTAAGGCAAACTTTTAAACGTGATTTTTTCAGATGTGCATAGTAGACTTCCAGTTAGCCCGCTACGCCAGTCCAGCTCTAGACCTGATCTTCATCATGTACGTGTGCCTGGACCGGCAGCAACGAGAGGACCACCTGTCCTCACTCCTGGAGTACTACGTCGAGGAGATGCATAGCAGGCTGGTGGAGATGAGCGAAAAGGATTCTGTTTTCCATACGAGTTTGAATCGGGACGTGCTGTTTGATATGTGAGTTATGTTTTTAGGGTTCCGTAGCCGAATGGCAAAAAACGGAACCCTTTAAGTTTCGTTAAGTCTGTCTGTCTGTCTGTCTGTCTGTCCGTCCGTATGTCACAGCCATTTTATTCTAAAACTATTAGCATTACACAGCTGAAACTTGGTAGGTAGGTGTATCTTGTTCACCGCTTTCCGATTCAGATACAAAAAGTAGGAAAAAAAATGATATTTAAGGGGGGCTCCCATACATGAAACTAAACTAAAACCTAAAAAAAATTTTTTATTCAAACCTATACGTCTATGGATAGGTCTTTGAAAATGATATTGAGGTTTTTTTAAACCTAATTTTTTTCTAAAAGTCTTAAGGTTTGAGATATAGACGCTTCCAAAGTGGTAAAATAGGCGTCTAACTTTTGAACAAGAAAGAAAAAAATTCGAAAAAAATATATGATGTAGACCTCAACAAAAACTTGCAATGAAAATTGGTTTGAATGAGATCGAATCGGTAGTTTTTGAGATATAGTACATTTTCATTAACCGCAAATATAACTTTGTCTTTCATACAAACACTATGAAAAACAAAGTTATTTTTGCTGTCGAAAAATCTTGTGATATTTTCGCTTGGTGGAATAAGTGGACCCCGAATTCAGTTTGAGGGTGGTACGGAACCCTCAGTGCGCGGTTCCGACTCGCGCTTGGCCGGTTTTTAGTTAGAAAAATGTTGACAGAAATAAATTAAACGTATCGTAGCACAAGCTATAGAACGTGTACTAGCTGCTGCCAGGATTTGTAAAAATAAAATTTGGAAAAGTAACAAGACATCGGTATAGATAGTGCCATCCACGAAGGCGCGCGTCGTTCATTTTTGATTGAGGAAAGCTTGGGGTACGGGGTGTGTGGAATATATAAAAACATGAAATAATAAATATTTATCAGTTATAAGTATTTATTATAATATCAACAAATATTGGCAAAATTTTGCACAAATGTACTATAAACGATTAGGACGAAAGGCAGCGCGCGCCTACGTGGATGGCACGTACTATAATTTTAACTAACAGTGTGATGTATGAATTTAGGTTATAAGTGGACACCTTTGTACTTTGCCACGTAGAGGCCCTACGACTACTCCCGATCTTACTCCAGTCATGTAAGCTATCGCCTCACCGAACTATGAGAGTGAAGGAATGTGCGATATGTTTATGAATTAATAAATGGTTGATTGATTGATTGCGATTGTGTGTTTTGCGCACAAGCCAATGTTACGCACACGCACATAGCTAATGGTGGTTTCACTCAACTTAGATTAGCTATTTGCAGGAAACAATTAAGTCTCAATCGCCGAGATTAATGTATGTAATGTGAAAATTATTGATTATTTATGAAAGTGTGTATGTTCCAGGATGCAAGAGGAGATCCACCGCTGCGGGCGCTTTGGACTCGGGCTTGCGCTGGATATGTTCCCCATCATGACCTGCGACAGTGCTGAGGCACCTAACCTCTACCAGTCTAGTGTAAGTTTATCCATTGACCAAGATCACTTTAGATTTAACTAGCGGACCCGGTACACTTCATAACTAGCCCCACCTAGTCTCCTTTCGATATATAAATTGTGTTTATTCCAGGCAAATACGAATCCAACAAAGAAAAATCATAAAAATTTGTCCACCCATTCTCGTATTGAGGTGTAAATAAGACGACTTTGTTTTTTTTAAAGATTTAAATACATTGAAAATTATCCCGCTGATGATAATAACAAACATGGTATCGATTTCAGTGTCCAATTAATAAAATAATGTGATCCCATGTCTTTGAAGGTAGGTTGTAACAAAGATGCTGGTCCGATCGAGCCACGTCAGACCAAACTACATAAGTCGCCCCATTGTCAAATACCTCTTTATGAAAATATCAATAATGGGTATAAATCTATACTAATATTATAAAGCTGAAGAGTTTGTTTGTTTGTTTCTTTGTTTGTTTGTTTGTTTGAACGCGCTAATCTCCGAAACTACTGGTTCGAATTGAATAATTCTTTTTGTGTTGGATAGTCCAGTTATCGAGGAAGGCTATAGGCTATATAACATCACGCTACGACCAATAGGAGCAAAGATATAGTGGTAAATGTGTAAAAAACGGGAGAAAAAAGTAACTATTCCACGCGGACGAAGTCGCGCGCAAAAGCTAGTGTTCTCATAAGAGTAAAAAATAAACTTTATCCCGTGGTTTGAAGGGGATTCGCGAGCGTAAAAAGCTTTTCCGCAGCACAGGGGGCGTATTGCGATGCAGTTTTGACAGATAAAATGCTCTGATTTACTGTCAAATTAGCAATTATTATTGCAAAAAGATTATTATTCATACCATTGTAGTATTATTATAATATTATTATTTTGATAATATTCGTTTACACTGAGTCTGAATTGAACTGCCTCGGAATTGAACGGATTAAGTTGGATCGCAATACGCCCCCAGTACACACCGTAACTTGTAATAAATAACACAAAAAAATCAAAAAGAACAATAAGAACGTTTATAAGCAGGGCAACAGCGATAAAAAACAAACGTGTTTATTCGGGTTAAAAATTTCAAATGAGCGTCAACAATGAACAAATGCTCTGGCGCCAAATCAGCGCCCTGCTTTTCTACCCACTTAATATAAAAAAAGTAATTAAAATTCAAAAGCAATGCTGCTAGATAATTTCACGTGGCGTTAAGTCCGCATTTCGTTCGTGCCATGAAGCTCAAATAAGACATAGTAAAACACCGCCATAGGCCGCAAATACATACAAGAAATACGCAAATCCATCCGAATTCAAGTCTGATAGTAAACAGTTAATAAAGAAAATTCACTGCTTATAAAGCATACGAGTTAAAAATAAAGAAGACAAAATCTTATTTACATAAAAATGGCAATTAGTAAAAAAACACTGGGGTAAAATATTTATTAACAATTCATTACTTTCATGCAGAACCAGTTCCTACCGATATTGTGTAATAAAAAAATAGTAAGTCCAATGTATGACTGTTAAAATAAACACTACTTTCTTTTTAAAAAGATGGAAATACATTGAGACTTTGTCCGCTGATGAATTATCAGACATGACATTGATTAGTGTGTGTTAAATAATAAATTGTAATTCCATAATTTTGGGGGTAGGTTGTACAAATATACCGGTCCGACTGAGACAAGTTAGACCAATCCGCAAAAGTCACCCCAATGTCAAAAAAGAAAATTAATCTCGTGATTTGGAGGGGATTACAGAATAAAAGTCTTATCCGCAGCACACAAAATAAGTTATAAATAACACAAAAAGTAGTGTTAAAGAAAAAAATACCGCTTTTAAAACAGGGTAACATCAATAAGGCACACTAGGTAAAAAACACAAAAATCTTTATTGGGGTAAAAAATTCAAATGGGCGTCAACAACAAACGAATGCTCTAGTGCCAATCATATTTAAAAAAGTGATAATCAAAGTCAAAAGCAATGCTGGTAAAATGCCACATAGTGTTAAAGTCCACGTGAAATGAAGCTTACATAAGTCATAATAATAAAACACCGCCATAGGCAAAACAAACACAAGAAAATATTTCAATAGGGTCACTCTCTTTTTAGGGTTCCGTAGCCGAATGGCAAAAAACGGAACCCTTATAGTTTCGTCAAGTCTGTCTGTCTGTCTGTCTGTCTGTCTGTCCGTCCGTATGTCACAGCCACTTTATTCTGAAACTATAAGCATCACATAGCTGAAACTTGGTAGGTAGATGTATCTTGTTAGCCGCTTTCCGATTCAGATACAAAAAGTAAGGAAAAATAATATTTAAGGGGGGGCTCCCATACATGAAACTAAAACCAAAAAAAAATTTTTTACTCAAACCTATGCGTGTGGGGTGCTTATGGATAGGTCTTTTAAAATGATGTTGAGGTTTCTGAAACCATTTTTTCTAAAAGTGTAAGGTTTGAGATATAGACGCTTCCAAAGTGGTGAAATGGGCGTCCCCCCCCATCTAACTTTTGAACTAAGAAAGTGAAAATTTTGAAAAAAATATATAATGTAGATCTCAACAAAAACTTGCAACGAAAATTGGTTTGAAGGAGATCGAACTAGTAGTTTTTGAGATATTGCACATTTTTATCAACCGCAAATATAACTTTGTCTTTCATACAAACACTATGAAAAACAAAGTTATTTTTGCTGTCGCAATATATTGTGATGTTTTCGTTAAATGAAAGTAATTGGACCCTGAATTCAGTTAAGGGTGGCACGGAACCCTCAGTGCGCGGGTCCGACACGCACTTAACCGGTTTTTTTAAAGAGGTATGAATAAAACGCAAATCCGTCCGAATTCAAGTCTGATTGTAAACAGTAACTAAAGGAATGCACTGTTTTAAAGCACTAGGGAACATACAAGGTAAAAATAAAATAGCCAAAAAATATTTATTTATATAAAAATGACTGTAAAAAGACACCACTTTTTATATAAAGATGTAAATACATTGCCAGTTTATCGGCTGTTGATAGTAACAGACATGATATCGATTAGTGCATGTAAAAAAATAAAAGGTGATTTTGTGTTTTTGAGGGTAGGTTGTACAAAAATGACGGGACCGATCGAGACACGTTAGACCAAATCGCGTAATATAAGTGCATTGACAGTTTGTCCAGTGATGATATAACAGACAAAACATCGATTAGTGTGTCAGTTAAATAAAAAAATAAGATTTCGTGTTTTTGAGGGTAGGTTATACATAGATATCGGTCTGCTCAAACCACTTCAGACCAAAATACATAAATTGCCCTCTTGCATTGTCAAAGAAAATTGATCCCGTGGTTTGGAGGGTATTCAAAGCTTAAAAGGTTATTCCGCAGCACACCACAAAATAATAATTAATAACCCAAAAAATAGCAACGAAGATCAAAAAAAAGCTTAAAACAGGGCACACAAGGTAAAAATCAAATAAACGTCAACTGAAAATAAATGCTCTGGCACCAATTCAGTGACTTCTTTTTTACACACCTATATCTAAAAAAAATGTAAATACATTCAAAAGCAATGCTTCTAGATAATGCTCCATAGTCCGCAAGTGCGCATTTCATTCCTGTCATAAAGCTCAAATAAGACATAATAAACACCGCCATATGCCGCAAACAAACAAGAAAAACTTTTATTAAAGTCACTCTTTTTCAAAGAGGTATAAATAAAACGCAAATCCGTCCGATTGTAAACAGTAAATAAAAACATGCACTGTTTTTATAGCACTAGGGGTCACACACGTGGTGAAAATAAAAGAGTCAAAAAATCTTTATTCATACAAAAAGGCTAAATAGTAAAAAACACTCGGGTAAAAACTTTTTAAGAAAAGCTTCCACGCAAAACCATTTCCTACTTATATGTATCAAAAAATAGTAAATCCAATTCTTGACTGTTAATAAAACCACACCACTTTCTTTTCATCCTGTGATTTGAAAGGGGTTCAAAGCATAAAAAACTTTTCCGCAGCACATACAATAAGTTATAAATAACACAAAAATAGCAAAAAAGAAGATCGCTTTAAAATAAGGGTATAAGCGACACAGGGTAAAAAAACACATATCTTTATTCAGGAAAATATCAAATGGGCCTCAACAATAAATAAATGCTTTGGCACCAAATAAGCGCCTTCCTTACTATTACTTTTATCTAAAAAAATGACAGTTATAGCCAAAAGCTGGCTGCTGGCTGCAGCTGCTGGTAGATAATGCCAAAAGCGTTAAGTTCGGTTTTCGTTCGTGAAGTGAAGCTCAAAGAAAACATGATATAATAACGCCATTGGCCGCAAAAAAACACAAGAAATACTTTTAATAGGGTCCATCTTTTTTAAAGAGGTATAAATTAAACGCAAAACCGACCGATTCAGAGTCCAATTGTAAACAGTAAATAAAGAAATGCGCTATTTATAAAGCTTAGGGAGCACACACTTGGTAAAAATAAAATAAAAATCTTTATTCACATAAAAATGACAAATTTTAAAAAACACTCGGGTAAAATACTTATTAAGAAATACTTTCACGCAAAACCAGCTCCTACCAATGTGTATTAAATATAGTAAGTCCAACTATGTTTATAACTAGGACTATTTAAAAAACCACAACACTTCCTTTTTGTAAAGATGTAAATACATTGACAGTTTGTCCGCTGATGATAATAACAGACATGATGACATCGATTAGTGTGTGTTAAACAAAATAAATTGATTTCGTGTTTTTTAGGGTAGGTTGTACAAACATGCCGGTCCGATCGAGACAAGTTAGAGGAGCAAGCAAACCGCTTAAGTGACCCTATTGTGAAATAAGAAAATTATTGATCCTGTGATTCGAAGGGGGTTCAATGCATAAAAAGCTTTTCCGCAGCACATACATTAAGTAATAAAACAAAAATAGCTAAAAAGAAGAACGCTTTTAAAGAAGGGTAAAAGCGACACACGGTAAAAAAACACAAATCTTTATTAGGGAAAAAATCAAATGAGCCTCAATCATAAACAAGTGCTTTGGCGCCAAATTAGCTCTTACGTCTTTTTCTACTAACGTATATGTAAAAACGGTAGGTAATAAAATTCAAAACTTACGCTGGTAGATAATGCCACAAAGCGTTAAATCGTTTTTTCGTTTGTGTAATAAAGCTCAAATAGGACACAAACAATAAAACTACGCCATAGGCCGCAAGCAAACACAAGATTTTTTAAAAATTAGGCTACCCTCTTTTTAAAAAAAAAATACGCAAATATACACATTAAAAAAACATAAGGTCCGATTTAAAACAGTAAATAGAAAAATGCACCGTTTTATAGTAACAGGGAGCACACAAGAGAAAATAAAAGACAAACAATCTATAAATATTTATATAAAAAATGCTAAATGGCCGATTAATAACACGGGTAGAATACCAACTTATTAACGAATACTCTCAAGCAATACCAGTTCCGACCTAAATAGTTGGTAAAGAAAACAGTCGAATACGTAAAACCAAATGCACTATACACACTTTTACTCGTTTCTAAAGTGACATACTTACTTATGTAAAAAAATAAGGGTATGAATTAATTAACCATGTAGATACTTACCTGTAGTACTAACCTTTTTATTTCGCGTGCTGATGTCTCCATTCTCGATCACTGCAGGCCTCGTTTTCTGTGTTCTATGCTCCAGGCAGTATATAGCGCATGCTCTGTAGAAAGAATTTATTAATTAATATCAATTAAAACAAATTTCAAAGAAAAGAACCTACCTAACAAACCTACCTACCCACAATTCGGTGACTGGGAAAAAAAATTGCTTAATCTCGAGTAGATATTTTACCCCGAGTTATTTAGTTGATTCTAGGTTTAATTATTTTGTACTCTCTATCTAAAGAACAAGACGAGCGAAGTATAAAATTGACAAATTGAAAATGCAGGTAGGTAGTCTCTATAGAATAAAACTCAGACGCCTAAATCTAAGAACAATAAAAACATGAACACGACTAGCATTTACTTTGATTCCATTTACACGACTTTGCAAATTACCACACCTGTCTATTTATTACTTACTTACTTACTAGGCACTTGGATACTGAGAGTATGAAGATTTATGTACGCATTTCTACCGTTGATGGTGACCTACCGCAACAAAAAAGGCAATAAATAAGTAGATAAACTTACCATAAAGTCAAATTTTGACCACCATTTTGCATTTGCACTATAGAATCTAAGATCCAATCCAACTATTACTGCACAATTTTTACTGACGCCTGCAAATAACAGTAATCTAAACTGAAAATTCGAAAGCAAACTTGAACAATATCTACCAACGTAAGAAAAAAATAATTTCTTTCAAGTAACGAACGGTGATTGGTGGCTTTCGCAAAAGAATGTGGCCGGATGCACGGATGTGAAAACTATCATTTCCATACTTTTTATTGTTTTCAAAGTAGATAAGATTTTAAAAAATGATCATTTATTAAAAAAATATTTTTTACATTATTTTTATTTATTCTAACACAATTTAATGATTTGCTTTCATTCAGAAATACAAAACTAATTAATTTCAATTTATACCGGAAGTGTCAGAATGCACGATGAGTTTTGAGTTTTATCGAAGTACAGAAAAGGCGGGACTTCATTGAGGTTTTTTTTTAATTTTTTTTCGGTTAACTCCACGGCTAGTGCATTGCCACTTGACACGACGAGCTAAAGGTCCAATCCAAACGGTTTGGTTTAGAAAAATACCCGGGATGATAGGATAAGAAAGTGTCTTTTTTCTTTTTTTTTTTCTAAATTTTAAACGGTAAGCAAAAAGGAGGGTTATGTACATATTTGTGTATTAGTTTTTTTATTTATTTATTTATACTTTATTGCACAACCAAAAACTGTACAAAAGGTGGACTTAATGCCGTATGGCATTCTCTACCTATATTTATACTTTATTGCACAACCAAAAACTGTACAAAAGGTGGACTTAATGCCGTATGGCATTCTCTACCAGCATTTATTCTCTATTGCATTTTTTCTATTTTTAGGATTCTGAAGCAAGTTGGAAACCAGTTTGGACTTCAAATGAAGCATGCAGAAGAAAGATGACTGATTTAGTGAAGGAACTAGTGGATGGGGGAATGTTATAAATTAAATTTTAACTATCGTGTGTCATATACATTTCCAGTAGTATTTCTATGAAGATAAATGTGCCTGTACGACTAATAACAATTTGTTTTTTGTATTATCAACCTTATATTCTTTAAACGTAAGTCTCACAGGCAATCGAAAAGACAAAAATAAAATAATAATGTTGGGAAATTGAGTCTGTATGTGAGAGTTCGTATTGAGGAAAAACTATTACAAAGACCATTTAATTACATAAATACACTGACTGAATTTGAATAACTGTTAAGTTAACATGTACCTAATTGTATGTAAATAAAATATACTAGAATAAAACTACAAAACCTTGTATGTATATAAATTTATTGTATTTTTAGTTTCGTAAATAAACACATAATACAATAAAACATTGGTGTTAAGGGTCTTAAAATTATTTTTATTTAATAGAGCGTATGTTTCGCATTTTGTGACATATAATCTTTTGATCAAGATCTAAATGTTATAGATATGCTATTACGTATAAAAAATCAGATCTACGTCTTTTAATAATAATACATACTTAAGAATATTCTTAATAACATAAAATACTAACGAGTATATATTTAAATCAAATATATATTAAATTAATGACTTTATATTAACTGGGATTCTTAGCAGACTTGGGATCCGATTGAAGCCAGATTTAACTGGTATTTTGCACCTTGAAATTAATATCTAGATCCAAAGTCTTCGTAAACTATGTATTAAGAAACTGGAAATTTAAATAATATTTAAAATACCCGTACTATCTTGTGGCACATACATGTTGTTTTTTTACATTTATTTATTTTTGTTTATATTTTAAAATAAATAATCGTAACAAATACGTACGGGTCCAAAGTGTGATCTTTGTTTTTTTTTTAAACTAATGCTCTCAGATCTATTAACCATAATTAAACTATAATAATCAGTCATTGAAAGCTTCAGATTTTGCTGAGATTCTAGCGCCTATATTTGCATCTGAAGATTCCAATAATATTTTTTTATTATTTGTTGGTTAATATTTTTATATTAATTTTAAATAACTAAACGCACCATGTCTTACAATTCGTCGTGTTGCTTTAGCATAGACAGAAAGAGACAACGCTATGCCTAAATAGTGTTGCTCATTTCATGCCCGAAAAATTTAACACTATCAAAAACACTTGGAGGTACTGTTAATTGTACAACTCTTAAAGAAAAACCAACTTTATACGAAGACATTAAAAAAGGCACTATAGTATCTTACTCAAAAGTGACCCTGTCATTTTGGTGTTTACTTCACACTGGCCCTCAGTACTTGTTGGGGAGTGAGGCCTCCCCTGCCTTTGGAGGCTTGAGTTGGTCTCATGAAGTTTGAAGTTCTAGGGACCGTTTTAAGCGGAGGCCTCGCCGCTCCCACCGAACTACCTGAAGACGAGGATCTTGAAGCCGGCATACGAGACACAGGCTTTGGAACAGGTTTAGGAGTCGGTTTCACAGGTGCCGGTGCCCGTTTCACCGTAGCAACTGATGCGGAGCTGTTCAAAGAACTCCTAGAACTTCTCAAAGAAGCTCGAGATGTAGATCTCTCGACCCTCAACGAGCTGGTTCGCTTAGGAACACCCCGTTTGGGATCGAGAGGCGTCCGAGGCGGGGTTTTGATCTCTTTGGTCGGTATTCTCTTTGGAATGTCAGGGGTTTTGGTCGGCTTCGGCACTGGGGAGTCGCATTCCACGTTACAGCCCGACGATGCTCCCTGGGACGCGCTCTCTGAGTTCAGACTCTGAGTTTCTTCAAACCCTTCGTCGTTGAGTTCGTGCTCGCTCTTCACTTTGGACATGCGAGGAGACGTCGTTCTTTCTACGGCCGGTTTCTCTTTAGAACTCGTCGAGCGTCTATACACACCCCTGGACCAGACTCCGGTCGGGGTTTCCGTCGGTGACTTCAATTCTCTTATAGCCTTCTGGACGTCCTCTCGATTGATCGACGTCTGCCGCCTCATCCGCGAGTACACAGGCTTAGTTTCTTTGGTCGGGGTCGATGCGCTTTGGCTTTTGAGTCTGTCCTGCCAGCGCTTCAGTCTGTGCTCTTTCTCGTCTTTGACGACTTCGTTCACCGGCTTCGCTACTTCTGGCGCAGTCTCCACCGCGTACGACGCTTGGACGTCCAATTTTGACGGTCTAATAACTTGAGTCTCCGCTACTAATTCTGTTGGAGGTACTTCCGGTTTCTTCTCGTCTTCTGGGGAACTGGAGTCGGTGTTCCTTTTGTATCTCCTAGTTCTTCTCGCAGCCGAGAATCTGTCGAACTGTCCGTCTCCGAGTATCTCCTGACAGAGATCTTTCATTTCCGTCGTAGCCTTGTCACTTTGATTGAATTTGGTCAGCGAAGGCTGGAACTTTCTGCAGGGTTCTCTCTCAGGCGGGGGGTTGAACATTTTCCTTTGCACGGGGGGTGTTTCTATGTTGTCGGCGTCGATCTCCCCGTCCGGCCTGGCGTCGCGGTCGCCGGTGAGCTGTATGCGCGGCAGGCGGCGGCGCTCCTCCTCGCGGATGGCGGCGAGCGCGTCGAGCTGCGGGCGCGAGCGCTGCCTGCGCAGGCGCCGCACCTCTTCGTTCTCCTCCGTCTTCCGCCACGGCACGCGGTCTTTTGTCTGCGGTTGCACATCTGTAAGAATAGTCTGGGTAAGTGGCTGTGTTTGTTTATGTAAAAGTTTTTTGTTTTGTTTTTTTGGTATATTTGATGAGGGAGATCAGGCGCAGGACCGACAGCTTTACGTGCTTTCCTGGTCTCTCTGCGGTCATGTTACAATTGTTGTATATTGCCGCCTCATCAAAATATAATAATAAAGCAATTATGAGTACATGTATACGTCATAATAAATAGGTGAATATATTTTAAAATTGGTAGCTATTACCATAGTCAGTGAAAGGGAATAACTTTACTTAATAAATCACGAAGTTATCTGTAAAAGCGTATTCTCATAATGAAGCCTGGAGTTTAGAAGTTGGCGGTGTTTCACCCACGTGTCTCGGTGCGCACGTAAAGCCTTCGGTTCTGCGCCTGATCTCTCTCCGGGGTGTCAGATTGCTGTCCCACCGGGCTATGAGAGTGAAAGGAATAGAGAGTGCTCTTGTGTCTGCGCACACACTTGCGCACTATAATATGTCCCGCGCAGTCGACTAGTCGTTGTGACTGGCCAGCGTAGCCGACAGCGGCTAGGAGGAGTACTATGAGCGGTACGCACCTTCGACGGTCTCGATGGCCTTGACGACGTCGGAGTCGCGCAGCACGGCGGGGCGCCACTCCGCGCGGGCCTCCGCCAGCGGCTCCAGCGTCGCGCTGCGCTCGCTCTCTGTATACAATATACATACAATTACAAATATAAAACTAACTTAGACGACCGAAATATAACTCCTCGAGTATTTCAAGGTCTACTAGAAATGTGATAGTACAATTATAGTGTTTTGTCACTAAACAAACTAAATTATATAAATTTCACTTGTAAAAAGCAGCTGTGTCCGACGAGGAATCGAAACCCGTGTCTTACGCTATCCGGACGCATGCCTATACCACTCGGCCACCGTCACATTGTTATATACACAATTGCTTTTTACAAGTGCAATGCCTATGTAGTCAGGATCTCTAACACTGTTCATCTTGGAGCCTGTTAAGAAGCTTACTATTTCTAGAAGCTAAATATCTTGACAAGCCAATTTATAAGCAAAATAACGAGTACCTACGTAAACAAAATTACAATTTAATTACAACTAGATATTAAATAAAATTAACCAGAATACGTAAACTAAAAAAAATAAACCCCACGACAGATGTATGTCATATTAAAAGTCATGGTTACCTTACCATGTTATTTCAATGTCATTAAAGTAACATGATACCAAATTTTAAATCGATGCAACGTATGGAGAGTAGTCAGATGCCCTCATCAATTATTAAAGAGATCTTCGGACGGCTGAATAGATTTTTGTGAAACATGGCTAATAACACTCGGGATAAAATTATCTATATATAGATAACGAAAATCGTTTATCCGTTTGGGAGCTACGATACCACAGTCAGGTACACAGGCAGATAGGTTAAACTTATAATACCTCTTTTTTTGCGTCGGGGGTTAAAAGCAGTACTGACCGGAATCGTTTTCCAAGGACCGCCGGTGCGCTTGCAGCACTCGGGCTCGTATCTCGGCGTCTCGCTTCTCTTCTTGACTGTTCGCGCGCAGCCACGACTCGATCTTTTGGCGCCACTCTCTGAAAATAGGCAGAATTAATTTGTTAGTCTTTTTGAGTTAGGTACTTAATAAAGTGGATCCACAGTGGCATAGTTGGCGGTTTGACATTAAACAAAGTTAAATATACAGGGTGTAAAAGAGAACAAGCCAAATTCAAGGGGGTGGTTGTCAATCGAGAATAAAGTACAGGAAAAATATGAAAAAATAACTATCCCCTTGAATTTGGCCTGAACTATTTTACATTTTACTATGTTAATGCTATACACTAACTGCCTCGGTGGCGCAGCGGCAGCGACGGCTGCTCCAGAGGTCCCGGGTTCGATCCCCGGATCCGGGCTAAAAATATGTACCTGGGATTTTCTGTTCAGAAATTCTCAGGGTGCCTGAAGTTTGGAAGGTGTTTCACTCCCGTCGCCGTCGGTTCTGCGCCTGATCTCTCTCCGGTCGTGTCAGATTGCTGTCCCATCGGGCTATGAGAGTGAAAGGAATAGAGAGTGCACCTGTGTTTGCGCACACACTTGCGCACTATAATATGTCCCGCGCAGTCGGTTAGTCGTTGTGATTGGCTACCATAGTCGAACTCTGCTATGGGGACTAATATATTTACATACTAACTTGGGTTTGGCGTTGCCGGCGGGCGGGTCGGGAGTCTGCGGCGCGGGGGAGGGCGGCGCGCGGGGGGAGGGCGCGCGCTCCCTGTCCGGGATCTCCAGCTTGGCCCGCGAGGCGCCGCGCCGGGACCAGGAACGATCTAAGGACATACAACATTATATTTATTTCAAAAACATTAAGATTTTGCATGAATGAGATTCTGTGAATATTCTTACAATTTAAATGTGATTCTGTGAATATTCTAACAACTTATATGTGAATCGTATAAAAAAATATATTAATACATTAGTGTTACTATATCTCACTCAACTTCTTAGATAGATAGATAAATATCCTTCATTTTTCAACCCCAAAACACCTTTTAAAATAGCCAAGTACGCGTAGGACTCTCGTACTGAGGGCTCCGTATTAAAATGTACGGTCTTCGCAATTTTCCCTTTAGGTATCTGAATCCTGAGTTCACGGAAAGTACTCTGTAGGTTTTGAAAAAGGCATTAACGGCTATATCTTTTGATTGCGTTGACTTTGAAGTTTGATTTTTTCACAGCTCCAAGGGACAGCAGACCTGGGTATTTGATACAAATTCCAGCTCGATACGTATACGCATTCCTGAGAAAGACGAGCAGACAGACGGACGGACAACAAGTGAGAAACCTAAGAATGACTACCTAAAACTTAATTATCAACACTGTTTTACGACTTGTGTCAAAAATAAAAATAAAACTCTAGGCCACGAAATACATCGAAAGAGGCCACATTAGGTAATTTCACCTTTTGTAAGGAACCTAGTGAAATAAACAAATAAATAAATAATACACACCTAGGCTAGTTTCATTGGGATCATCATAGAGGGAAAGATTGAAGGGAAAAGGAAATGAGGAAGACCTAGAAGAGCGTATATGACCCAAATAAAGGAAAAGTTGGACGTCGAGTCGTATCAAGAGGTCAAGGAGATGGCTATGAATAGAGATAAATGGAGGAAACCCCACCGACAAGAGCGAAGCTCTTAAATTTAAAAGAAAGAAGACACACCCAGGCTGCCCCAGGCGCTGCGCTCGCGGAGGTCGTTGGCGGCGGGCGAGCTGTGGCGCAGGAACTCCAGCAGCCCGTCCTCCTCGGCGCCCGGGCTCGCGCGGCTGCGCCGGCGCAGGCTGCCCGTCGGGGTCACGTCTGGAGTGGATACATACATATATTACAATTTAGTTTAGAATGAACAGTTGCAAACTTCAAAAGTATATTATACACACGTGGCCTTATGCCCTTATAATAATCTTGCAAGGGATGTTAAGATTATATTTTTGTTTTTAAAGTGTTTTGTCACTATAAATTGCATTTGTAAAAAGCAAATGTGTCAGGCAAGGTATCGAACCCTGTGTCTCACGCTATCCAAGCACATGCCCATACTGCTCGGCCATAAGTGCAATTTATTTAGAGTGTAAAAAGTACGAGCCCAATTCAAGGGGGTGTTTAAGTCGCGTCTAGAAAACAGGAAAATAAAAATAAAAAACTAGTTTTTTTATATATTTTTCCTGTATTCTATTCTCGATTGACAACAACCCCCTTGAATTTGGCTCGTACTTTTTTACACCCTGTATTATTAGGGATAGTATGTTAAGCAGTTGGCGTTCTGTAGCTGATTATGATAATAAAAACAAGCGGATAAGTATCGTGATGAAGATTGAGTGGTGATTTCATTTCGACTTGATGCACTGTCACTGCACTGGTTATCTAACTAGAAAAGATTCATTTAACTCACAAACAAAAAAAAATAGCCAAATGAAAATTTCACTACTAATTAATATCATTAAGTTGTTGCGTAAGCTCACACTATCAACACGTATATTTTTTGCAAGTTCAAAACTTGATAAAAATGTTAACCATCATAGTCACAAGTTTACTACACAACACAGGCCTCTTAAATTAATTTTAATATTACCAAATTTAAATCTACTGTTTTATAGTGGTCTTTATCCACTTTTCTGGTAGTCTTTCTTACAAAACATCAGGAACATGATAGTGTAGCCTAAAATATCGTGTGTACCTGGCGAAGGCGAAGGGTCGTGGGGCCTCCTCAGGGAGCGCCTTCCGAGCCCGTTCCTTATATCCAGCAGAAGCGACTCCATGAGAGATTCACACTCCGACACCGGCGTGCTGCAGACGCTGCCTCCTGAAATACATGTTAGTTTTTTTTTTGTGATAGAAGAAATCATTTTAATTTGTTAAATATTCTGAAAATTACAGAAGAAAGTTAATAATATCCTCATATTTTGGTATCAAGCGCAGCTAAACTTAATAAATCTTATAGCTTGGCTGAGTAAGATAATTTGTAATCTAGTATTCTCTAAGGGCCCGATACATCATCGACAAATAAGCACTAACTATCTAATAATACAATTAGGGGTGTCAGTTCGTTTGAAGTATGTGCATAAATAACGCTGACCAGAATTTTATTAGAATATTGTTAAAAAAACAGGCCGTAAGTGGAATTTATAATGTTGAATTTTCCATTGTAAAGCTCTCACCTGTGCCCCTAGTCCTGGCCGCAGCAGCGTCCCTGGCCCGTCTCCTCGCAGCCGCTTGTTCTTCATTCGCTCGTCTCCTCTCGTTGTCGCTCACTGCTGATTTGAACTTGGTGCAGAATGTGACGAAGGTCTGTGGATGTAGTAAGCATTTGTTAGTCATTTGGGTTAATGGTGAAAAAATATGGTAAATTTGTTTTAATCAATGGTAAAATTGAAATCGATAAAAGTCAAATCAATAAAAACAATATGCGCCAGACAACACACCAATTGTCTTAGTTTCGAACTAAGGATTTTTCTTCTTTGTGTTACAAATACCATACGATGATAATGTTGGGGTCATCTCCTAAAAATACGTATCCAGTTATTACGGATTATAACTTGGATTACTAAAGCTTTTAAGAGCACTATGACTAAGTGAGAGTAAATTAGAGACTCCTTCGAATTACAGATATTTTTTTGCTCCTATTATCGGCTACACGCTGTTTATATGTGTTTCATAAACGCTAAGATAGCGAAGTGGGGAATTAAGAACAAACCTTAAAGCACTCCTCCAGCTTGAAGGAGGCGGGGTCCTCGCAGAAGAAATCGGCCAGCTGCTTCCTCATACTCTCCACTTCCTCCATGTCTTTGTTCAGCGCCGACACTTCCTGCTCTGCCACCTGAAATAATTTAAACATTATATATGAACATCTGTGTGATCATGTCTGTTGGCATCGTTTAGAGGCTATGCTCAAATGTGATACTGAACTCATATCCAAGTATTATCACAAAAATGGGACTAATAAATACACACCAATTATCTGGTTTCGAAGTAAGGACTTTTTTCCTTGTGTTACGAAGTACCAGACAACGATTATGATGGGGGCGTCTCCCTTAAATACTTAAATACATATAAACATCCATGACTTAGGTACAATGTTCGTGCTCATCACACAAACATTTGCCCCTTGCGGGATTCGAACCCGCGACGGCCGGCATAGTAGTCAGGAGCGCTAACCACTACACCAAACGATACTTTTACAAACTCTTCAGCTTTATAATATTAGTAGATATTTAATCTCGTTACTTTCAGATTTATTTTATTAGTACTCTAATATTTATTCTCTTACATTTTATTTGCCTAGCCCTAAGGTACGACTGGTAGATAATGCCGACCGCCGTGAAGTCCACCGTTTGTAAACAAAAGTTTTGTTTGCCCAACAAAGTCTAAATAAATAGTTATCAGTGGTTAAATAAACGAGGGATTAGAACTGAGGCAATATACATTTAGGTCATGAAAAAAAAGATGGATGCAGGGAAATATTATAAATCCAAGAGCACAGCTTTCCATTTCATTATTTTAAATAATATACTTCTTTATTATTCTTACTCTTTTATGAAATTATTATTTCATTCGTCATTTTAGTGTCAAACTTTTAAACCGAACTCCAGCATTTATTTGCTAAGAACATCGTGCACATGTCATGCACAATCGAGGTCTCAACCGCCTGCCTTACCGCTACCGCCTTGCCACCTTACCACTTTGAAAATCGCTTGCGCACACGGGATACATAAGACGATAGCGCAAGCGATTTTGGCTCTTAAATTGGTAAAGCGACAGTGCTACTTTATTTTATGTAAAAGAATCAATACCTGTAGAAAGTCTCCCATTTGTTCCTTTATATCCGCCTGCGTAGCTGGCATCTGGATCTCTTTCTTCAGCACCCCTATCCTCTGTCCCAAGGTCTTGATCTCGTTGTAGAGCTGTTCAACGCTCGCTTTGGCCGCTTCCTCCAGCACCCTTGTGTCGTCTGCGAAGTGAACCAGCTCTTTGTTCTTGCGTTCTGCTTGCTGTAGAAGAAATCATGGAATTGTTAGTGAAATTCTTTTAATAATTATGCATTGAAGCTATAGTAAAGGTGACTGGTACGGTAAGTCACCATCAAACTTACTGAGGCGTTGTCACGGGGGGTAATCATGGGACCAAACTTGTATATAGTGTAGTGTATTAAGATTACTTACACTAGGATCAAGACATAAAGCGGGTGGTGGGTACCCGGGACCGACAAATCTGTACGAGCTAGTGATGTACCAAATCGTCTTTTTGACATTGGAATATTTTGGAAATTTGTAAAAAAATAGCTCCTTTACCAAGATTTAGTTTAGGAATCGAGTCTGAAGACTGTTTATACAGAATACCAAAACATGCCAATTCCAAGTACCTAATAGACATCTCGGCACATCACTAGCTCGTACAGGTCAATCGGCCCCGTTACCCGACGCTTTATGGCTTCACCCTTAGTCAGGCTACTTACCGCGATAACAATAATTGGCCATTGTGTCTCTAAATTAGGTGCCTAACGGGCTAAAAGCATTTTTTTATTAGGCGCTCAGGTAAGTAATGGTTTACAATTTTAAAACAAATTTTATGGAAAGAATCTTACACTTCCAGACTTTATACATTTTCCTATACACCTTCTTTTTTGAAAACAACATTTAAAACATCAGAATAGCATACTCTGAGCAGCTAAACTATAGTAATATATTCTCCTCACCATGGCAACATAATGCATGAGGTTCATAGCGGGTTTGTTGGCGCGGATGTCGGTGAGCTTCTGCAGCGAAGACAGCTTGACGCCCGCGGCCCCGCCCGCGTAGCCGCCCGCGTTCAGGAAGTTACCGGCTATTAGGGCTATGTATAGCACCTCCTGGATGAAGAAAATTGGGGTTAATAAAACAAAACAAACTAACAAGGCACAAGCTGGAACTATATTATTAAGACTTTGGTTCAATTTTTGAATTTTGTATTAGTTTTGTTATAGTTGTTAAATTATGTAAGCCTTAAAATGCTTGTGTTAGCTCTGTTTTAGCCTGAGATACAGGTTTAACCTAGTTCAGGCAAAATAAGAGAATGCACTTAGTGATTAATTTTAAGTTCTACGATGTAGGTATCTCAGAACCAATGAATTTTAATAAACAATTTATTTATTTATTTTATTTATTTTTTAACACTATTCCAAAGTGAATAGTTAAAGCATTTAAGTAATTATGGATTTCAAAGAAAATTATGTCGCAACACCCAGACCCAAGATTCAATCAACCGGGAATTGAACTCAGAATCTTAGATATGGCAAAAAAATCATAGTTATGCCATTATAATAGTATAATTTACCATAATGCGACCAGACGACAATAAAAGTCTTGATCGAAAATTACTGAAATCTCTGCTATTATAATATGTTCACTTGATGCATTGAAGATTACCTATTTACCTTTGAATATTTTTTACCCATAAAAATATACCCCAAAAAACTTAGCTTCCTAAATAAAGTAAGGTGTTTTTACTGGGAAAATGATAAATAAAATAACTTATAATGCTATGTTCACTTACTTGTAAAGCTCTAGAATTCATCAGATCATCTCCAGCAACTAATATAGAGTTTATGGCACTTTCTAAATATCCGGCAGTGGACACCCATTCTTCTTTTAATAACATACATTCTATTCTTAATTTATAACTGAAACAACAACAAAACATGATAAATTTCAACTATTTTCAAATTGATTACAAAATAATAACATGGTCTACTAAGAAGACCAAACATCTAATAGAAAAAATAAATGGATTGGAATATTTATTTGTATCTATACGAGTATAGTATATTAAATAAAGTCGTCTTAGTTACACCAAACATATGACCCGAGAACGGGTGGACCGATTGTCATGATTTTTACTTTATTGGATTCGTCGTTGCCCCGATTAATAACTATTAAAGTAATAACTATTACGGGAGAAAAATAAATTCGCCGGGACCGCTAGTTAAATATATCGAAAAGACCAAATAGACCAACTTACTTTGGAAGCTGTATCAGCTGCAATAAGAACTTTTCAGCGTTCCCCAACTTAGCCACGTCTCCCGTGAAAGCCTTCAGCATCTCGCACTCGTCTATTTCCGGTAAGATCTTGAGGAGACCGCGGAGTTTTTCAGCACCAATGTCGTCGTGAGCACCTTCCCGTATGAGTTGAATTATATCTTCGTTTGAACTGTAAATTAAAAACAAACTTACTTAGTGACATGTCACAGTAAACTAATTACAAAGAAAATACCAGATTCAGAGTGGGCCATTAATATGTACAAAACGTGTTTTTAAAATCGGTGGAGTTTTATGGCAAAAACTCCACGAGAAAACAGTGAGTTATAAGATACTTTTTACTTTATCTATCATTATCAATTTGTTATATCTTTCCAAGTACCGTTGCAATTATATTTTGTACCTACTCAAATAGCTTTTAAATACTTTGTTACACAAAGAAAAAAAACTTAGCGTTAAATTTTCAAATCCTAATTCCATATATTTCTTTTACCTTCGGAATTGTTTCAAAAAGATGTTGACGTTGAGACTCCTCTTGCCGTCGAGCAGCGTGATCTCCGAGGACTCTTTCCTCGGCTTCCGCTCGCCCGAGCTGTCGCAGATGGGGCTCCGGCCGAGCCGGGGGGACGACCCTGCCGACCCGGTCGGTTGGATCTGAAAAGCAATACGATATTATTAAATATAAAAAAATAACATTTGAGGTAAGGCCTTTGCCCAGCAGTGGGATGCCCACAGGCTAACTTTACTTTACTTTACTTTTAACTACAAGTATCAAGGAACACTATGCATACTGTTTTTACCGACTTCAAAAATATGTATGTGATATCGTTAGAATTGGATAAAATTTGAGTGTGTTGCAAAATTTCGTAAGTGTACGTATGTTTGTGTCAGGATTTCCCGAAAACGAGAAGTCATAGCGAGATGATTCTTTTTTAGTTGAATTAGGTATAGTTCAACTTAGAGTACAGTGTAAGATTCATCAAAATCGGTCCAGTAGTTTTTGAGATAAGAGTAAATAAATAAAAGTCATGAAATAAAATAAAATAAAATTAAACCGCCTTCAAAAAACTACCTAAAAAGTACATTTATAGTTTTAGTTAGTAATTTGAAGTCGGTTTAATTTAAGCGACGACCTGTGTTTTTTTGGGTATACCTGCCAGTATGGGGTATACACGAGGGTATGCGTAACGTACTTTTCACAGGTCAAAAAAGTACCGCTGTAAATAATAATTTCTTATTTACCTGTTGACAGAAGAGGCCTTCAATCTCGCTCCAGTCCAGCTCTGTCTTCGGCGAATGCTTGTGGCTGGATGCTACTATGGACCAGATGTTGTTCTTGCCGATTACCTGAAACATAT